>OY748289.1:23992989-24657216 GCA_963556515.1 Nudaria mundana | reverse complement strand
TTAATTTCCGACCGCCCTGCCGCCGGACGAGCCGAGTAGCTCCCGTGCAATGTGCTGTCATCTGCATAACAATGAATGTTCCCGAGGGATAGCATATTATTGATATGCAGAAGGAAGAGAGTTGGTGACAGCAATGACCCCTGCGGCACCCCGGCATTCACTTGCAAAAAGCGAGAAGCCTGGCCATCGCAGGGGACCCGCATTCGGCGTTCGTTCAGAAAGCTGGCCGTCCAGCTGCACAGTTGAGGAGGTAGACCATATGCTGGAAGCTTGGAAAGGAGCGAAGCATGCCAGACTCTATCGAAGGCTTTGGCGATGTCCAGGCTTATCGCCAAGGACTCGCCGTACCTTTCCCATAGCCTCACCCCAGACATGCGTTATGAATGCCAGAAGATCACCCGTTGGTCGTTTTGGCCTGAAGCCGTATTGCCGATCATTTATTAGCGAGTGATCCTCAAGGTATCGCATGAGCTGTTTGTTGATGATGAGCTCAAACACCTTGCAGATGACTGAGGTGACAGTTATGGGTCGACAGTTGCCTGGATCAAACCGATCCCCTTTCTTGGGGATCGGTTGTACATTCGCCTTTCAGACCTCCGGCACGACTCTTGTGGAGTAAGACGGGCGGTACAGACGAGTTAGTGCAGGAGACAACTCAGCTGCGCATTTCCGTAGTACCACCGCCGGAATGCCGTCAGGGCCACTGGCTTTCCGCGTGTCGTGTGATCGCAGCACTGCCCGTACATCGCATTGCCTGAGTACAATGTCAGGCATAGTGTGGTGTGGCGATGGCGGGGGGCTGTAGGCCACGGTCGTCGACCCGGGAATTAGCCGCAAAGAGGTCGGGTTGGCTTGCGCACAGCTCGGGCCCTGATCGAGGCGCGATATGCCGACTGTTTTTGTCGAACAGCTTAGGCACAATGTCGCCCGAACCAGGGACGGGCTCTGCGGATACTGGCGACATCAGTGAAAGGGATGTAATATTCCATCCCTAAACTGATCTCGCCAGCAATCGCAGAAGCGCTATCCGAGGGAGCCTTTCCTACAAAGCAGCGCTGGCTCCAGGGAACGGACGCATAATAATCGCGTAGACCGTCCCAATCCGCTGACGAGTAGTGCCATAGTCGTCGTGACATTTGTACAGCACGTGCAGGAGGTGACACCTTCATGCTAGCGTGAACCACACAGTGGTCGGAACTACCCAATGGGGCTCCTACCAAAACAATACTGGGCTGGGTGACTCGTCAGCTAGATCGAGCAGTGCGGGCGCGTGATCTGACCTGTCTGGTATTCGGGTGATCCCGCATACCATCTGGGTCAGACCGTGGGAGAGAGCGAACGCATAGGCGGCCCTACCCGCATGATCAGTCCTGAGGGACCCCAGCCATTCAATGTGATGGCTATTGAAGTCCTACAGAAACACTAGGTCAGCGTTCAGGAACCGCACCTGCGCATCATCAGCCGTCTCGCTGAGGTACTGGAAGAGCTTTGTTGTCTCAGAATCCCCTGTGTGGGAATGGTAGACGCACACGTAGATCTGGCTCCATGGTCAACATGTGGAATGGAACGTTTTAAATATTTTGAACGTTTACAGGTGACTTTAATTATGCAGTAAATTAAAAACGTTCCAACGCAATATTTATCTAAAAATAAAAAAGTATAAATATAGAAAGTTCAAAATAAGTTTAAATAGCAACTTAATCATACCATCTTTAATTTACAAAACTATAATGTAGTAGTAAAAATAAGAAAAATCTAATAGAAATACTAAATTTAACTTTCAAAGTCAATTTTCTCAAAATGGTATTCATTTGGAACGTTTTTAAGGAATTACGTCCAAAATAAGCAAGTCATGAGGGTTGCGTGCTGTGGCCATCCATGCAGGCCCTCACTCCCCAACGTGGGTTAAAACCAGACCGTCGAAGATGTAGTATAGCATCCAATCCCACCTTGACAGAAGCCGCATAGGTTACCAAAGTTTGATATCACACTGGAATTATGCTACCGCGGGCGTAGGTACCGGGAACGCCCGGGAATAGACATTATAGCGGAATTAATAAAAACGACATCTATTAAATTAAAAAAAAAATACTAATTTTTATAGGTCGCTACGATTTTCATAGCCGCGGCGTCACCCGTGGAGGGGTTTAGTTGAATGGCTCAAGGAGGTGCTGGAGCGGGACCACTGGCCTGTGTCTCGAGAAATCGAGGCTAACGCCATCGCCACTGCACTCAGTACCTACATAGCGAATATAAAATGGGTTTCTGAGGAGACATTGCAGAAAAAACAAGAGTTGATTTTATTGTGGATATTTTATTAACATTATCATCATGCATCAAATTTACGTGGTAATTCATTTACACTTATAACTAACTATACATAGAAAATAACTTAACTAGGGGGCAGAAAATACAGTATTTTGTAAAATTAACAACTAAAATTATAATTAAAAATATCGGACTTTTACTGCATACAACTAAAAGAAATTATAACACAAAATCACTGTACGCTTAACTCTCAGAATTAAAATGGGTTCCATCCATATTCGTCACTGAGTTTTCGTAACCAGCTACGAACATGGATTTTTTCCTGGTTTTATAACTAGCTACGAAAGCAGAATTAAAATTCAATTTTTGTAACTGGTTTTCGTAACCAGATACCTAAATGGAATTATTTTTCTTTGTTCACAACTAATAATTAAACGTTGGTAAAAAAAACTTATGCGGCCATCTTTCGACGAGCAGCTGAAACTAACGTTCATACAAAACTCGAGCACACTACTCTCTCCGGAATGAATTACGTATTCGAATATTGGACATTAATTTATCGACGAACAAGAATACGCACATTGAAATAGTACCTATAACGAACGAATGAATGATAAAACATGCAAGATGTACCGCGACGCGCCTCAAGCCCCCGCCCCCTCTGTGCCCAGCACTATCACCGAATTCACTAACCTCGTTGCTTCCTCGCAAAATATGTTCATATTTCACATAACTAACGATACTCCTTCTCTATGGTGTAGAGGTGAGCGTGAGGGTGTCTGTACATATTTGTATTTACAAAACCTAGTTTCGTTGTGCCATCTTTTTCGGTCACAATTTTGTGACCACTAGCGAAGCCACTCACCAATACGGCGTTCGCAGTTAATTAATTTAAAATCAAATTATGATACTAAGACTAGGTTCAATTTAAAATAATTTCATTAATGATAATTTTCGAGGTGCCGTTAAAATTTACATTGAAAATTTAAGTACATTATTATAATTAGAAACTTTGATTTTTTTATTTAACAACATCAATTCGACTAAAATTATTTTAACCTTTCGAGCATTATTTTAAATGCCTGCTCAAACATTGTCCTATTTACCGGTAACCAGTATTCTCACATATGTCGATTGGCGACACTTCCTTGCACTACGCTACCTACACTAGCCGAGTTCACATTCTGAGAGTCTGTCCTGTACCTACGCCGCGCCGTCGCATCCATCCCGTGGTTCAATCATTACCTATTACATATTTATTATTAAACATTTATATTACAATAAAATTTGTAACCTACCAAACGAAATTTCCTACAAAGGAAAATATTTGAGATGAGCATGGCTGCGCGGGCGCCACGCCTCTCGCGTTACACACGAAAATAAATAATTAAATCCTACAGTTATATTTACAAAAGCATAAGAAGATATTGCCGAAACGAAAGTTACTGAGAATTCCATCTAGCTATATAAAAATATTAAAAATTCCACAATTTCGTTTTACAATAATATAGTATAGATATTTATTTGATTTAATCACATGTAACGGCCACTGGTTTTGTTCGAAGAAGTTGGGATACTGAGATCTTTCACCTATAGGTTAGTCCACTGGTTCGTTAACTATATCGCTAGACCTGTATCTGGTTGGACCGGAGTCTGAAGTCATTACTACATTACATGTCACGTGTGCGAGTCTACCGGACGCCTGTCCCCCCTCGCCATAGCACCCATTGTCCCCTCCCGTCTCCTAAGGCTCGTCTAACCCTCAATGTGTCACGGGCGCACACGCACTCTCCTCCCTGGACTCCACAACTGAAGATATCCTGAACTTCATATATAATTTACTTCAATTACAAAAATATTGCCTACTCTCAGTAAGTATATTACGTTGTGAGGGTGGAGTGCGCGTGCGCTCAACAATTATAAAATCTACATCACCTTCTAACAATTCTTTCACTTACATTTAACATTTATTATCAAAGTTTATTGTATACATAGAAGGTTTTTGTCTTTGCATTGTATGAAATGTTCATAAACGGACTATATCTCGCAGTGCACTAAGCTACATCTTAAACGATCGCTCTTTTAAAACTATCTAGTTAAAAGTATTATGATTCATTAACATTGGACCACAAATCGTAATTAATTATTAATAATATTTATTCAGGTAACAAAATATGGAGGCCGCTGCGTTGCCCATCAAACGAATAACATATAAACTGTCTTGTATTTCTAGGAAACAGGATGTATTGAGTTAACTAATATATGACATAGTAAATATATAATATAGTTTGTGTATGATATGTGTCGTATGCGGTGAATGTGTGTCGTCCGGCGCGGGCCGAGACGCGCGGCCTCCGACAACATGCTTAATATAATTTAAATAAACGAAATAAACTAGAAAATGTCCACTTAAACAACTCACTTACAGTAAACATATATTTATAATTAACACAATTAACGCACAAAACTCATTCCTTACCTATTCATGTCAGTTTGTTTATAAGAAAGTTGGCAGTATGTTATCAGTACATGCGTAGTTATTACGTTAAAAAAATTTACACACTAACGTTTGCAAATTCAATATAATTTCCTAATTCAGTACCTATCGAAATGTAACAAAATTGAAATAGACTATGCGAAGATAAGAGCGTGTTCAGACTGGACAGTTATACGTGCGACGCGCAACTCTTTCTGTCTGGAGAGTCTGGACGCGCTCTTATTACAAGTAAACAGATTACAGCTATAGAATTAATCAATTAGCAGTGTTCATTTACATATAATGTACTATATTTTATGTAGATATATATATTATATAATATAGTGAACAACAGACGTTGATCAGTTGTAACAGGGTGTAAATACGTATGCCACAAAGCACCAAAGAAATCAGTATTATAATAATAGGTATAGTTCATCTGGAGATAATATTATGATATTTTCGTTATATATAAACATTTTACGTAAATATTTCTTTTTAATAAACTCTTAATTAGACTATATGTATGCTTATTGTGTATTGTAAATGGTGTCGAACATTGTAAATTGTATATATGTATGAATCATTTGTTACTTTTGAAGTTGAGGTAGGAGGTTAGTACATGTCTGCCGCTGATGCGACGTCGACGCGACGCTGAAGCCACGTCGATGTGACGACGACTGCGACGTACAATATATTGATAGATACATCATTTACAAGCATTTAAAAATTCGTTTCAACATTATACAAAAATGACACCGTTCCGTATAACATCTAGCAAATTTAGTTCCTCTTCTGAAAGACTCCTAAAAATAGGTACACCTATATAAACATTTGAGCAATCAATTTCGTCTCCTATTTCTGTATAAATATTAAATTCAATGATAAGTTAATATTAGTTCGATTTGAGAATAATATTTATATTAATAACATTATATAGAAGCGATCTGAGAAACGTAATGCATGATGATTTGAAAAATAGACGAATTTTAACTATTAGTTGAAAACAATTTAATGTAAGAGCGAAATGAATACGCGCCCTCAGCACTCTGCTACCGGCAGTCAGCAGTCAGCACGGGGTGTTAGTCCGTGTCTGATAGTCCGGCACTGCGGCACTGCACATGCGGATCTACGCCAGCGAGCAGTCGATCTCAACGATGTCCTTGGGCACGTCAACGAACTGGTAGACGAGCCGCTGACCGTCCACCTTGGCGAGGATGCCGCGCTGGTAGTAGTAGCGCAGCGCGCGGCCCATCGTCTCGTAGTTCATGTCGGGCTTGTTCTTGTGCATGCCCCACAGCCGCGACACCGCCTTGGAGTCCACCAGCTTGAACACGCCCTTTTCGCGGTTCGTCCACTTGATGAAGCGCGGGCAGTACTCGCGGTCCTGCAGCAGCTTGAGCAGGAACTCCCACAGGTAGGTGGTGGAGCCCTCGCGCGACTTGCGCTTGACGCCCGGCGTGGGCGGCGCGTCGGTGCGCGGCCTCTTCTTGGGCTTGAGCTTGTTGTGGTGGTGGTGGCGCTGGTAGTCGCCGAAGTCAAACACGGAGTAGGGCAGCTCGTCGTGCGGCAGCGGCGGCGGCGCGGGCGCGGCGAAGTGGTGCGCGCCGCCGCCGCCGTACCCGTACGCGTACGCGTCGCGCTCGCTTACCGCACCCACTGGAAACAACAGAACACTACATGTCAATCATACTTTTATTTATATCCCATCTAAAACTATAGTTGATCATATAGTTATGTGCTAATTATAATGTTAAGTATAGATCTTTTTGAACATTGGAAATGTGTATGGTTGTGCTACTAAGGCAGATGACATCGGACAGTACGTGCGCAAGAAGGCCAACTTCACGCCGAGAGTGCAGCTGTTGGAGGCGAGCCGTAACGTCAGTTTCCTGTCGTTCGTGGTACGAGTACCCAACATCAGACTGAGCCTCGTCGAGTGCGATAAAGAAAAAGTTAAACTTCTCTGTCGTGCGGAAGGCGTAACTTCTACGAGTATTTGGTTCAGTGTAGGAAAGTGATAAATATATATTTGAGATGTACTATTGATTCAGAGTTCCTTGGTATACTACTTTTATGCGAGGTTTTTTACACCTCGTGCCGCACTGAATAAATAAAATTTCAATACAGTGCTGAACGAGATTGGAAACACCTCGTATCCCCTCGCGCCTCGTACCGCACCTAACGCTAGCTTCACGCGGCCAGTGTTGTGCAACGCATTCGAGTCTGCGCTCGCGACAAGATAATAATATTGCTGCCGAATATGTCGATATATCTGATTGTACAATTTCTGATGACACTAATTTGTTCAGATGTAAAGAAAAACAAGAAACAGAGTTCCCTGTGATTGTTGAAAATGTTTTGAACAATGTTGATCAAAAAAAAAACAAAACAGGGGTAATAAATATTTTTTTAAGAAAAACTTCGCACCCTCTCACGAAGTCGTGAAGTTGACAAAAAAGTCAAATACTCACAGAATGCACTGATTGTCAAAAATGTTATTGTTTACCGTGTATTAACGAAAAAGACGCCTAATATTATATTTAATTATTTAATAACAATAAAAATGACTTACACTTGATAAATAAATAAATATAATACCTACAATTAAATGAAATCGATATTTTTTCACATCACTAAACTATATGAAAAACTGCTCTTTTTCAGTGCGGTACGACGTTCATTAGATCCCACATTTTATTTCAGCTACAGAATCTAAACTATAATTACTAACCACGGGCGGTGGCAGATTTAGGTTAATTAACTCATTGTTAATGATAATCGAAACTAAAAATCGTATATTTGTCTTATTTGGCGCCAAAAATGGGATTTTAGTTTCCTACGGGCGGTGGGGTTTAATAAGCTTCGTATCGCCCCAATGTCTGGTGTAGGACAAGGTTCAAAACGCCTCGTAACGCAGTAATGGAAAGTACAGATATATTAATGCCGCAGGGAACGTGTTAAACAAGTTCAAGATTTCATAGTAAAAGTTTTCTCTCAAATTCAGAATCTCTGTAAGTAAAATTAACAGGTTCGTTCTTCGACGTCTAATGTTATCGTAACGAAAGTGAACAATGTACATGTAGTTAATTTAACATAAGAGTAGCGAGGTTCGTAAGTTGCCAACACTACGGCGGGTAACTTTAACTTTGCCTTTAGGAAAATCAAATTCTGGTAGGTAATTTTCTAGAAATGCAGAGGTTGAAGACCTATAAGTAACTACGTGTCATTAAAAGTACTTGTCGCAACTCAGATCTTTCTAAAAAAACAATATGTACAACGAGTCAACCGTATCGAAGGTTGTTAAAAGTAAACAACATACATATGAATAATTATGTAATGTATACAAACACCTACACAAAAATGAACAAAACTTTAAAGGACTTTTATAAGAACATATTTTTGCCCTTACTTCTACCTGTTGTTTAATCTTTGTCAATAAATATAGGCATATAGGCATAATAGGCAATAAACAGCGCATCTGTAACTTTGTCATTAAAATAAAAACATGTTTGTATTTAAGTAGGTAACGAACCATTTATTTAATTTTGTAACAAGGTACACCCTTTCAATCAAACTGCACTATCCATTAGTTCTTCTTCCTACAGTCTCGTCAATTCATAATAAGTATCGCATTTTAAATAAATGTGATGTTATACATATCATTACTAACCAAAACCAGAATATCAGAAGTGGGAAGTCATCTATGTGAGGCCCCACTTCTGACACTACTCAGGTACTCATTAACGAGAATGCTAAACTCGTAATTATGGTTACTATTATTTGTTTAAAAAACAAAATAAATATAAGACTAACAAATATGAATGTTTATATGATGTTCTGGGAAATGCCCTGCCTACACTTAGGCGCTATCATTGTACGACCTAAGTCTCAGACAGAAATTACTATTTATAAATGTTTACTACGGTCTCAATTAACAATAGTGGGACTAATCTCTGTGCATGCTCCCAGGCGATTAGTTCTGTTTGTCTAAACTTGTTCTTATATTTTGATAACAATAATTTAAGATAGTGTATTATCTATCTGATATTTTGCAAGGCATTAATTAGAAACCAATTATATTAAGAAAAATTTAAATAGTGAAATTATTCTGTCCGTTAAAATTTTGATTTTAGAACAAGGAGGTTAATTATTATAACATTAACTGTTAAATTTCCTCTCACAGTTGATGTAAGAAATACCATTTAGGCGGTGAATTACCACAGTGCCATTACAGTTTCTACGGCTACATAAAAACAATGTAAAGTGCGTTACTGTCCGATAATGCTGATAGCGAGTATTGCGTCAAAACGCCGGTATCATCCGCCTTGACCCGAATGCCAGCGCCCGCGGCGGCGCGGCGCGTTGACGGCGGCTGAGCGGCCCACATGCCTACTACATTTTCCTCAAACAAAAAAAAATTGCTGGACTGCTGGACCCTGTAGGGATAGACATTAAATGATAGTTTATACATTGCATCTCCAGGAAACAACACTATCAATCAACTATGATATTGAATGTAGGTTCATAAAGATATGTTTCGATGCGTGCAAGACTCTAGGTTGAGATTAAGACTTCGAAAACAACGGGAACTACAGCTCGAATGATAATCTATTTAATGTCTGTTTAGCATCAATGTGGAATGCTGGCAGACCAACAAACACGTCTGTAGCTCTCCAACGAAATAAACCAACGGTCCCACACTTGAAGTTGGTGTTTTTTACCTACAATTTGTATGTACTTTTGTCCTACATTCTTATATACTCGTAACATCAAAGTAAACATTTCCCAGAAAACAGAATAAAAAATATATATTTTAAAACTTCAGAGTCGGCTATAAAATTCATCTGGTCAGGTCAATAAAAAAGTTGTTCAGATGTGCTTTTACCCCCATTTGCAAGATGATTTAGTTAGACATAAAGTATCTTTGAATTGTGTTTGTGAACACTAAGTACTTAGGTTTGCAAAAGCTTCTTTTCTTTGCGCCACAGGATGTCTCGTTTAAGTCGTTTCATGAGTAACGCATTCTATTTTTAACGTTTGCGATTTTTTCTTTTTTACTCTTTTATCGCCAAGGCAATAATTTAATTGGTAGATTTCTTTGTGTAGGATCTTTCTATTCAAGAATATTATGTAGGTAATGTATGATAGATGATTAAAAAGGATTTTATAGTCACCATAATAAAATGATGTGTTCCAGAAAGCTCTATATCTTGTTTTTTGGTGTTATTAGCTCAAGTTTACCACATATAACTACGAATAACTATTAGCCCATTTTTTATTTCTTTGTACTCGATCTATTTATAGTGTTTGAGCTCGTGTATTTTCTATTAATTTTTACCACAGATAATTATAACCACAGGGTAATATGATGGTGTGGCATTATGCGTTTGCAAGTGCCTATCTATACTACTATTATAAAGAGGGAATATTTGTATTTTTGTGTATGTTTGTAATAAATAAACTCAAACACTAATGTGCCGATTTCAAAATTCGTAATAAAGGTAATGTGTTCCCACGGGAACCGGGAACGAGTAAACTAAATCACGCGGGCGGAGCTGCGGCGATCAGCTAGTAAAATATAAAATGCTTGGAGGTACATGACATTTTACAGAATGTTCTAAATGTCTTAAATATTTAATTTTAAACCTTAATAATAATTAATGGTCCGGGTAAGACGTGAAGCATTTATGTGTTGTTACACTCATGCATTTTATTAGTACTTTGATATAGGTAGGTACCTAACTTCATGATTCCTAAGTAAAAATGCTAGGTACATAAACAATATACCTGAATACCTAAATACCCTAATAAACGATGTAAGGACGTTTTTATTCAGTGACAGAAGTTAATAAAGATGGCCGATTACCAAATTTAAAATTTAAATTAGGTCTATGTTATCCGGCCATGATTCTGCAGACGTGGCATGTAGGTACCTATCTACTTTAAAAATATACTTTGTTTTCTTGTATGAAGTTGAAACTGGTCTGTAATAAAACATGATACATAGTATTTCACAACGATCAGTGTTCGGAGCGGTCGCCATTTTCTAATATTATCTAACTGGTAAGTACCTACGTATTTTCGCGCGGCTTATCTCCTCGGTTGTTGACCCCGGGCGTCTGCTCAGCGACACGTGTGTGTCCGAACTGAACTCACATAAACATTCATAACTCTCGAATACCTAACAATTTTTACAAGATACACAGGTTGTTATTTTATTCTTTTATAACTAGATTACATACATATAGAACTAATTTTATATAATATGCGAACGTCGTCATCATTCACCGAGTCTTTTCCCAACTCAGTTGGGCTCGGCTTTCCAGTCTAACTGCGATTCGGCTGAACTTCTATATTTTCCGTAAAGCGACTGCCATCTGGCCTCTACAACCAGGACCTACGGCTTGACGTGCTCTCCGAGTCACGGAGGGGTCAGTGTCTTAGGAAATGGTCATCCATCCTAAGACTAAGAAGGACTAGATGTTGCTTAACCTTTGCAATGTGTTAACATTATCGGTTACCACTAGACTACGAGCAGGCCCATCTTTCCCATTGAGCACAATGGGCACTTGCCCAGGGCCCCGCGATTGTTAGGGGCCCCCTACTTCGTGCGACGAACTTTAAAATTTCAAACATCTCCCCTAAAATGTCTACCAGCTCTCGCTCTATTGAAAGTTTTATTATAATTTGAATTAGATAGTGCTATTAAGTACGATAATTTTGTGTCTGAGATAGGTAATTGTAATATGCATGCCGATTCGCGACAGAGGCCACGTAGGTGACCAAAGTCCGATGGCGCCACAGGAAAACTACCTTGGACGATCGGCAATGAACGTAGGGGGCGATGCGGCTTTAAGGGACTACTTAAAAAAATAGGGGCGCCATTATTCTACCATGCCCAGGGCCCCCAATAGTTTAAAACGGCACTGACCACGAGATATGCGAACGTATGGTTGGACAGTTGAAAACCTGTGCTATACCTTCTACAAGGATATCAGCTATTTGAGCACTAAATCAGTTTAGCAATTGCAAAGTAAGTAACAAGATAAACCAACAATAAATAACAAATATGATGATGAATATTTCCAGTCTTTTCCAGTTTAGGAAATAATAAGTTTTTTATTTAACAATAAAAAGTTTTAGACCTGATAAGGTTAGTAAAAAAATATAGAAACTAGGTAACAAGAACAAGTGGCAATATAAGTAAATGTATAATTATAGCTTAATGTACAAAGAACACGTACCTATACGCTCATGAAACCCCTCACGATCATGGGAAGCAAACAAGACTCGAGCATAAAAACCCGCATTTTATGCTCCGACAACTCTATTTTTAGCGCATGCTACTGGCTTGATCTTACAACGCATCCTACTGGCTGCGTTGTAAGATCAAGGTTACGTTGGCTTGTTTGCCTGCTGCGGTCTTAGAATGTCATCTTCACATTACAAGCTAACAGTCCTTCAATGCGAAAAGAAAACTTCACAACAGAACAATCATTCAAATTCGTACTTTATACGCTGAGTTCTGAGCACGTTTTAGAATGACTTTTACTAGAGTGTTTGGATCCCGGATGCGAACGGTACGGTTGCCGAAGGGAAGTGAGAGGAGGGAGAACCGGTTGCAGGCTAACATCCCGCGCTTGCAAGAAATGGGTTACCCCACAAACCTCTTGCGATACAAACGCAATGTTTATTGCACCAGTGAGCACCGCACCGCACACCACACTGCGGGTAGTTAAGATGATTTTCTTAGTTTTTGTGTCAGACGCCGCTATATAGGATTGTGGGATACTTTTGTTTTTAATTAAACAGCCTATTGGCAATAATGCGGTCTGTATAGTCATGGATACATTTTATTCTCTCGAGAAAAAATTGTGATGCATCTCCGGTATCAATTACCTAATAAGTAGCATATTTATAAAAAGAAAAAGACGTTTTAAATATTGCGTTGGCGTATAAAAGAATCAGTAGCCCCTTTCTAATGCTAAACAAGTGAGGAAGTGTCGGGCCATCGCAAGAGTTATAGCATTACATTCCGCTGACGTCAATGGACTGATATAAACACCTACGGCGATTTATCAGTTAGCAAATTTGCTATTTTTCGCCGGCGATAAAAAGAATTAGGTAGATAAGATACGCGGTGAATTTCCTCAAAGCAACTGCGAATGTGACCGAGCACATGTTGTGCCAACAGTACACCTCAGACGGCAAAGATAACGGAATCGCACATGGATGGCGTTTAGCGATTAGAAAGATTGTTTACAATTTTTGTTTTAAGTGTTAAACAAATAGATATTTTAGTTTCCCTAATGAATCAAAGATGGGTAGCAAACGGCGCGGGTGCGGCGGTATTTGCGCGGCGGATAGCGGCGTGTCGGATGCTACGGCGCGCGGCGCGGGCTGCAGGCAATGACCAGGAAATGACGCCGACGGTTGACCTTCGCACACTATAGCTGCGCCCGCGCAGATCCCATAATCCCATCCCTCTTCTACAAATTAAACTCCCTCACTATGGTATTATAATTGCTATATTTTTGCAAACACAATGACTACATCGTCAACATACATCATTTTATGCCTTGTGTAATTTACATGTGAATAGTCAAAGTTTTTTTGTTAAAAAATTTACACGATACTTGTTTGATTTCATCGGGGCAAAGGTTGGCTAAAGATAATATACATATTTAAATAATAATAATCTATAATGAAGGTGACATTGTTCTGATAGCGTACAGCATCAGTTTGATTTTGTACTCATATTGTAGTTATTTATGCAAAGAGGGCGTACTATGATATGTAGGTGCGCGTGCGCCAAACTAAACAAATGCTATGTTAGGTAAGGTCAGCACTGCACCAACGTGTTGATACCATCACAGACTCTATGGTACTATTTTTCAACTAACGGTGCATCACGACGGAAGATAGATGGCAGCACGTGTATCGACACCAAGTAGACACGTCTTCAGATGTTTTATGTTTATGTATGACTGCATGACAACTATTGAATGAATGGTCTCGTTGATGTCGCCAGGCGGAAAGTGGAATAGAGTTATAATATACAGAATAATAAGGAAAATGTATACGATTTAGTTTCTGGGATACACCCAAAGTCTTAATCTCAAAGGGGCATAGACACGTTCATTATGTTAACATAGAGCTGACTACTATAGACCGGAAGAAAGGGTTGCAAAACACATACTTTGACTGAAACTGTAAATGAAGGAAGGACGCTCCACATTAATGGGTTAAATTTTTAAAGAAAGTGTAGGTATAACAAAGTTTTACTCTATTGGAAAAAGAATGTAGTTAAATATTGTACAAAATTCTACGTAGATACATATAAATTAGTACCTATCCAGAAAGTAGTTCACAATTCACAAAGCCTACAAATTAAACAAATCTGTAACATGACGTAGGCCCAAGATTTGCATGAAAATGCCATTACGAAGCCGGTGTAATACCTACATATTTAAGTCCCACCGGTCGGGTTTGTCCACATTTCTTGTGTAATCATCATAGTAATCATCATAATATTGTCGCGTAAGACATGTAAGAGCTTCAACAACTTAAAAGATTGTTTAACTGTTTTTGTTGCAAAAGCTGTGTTCATAATTAGCTGACCCCTCCGTTCATAAAATATTGTCGTGAACGCATCCCAGGAATAATAGTAAAGGGTGCGGGGGGTTTTATTATTAAAAAAAATCTATTCAGATATGTACATGAAAGTCTATCTTTGTTAATTTGTGGTTTTTGAGATAAGTACTTTATTTAATTGTTTTTTAAAACTGTTTATATTTTTTTTAAACCAGGTGGTGATCTCATTCAATCATATTGATATAGTTTTTAAGAAATAAAGAATATAAGGCGGAAACATCTAAAAATACTGAACAAACACGGAACATACGCTGCTTTCCTGAGTATGATTGCGGAATAACATCTGTACAAATTAACGATAGCCATGTACAAAATAATTGGATAAGTATGTACCTACACAGTATGTACACACGAAATATGTATAGTCATTAATCAAGTAAGGAGAGATGAAATGATGGCAGTCCATTTACTTATTAAACATCAATAAACAATATAAAAGCTATGCATACTGAACAGGTTAGAAATATCTATTATAATGTAAATTGACTAAGGTTTTATAATAGTTATTGGGAGCAGTTAACAAGTCTGGGTTCCACGTGTTAATCATATCCAAGCAATTATTGGTTGGTCATAGATCATTATATTGACTTTTCCTTCCTCTGCGTTAAATCTGATGGCAAATGTCACCGTGACTTCCAACACTTTATTTGTTTATTTAAACATCACACAAAACAAAATAAAATAAAAAGGAAATTAATACAGTATTTTGTTAGAAATAGACAAGGTTAAAAATATGTATAGAGAGGGGATATAATAAACAAATAGAATTAGGTATGTTTCTGTAAGCGCCAGAAACCAAAGACAATGATTATAATATTCTGAGGTAATTGTTTTGCTGTGCAAACACTATTTTTGATTTGCAGTTAGATACTTACCTACTCCTTTTAAATTCAAATATCGAATGATTGTGGAATGTCACGAATGCACGATGGACGAAGTAAAATAGCACATAGCACTGCTTATATTTTTCATTACGCAATATTCACCATGTAAAATGTCAGATATCTATAAAAGTTATGGTGTAAATAACTATATAATGTATGTCAATATAAAAAGACAGCACGTTAATTGTTCTTTTTTATATTTTAGGAAAAAAGTAAAAATTCTGTTGTTTCCGTGTATTAAGCTCTATTTGGAACGATGATGAGGTTTTATATATTATACCCTACGTTTGTTGACCACGCCACTTGTCGTTTATTATCTAAATGAGAAGTTCCTACTTATCTGACATTTTTGTCGCTTGTACAGTCCAGTGCGGCAATACTTATAATATTTTATATTTTTCTGTATTCTATGCTTTAGAACATAGAAATATAGAGATACTTGCTTCTCCGGTAGGTACAGTTTAAAATTACGTCTAGAAATCCGCCCCTATTTTTATGAGTGACTCCATACATAACTATTGCGAGTATTAATGATCCCATATATTAAATAAAGGCATTTAAATGATTTTATATTTTTTTTTTTTTTAAATTATCATATAGTTCAGGAATCACTAGACTCTAGTATCAAAGGAGTCATCTATAGTCTATGACTGTCTATGATTGATAAACCTAAGTAGATTTGTGATCGTGTCTCCTTGAACCGGCAATGATACCCACCAGAACTATTAACCATATTATCCAGACAGTAGGTATACCACAAAAAGCATAAAGACGTGCAGTAAGTATTCATATGACAAGGAATAATGTATACATACATAACTCGATACTTTAAAGAGGTAAGTTGAGAGGTAAGATAACGTTATCGTGTTTAATATGTATTTTTGTGTAGTCCGGACGGATGCCGTTATCAGTGCACAAACCTACAGTTCAACTATCTGTTTATTTAGGCCGGTAATGCGAGTGCAACTTGATATTGTGTAAGGTCAGTTAAGACGCTTTGACATCTACTCGTACAAGCTGTCAAATTTGACACTACTTACATACCGTTTAAACGGTTTATTCAGCTTGATTCTTTTTTTTTGTTTTCGATTTATTAAAATTAAAAGGAGAGGTGTATACCCTGTTTTTATTATAGCAAAACAAGTGTCTCCTTTGCAACAATAGAAACAATTTGAGAACGTACTTTTGACATTTGTCGACTTTCCCGCGCAGTAGTGATGAAACCGTGCATGTATGACAGTGTACATTCGTTGATCTTGTTTGTGGCGCGATAGCTACTATCGATAACTATTATTGCCGATACGACCTCAACCTATAGTTTGGGACACGGCGAAGGTGATCTGGTGTAGAGTTCGTATACCCCGCGCTTACGTAAACTCATGCAACTGTGAAAATATTTTTTATTTTAATATTGATATAAGGGTACGTTCCGCTTCAAATGTCGAGCGCTGATTGTTTTTACTTTAAGATGGAACACAGCCAACAATGTATCAAGTCGCTACTTCCAAATCTCTCAACGAATTTGAGGATAATTTATTAAATATCATATTTATATTTTTGTAAATTCTTACATGTCAAGCGGCGTTTAATTGATGGGTTATTAATTTGTAACTTTTGTATTAACTTAGCACTAGGCGGACATTTTATTTTTCGACAATACGGATTTAAGGTGTCGTTGATTTTTGGAATATTGCCATTTCATGTATTTACAGGCAACAATTTTGTGGTATTTCTTTAAAATTGCGTTCTTTCATTAATCTCATTTTTTTGTTTAACATGCAAGATAAAGTTGGATATATTCGTTTTTTTGTCCATCAGCGTACGTTGACGTGGCGGTTAAGAACCTCGCATTGTATTTTCCTGTTCCTCGTATAAAATTGTATCCGACATCTAAATGCAAAAGAGAAGATAGGTATTATAAAACCGGTAAAAGTTTGCATTACGCTTAGCTTACTCAGTAAGAGGGGGTTGTGGGAGGGAGAAGGGGGTTATAGAAGTTGTTGAAGGGACAGGGAGCGGCGGGGGGCGGGGGGCGCGTAGTTGCAACTGTTTGCGCGCGGCGGGCGCAGCGTGGTCAATGACACGGCGACATTGCATCAACGCGCGAAGGTCACCACCACGCCGCACCCTCCACCCGCCGAGCACCCGCGAACTCCTCCGCAGGCCCCACTACACTACCCGCACGCCCTCTAACGAGTCTCGCAAATTCCTACACTTCCTTGCTACAGGACGCCATGTTGGATCAATCATTTTAGTGCAACTCTTTGTTTATCGATTGTTTGGTTCTTATCTATGCTGGTAACTTCCAGAAAACTTAAATTCTCGTATAAGTATTTCTCATTTTTGAGAGTTTTAAATTTATCTATTTCAATTCAATAGATGAATGAATTAACACCTTTTTAAATGATAAAACATACTTTAACGTTCATTTTTATGCTACGTAAACCATACAGATAGGTATTCACAACCAACCAATACAGTACGTGATGATGTTATTTTCCATTACTGTGACAATTTCCTCTTCAAAATGACACATATTATAATATTACCTACCTATCCATATTATACTTAAGTTCAGCATTTTGCAAAATGAAATTAATTAGAACGTTAGACTACAATTTTTCTTAATTGAACTAATCGCATAATGTAATTGGATATGTGAATGCGTTATTATACTCTTTCTCTTAATTTTTTACAGACTACACAACTTTTGGAATATAGACAACACAGCTCGGGTCTCTGAAGTTTAGACTATACTATAATTATTAACCTTACATATTCCAGAGGTAAAAATAACAAAGGACGATGTATGAGGGATCGGCAAATGGCAACAAAGTAGGTAATGTTGCCAGGATGGATAACATTCTGGTTACAGTTTAAGTTTATTTATAAGAAACAGCCAGTTGTTTTTCCGGTGAGGGATGATTTTGGTCTTAAACACCGTTTGACTTGAGTCATTGCATGTTGGAAGTTTGGAGAAAATCATTGACTCAGAAGATACCTAACTGTCTAATTGACATGAACCGATTTTGGAGAAAATATTCTTAATAACAATACCTCATGTGACGGTTTGGACGTTTGCTTACTGGCTGAAAGGTGTGAAGGAAGCCGATTACCTGGAAGAACGCATGGACAAGTTTTCGAACTAGTAATATGGTGTTGTGGCAAACAGAAAGAGGACTTGGAAGTCCTAAATACGCGGGTGGAGTGGCAGTCATACACTAGCACTAAGTAAACAACAAATGACTGTGTAATTATAACTTTCCAACACTAATAATGGTTGGTAATAATTTCTGCCTGTTATTACGATGGTCAGTAAATAACTTTGCCTTTGATCAATCGATATAATCATTCTGTCTTTGTACCAACTATAATTACAATACACAATACATTTGTAATTCAAACCGAAAATATTTTGTAGATTACAGAAATATTTAGTTAAATCTAAAACTCCGAAGAAATCGAATATCGATAAAAATATTTTAGGCATTAGCCCAACCCTAGACGCAATGAATTTATTGGACATTGTTGGGTTTGACGTTTCTGTGTTATGCATTTATTTTGTGTGTTTCAAACTTCAGTAACTTTAATCCAAAGGTCAATTTAGGCCAGCCCTTTTGGCTTTTCTGAACAGTATCCAAAACTTATAAATTCAAAAAATCTAAAGCATCTAAATCGACATTGTCTCGCTACAAACGTTTCTGAAGCTGGACAAGTCTAAAACGTACCTAATTACCTCTCTACTACGTAGGTACGTACCTACCTATTACGGTAGCACACGAGTACAGAATAACTTCACGGCGAATTCAATTAAATAAGTTACCTATTGCCTGTAATAAGTCAGCTGCTTGTCACAAAACTTAACCGTATATTTACAACCATTTTGTTGTCAAGACGGTAGCCATAAGAGGCGGATTGAGTAGAGGGGCGCACGCGGCGGTCAAGGCCCCGCTGATTTCCATCTAACATAGGTATTACTCAATCCGACCCTGACTCCTGCCTCACCAATCAGGCCGGAACGACTTTTTCTCTTAATCTATCAATTTGTCATCTAACTACTACACAACTAATGTAACTAGTTATTGAATGACTGCTGGCTACTACATTGATACTCCTAATTGGCAATACAATACCCACGTGGGGTATATTAGCGAGAGATAATGAGCTATATTACGTTATGTTAGATATCAGCATCACGTGTAGTACATAATCCTGAAGCACGAGAACGGCGCAATATCCAAGCTGTTTATATTCGTAACAGTTATCGATTAGGAAGTACACAAAGATATATTTGATTAAATCGCGCAACAGAGTAAACGTTGTTGATGGTACATTAATACGTAACTGTAAATTCAGAGCGTTCCGAAAAGGTTTCCAGACTAAATTTAACCGTCCTACATTCACCACGACCCAGCATTGAAACCAGTGCTATCTGAAAATTATAATTTAGCAATGCCACAATTCTGTGGAATCTGTGAGTTTGGCACGGGACTATGGCTACGGGCCTCGGGCACTCGTAAACATATTGCGAAACTCTCGATATGGGCCACTCACAGGAGTGCACTGAGGAGCGACGCATCTATTTATGCAGTGCTATGCGACCTAACACTGACCCGGTTAGGTTCGCGACGCATAAACACAAGGATAGCAAGTGCTGCTGGCTGCTAGTGGCACAATATTCACTCACTACTCCCGCTACTAACCGCTCATAATCGACCCTATTAATGGAGGTATGCTATTTAGAGTAGCAGTGGCTTGGAGATGCCGTGGTCTGTGAAGGGCGAGCCTTTTGCCGCTCCGCCGGGGACGAGCGGATAATTTTAAACACTCAGGAAACCAACGGAGCGAGTATGTAGGCCGCCTGGAAACGTCCCCTTTCTGTTTTTATACATAACGTAAAATAAGCGTGCGAAGTTTCCGGACAAGTGGTCTGCTAAGATTCAGAATGAGGTCATATGGAAGTATAGGAGTGCAACGATATACGTACGCTTTCGCACACTGTAGATATTTCGGAAGTGGGAAGATGGCGGCTGTTGTGCCACTCACTGTACGAGATTAGTTGCGAAACTTGCGCAGGAAGCGCCGTGTGAAACGGAACGCACGAAGATGACGCACGGTGTGCTAGAGTTGGTGTAACGCAAGCTGTCTTTCGACGTGAACTGATTCACTACTTGACATCACGCAATTGTTTGTGGTCAAGCTTAAAAATAAAGTGCAGTATCAGGTCAGTCAGCGTCCCAGGTCACGTACGCACAATGCTAACGGGGGATTTATGATGGTGAATTCCGGGATCGCACGCCGTTCCTTTCGCTTTCGGCAGCGCGTGTGCTGCGCAACACTCAAGGTCGTGGGCCGTTCAACTCGGATGCGACCGAGTTGTTGCGACACCGAAATATGTAATTGTAGAGGAGTCGAGGCGCGTTTGGCAGCGACCGAGGTGCGCAACTGGGTCGCCAATGGTTGCGCAACACTTTTTGTACGACAGATGGCGTGCGTCGCGTCTTCCTTATATGGCAATGGTACAAGCCTGATTAAATACAAAGAAACCATTTTTACAAGTTTGTTCTGTATTTAGGGTGTGATTAAACAACGACAATGTACAAAGTAGTATCCAATAATTGTAACAATGACATTGCTGAGATATTTGCCTCCACTGTTACACGATGACGTCATCCAAACTCGAATGTTAAAGAATCACCATTCAATCCAGAACCGCAACTTAGTGTAGTTCATATTGATCTACTATGCCAAATCCTTCTTCTAAGACTTCTTCGATGCTGTGTTTCTTAGTCTTGTGAACATTATGAGTGAACAAATAAGAGACATATACTAGGTATACGACAGTACCATCATCCACCGAGCCTTTTCCCAAACCTGTTGGGGTCGGCTTACCAATTGCGATGTGACTGAACTTCAGTATTTTCCGTGGAGCGACTGCCATCTGACCTCCACATGCTATGGGTGATATCGAAGTTCTGTAGTTAAACTACTATCTAACAGTACATATCCAGTTATATAATATTCTGTTATCAGAACTCCTCCAGTGGATTTTGTACCTGGATAGTCGCTTCAAGAGCAAGGCATAAAATTTTATCAACGTTTGTGACAGCACGAGTGCCGTCGCGTGATGTAAGCTTTCAAATCCATTTTGGTAGTTTGCGAATGTCAATAATAACGTTCCGGTCCCCTCAGCGGTCGGTGAGGCGAAAATAGTCGCCAACTATTAATACGAGGCGAGCGCTAGCGCTGCAGTGCCCTTGAATCGGGACGATCACCTCGCGCACACTCCCGCGCACGCGCACACACGCGCACAACTCGCACTTTGGAACGCACACACTCACACAACACTTATCGCCATGCAGCGCAACACCCGCCACACTACACACCGCCATCATTTTCATTTCCATTTCGTTTGCAAATGTCACATTGACTGACATCTCTGTTTACTTTACTGCTCGTGCTAACTGAATAACTCTATTGGTCGCAGTCACCACACACATGACATTTATATTGATAGATATAAATGTTTAATTGTAAAATTCTTTTTTTATTCTGTCGAAGATACACCACAAGCTTGTTCAGATACAGAAGTAATCCGATTAGATAAGTTCTAAGCGTCCGCCTTCTATTCGCATGTGTTTAATAAACCTGTTGATTCGTTGAGTTTTTATTATTGGCATAAAGAGTTAATACATGTATAATCATAATCACATCCTGGCTCAGATCGTGATCTCGCTGTGGCGAACGGATACGACGATTTATGGTATGGCTACGTCCCAGATTAGAGATACTTGTTTAATTTCCGATTAAATATTCTAGTTAGATAGCCAAGTTGCGATTGACGAAACCTCAAGAACACTTGTTCAAATTACAATCGTAGATGGCACAAGGATGAGTGTTCTAACTCACTTTGTATACGGATTGTATACGCTACGTTCGTCGGACGCCCGCATAATGTGACGCAAGCTTAACGCAAAACCCGCAACTGAATCGCATTCAAAAATCCACTCTCGATGTTCACACACATACTGTTTCGTGTCTATACAATTTGGCAATTGGCAACATCCGTTCAAGGTTTCTTTTGTTTTAACTAAATCAGCTTTAATAAACTTTAAGCATGAGGATACTTGCAATTAGTTCTGCGAGTTAACCTTTACAAATGAGAAACAGATAACCACATAGAGTCCTAATTACATGATACATAGTAACGTAGGTAGTTAATGAATTAGACTAATTATGACTACAGCTCGATATGACTGAAATTCTTATAATATGTTGGTATATATGCATAGAAACTGGTTGATATTAATTGGCCACACGGCACACACTCATAGAATCAGGTTTGCTGCCCAATCCGAGTAGGAAGGTCGCGTACGTTTCGCCAGAGGCTGACAATGGCGCCGGCACCGCCGGTCTTGCCCAATATTCACGTTTGCAACACCGAAATTTCGTGCGTGCCGCATTACAGCAATGGCCGATTTAAAACTCGCACCTATGTACCTCTGGCATCGTACAATCGCTACTACTACGTCAACTATACATGGTACATACGTTTGTTTCCTTACAAAAGTACCAATAACTGTTATTTTCAGGATGTAAGTATTCTTGTTAATATGAATCATATTAATTACATAAGGCAAAATTAGACGTTATAGCGTCGGGTAGACATTAATTTTCATTCATGTAACGTTATCAGCCTCCAGTCTACTGTAATAACAAATTAGTCAATGCAGATATATCGAAGGATTTTCTAGTGTGGTTTTGTCCGATGTTTTTCACGTTATTTATCCTTATTGTGAGCTAATATTATAGGCATAGAGTTAACGAGAAAATAATAGTGTTGTGACGTTTGTTTCTGATTTTGGTTCAGTTGTTTGTTTCGTAATTTGTTGACTGTATTATCGTTCTAATAAGACAATTTATAATGAGTAGGATTAATCTAATATACTTAGTATTATTAGAATTAATATTAACTTGTAGAACTGCGTGAAATATGTCGCATGAAATGAACGTAAGTAATACGTGATAATGAATAGTGTTTATTACTCAGTTCCGTGTCTATCACCATTTAAACGATTTTTATCGCCTACATTATGTTCTATTAATGTTAAAATGTGTCATGTAAATTTTAATATTCTAGTTATATTTTAGACGGCACATCCGTTCACAAGACAAAAGGAGCTAGGCAAACTACTCACCGTCATTCCTATAAGTCATTTTTTAAATGCCCAACAATTGAAAGTGGTCGTTAGGTATGCGCCGGTGGTCGCCGCGAGAGACGCGTCTCGCATACATTTGGACGATAGTGTAGTTTTTGCATCTTTATATTAGGAGCACTGACCTTGCGCAATGTCAAATAGCTGAGGCCTGGCGTGGAGCGCCAACTCGCGCTAAATGGACAATGCAACGCAACGCCATCCATGCCAACTGGTTCCTTCGTTCCGTCCGTCATTCGTTTCTTTTTGTGTCACGGAAACCGGCGGCATCTCAATACCTCTATCGATTATAAACATTCATATTTCTCAGAAATGGCACGTCGGCGGAAAGAAGGAAGTCAGTTTCGAGGGGTTATTTTCATTACTGTTAATGCTGTTGTCGATAATGTAATGCATTTTCCACATAAAACAAACAGTTATGATTAAGCTGGAATTTTCTGTTACAGTGACATGTAAATTTGTTATTAGAACTATGTCAGTTGACATATCAACAAAACGTATCTTGTTAATCGTCCTAAAAAAGGAAAGATGTGTAATTATATATCTAGTATAATTAAATTGACATTCAGAGGTGAGAGCGAAGTGCAATTTCAAATTAATAGTGTTGTTTTTCAACAGAAATATAACACAAGTAAACTGCGCAAAAGAATTTTGCCTGGCTGAGTTGTAACAATTGTGAGTCGGAATTATTACTGCACATAAAAATAATGTGTGCATTTAACGATACCAGAGAAAGAAGGCCAGTTGGCCAAGCGCCAGGGTGCAATAAACACGCCACGCCCCCGGAAGCGCTCTGATAAAGCTTACACTGCATACATTTAGATAACATACGTCTCGATTATATGCCGCAGACATCACGAGACAATATACATGCAGACATAATTACACGCATATTATATGTGCATATATTATGTTGATATACTTAGAACTAATTATCTCGTCATAGGTATACAGTCTGCGCGGATGCAGTTACGTCTCCATCACTTATGCGAATTAATTATTATTTACATTTACTATTATTAGCGTGACCGCCAGACTTTATTGTGTTCAATATCAACATCTGGAATTCAAATATAATCATCTACCAGGTCCGGTTTAGGAGAACTTCAATTTGAAGAAGTTTGCGAATCAATAATTATTAAGAACATTCCAGATTTTATGACATTTTTTTCTTTCTAAACCATATTCTATAGTCCAAGACGCCCAGGACTTTAATTGGCTGTGCCATAGCGGCTGGCACGTAAGATTTTGTTGCCTTTAATCAACATTCCATCATCGCAAGGCAACGGGTTTCAATATTTTTTCAAAATTACAATATAGCTGCTACTTTTTATTATGTAAATCATTCGGCCATTTTAGACATCACACATTATATGTGTGCCCGGTGACGGCAATAGGCTTACCCCCTATTACGTGGAACTAAAATACTGGCAAATTGTGGGTGTGTAATGCACCTCTGCGTACCCCTTCGGGGATATAGGCGTGATATGTGTTTGTTTGTTTGTAAAACCATATTTAATGGTGACTACCAATACCCATTGACCCACTGAATATTGCCCCAAGTTACATGCAAGTAGTGATGTGGGTAGTTAAACAAGAATAAAGTTGTATATTTGTATATATATATAAATACACTAGTTTCTGCTTTTAGGTTTTTACAGTGTTGCCACGTCATGTCACTTCAATCAAAAGTTTATCAATTATTAAAAGCTTGCACTTAATAATATTGTTCAATGAAATTGTTACGACATTATAATTCTAAGAATATATGGTATGTTTACTTGTGTTGTGATGAATTAAATATAACCATAGGTATACTGAAGCATTTTCTTAATATGACAGTTTATTGAATATAGTATCTTACGTTCACGTATTGAAGAAAATTGTAAAAATACGCTAATAAATAGGTGCTACAGATCTTCAGAAAAAAGACGAAAGTATTAAACATGAGACTTTGAAATTGTAGGTACAATTAATAAAAAAATAACGTTAATATTTCAAATAACAACGGCGTTCAGTCAAATTCCCTGCGCCCGCGCATCGCGGAAGGTGACCTTCCGGGAGGGGGACGTTCACCGCGCGGTCACCTACAGAACCTCGTGTCTTTGATAACATTACAACCTCGTCTTACCAGAACTTGACACTTTTTGTCTATTTTTGATTGAAATTTACAGAATTTTATTATTTTTTGGAAGAAACAGAATTGAATGCATTTTGTATATCATGTACCTTTTTTGTTCTATTTATACTTAGCTATTAACATTTAATTTGGCTAGTCTTTATGTTACCAAAGAATTATGTAAATAAATATACATTTACGTCCTTAAATAAGTGGTTATATTGCTGAGAACATACCTGTCAATACATAGCAAAGATAGATGCTTCAAGATTTGGAAACGGATTACCTACTAAATTATAAATTAATTTTTAAAACAGTACCTGTCGTATATACCGATATAGCGTAGGTACTATGGATTTGGTGTACTGTCGATACATTAGCCCGTCGATGGAAAACGTTTTCGATACAGCGACCATCGATGTAGTGATTGTCGATATTATGAACTGGACCCGATATACCTATGTAGTTTATTGGCATATCTGTTGTGACTACAGATAATTACTCTACTTAGGCGTGATGTTGATGAAAGAATGTTTAAAATCGGTCTAGTTTGAGCTTATTCATTAACAAATTAAACGAAATATGAATGTTCCCACTTTATTGTATTAGTAATCTTACCTGGTGGTCGTGGATGTGCGGTGACGTGGTGCTGCAGCGTGTTGGCGATCTGGTGGTGCTGGTAGAAGGGCAGGAACGGCGGATGGAAGGGCGCTGGTGGAGGTGGCTGTAGGCGCGCCTTCAGCTCCTCTGCTGAGCCGGCGCCTGATGAGGAGGACTCGACGTCTGACACGCCGCTGTCTGCCGGCGAGGGGGGGAGGGATCCTACGACAAAAAAAGTTATGGTCATAAACTCTTTTCAAAATAGTTTTTAAATTTTTGATGGTAAACAGGCCCAAATCACCCACACCTGGACGCGGTCGCAGAATACCCAAACTGGGACTACAAATATACTGTTGAAATATAGGGGTTTTAAACGTCTCTGTCTAAATCTGTGTGTAAATAAGTAGTTAGGTAGTATCACTACGTCACTATCACTACATATTATAAAACAAAGACGCCCGTACTGTATGTAT
This sequence comes from Nudaria mundana, assembly GCA_963556515.1. NCBI lineage: Eukaryota > Metazoa > Arthropoda > Insecta > Lepidoptera > Erebidae > Nudaria > Nudaria mundana. The sequence continues at coordinate 24,630,523 of OY748289.1, read as the reverse complement.
GCTTAGATCTTTAAAACTACGCAACGGACTTTGATGCGGTTTTCACCAATGGATAGAGTAGTTCCCGAGGAAGGTTTTTGTGTATTTAATTTGTCAAGCGGGCGAAGCCGCGGTCGTCCGCTAGTTACTGTATATACTGAAACGATTCACATTTCTGTGTGTGTGAGTGTGACTAGGAGTGATGTATATTCTGTGGCAAATTCACTATTGTTAAAAGATTCCAATCACACACGATTACTATCCAACAAATAATGCTTTGTTTTGTGCGATACAAAGATGATTGCGATTCATTCATACTCTAGTAAACATAATATGTTTCCTTTCATATTGTAGAAAGATAAGAGTCACATTTTACTATTTTCCAGCTATCAATAGGTACCTTTAAATTAGCGTTAGATAGATCGATTAAGTAGGTGTACCCACATCGAGTTACTTGATTGCCAGACAACCGGTAAAATGGCTCAAAGATTGCCATTGCCATTCGACGTGGCAATGCCAGCCTTTTAGTATCCTTGCCAACTTAACAGTCAAAATATATTGTAAGTCCTATCTAATTTTAGATCGATAGATAGTTGAGTAAATATTACTTAAACAACGCATCCAAACAGGTAGTGTGTCAAATTATCTTTCATTATTAATACAATTGCTTAAAAAAATCTAAAAATACAATCAAAATAACATTGAGATGGGGACTCTAATCTCTACACCACTTATGTATTATTTAATTATGCTAAAGCGTCACCTGATGTGCATATATTTGCATCCTGCAACCCTGCAACTAATGCAATTACTCGCGGGACACTTCAGACCCAACGGTCACTTTATGAGATTTACCGTTAGAAGGCGAATTTCTCATATGATGCACTGGCCTCCACCTGTCTTTTATGTGGGAATGTCCAGTGCGGGTATTGTCAAACACCATATTTAGATAATTTACAATTATGCAGATCTCACTGTTTATGGAACACAAAAAACCAAGGGTTACTTTTTTGCCGTCTTAAATGCAAATGATTCTTGCACAAAGGGTAAATTTATGGCCGCAATTTTGTAGTTTGGGATGTTTTCTGGTAACTGTTAGGTTTGAATAATTTATTTTTATTGTTAACCTGTTACAAACTTGCCCTGGCCAGGTTATTTCAACGTATATTGCTGATTTAATTTAAAAAAATGTAAAATACACGATGTCGTCTTTAGTGGCCGACAGAAAGGTCACTCGTTTTTTATGAATGAGATATATTTTAAGAATCCTTTCTTATCAGACCGTTGCTTCTTTGCATCAAATAGAAAAACTTGATTGAAAAACTTTTATAATCTGTGTGTGTCTGATCGGGGGACGAACTTTCTCATGTCGGACCCTATACATGTACGTTAGATGTGTAACGGTTGTCCACTATTTAAATAATATAATCATCGTACCAGTAATAGTAGAAAGCAGTTTATTCATATTTCCTTGTCCATTGAAACTATGACGGGTATTCAGTGACCATTTGACCGGTGTGTGCGAGCCGCTGTCCACACCCTTTTGTCCTTATTGTTAACCCTTCATTGCTACAATGCATGGGAATCGGGAAGCGATGGCCCTCGGTCACTTAGACCATTTAAATTGAGAACGCTTAAAAGGATATAGGTGGGTCCAACTGTTACATTTTTCGTTGGTTTATGTTTTTTTCAGGTTTTTTGGTTTTTTTATGAAATGTTTTGTTATAAAATATCACAAAAACTATAGAATATAATAAATAATAAAAAAATATAACAATAATGTTACCAACAAATTGTTTAGAAATATATATATATTTTTTAATGTCTTTACAGGTAAAATAGGTGATGGTAGGTGACTATATTTATTGACTAGTGAAATATATTTTGCAAATCTAATGCTGATATGTGTTTTAATTAATTCAATGGCAAGCGGGACTGCGCCTTGGTATTGCCTGCTTGCGTTCCCAAGCGATAAACAAAGAGTATTTGGCACCCCATCCCGTCCGGCTGTCACCTCGGACACACGGACTGACCAACGGCCATATATGGAATACGGAACGCTATTGTGTCAACCCTTTCATCTCGCGTATCAAAATAATAATAAATTAACTATAAATAATGACCAGGGTCTTATAGACCCGGGGGTAGCGATTGTCCGAAATCTGGTCTACTGGTCGGTGCGGAATGCGGTCCCATTAGTAAAATATCATAATGTTGACCCTTGCTTAATCGTACCATCTTTATAGAGACAGCCCTCTTCATGTACATTGTACAGGGCGGCGTTAGACCATAATCCAACAAGCCTGTCTTAGATGTCGCGATTTTTTTTGCATATGAATGACATTGTGTGATTCTTATGTAACGGATTGTCCGATACACGTGGAGATGAGGTACTTCCCTAGAGGATTGCGATATTTATTGAAGGTTAGATGGACAATATGAGTCGTAAATTTGCTTATAGGTGACCATTCATGTTTACTTTCCAGGAACTAGTATTGACGATTTATAGTGGAAATTATGTTTTAAAGATCTCAAAGGTCAAATACATCTTCAGTTGTACGCGGTTCACCTGCTGAAGGACTGACAAGATACTGTTCTAACGTTGAGGTTTTTCGTTTAGTCTTGTCTGGAGAAATACATACATGATATTTTGGTATTAAAAATCTTAGAACGATTTCTGGGATCATAGTTCTTTTCAAGGTAAGTATTTATGTAAAAATGGACTTAACCTTTCAAGATGGCATTATAATTAGTTTACAGTTTCCTCCCGAAGTACTACACGCACACTAAATTTATCAAATGTGCCCCGAGATCCCCTTAGAATCAAACGTTGGATTGTTACAGAGTATCTCTTAGTATCCCTTTGTGTAAGCACGATTGTCATTCCTCTTTAAAATGGTAATTCGGCTTAGAATAACAACACAATGGCCGTATGCTATACATGTAACCCGTTGGTCACCGCAGTACATTAAGAGTATATTCAGTATCCAATACATAATATCAATCGAGATTTTCTATGATCATAAGTTATTACCAGCCGGAAATGGTACATAACATGATACACGAGAACGAAACAATATTAATGGAATGACATAAAATATTAATAAAGTATAGGAATATTATAACTGATAGAATGTGTTTTAGTTAAACAAAATGGATATATTTATTGTACAACTCCCATAGGTAAACAATTCATACATCATCCAAGTGAAGAAAGTGCTATTGAGACTGTAGACATCTATTTAAATGTTAATAATTTAGTCGTAAGATAAAGTACAGACCTACATACGAATGTAGTGTGATTCTATGACCAGTCAAATATAGGCGGATGACGACAATAGGTCTCTATCCTTTGTCATACGCAAACCATTTCGAGTTTAATTAACCCTTACAATATTCGCCGATTGCAAATCGAGTCCACACACAATACTAATATCGACAATGGGTTGCGTTTGCGCACCCACGCGTGACATTCTAATTTCAAAGTGTCAATAGCTCCGGAAAGCCGGCGGGTTGAATTGAAAAGAAGAAAGAGATGATGCTATATGTGAAAATAGGGTGGCTGCATGAGATTAGCGGCCATTGTGATCGATGACGCAGCGATTTTGTAGTGCAAGGTGTAATATAACCCATTTTTGCGTAAAAACTTGCTATTTCGAAATGTGGACAGAGGTAGAGTGGTGCAATGTGCGCAAGCATCTGCGTTCTTCAATTGTTTGAATAGGATGTTGCATATTTGGTTAGATGGGTCCCAGTGACCTGGTGGCGGCTTTGTAAGGGTTGTGCTTTGAAAGGTGCCAAATGCAGAACAGATTTTGGGATTATAAGTAGTTTTTGTTATGTATCTTTGTCATTTACAAATAAATCTACGTAGGTGACTTGTTTGTCCTTACATTAACAACTTACAGTAAATAATACTGTAATATTACCGTACAATTGCAATTAAATAAATACTTCGTTTTAAAACTGTAAATAATTGATTCGAGTTTTCATTTATTATTATTATGTCTGTTATTCACACTAATTTTAGTGTGTAATTACGAGTATAATTTTATAACCAAAAAGTCACAAAACAATGTTATTGAAAATGATTGTTTTTCTGATAGGTACTTCATATTTTCTAGAAGAATAGTTGTTTATGAATGCAGTCAAATTTGTTTGTTGTTAAGTGTTATTACAAAATATACTAATGGTACGGTTACTTGAAATATTCCAAGATTTAAAACTAGCAATCGACTTATAAGTCAATCATGTATAAAATACATACTGCAAGTATTCGACGTATGATTTTATACGTTTATTTTGTTTATATTACGTATTTGAATTATGTAATTATAGAAAAATAATATTCATTTGATTATTAGTTCGTTTACTCTTGATACATAAAATTTATTATTTATGTCAATAATACTATGTATGTACTTGCGAGTTAGTAAGTTGACATTATGTAATTTGTTTTAACCGGAGAGCATGTATGAATACACTGTTCAAGAAGAAGAAAGAATACTAATACCATACCCCAGTGGGAAAGACGCATGATTTTATATAATATGTAGGTATGTATTTTGTACTTGCATATTGTCAGTTTAAAAGAAAAAAACATTATGTGAAATGCAGTTGTCATTTCTAATATTGTAAAGGAGTATTGAATATTCCATTCAACATGATACCACGTATAGAAAGTATTACTCATTTCAACCAAAATATTGAACCGTCAGTCATGTGGAATTGAATTTGTGCAATTGAGTGACCGAATCGTGACATAATCCATCAGAAACATCACATTGCGTAATTGTACCCTTTTCGTTACCCCTTTTAATGAATGATGTTTATTGTTGGCACAATCCACCCGCACGCGTTGGAGGGTTAAGAGTATATCGGGTCAAATGTGCTCATGAGATTTGGACATCTGCGCGAATCATGGAAAAGGGGTGAAAAGTGAAAGTTATAATGTATAATTTTGGTTATTGATGCAATGAATGGCTTGTGAGTATGTCTGTATGTCACAGTTTGCTGCCCGTATATAAATAAAGTATTTCGTTATTTAATTTATTGCTTCTTTTGTGTAGGCGCAATGTGTGAAATGAAACGTTCGTTTATTACCTACTTAATACAATTATTTTCGTACGGAAACTAAACTCCACCTACTGACAAATTAGTTATGAAATTCCAGCAACGACCCGACCCACTCACAAGCAAAAAAAAAGAACACAGTCAGTTTAGTTTGTAACCCCTGGAGTCTTGTCACTTTAGTGAATGTATCTCTTGACTGAGTCTTCGCTCACACACACTTAGCTTTGTCCGGGTAATAAGTGGTGGGAGTAAGCTCTCAGGTTATGGGCCCGTGTGTGCGTCGAGGGCTTACGTGACTCGCCTACCGGTCATGACATTGGGCGGGAGGGCGAATCAGCTGACGCGGCTATCGATTTCTAAACCTCTTCCTCTTTGTTCTTTATGAATTTTTCATAGCAGGTCGTCAAGTTTTGTTATGAAGATCGTGACGATACTCTTACATTATAAGAGATGAAAGGATTCTGTAAATGTTAATCAATCTCCCTTATCAAAAAGAACAAATTTTAGAAACTTTTATTAATATTTAATAGACTGAAATCCATTTTCAACAAATTATTTTATGTTATATATTTATTTAAGTATGTCTATTAAATTAGATAAATAGGTATAAATATAGTTCCTTGTGTGTAGGTATATAGGTCCATCTACTAGAAATTCATAAGATTAAAGAACTGAAACTTAAGTATACGTGTTCGGGTCTTATCAAAATTTCATGTAGTGTTGCTAATATTATGTACAACATTCTCTTGTAACATGTTCGCCTGGTACCTTCAGACTTAGCGCGCTTGTGTAGCCATCAACACGGATTATGGGCCTAAGTACTCTCAGTAGACCTAAACAGAATACCTGAACAGTGTACTGTGAATAGGTAATGCCGACATATTCGGTACATGATATATTCTGATAAACTTATGCTTAGATATAAAGTAAGTAAGTTTCAAGTAATATAATAATATATTATGCTGTTTAACAGGGAGTGTGATACGAGACTACTGCTGCATCAGATGTAGGTACCGTAGAACTAATTTGATTGCTTTGGTGGCGTGGTCGGTAGTGCATCCACTTTCGACGCTGGAGTCTCGGGTTCGATTCCCGGTCGGGACAAACTTTGTGTGATGACACATACGTTTGTACCGAAGTCTGGATGTTTCCTATGTACCTATAATATGTATGTATTTACAAAAAAAATTATATAAGTATTTTTGTCAGTTTATTTAGTATTCATATCAGAAGCTCTGCTTAGTTTGAGACTAGATGGCGCTGTGTGAATTGTCCAAACATATTTATTTATTATTACTAATATTAAGTATAATTAATTATGAACTTTTTTGAATGTTTGTGTCTATTTATAGCGAAACTATTCAAAGCGGAGTGAGCTGCGGGTAGTAACTAGTATATACTTATCATTCTTAATTAACGTCAGTGAATTCCCTACGGCACGTACATTATGTCGAACTAGATTTTTAACTGCGACCCTGATGTGAATTTATTTTTTATATTTTTATATTTTTATCACACATACACATATGTCGACACTTCACCCGCGTGGAATAGTGTTCCCATTCCCAAATTCCACGGGTACGCAACGCCGGGAAAAAGTATCTAACGTTTTATTTTAGAAGCTTAATTAAGTAACAAGCGAACCTAACTGTCTGCACTAAGGCAGGCCTATGTCGCTAACATAACAATCGCAAAAAATACGTGACGTCAGCGACAACTTGAAGTTGTAAGTCAGTAAGGGTTGTCTCTTGTTTGTGATACGGCATTGACCATAGAGTTGATATTAAGGGATTAACGTCATAATTATTGGTCAAATTATGCTGGTACTTCCCTGACAACCCTAATGTTCGAATTATGTTCACTGTAACCAAAAAAGTGTGCTTCAATTAACGTCGGAGTGCAAGTTCTGTATGTAAGTACTATTCCCTATTCTGTGGTACTGTTCCCTATTCTGTGACTAAGGTATAAAAAGTTATCGGCGATTTTATCTTTTAAAGAAATATTTAAATTATGTAACGATTACAAGAATAAGTGTTTATATTGTTTGTGAAAGTATCCTCTTCCTGCTTATTTACGTCACATCAGTGGGATTACTAGATTAGATTAGATTAGAACTCTAGTAAGTAGTTTCACCGGACGATATGGTGATGTTTGCGCGATACGGTTTGAACTAATGACTGATAAACATAGTGAAATTGATAAATTAAATAATAAGAAATAATATTATTATTTACACTGGTACCGTAGTTCGGCAGAATGGTAGTTGGATCCAATGTTAGCGCGATCTAAAAATACTGATGTAAAGCAAAGATTGGACGCTGTTGATATTGGTCATCGTAGGTCGTTGGTTCGTGTCCCGCCAAAGACATCATTTTTTATGATTTATATGTGATTTCTATCTTAATATTATTGCTTTGTATCTCAATTAGAATTAGCATTGCCAACGAGCGTGACAAGGCCACGACTACCAATATTTTGGGAACGTACACCATTGATTGATGAAGAGGGAGTTATATAAATCGCAAGAACGCAAGATATCAGACTGGATGGAGGCTAGCGTCAGTTGCCTTTCAGTACGAATGCTCAAACCACTGAGCTATGAGATTAAATAACATGAGATTGAATTGGTTAGTTAATTTCAATTTTGTTGATGATTTAATATCCATTCTTTCGAAGAAAACAATTAATTAAATGTATGTGTACTCGTTGTTTATTTTATAGATTTGTATGTTCAATTCAAAGCCTACCTAATCAGAATACTTATTACTACTTGCCGGAGCAGAGAGTATATTTAGTTTTTTTTTAATATTTGTAATTGAAGGATTGTTAATATTTATTAATATTAGCTTAGAGTTTCTCGTTCCAACCTCAATTTTCGACAATGTCAATACAAAATCATTTTACCTACGTACATAATTGATATAAATACCGGGGTAATGTTGAAACACAACAAAATAAACAAATTACGAAATTGTTTCACGAAGTTTTACAAATTTACTTATTTTCTCGTCGAAGCTCGTTTGGGAAAAATTTGAGGTAAGTAGTACATACGTAAATGTTGCGAAACAATTTTATTCTATTACCATGTATTTTGATTTATTTATTATTCACTAGGTTATGTACCTAATTAGTTTGTTTAAAAAAATATTTGTAGGTATATATAATGTCTTAACTTTAATACACACACTATGTAGTTTGTAAGAACATTTAATGTTATTAACGGTGTAAAATGCGAACTGTTAATCCGGATACATTATTTGTTTGTTAAATGTATATATTATAGATAAGCAGTAAATAAAAAAGTTATCGATAACCAAATGATGCGCGCCCTGTCTACCTCTTTGGGGATATGGGCGTGATGTATTTGACTGCCTCGGTGGCGCAGTATGCGACTATCGTCCCTGAGGTCACATGTGCGATTTCGGGTCGAATCAAATTATTTGTGTGATCCACAAATGTTTGTTTCGGAGTTTGGGTGTCTTCTATGTATATTATGTATGTATTTAGAAATATATAAGTATGTTTATCAGTTGTCTAGATCCAATAACACAAACTTTTATATTACCTTAATTTGGGCTAGATGACATTGTGTGAGAATGTCCAAAAATATATTATTATGTATGTCTTTTTTAATGTATGGGCTTTCGAAGATTACAATATTCACCTGTGTTAGGAGTGGAGTAGAGATGATGCCGTGGTCCAGGACCCGGCGCCAGCAGCAGCAGCGCTCGGCTGAGCGAACTCCGCGCCAGAGGAAGGTTAGTGGTCTCTCCGTCTACTGCAACAATAAGAAACAAGAGTTATTCTCCTGTCTTTGTCATATATATATAAGAATTTGTAGAGTGTACATTATAATTTACGATACAAGCACGATTTATATCCTGAGGCTGAAGGGGGAGGTATATTTACTACCTACTAAAGCGTCATATACTACAAAATGTATATGACGCTTTATAACAAAGGAAAAAAAGCAGTTCCAATTAGGTTAGGATCAGAATATTTTTACGTCTGTTCTAAATGGCCTTGTAAGGAGATACCTGAAAATGTACGCGTGTAATTGTTCCGTTATTATAATGAGATAGGATATCCGCTAGGGAACCTCACATTATTGAAGTACCTACATACAAAATCCGGTGCCGTGTACTAAGGATATTACCGCAAAATCAATAGATTTACAAAATATCTAACTGGATACATCTTAGCCAGACGCTTCCGTGCGCCGACCTTGTGCCCCCACCCTCCCTGAATTATTCAACTACCCACCTGTTGTCATGCTGACCCCCCCCCCCCCTCTCTCCCTAGTCACAGTGCGCAGGTTTGACGCATAGAGCGAGACGTACAGAAGTTCTCTTTCGTGTTTCTGGTCGAAGCGTCTAGACGTATTTTGAACTCTTTACAACCGCTTCACCACATGTGGTGGTGGTCTGTGAGGGCCTTATCAGCCGACAGTCAAATGCAAATGGACAACGATCGTCACGCGATCAAATTTAAAAAATAACACCATCTTTTCTTTATTTATGGTTTAAGTATTTCATTATAAAGGTAGCAAAGTTATTTATGCTAAGGAAGCTAAGTTAATACAATTCAAACTAAAGAAAAAAATGAGAGAGTTTATTATATTTCTACATAAAATGCCTCAAGGGAACATAAAATAGAACATTCTCGTAAAAAGGGCGACTTTTAGAAACACTGAAACTTGACAAAGAAGATGGTACGTGGTACGATGTCATGTAGATAAAGACTTACTCCTTTGATATATATATTTTATGATGTCTATCTGGTTTTAGAAGGTGTTTAAAAAAAGAAACTTAGCAAATATTAGGACATGTTAACCGTGCCTAAGCTTGCTCTACATAAGTTTAGATTTTCGATTATAATAATATAATCAATCGAATCATGTTAGGTAGGTAGGTACCTACAACAAAATTCGTTGTTGTGTCTGAAAATAATATAAAAGTGACAGCAAAACAATCCTTCCATTTTGTTTTACTCACGCAAAAGTATTGAATTTATCACAATTTACTCTTTAAACTCAATACATTTGTGATATACGTGTCTGATGTTGTAGCTAGTCGCGAAAGGGGGACAATGCTTGAGTGGATTAGACTATCCAAGCTTATTGTTATTTCTCTTGTAAGAGATAGATATTAGCTTGACAAATAAGACCTGAATACATAGCATATTAATACTCGTAACAATGTTTCTGCATTGTCACTTCTCTTTACGTTCGAATTTCACATGTGTAGTTGAGATAATTTACCGCGCTTACTAAAAAAAAGTAATGTAATATTGTGTTTTTTTTATGAGGAGAAGATATTTTACCAATGAAAATGATTAATACAATTATTTATAAGTAAATTGCCCTGAGTGGTTTCTTATTATAAGTTGTAAATTTGTGACTGAAACATAATCTAATATTGACTTTGTAAAATGAAATAATCCCTTAAATTGATTGACGAAGGGGTTCGTCAATAAACTTAGGAATAGTATAAATAAGATGGTACAATGGAAAATCATTCACAATGGTGAATGAGTAGAAACAATATTTGTTTAAAAAGAAAACATTTCTAGTATAGACAAAGAGGGTAGTTCACATTTTTAATCATGATTCAACTTTGTTTAATACGTCTGAAACCTTTCAAAGCTATTCGCTTCTATTTTATCTATATGAGATTCGTAGTGCGAGGGCGTTGCTAGCGTATCGTGAATAATTCAGCACTCGGAAGGAAGGCATTGCATACTTTAGAAGACGTTCAATTTAAAAGTTCAAAGATCCCTGGTCACATTTCACGTAAGAAATATACATAATATTTGGAAAAAAACTCACTTGTACACCATTCCACAAATATTTTATTGAGTGAAGCGAGCGGAGCTCCCATGGAGCAGGATAAATGTAAAATGTTCGGATGTTCGTATCTCAGCAACCCCTTGACCGATAATTAAAATTTTTTCACCTAAATTAATAGCTGATTTCAATTAAGGTCGTGACGAAGCTCAAATATTCAATTTAAATACAAAAAATAATAATAATAAAAAAAACGCTTCGCGCAATACAAAGCCGCGCACTGTTTACAGCAGCGTAGCTTTACCTAGTTTTCTTACCGGTTTCACCTTATGGCATCATCAGAGGTGTTCACTCATACTCAATCTATACACATAATTCACGTTTGTAACACATTTTCTACTACTATTACTTATTTTGACTTTTAGAAAACATTTCGCTCGCTTTCTAAAAGTTACTTAAAAGTACCTATGTATTTTAGCTACTTACACTAAGGGTAAATTTATGAAATATTCTTTTTTGGGCGTGCTTTTTTTTATATGTTGCAATATTTCAAAGCTACGTTTTGCAATATTGTGCGGGGCTCAGTGTTCCATTTTAGTTTTAAATTTTAATTTTCAATACCTATTTTTATACTGGTAGTTTATTTCTCTTTGGTCGTTCATGGCTTTCATAATAGATAACAGTTTTTTTTTATTATTAATGATTAGTGACAATAGTCGTGAGTAAAATGACCATTTGAGTTTCATATCACGGTATTGTAATCTATAACGCGAATCGCAGACCTACAACAGAAATATTTAAGGGCTTGACATAATAAAATAACGCAATAATTAATACAATAAAAAAAAATACGTGACATGCAACTCATTCTTCGCGTAGTATCCCTATTCTGTGGCGTAACGTTCTTATTGATTCATTGGGTTCAGTCAAAACAGTTAGATTACATATAAAATTAACTTGAAAATACATATATTATCTCCTATCCCACGTAACACTACAACAAGAGCTAAAGCGGTTATTGCACCGAACAAGAACAACATACCAACCATATTTCGCGTGTATTGCCAGCTCAAAATAATAGAGCTGCAGGGTGGGGAGTGCCGCCCCGTGCATTCACCTGGCCACCCTAGCCCCTGCATAACTTATGCAAGTTTGTTAATATTTCAGTTCAGGAGGAAAGTAAAAGTAGTTTTCAGTTGGATTACTCTGACGCTGTGTCGTCTCTCTTTATGCATAGGGTAACGTCCCTGTGGCTCGGGTGGTTTTGCCATTAATTAGTTGGAATTAGTTCTGTTAATATAAACACTAGGTATGTTCTCCTTTGTTTGTGAGCTTATCCTAGCTGACTGACAAAGATTAATCATTTCAGTATATTTCTGGGGAGCGTCAAAATATGTTTAGCAGTATAAATAGGGGGGTGACGCAAATTGTCAAATTAAGAATTATAGCATTAGTTAAAATTATTAATTATGTCCTTTTTTATTGTATTTAGTTGTAGAGTTGAGTTAATACGTTTGCAAATCTCTTACAACTGTCAAGACTGCACAGAGAAGTATAATTTGACGAAATGTCAAAATTCATAACCTATATTAAACATTTTTATAATGATTCAATTTAGACAAAAAGATAATTTTATTTTAAGCGTTTCGCAAAGTGTCCTCAAACGCGCAAGTTCAAAGCGCATATTTCTTTAATGAGTGTAAATTATCGTTTTAATTATTTCCTGTCACTTTTTACAAAAATATACGAAATCTTCTCTCGGCTTAATGTGCGAACTCTTTGTCTCATAAATATGTGCTGCTAAATTTATAATTATTCAGTGCAGATGGTAGAATAAGACGTGAAGTGTATATTAAAATATTAAAGTCAACTGTGTTTAAAAGACAGACTGCATTTGGCGCCAAATCAATTTAAAAAAGAACTTGTCTATGGTACCTGTTTTAATATAAATCGTTACCCCTTTGCTAGCACCCACCCTAACTGTTTTCATACTATAATGCCTTTTATCTGTAAAATTTAATACTAAAATTTGCATGTAATAAGGATAGGTTTTTTTTTAGATTTGCATGTACTATGATATCATATACCTTCTAGAAAAGGTATATCAATGATATCATAGTAAAAAGTGCATAAAATCCGTTACGTGGTTAAGAAGAGCCTTATACTATAAAGAAACCATAGAGATTGAGAGTCTTTGTTTAGAACATGTTCACTGTGCAATCGTATTTCGGATGTAAGTACATTTGCTATAGCTTAATCATAACGGATACAGGCAGATGTTTTGTAAGCCGAATACAAATGACTTCATTACATGAAAGACGATTTAAAAAATACATGAGTATATAGATTCCTAACAATCTTGGTACTTGCAATTGGTATAGTTCGTAGCTCCTTAATAAACCTGATTTACCCTAGCTTTATATATATATAGAATAAGTAGTCGAAAAAAGGAGTAAAATGGACGATTGCCAGTTGCCTGTTTCCATCTTGAAATGGTTCTTGGACAGACCGTACAAGCTTTATAAAATAGATGGCTAGAGTATTTACACTTACACTCTAAAATGAAATTTATAAGTGAAAAATAAAACTTTAAGATATTGAAATATTTCCAAGATTCATAGTTATAGTTTTTTCCAAATCGCGAAATTTTTTAACACCATATTCATGGTGACAATATTTTCGTATAAAACTGGATCTTCGCGTTCAAGTTTCATAATTTTTAGAGACCTATTTATTACGAATGTTAAAAAAAAATATAATATTAGTAAATATCATCTGTCTGTTCGCGATAAACTCAAAAACTACTGCACTGATTTTCATGCTGGTGTCACTAAGTGGTTCTCGAGGAAGGTTTTAATAGGTACCTATATAATTTGTCACGGGCGAAGCCGTGGGCCCCCGCTAATGTATTACAAATATAGTACGAATTCGGATAATTTCAATAGTAACTATATAGTTTGTGTTTAATTAGTTGTATGTTAGTAGTTACGGTGTTGCCATAATCTGAAAAATAAACTATTTACATTCATAATCAGTCCCACTAAAGAGTCACCGTTTTCTATAGAAGTGTGACAAAAAATGTTTGTATGTCCTGTCAGTTCTCACTTTGTACCACTTATATAGGCGGATAATGTTCATGATCCTATAATGGTCATCGGTAGGGAAGTGACCATTGGCACAATAAGCTACTACACGTGCCTCGATGACGTCATCTAGTATGACGTCTTACGTATTCGTGGTGGACGATGTAGAAGTGTTCGGCGTTTGTCGATGGTAGAACTACGGTTTTTTAAATTTGGAATTTGGCTTTATAAAGTGGTAAAATGCCAAAGTTGTCTGCTCAAAATTAAAAAAAGAATACCCTAGGTGATTTTAACTTGTGAAACAAAGTTATCACACTTATACTGCCAATATTCGCATTGTCCTTATCCTGAAAAGATATTAAAATATGGAACACTGTAAAACGATTGACTCAAAGATCCATTGACTAACTTTTAGGTATCGTTATAGAATATAATTTCTAATTTTTTTTTAATATTTCCGCAAACTCGCTAGCCTGTCGTGACTTGCATCTTGTGAGGACAACAACGAGGAAAACTGCTTCAAATATAGCCCATCAAAGCAATGATACGTTTTGGACTTTACCAATCGAAATTTTTAGAAATTAAAATCGTTAGTCTGGTAGTGTTAATTGTCAAAAAATGGTGACGTCTTTGATGATAATAATCTACATAAAAACTTACACATTAATTCCATAGATACATATAGCAGAAACATAAGAAATCAGATTTGAAAGAAGCCGTAGAATGACACCTTAGATAGTTGCTATGTACAAATAATGGGTATAAACCGAATGACGTGACATGAGTAGGTACATAATATGTCTGAAAAATTCCCTTTTTTTATATAAGATTATTGAATGATTTTAGTAATACCAGCAGTAACACATTGAAATTCTTTCTCTCTCTCTCTTTGTGCTGATTATAAGGTTAACATGAGATTGACAATCGGTTTGGGTAATCTCTTGCGAGATGTCTGACGTCAGAGTGTTACATCCGGGAAGCTATGCTATTTCCAACGCGAATGTGAGTCCAGAATCGTGACCCGCTGCCGCTTAATATAGTGATGTATCACAGAGTTCAAGTTTTAATGGTTGTTCATGTAACATATATTGCTCAATGTGTTTGTGAAGTTTAAATCGTATGTAAGTGTAATGTATGGCGACGCTTCAATGATTGACTGAACTTTTACTATGATGTTGGCATTGGCTTAATATTGTGTGATCATATAACGAGGTATAATTACCTATATTACTGTTTTATTTTCATACATTGATAACAGCACAGCCTCTATTATCGGTAGATAGATTCCAACCGATGATTCTCAACTAACTAACTAAACATGATCGTCTACGAGCGTTTAAGTACGTAGCTATACCTAATAAGGTTTGAAGTTTAGGATTATACGTCTATGAAATAGAATTACTCGTGAGACATTATTATAAATGTAGCCCAGCCTATGGGCTGTTTATAAACGAAACGTAGTGTGATACGATACATATACCTACCTTATACATGTTTTCTTAATACGTACAATAAAAAAGATAATGTAATTATCTTGATAATCTATAACAAAATCTAGCTAAGTATAAAAATTTGTGACTACATAATTACTTGATAATAATGACAATTAATTCAATGTATAAAAATGTTTGCTTTGCAACATTGCATGTTACTAGACAATGCATGGGAGGTAGTTTCAATATGGCGGCGGTGGAAAAGCGCGGGCACTTTCCCCGCGCGCGGGAAATGCAAGAAAGTGGTGTTAGCTGCCGCGAAATGGAAACTGTCGCGATTAATGTAATGATAATATGTCTACCTACTAACTTTAATAACTAATTGCGATTACTTATTGAATTTATGTCAATTACTCTTTGTTTTTGTGTTAGTCTATGGACATGGTTATGGAGACGAATAACAAGGTAAATGCGAAGATAAAAAAGTTTTATATCAGTACCTACATCACAAGCAACTTAGAAGTTGCCAGAAGTTTTAGTATTAGGCTAGAGACTTTATATCAATATTTCTCTCTACTCTAACTTTTACGTAGTTACTAGTTATAAACTCGTTTCTGGCTTGTTTTATTTGTATTTTATTCTATTGAGGTTAGCTTAATTTAGGTGCCTTGTGTGATCTTTAATATTTAAACGAGATCCCTTTGTTGCAATTCTTTCTAAACTTTTTTATTGTTCAGTAGTCCTGTCTTTAATATTTTAATACACAATGAATAACGTCATGTCATTTTCATTACGAGAAATCCGCATGCGACAGGCGTTTTACGTTATGTAACAGTCAGAGTCAGAGTGACTCACAAACTTAACCGGGGACTGATTGACATTGATAATTTCCGTTTACCATTTTTAAAATGTCTTGACAATCGGATGACAGTATTCTTTTTTAAATTACCTGTCAAACACAGGACTACAGTATTTAAATTAAACAGTTTGTACCATCAAGCAAGGGTTTTGTAATTAAAATTAAATTAAAAATAATTAAACGTAAAGTATGGTATGAATCATTCGGAATGGTTATTGCTAATTAGGTATGTAATACCTATATATATATACCTATATATCTAATTCAGTATATGATGTCGTTTCATTAGAAGCGCAGGTCGTATACCTCGGCTCGCTATTCTAAACGACATAATTCGTAGGGCTCTTTCCACCGCAGGTCTTCCGGCCGTACGTGAACCAAATGGTTTAGCACGAAGCGATAGAAAGAGACCAGACGGTATGTCGTTGCTACCGTGGAAGACGGGAAGGTCTTTAGTGTGGGACGCTACATGCGTTGACACCTTAGCACCTTCACACCTTCCAAGCACATCCGGATGTGCCGGCGCTGCTGCTGCTTCGGCTGAAGACCTCAAACGGCGTAAATATGCTAATCTAGCAGGTGATTACAATATTTGAGCCGTTTGGGGTTGAGACACTGGGGTCATGGGGTCCGAGTGCTCGCCGCCTTTATAGAGACATTGCTAAACGCCTAATCGATGCTTCTCAGGACCAGAAGGCTGGCTATTTTCTGGCCCAAAGAATAAGTATTGCCATCCAACGTGGCAACACAGCCAGCATTCTGGGAACCTTCCCAGTCGGCAATTACGCGGAGGATTTTTTAAACGATATTTTGTAATGTGTAATTGATGTTTTGTAAATGTAAATATTTTTAGTATATAATTATGTATATTTTGTACATTTTAATACCTAGATTAAACTTTTTGAATTAGATCTTTTAGTAGAGACATACTATACCTATACATAGTGTATACACAGGTAGTATATGTGTTACAACTCAATCAATTCAATTTATTTATTTATAAGATAATTAAAATCTTTTAACTTATATAATTTTTCAACTTTTTTTTTGAAATTTATAGATATTGACTAGTATAATGTTCACAGATTTCCAATTACGGTTGCATTGGTACGACGTACATCGTCAACCGTGAACGGTTCCTGTACCTACTCAGTAAAACTAGGTACCTATGCAATGCATGCTGCTAATTGCAAATGTTGAGCGGAGCAAATGTTTTTATTACATATCAGAATCAGAAGCGAACACTTAAATTAATTAATCGAATGATTTTTTATGTTTTTTTTTATTTAATTTTTATTTCTGATTTCTTTTTTTTTGAACCGATGGTCTATTTGACCTCTTTTAAAAATCAGAAATTAAAAAAAAAATTAAGAAAAAAATAAGAAAAAAGAAAATTCTAGATAGAAAGTCTCGCTTCAGCTCAATTTTGCACCGCGACCCGCCGTGCACACGTAGTAAGGTCATATGTATGGCGCGCGCATTATGTGTTTTTTTATTCTCTCGGTATAACTGTTTAAGTCCTCCTGGAACAGGTTTCTGATTTCAGATATATGCACTCACGAGCATGGTCACTGCCACCATGCAAAGTTTGAGGAAGATCGGTTCAGCCGTTCAGGAGGAGTATTCCGTCAAGTGAAAACCCTCGAGTGTAGTAATAGGCCAAAAAAGGCTGAGGTTGTGCAATCATTGAGTGAGATGTCCTGATTTTTGTAATAATGTATAAATATGATATCAATATTAAACGTAAAGTTATCGAAGTTCGTAGTATATTGAGATACAACATCATATATGTTTACAGCGCGTGGTGTAAGTGGGTCAGACAGAAGCGAAGGGCGAGATGCGCCCGCGCTTCCTACGCACCATTCACCGCTCCAATAACTTGTAGCAGTTAGGAAACGTCTTCTTGCTCTATATCTTTAATGATATAATTTTTAATTCCCAGTAAAAAGTTTAGAAATGTGTCAATCTCTTTGGTGATGCTGATGGCCTAGTATTTTCATTCATCGCATATTATTTACTTGCAAAACTAGATTACAGTTATGTATTTTATTGAGTGCTTTAGAATAGACTGTGGAGCTATTTCGCAAGGTATTGTCTATTAGTCATGTCCTAAAAGTGTTACATTGCAATAGCTTTTTAGGCCAACCTTGTTGGAGGAAACACAGGTCGTAGTACGTGCAGCCTCGAACTAACGTTAATTCGATTCACGGTCGCGGTAAGATGTAAACACACTTTTACAATTTGTTTGCCTATGACATTTTCTTTCATTTAAATTTAGTTTTGTTGTCATAGACACGGTGTAGTGATGTGATTGTTTGAGACAATGAGCCATAGTCGACATTTAAGTTAAAGTTTCTACATCAAAGCTTTGTAGTGAGACACTCTTGACATAACATACTCGTACGTAGTCTACCCTTTAGTAATTTACACTGTTGGTCGTTGGCTATTGTGTACCAGTAACTATAGTGTATGTCTACGACTGTGTACCTACCTACATAGAATGAAATTCAGATGTTATTACGAGTATTATGTTGGTTTTTTCGAACTTTGAAATCGTCACACAAGTTTAAATTACCGCATAAATTATCAAATGAATACCTATACCATTATACCCAAATAGGTAAGAATATTGCTATATTTATATCTTTACCCAAAAGATTACAAACAAAAATAGATTAATTTTATGCTAGTTCGAAAAATAGGTTAATGAACATAATGTCAACATAAAAATAAATAAGTAAAACCGTTTGTTTATCATATTCAACGGAGTGTTGCATTATAGTAGTGTAGTAGCCAGTGATAAGATGCCACTACGAATAGATAAGCCCACTATCTCGATTACGTACGATACTCGACGTAGGAAATAAGAAATAGGGACAAGGATACCGGGGCGTTGTAGATATAATTTTATTTGTTTGTTTCGTCAATTACATTACACGTGTAGAACGTTACAAAACATCTTCTTGGCCTGATTTAGTGAACTGAGCGGTGAAAAGGAAAACTGTAAAATGTGTCATCGAGAACGAAACTGCGCGTCACTACGTCCGCCATGTTTAGTGGTGCAGCGCGCGAAAGTGAGATTTAACGCGAACGGTGCATCGGAGCTCCCTTGACCCGGTTGTGCGGCCGCGTGTCCCCTCACCCCGCACCCTGCACTACGATAGTAGACCAAACACATAGATACTTCGTCTAGGCGCTACGCTATGCGCTAGCCGAGAACTGCATCATATTTATACACGCACCGACAAAGTGTGCCGATTGTAAACTTGTGTGCGTATTTATAGAACGTTTGGTATTCTTCATACTGTGACGCTGTGTTGCCTATGGAAACGTTTTTCAGGGATTCGATTAACGACATTATCAAACTGTAGATTACGATGTTGTTAAGTGAAAATATTGGGTCACTGATATGAGTTTTCATTGTTTTTTTAGGTTACGAAATCAGTAGTGAAGTAATCACTAGATCGTGATATTCTAGAGGAAATAATTTCAAGCCAGATCCATTAGCGAGGTATAGATTGGTAGCGTGAGGTGTGGGTTTCTATGCTTAATACGCTTAATACGGTTTACGTTACATTAAAATAATTACTACGTGCTTAATGACATAACGCTAACACTTTAAACTATAAATTGTATACATTGTTCGTAGTAGTAAAAATATGCGTTTGTGCATTAGGTATAAGATATATTAGTTTCTAGTTTTCCCTGATATGTCAAGTTGTGACTAAAACTAAAGAAATGAAACCACAAGGCTATGAAAAAATGCGACTGATTCATTTATTTATGTAAGAATGTACCCTGGAAACATACAATGTAACAAGCGATGTTGAACTTAAGGCTCGATACCTCGTCGCTTGTTGAAATCCAGTGCAATTAAAATTGTAAAAAGAATATAATATTATTATGTCTGCATCTCATTAGCAAAAAGGCCTGTATCAGAGTTCAGACGCACGTTTTGCAAAACCGATGACATAATTTACGATACAAAAACAGTGGCAAGAAAACCGGTAAAGAGTTGAGAACCGGAAATGTTGGCCAATCACTACAGGTACGCGCTCGGCTGCCACCGCAACGAACTGTTGCTTCAGTGTGCGTCACTGGGACCAAAATGTGACCTTTCTATTGCATCATTTATAAAATAAACTCAATTTTTTACGAACCAATTGGTATTAACTACGCTATACCTATATATTCTTTCTATTACGACACGATGGAATTTATTCATTTTGTTTACCTACTCCGAAACTGAGGTTGTAAAAAAATAATCTGATTTGAAAAAAGAATACGTTTTAACCTAGTTACTAGGTTTAGAATTTTTATCTAGGTATGTATTGTCCCTAGTGTTAGTTGCTAAGAAGGGCAAGGAATGTGTTTTTATTTTGAACAAACTAATTTTATGCCATTATTGTGTGGCAACTTTAGCTTTAGAATATAAGTGAGTTTTTAATTTCGGTTCAAACTCGTTTGCAGCAAGTGTTGAAGGTAATATTAACTTTTGCGAAATAAAAGTTTTCTTCGAGTCCGGTTAGAATGGAACGGAAATTTGTTTCGCCATATTTGTATGACTAAAAGTTTTAAAATAAAAGGAAATTCCCCATCGAAGCCTACAGAGTATTACTCAGCTATTCCTGAACTTGTTAAACGTAACACAATAGAAAAGTTTGTTTTATTACAATTTGGACACTGAAATATAACATGAATGGATAAAAGTATCCCTTATTGCCTCGCCAGATTTCGATGTCCATTTTCCTGTTTACTACATTCGCGCGCGGTTGTAGGTTGTGCATATTTGCACAAGAATCGCAAACATTTTTTTTCGATAAGAAAAAAATGTCTATTTAGTATGTTTCTAGTTATAAACGGCCTATAATAGTAGCATGTTGAAGTTAAATGGTACTATAGCGAGTGTTGTTCTCCGGAAACCGTAAAATACCGGCATTGCGCACGCGCCGCCACCAGCACACACAAACAAACAAATACGGAGATATTGCAAACATCCACGAGCGCATTGTTGTCGGATAGTCTGTGCGGACGCTTCCATTGCCTGTTTTGATATAATAAATAAACTCTCTACAAACGTACATAAAGTGTTTACTGTATTCACCTTGTAATTATACGGCTGTCCTTCAGATTAAGTTAAAAGATTATATTTTGATTGAAAGTCAGAACAGTAAACGAGAAAACAATGTATTTATTTATTATATATATATGACTTTGTTTAATCTGATATTTTAGGAGTTAGAAACTTTTAGAACACTATAATCAATAGATTGCCGTGCGGCCGTTCTCTAGCCGGCTGCGCGTGCGCCGGTCGGTCGGCGGAAATTTGGGCGACATTGACACACTTGCGTGTTTCGTAACAAGCGTGATGTTTGCAGTGATTGTCTACTCGGTGGGTTTATTTCGTGGAGAAACACGGTTATCTGCCAGATTTATATACATTTCTTTGGGATTTCTCAAATTACAATTAAAATGAATTTTTTTAGTGACTTTTGCGGGTAAGTTATTCAATTAATTTTATTCAGACATTTTGTAGGTGTTTAATTTCGAGAATTTTACATTACATGTTGTGAATTAGCAACTTTTTTTATCTACTTTGGCAATTACCATAGATAAATTACAACAAGTCTACAGACTTAGCTCGAGTCTCGAATTACTGAACTATAATCAAGATTCTCTGAAACTTAAGTAACGATAATTTAATTTTGGGACTGTCGGAGACTGTGCAAACAGTTCTCTAAAGGAACTTGTTTACAAAATAGCTCACTTTGTCAGGGTTATGTCACACGCCGAACAATCGCAAAAAATACGTGACGTCAGCTACAACTTGAAGTTGTAAGTCAGTAAGGGTTGTCTCTTTTTGTGACACGGCATTGACCCTAGAGTTGATATTGCGACTTTAACGTCATTATTATTGGTCAAATTATGCTGGTATATATTTTACTTTACTGGACAACTTTCGTTCTAATGATGCTCTATGTAAAGAAAAGAATGTGCTTTAATTAACGTCGGAGTGCAAGTTCTGTATGTAAGTACTATTCCCTATTCTGTGACTTTGTTAAGTAAGTTTCGTGTCTCATAATGACTTAAGTTCATTATGGTATTAAACTATGAAGAAGTCTTGCACCTTACCTGTAACTATAATATTACATTTCCGTAATCATTTCTGGTAATCATTTCGCGTTATTAAAAAGTGACAAGCTTAAAAAAAAAATTGTGAACTGACATGTAGGAGTCCTTTTGCAAACTATATTAACAATGATTTATAGACGCAATTTTTTGACAATCTGTTGACGTTTCTTCGCAATAGTTTAAGTCGTAAACGATACAGTAAAATTTAAGTAACAAACATGAGATTTTGTGGCCACTTAAATGTTTGCAATAGCAACATTAGATCAGTGCGGAACAAACATCGAGAGTCGTTTAAAAAAATATTTTGAAACCCGTCCGTGGGTGCTCAAGGTATACAGTAAGCATCGCAGCGACGGTGTTGCACAACGTACTCGTAGTGAAGCAATGTGTGGTGTGTTGTAAAACACCGTTGCCGGTGCGGCTCGCGAAAAAGCCCTCATAATTTGCGGTTTATTACAACGAAATCTATAGGAACTAATACTACTTCGTATGTCTACAATTTCTGGAAATAATCATTGGAATTGGAAACTTATTTTAGTTCTGCATAACTTATTTAGTAGGCAAATAGACACAAAGGATTATTTAGTATTTTACGAAAAATACCTATCAAATATGAATTTTCTTGTTGTGACGGAATATAACCTTTGTTGAGGCAAAGGGACAAACCCTTTCCAGCCTTTCGAACTGCGACCGAATCTTAAAATATACAGTGACTTGGTGCAATGTCAAATCGTTTATAAAACGTTACGATTCTAATTTCAAACTAGAGTACAACAATTTAATTACCATTTTAAAAGTTAAAATACCCAATTTCCTGTACAATAAAATGTCAGTTGCATTTCGTAACATCCGCCTACCGAATGTCAATAAAACGGACAAGCACGAGTGCGAGTTACAGATATACTTTTTTTTATTTGTTTTTTTTTTATGTTACACTTTTTTACATAAGTAGATACTAAAGTATTTATGCGTTATTCCAGAGCTCTCTTTTCAAATTAACATAACTGTTTTGGTAAGACTCCGGAGTCTCGGGTTCGATTCCCGGGTCGAATGAGATATTTGTGTGATCCACAAATGTTTGTTTCGGAGTTTGGATGTTTGCTATGTATAATATGTATGTATTTAGAAATATATAAGTATGTTTATATCCCATTAGTTAGTTATCTAGATCCCATAGCACAAGCTTATAGCTTAATTTGGGCTAGATGACGTTATGTGAGAAAGTCCAAAAGTATTTATTTATTTTTTGTTCATTTCTTCTTTTAGAAACACTTTTTAAATGTATTATTATCACTAAAGAATGTTTTAAGTTGGCTGTTAGACTGTTTATGTGTCAAATGTTTGCGATGGTACCAACTTACTTACCTATAACTTTTAAATGTTAGTTACAATATATATAGAGAATAAGATGCTACGTAAGAGATAAATGAATAAGTGTTTACACAATATATTAAATAGGTACAATATAATATTATCTATTAATAAATAAAATATACCGAGAACATACCTGCTATGTGTTACCTAAACGTTCGACTGTTTCTTTTTTATGGGAATACTCTTTGAGAGTAGAGCTCAGTGTTCAAGATTATAAAGAAATTGCTTTAGAAATATTCAACAACAAATATTTTCATGTTTACATAATAATACGAGAAATGTGAAAATGCAATCTTAGGAATTAAATGTGATAACGCTGGACTGTATTAAATCAGTTTATATAAAACGTAGCGGTATTTTATCACCAGTTAATATGTAAACAATGAGTTACAATTAGAGTAAGGACATTTAGTGGTAAACGGTCTAAGTGGAAGCCCTCAATTCAGTTTGATTTCCAGGAATTGATGGCGGTGCGTCGGCGTCGCCTGCGCACACTCGCGCATATTACGAGAACGATCATTATAGTGTAACAAAACTAGGTTACGTTAGGATGTACCTACTAGTACTAAAATTAAATCCACGCTTATTATTTTGAGTTCAATGTTTGATTTGAGTTAAGTCTAGTTTTTAGATTATAATTAGAGTTTTCAATACGAATGTCAGAGACTGTCTCTGGCAAATTTATCGCTAAGGGCGACAATAGTACTCGTAACTTCAGGAAATCAAGAAAAATAGATTTTCATGAACGTGTGTCACAATAAATGTAAGTGATAGGAACTAAATTGTCCGAGACGCCCAGGACTTTAATTGGCTGTGCCATAGCGGCTGGCACGTAAGATGTAGTTGGCCATTAATCAACGTTTCATCGCAAGGGTTTGAATTTTTTTTCAAAATGACAATATAGCTGCTACTTTTTATTTAATACATTCGGCCATTTTGGACTTAACCCATTATATGTGTACCCGGTGACGGCAATAGGCTTGCTCCTTATTACGTGATTATGGTTGTGTAATGCACCTCTGCCTACCCTTTCGGGGATATAGGCGTGATATGTGTCTGTCATAGGAACTCTCGCTTTAATCTATTTGTTAAATACCTATTTCTCTTTACAGGTAGGCACTTAAGACTGTTGCTATACTAAAATATATGCATTGAAGCTTCTGGCACAGGTAATAAATATCGGACACGTTGTCAGCAATGTGTTGAAGATAAAGTGAAAAAAATGTAGGTACATTGGCTGAAAGCCAAAGTGGAAATTAGAATACTGATAAATACTTTTACTTTATACTGAAATTTGATTATTGAGATGTTATAATAATACACAGTGAGGAGTTGTTTACGCTTCAATGTACCTATATTGCAGTAATATTTCATCATTATTGTGCACTAAATATAATTGTACATTATCAATATATATGATACACGTACAATAACACCTAATAACACGTGTAAAAATTAGAGTAAATAAAACTAAGAAGATAAGATGATTTTAAAATAACACAATAATTTATTGCCTGTCACGTTAATGGAAGTTGTTTTTGTTCAATAATATTTTAAATAAATATTATTTTTAACCGCTTCATAGTTTAACTATCTATATATTTAATACGACAATTTTTCCGTCCGTCGCGTTTTTCAATTTACATAAATTTTTTTTTTATATATTTTTTTTTAATATTTGAGGCGATACAAAGTTCTATGGGATAACTAATAGATTATAATAGTAGCTAGTTTAACTCGAAAGCTGATCTCAACCGAGTTGGGGAAAAGGTTCAGTGGATTATTATTCATAAGTTCCTATCATATTATACAAATATATACTCAACATTTTTATAATACTGGGACTATCATGGAAAATACCAGAGTGGATAATTCTGTAGGGCTGGGACCAGGTAGGGTTTACAAACTAGTTAGAATTTTGACAAGCATATATAAATCATAGCTTTAAAAGCCATACTGTCTTAACTTGTATTTAGATACCTTTCAAACATTATTACACTATTTTATGTTCCCTGGAAAGAACTTGTCTGGTATTATATTAGTCTGGCCGACTATCCCGCCCTCTTTCTCCTCGTAGGGTGGCCTTTGGAGGACTCAGAAAAGATGTGGCCCTCGGGCTACAAGTTGCAAAACTAAACAAGCGTAATCGTAAGTATGTGCCGTTTACAACAATTATAATGTATTTTGGAGTACGTAGGTATATACAACAAAATATTTTTTTTTTTATTCTAAAAGAAAATTGATTATTGACCTATGATTTTTTATAACAATTTTTTTTTACTTTATTATGTGGAATATCATTGCTGTAAACTAATATTCTAATAACTGTTTGAGCTGTACGTAGAGTAGAGTGTATTCGTTATGTTTCTAATATTTTTAGCACATGCGCTTCCTCGTTGTGACGCAAACGAAGTGTTCTACAGATAATGTACTAATGTATTCTGTGGCACGCATGTTGCTGTACAAACGGTTAGTATTATGGGTACAACATTCGTACTTTGTAAACTTCTAAATTTGAAGTATGTAGCAAGCTCAGGTTATTAAGATATAGTCTATAATATGTTTGACAATCTCTAAACGTCAAGATGACAGCAACATAGGCATATTCGTGTATCAATTGTAGGATATAAATTGAAATACTTTTTTTAAAAACAATGGTAAGTAAAATGTTTTAAGAAAAAACTTTTAAAATTATATAATAGCATTAATTTTTCGCAGAATCAAAAGGACAACAAAACGTCGACAATTGTTTCGCCTCTAAACGAGGCATTATCAAGACTGTCTCAGAGAGAACAGCAAAATTCGTGGTTGGAACGTGTTTGCTTATAAGTAAACGCGTGCAAATTTCATTATCGCGATGTAGGATTCTTTACAATAACTAATGTGGGTAGAAACCTCAGATCATGCTAACTAAGTTCCAAAAATAGGTATTCACCAATACTTGACCTTATCTGTTTGATTTTATTACTGTCTCTTGATAAGTTGCATAGAAAACCCAAATAACACACACAAACCAACAACAATTAATGTGTCTGTCTGTTCGCAAACAGATTAAGTAAGGGAGATGTGTGAAAATCTATTTGTTCGTTGAGTAAGGTGTCCGCATCTCTTCTAACTATTTCTAGCCTTTCCCAAACACTTAACTTGAACCCTTTCTCACATAAACGTAAAACTTTAAAAGTGTTACTATTATTGGATAGAAACAGGCGTTACTTGGCGAAAATCCATGACAAAACAATGGTAAGTAAAAATTTTTTAAGAAAAAACTTTTTAGCATTAATTAATAGCATTAATTTTTCGCAGAATGTCTCAGAGAGAACAGCTGTTCTCTCTGAGACAGTCTTGATAATGCCTCGTTTAGAGGCGAAACAATTGTCGACGTTTTGTTGTCCTTTTGATTCTGCGAAAAATTAATGCTATTAATTAATGCTAAAAAGTTTTTTCTTAAAAAATTTTTACTTACCATTGTAGTGTTACTATTGTTCAAGGAATGACCAGTGTCAAGAAGATGCTTCGCGAAGAGGGACCTTTCAGGACAACCATTGCGGGACGCCACTCTATGTTCCTTATATCTAATATCGAAGGACCTGCCAGTCTGTCCCACATACTTCAAACCACATTCATCACAACTCAACAAATAAACACCTGATCTGCGTGAGACCGACACCGAATCCTTGCCATTACACAGCTCCCTCAATTAATGCTATTATATAATTTTAAAAGTTTTTTCTTAAAACATTTTACTTACCATTGTTTTGTCATGGATTTTCGCCAAGTAACGCCTGTTTCTATCCAATACTTTTTTTAATTAACAAGCTGTAAAAAAACATCATTAAATATTATTGATCATCAAACAGACATAGACATAGATATAGAGAAAATCCATTACCAATCTGTAATTCAAACCAAAATTCTAACAGCCAGGACACAAGTAACATACTACTAAATATAGTCCCAGAAGTCAGAACATTGGTCAATAATTATCTTATTGTATGCATAATTTATTTCAGTTTCCTAAAACTTTGTGCCAGACAGCTCGGTGTCGGTATCTATGGCTGCTTAGTGTTGACACGTGTCATCACGTGCCTATGTGTGTGTGTGTGTGTGTGTGTGTGTATGTATGATGTATATGTGTATAATTGTTAAGTAGGTTGGTGTCTATTATGTGTACTGTACATAAACAGGGCGGAAATCGCGGTTTTGACGTCACACGTCTTATTGACGCAAAACTTTACAGCATTCAGTTAGAACAGATTTCATAGATAATTCTAAAATGTAAGCCGGAAGAGTGTTGCCAGAAGTCAGGCATGATGCTATCTTTTATACAATTTTTGTATTTATAAAAGAAACTACGTTATGTCTATGATGTTAAATATTACAGTGGTGTAGTGTGTACACCAGGCGTTCCAGGTTTGATCCTCAGGTCGTAATATTATGGATGTGTGATCCGCATATATTTGTATACTAGAAGATATTGCCTACGTATAATATGAAAAAAAGTAAGGTGAATTATCTAGTTCTCATATCACAAGCTCTGTTTAGAATGAATATTGAAACTGTCTAACATATTATTTAGTTAATTTATTTACTAGCCAACGCCCACGGCTTCGTCCACTTGACAAATTGCATACAAAACCTTCCTCGAGAATCACTTTATCCGTTGGTGACAACCGCATCAAAATCCAAGATCTAAGCTTGCATAATAATTAGAACTTTGTTTTAAACTATGTTATGACTACACCTTATCTGGATTGATTCAACTGATTGCGATCACAACTAATAAGTGTAACATAATATATTGTTGCGGCAACTCTTTAGATTAATTCATCTTCTAAAAATATATTGACATTGATGACATTTTATTCGATTGTTACTTTTTTTGTTTTTATAGATAAGCAAAAACGTGATACAACATAACACGGTATCACGTTTGGTGAACCAACGTGTTGTTGCAATGTACGCAGAGGTGAAACCGTTTTGGCTGATAATATGTGATCCTTCAACTTAGGTGATAAGAACTTATATTTAATGCAGATTTTGACACCTAACGTGAATAACAGATTCCTATTGTGGATAATATATGATGTAATATAAATATCATATAATGTGTAAACACGTGCAAAGATTCTGGCGATATATATGTGTGTGCCACTGCCTACACATTTTATTCCTATAATACCGTTGTTAAACCATTATGAAATATTACAGTCTAAGTATAGGCCTACTTCAGAGAGATTAGCACGTACCACCAAATGAACTTTTTAGCTTTTATCTTTATATATATAATTCTACTGTACGTTTGTGTGTCCTGAATTCCTCCTTAACGACTGGAGCGATGTTGATGAAATTGTTTGTGTGTGTTCAAGGGGATTCGAGAATAGTTTAGATTCACAATTTGGTT
This sequence comes from Nudaria mundana, assembly GCA_963556515.1. Classification (NCBI taxonomy): domain Eukaryota; kingdom Metazoa; phylum Arthropoda; class Insecta; order Lepidoptera; family Erebidae; genus Nudaria; species Nudaria mundana. The sequence goes on along the minus strand of OY748289.1, from coordinate 24,601,404 downwards.
ATTTTTTTTTTTTTTTGCAGGAGAAAGGTCTGTCGGGTCCGCTAGTAGAAGTATATAGTTGTTAGTTGTTGTCGGGACTCAGTTTGCAGCTAGGTTTGAACTGATATTCGCGTCCCAGCTGCTTTTAGTTAAATATTTGGTTAAGTGCAGTCGGTGTTTTATTATTTAATTACCTATTTTTTTAGTTGTAATTAAGTACCCTATGACACTCAAGAGATAAATACCTTTCATTTGAAACCTCATTTATCGAAATCCATCCAGCCGTTTGGCCTGTAGAGGGGAACAAAGAAACATACACACGCGGACGCAGTCGGGTAAAAAAACTCGCTCCATCACATCACAGGAAACAGTGCTGATAAGTTTTATTTCAACCATATAGTTTATCTTACTAATCTTCAGTTTGGGGGCGACCAAAGTCACAGAACAATTTATTTTGTGGAGTCGTTTTTTAACTCAGTTGGCAACGTTTTGGCAATTCATGCGAATTTGTTCAATTGTTTGTTAAAAAACACAGGGTTAAAATATTTTTAAATACGAGAGAAAGACAGACAAAGGTTTTACCAGAACGTCTTTTAAAGAAGTCTAAATTGCACAGTTTTTACTTGCAGTAAAAACATCTGCAGCGCAATTATAGACAAAAGATTGTAAAGGTACCGTTGCAAAAACCGAATGGGCTGTAAATATGCCAATAAAAAAACAAATTTTTGCGTTCGACATTAAAAAAAACGGCGCGAAAAAGTACCACTTCATTATTTGAATTCGAGCTTTACAGTTAACCTTTTTATTGCCGGGGGTGTACACCCGCTACTGGCAGGTACGGCTTTTTTATTTGCATTTAAAAAATTGGGTTAACTTTTTTTTTCATGTGACAGATGAAGCCGGCAAGGTGAGCAGTATACTGTTACGGAAACGATATTTTTTTACACACACTACTACCCTATTAGACTGAAGTTTTTATATCAACCAATAATCAGTTCACATGTTTAAAAGTTTGTTTGGCCCATTAACTGTGAACGATAAAAGTTCTGTGAGTAATAGTGGTGGCACAGGTCACTGTATGTTTGTATGTGTTGTGAAATCTAATTAGCCTTGCGTCGTGAGTGAAGGCTAGCCAAAAACGCCGCCGCCGACGCCCTGGCCCCAGGCCTCAGATGTTCAATAAGAATGCATGCATAAATTCATAAAAGATAAAATTTGATTTATTTAAAATAATATTATCAACTAATTATTACAAATCATAAAAAAATCATAGGCACCTAATACCTGTTACATCACGATCATCATGATGACGTGCGCTCGTACAGCGTTCAAAACGTTGGCGATCCTTATATATTATTTCGTATGCAGTGCTAATTCTTTTATGTAAAAATAAACCATGTCTGTTTAGTCAAGATGTTATAAAATAGTTTCTTCTATCAATAGCATCTGTAAAATGCGGCACGTTTATTTATTTTTCTATTTCTAAAAACGGATGCGTTCGCGTCATTTGAATACTAAAAATGCATTTTTTAAGTCTAGTCGCGAGCCGTATTAATGTGATTTGTTATTGCCATCCCTTTTAGACGGCTTTATAAGCGCAATCACGAGAGGGATAGGTTGCTTACAGGAAGCTATTCAAAAAAAGAACAACCCTTCTTCACCCTTTTGAGGCATTCTATTGTTTACAATAAAACGAAACGTCATGTATGTTTTAAAATGGTCAGTTATTTTCGACCCAATTTTTATACTAGTAGGATTTAATTTATATTGACGACCACAATTTTATAGCGCAATTCATATCGATCAAGGAATTAATACAACTACAAACAATTTTTTTTTGTTTTAAACTTCTAAGAACAGGTAGCCAGTGAGGCCAGTGTTTGATTAGAGTTATCAATAATTATTTTTAGGTACATCGATATACATAATCGATACTTTTAGTTTCTAGATTAAACAATGATTATCTATTTTGGTTATAAAAACGTATTTAATGTATGTAAAAATTTGTAAGAACAACGACCTTTTCGCTGTCCGGGTGTCGCGCTACCAGTAACAAGTCATGTTCATGTCATTTTGATTTGCAAATAATGACAACGTGAGACTTAATTTGAATAAACTCGAATCGTGGTTTTCGCTCAACTTCTAGATGGATGCGGCATATTGACATTAAATATGTATACAATCATAGGATTCAACCCGATCACGTTTGCGTATTGTTTAGAGGTGGATGCACGCATCCGGCGTCGTCAATCGCGTATAAATAAGATTTTTTACGCACCTTTCACTTCCGACCTGCGTAAGCGCAGGTATCATCACATTTCACCGGGAAGGGCACAGATAGCCGATATTATTTGGCAGATGTGCATAGATTATATTTTCTGATGTATCCTTTCTTTTTGAACATTCATGGGAACGACCGCATGACTCTATATTTTTTTATTAGCAAAGTGCATCTGGGTCACTGTCATAGATTGTATTGTCAAATCAATTGGACACATTTGCGGCTAGGACTGGAGGTGGCCTTGCACAAGTCCGAGGTTCTGTGTTTTCATAGACCTCGGAACGGTCCACCTGAAGGTTCCAGCATAAATGTGGGAGGCGTTAGCATCAGCATCAAGCCCTCGATGAAGTACCTATGGATCGTACTTGATAGCCGATGGAACTTCGGACCACATTTCCGAAGTTTGGTCTTGGGGACCAAACTTCGGAACGGTGACGCAGGCATCGGTCGCGCTTTCGTGACTGATGCCCAACCTAAAGGGACCCAACGCTTCCTGCAGAAGACTGTACCTGGGGATCGTGCGGAGTTTGGCCCTATACGGGGCTCCCGTATGGGCGGATAGGTTGGCGGTCAAGAGGAATGTGACTCTGTTAAACAATTCACTTCGAACCTTGGCCGTCAAAACCATACGGGGGTACCGCACGATATCCGGAGAGGCTGCATGTCTCCTAGTCGGGACCCCTCCATGGGACCTGAAAGCGAGAGCCCTTGCGCCATTGGAACAATGACGGCACTGGAGCGGGACCACAGGCCTGCGTCTCGAGAAATCGAGGACCAGCGGTCCCAACTCCGCCAGGATCTCAGGGAGTTATGGAGGGTGCGACTTGAGCAACCCAAGTGGGGTACCACCATCATCGCGGCGGTGAGACCGATCATGGACGATTGGCTGCAGAGGCAGCATAGTGACCTCACGTACCGTGCGACGCAGATCGTTGCCGGGCATGGATGCTTCGGTAGCTATCTGTTTCGCATGCATCGTGAGGTCACACCCCGGTGTCAACACTGCGAGGTTTCCGACGACGACACCGCACTCCACACGTTGGTGGAGTGCTCAGCATGGGCGAGTCAGCGCCGGGACCTCGTAGTGGGTCTGGGCGTGGATACCCTCTCGCTAGTAGGTGGAACGCAGCCGTGTCTGCGACCAAGTCATGCTCGCGAAGGAGGCGGCCGAGAGGGAGAGGGAGCGTACCAAAACCTAACCCCCCCCCGCCGAGTTCCGTAGTCGGCGGCGAGGGCGGCCCAGACTCATCTACGCCCAAGACCATCGACCTCCATGATCGGGGTCTGAGGACGGCGGGTTCGCCACCCGCCGTCCTTACAGAAGCAGGCTAGAAGGGTTGCGTGCTGCCGGGCCTTTGCTCCATAGCACGCAACCAGATTCACTCACTGACGCGGGATAAAACCCGCGGGATTCTCGTCCCGACCAAACTCCCACAGAGGTCGTTAAAATCCGCCGGGCGCCACTGGATATACCCTCTGCTAGTAACCAGAGACGCCCGGCAACGGACGTTAGAGAGAATTACAAAAATTGGAAAAGTGTACACATTAAGTTCAGTAAGATCTAATACGACTGTTTCAACAGCTTCAACGTTCAACCTTTGAACTATTTTTATTTATTTATGTACACACATGAAAATAAAATAACAAGATGAACAATAAGGATAGATTGAGTACAAAGGCACCACTTATTTCACAAGAAATATCTTCCAGTGGGCCGGGGGAAGGAAATGCTTGGTAGAATAAGTCTGTGTGCGTAGGTGGGGATCTATATTAGACAAATAAAATAAAAATAAGGTACATACGTACTATAAGTACGCCAGATTATACACAGATACATATATATACATAAATATACACATTAGGTTATAATAATAATATATAGGTACCTACAATATACACTTGCATACTTTTACGAAATATTTTATTTTAAATTATCTCTTGCTATTAACTATCTCTCTATATTTTGCCTACCTCTTCATGGACTTAGCTGTGATTTTAAACGAGAGTAGTTATCATTTTATCGTTAACAAGCTGTCCCGGCGAACTTCGTACCGCATCAATTTTTCTAATGTTCCGTACAACTTTTTTTTTCTTCCATAAGATCCTTCACCTTGTAATTACGAACACAACAAAAAAAGAATTAGCGAAATCGGTCCAGCCGTTTACGCGTGATGTCGTGATTAGGGATTAGGGATTCATTTTTATATATAGATAGATAGAAGATTAAAAAGGTGATACGTATCGTCGAATACCATATTAAAACAAAACGTTGATTTAATTAATAAGCATTGTTTGTAATGTAATAAGAGGCATGTACTTACATATACGGAAGCGCGGACATCGAACCCATTTACCGCGAATTGTGCTGATGAGCTAACGAACAGTTTGATGACACAACTTGACATGTCGGACTGCTCCAAAAATGGTTTGTTTATGTCAATGTACTTCTGTAATAGTATCATTTATCCATCTATAGGTAGGTATTAGTAGCTATTATATATCTATACTTCTATACTAATATTATAAAGAGGAAAGATTTGTATGTTTGTAATGAATAAACTCAAAAACTACTGTGCCGATTTCAAAAACTCTTTCACCATTGGAAAGCTACATTCACCCTGAGCCTATGTTAAGGCTACTTTTTATCCCGGTAATGTGTTCCCACGGGAACCGGGAACGAGTAAACTAAATCACGCGGGCGGAGCTGCGGTGATCAGCTATTATATTATACAGAGGTAAAGTTTGTGGGGTTTGAAAATCCTTTCATATATGTATAAACGTGTAATCCTTAATATTACAAATGTGTTATCCCGGTTATGTCTTTCCCGTGGGAATCGAGAAGGAGAATCCTTTACAGCGTAGACGGATACACGAGCTTCAGTTAATATAATGATGAAGACGGAACACTTCTCTCTTTGTGGCAGATTATCTTTGAAACTACTGAAGGGAATCAAAAAGTTATTTCACTAATTATCTAGCTGTATTATTCAATTGTCATCAATAGTTTCAAATATCTGTAAATCAGTTGTTATAAGTATCTGTAATTTTAGGTTCCATTAGGAAATAGAAACCTTTGAAATCAAATACTTTTAAGTTTATGTTATTATATACTTGCGGACGCTCGTGACTTCCCCCGCTTCACAAATTTTATACTAAAACCTTTCTCTGTCCATTGGTGAAAACCGCATAAAAAACCGATGCGTGGTTTTAAAGATCTAAGCTTACATAGGGATGGACAGACAGCGAAAGCGGTGCTGTTTTATGCTATGTTATGATAAATTAGAATCTAGCCAGACGGTCCCGGCCTCGCTTCTATCGTAATGTTATTGAATGGGCCCATATTACTCAGAAATAATTGGTCCGGTAATTTGTGAGTTAAATAAACCTTTCCTCTTTCTAATATCAGTATTGCTCAGAGGGGCTCGTGGTCTAGTGGTAACCGACAATGTTAACACATTGCAAAGGTTAAGCAACATCGAGTCAGGCCGGTCTTAGGATGGGTGACCATTTCTTAAGACACTGAGACCACTCCGTGCCTCGGAGAGCACGTTAAGCCGTCGGTCCCGGTTGTCATACTAACATCTATGGCAGTCGTTAGACCGGTCTAACTACAGAACTTCGATGTCGCCCACGGGTTGTGGAGGTCAGATGGCAGTCGCTCCACGGAAAATATCGATGTTCAGCCGAATCGCAGTTAGACTGGAAAGCCGACCCCAACTTTAGTTGGGAAAAGGCTCGGTGAATGAATATCAGTATTGCTCAGCGATTATGTAGTTGATTTATTGGCGATGGATTTTAATGTAAACAATGCATTGAGCTAATTTAAGCAAATCAGCTAAACTCACTTGACAATAACATGATTGTATTTGCACTAACCTACATATGTGTCATTGACGTTTTGCGGAAAATGTTACACTGCTATATATATTGACGTAAATGTATGTGTATTGTGTATGTATGTGTCATATTGTATTTCTACACAATATGACGTTCAATGAACTAAAAATACCTCTGATGAAAAATGCGTTGGTAAAATACAATTTCTAATTATATTAAAAGATAATTTAAAGTTAATTTTTGCAGACATCACTTGAAAACGAATGAACTGATTTCGATAGAATTTAGTTGCAGAGGCTATAAAAGCAATATCAGCGTCGGGCCTCAATCAGAGCCCGAACTGCAGAGGTTGTAGGTATGTAACATAGGTCCTGGAATATGAAATGCAAATACCGAAATGGGACCAAATGATTGTCGGGACAATATACATGGAAAGCAGTAGATTTTAATTGAAAAAAAAAAATCAACATGGGTTTATCCAGTCGCAAGTTATAAGGTAACAAATCGTCGAATTGAGAACCTCCTCCTTTTTTAGAAGTCAGTTAAAACGATATTAAGCCTACTTCTTCATTGGTATCCTATATGGCGAAAACTAGCTATGTTGTAACAACCGGTTAGGTTTAAGTATACCATAGTTGAGATAATATCGTGCTAGATAATTAATGGTGATCGTGGGTTAAGATGAAAGTTGAACTATTTGGAGGAGGAAACTGACAAGGTTATGCTATAAATTAGTACTATATATCTTCGAAATGAATGATGCAATATATAAAATAATATTTCTGTAAGTATGTAGATGTGTGGTAACAAGAATGGACAGAGTAAGGAACGAGCATATTAGAGGCAGTTTGAAAGTTGAGCCAGTGAATAAAAAATTGAGAAGTGATGAGCGACTGTCGTGGTACACATTATGAGAAGAGATTAGGTGCAAAGTATGTATGGGCCCTAAGTCGTCTCTAGAAAAAGAGGAGGTCCAAAAAAAGATAGATGGAATGCGTGGAAGAGGATATCACTAGGAGTGACTGAGGATATGACGTCTGACAGGGATGTGTAAAGAAGGTACACGAAGATACATGTTGCGCCGGCCCTAAATATCTGGGATAAGGGCAGTAAGATGATAAGTCGGTGGGTAAAGAATTCTTGCGTAATTTAAACTGTTTACGCAGAGGATGAATAGAAAATTCTCAAAAGCATTGTTGCTATATTTTTCATTGGTACAAAACTACTATTGACTGTTGTATGATGTTATACAGCTTGTAGCCTTCCTTGATAGTATATTCAATATCAAACATATCTGTATTTGAATCACTAGTTACTGAGATTAGCGCGTTCAAACAATCAAAATCTTAACCGTACATTAATAATAAAACTCCTATACCTAATAACAATCTAGTAAACCTGAAAGCCCCCGGTTAGCAACCGTAGTGCCAAATGTTACTGGCGAAGAGTCTGCAGGTATGTGTGGAGGCATTACATGCCTCCACACATACCCCTTCAGAGAACTAGGCGTGATTATATGTATTTTCTTATTTATAAATAAGTACAAACTTATTTTTTTTGTTAATTTACAATAAACTAGTGGTCGCCCGCGACTTCGTCCGCGTGGTAATTTGGATTTTTTCCCGTACCCGTCGCGCCGCGTCATATTCTGAAAAATTCACGCAATATCTTTCTAAATTGTAGCCTATGTGTTATTCTGATGTATAAGCTATATTATTGTAAAGTTTCATTAAAATCCATTCCGTAGTTTTTACGTGAAAGAGTAACAAACATCCATCCATACATACATACATACTTACATACTCACATACTTTCGCGTTTATTATATTAGTAGGATAACCAACCCGTCGGCTCACGATGACTACACGACCCTATTGTCGCAGAGTAGAATGTTACTTTATATGATTTCATACTCACTACCCTAGGGTATTTAGGTGATTACCTAATAATGCGATTTGTCGCGCGACATGACAGTACGACGAAACGCAAAGCGAATGTCTAAGTCGTTCCCCAATTTAAATCCGACTTAATCAAGTTGTCAATTTGTGGGTGTTTGTGTTCAATCTTTTGGAAAAGCCAGCATTCTGGGAACCTTCCCAGTCGGCAATGACGCGGAGGATTTATTAAACGATATTTTGTAATGTAAATATTTTTTGTAACTGTTAATTTATAACCTAACTTAGAAAAGTTAAATGTGGTGGGTGGTATTAGGTGTGCTCGCATGGAAATAGGCTTTATGATACACAATTAAGAAATAAAAACAAACGTAGGATGTACAAAAGGTGATCTTATCCATAAAAGTCTAACCCAACAAGGGAAAAATATTCAGACTCTCAAAAACTATAGACTTAGGCTGGACTAGAACCAGCAACTGTTTCCTTTCCAGGAGGAACGTTCTACCAACTGACCGAGACTCCACTAGCCCAAGACTCGAGGTCCTGTATCTTAGATAATCTTATCTTAAAACAGCGCTGTCCAACAGCATCAAGCTGAGAGTGGGCCTAGTTTTTACACAGATAAGGCACAGGATGGATGCACTGGCGTGGTTCACGGGTACCTACCTTCATAAAGGCACTTCTCACTCACTATCACTATAATTTATGCTTGTTTTTTTTTTTTTTTTTAATGTTTTGTTTTTGTGTAGGTACTTACCCTGTATTTCTCTGTGTTTCTGTGTGTCTGTATCTGTGTGGAAATTAAAAGCATTTTGTTTCTTTCTTTCTTTCTAGATATAAAATTATTTAAGACTGCCTGATCGCCGCAGCTCCGCCCGCGTGATTAAGTTTACTCGTTCCCGGGTCCCGTGGCAACACATTACCGGGATAAAAAGTAGCATACTTAAGGTGAATGTAGCTGCCAATGGAGAAAGAATTTTTGAAATCGGCGCAGTAGTTTTTGAGTTTATTTATTACAAACATACACACAAAAATACAAATCTTTCCTCTTTATAATAGTAGTATAGAAAAGTTATCAACCTTCATTGCTTAGAAAAATATAAAATAAGTAGTCTCAATTTTTTCATGGAACTGTTTCATACATATTTTCAATATTTTTCGCACCCGTTATGTTAAAAAAAGGATGAATTCATGATATATATTTCTTATCTGATATATTATAAGGGGTGGTGTCATTTCGGCTAATTCTAGAACTCGCGAGATCTAATACTAAGCACTCGTGTGATAAAGTGGGGAACACTTCGCAGGCGACTGAGACTTGTGACTCAGTTGTAGGTTTAGGGTGGTCACCTTGCGATATATCAACGCTCACCACAAGTGAACCACACGAAGTATTTCCCCCTCCACATAGTTAAATTCGGTAAGACCTTAGCAACAAGTTATAAATATATATAAACTTATCTACATTTGACGACGATCAATATAGTTAATGAATACTATTTATTCAAGCAAACACAATCAAACCATTATCTAAATTATTTAACTAAATCACACTGAATGACATTTTCCTTTAGATATTTTTCTAGACAGTTGTCAATTTAGGAAAACCCAGCATAAACTTTTTATGTAGTTTACAATATATGTAGACAGACATTATGTTAATACCTACGAGTATATGGATTGTGTCATATTATATTACAAAATGTAAAAAGTTAAATTGTAGGTACAAAACTTATCAAAAAAAAAATCATTACCAAAATAAGTTAAGTTCTAAGTCTAAAATCGTGATTTGTGAGATATTTTGAGACCCAATGCAGATATCTTGCCTGTAAGATATCGCTTTTAGCTATAAAACCACCCTTTGTACATCCTGTATCTTTTGTATCCTATGATTTTTTTAAATTGGTGTACATTATAGTTTATTCAATTCAATATCTACATTTTTACTGATAACAGTTACGGTGTCGCAATCCAAGCCGCGGGCTTCAACTAGTACAGCATAAAACAGTAGTACGTACAGTAATTGTATGGTTACTCAATAACTTAACATGATAACGGTAATTGTGCCAACGTGTCTACATGATTACCTCGTTCATTCCATTTTATAGTTTCATGATTTCTACAAATAAAATTAATCTACAATTTACAATGTATAAAAGTATATATAATGAAATAAATGTTCACGCATCGAACCGCCTCACACAATGCACGTTGGGGTAGGTCAGGGTGCTGTAAAACAACATCGCTGCATATATATACATTGTACTATACATTATATACAAAGAAAATTGTCCGAGGTGTAGCGAGGTCCGTAGCATGCGTGTAGACGACGCTACGAAGCGTAACTCGTAGCACTTTCTTTTCATATCTCTGAAGTCACGTTTCATGTAAAATGCTTTCCACGTACACTTTTTATTTCAGAATAAAGTACATATTGTATGTATATAAATATGACTCAATAAGATAGTCGTGCTTGTAATGTATTCATTTATTCAATATAAATAATTACACTTTGATTTATGACTTGGAAATCAATAACTTAACAATATCATCTGTTATAAGGAGAACAAGTTTGACGTTTATTTCTTGTTGAGCCAATTATTGTTAAAATGTTGTAAAGTATAATTATCACTTACTGTATCTCTTCATGAGCGATTTTTTGTACGCTTTCCCGGAGACGGGGTCGTCACCGGGAGTGAGGCGGCCGGCGGAGTCGTCTGACTCTGTGCCGGAGTCCCTGGACGCCAGGTAGTCCTGGGACTGTCTGAGGATGAGCTGGGTACGCACATAGTCCGCAGGGTCCGCGAACGCCGAATGTCTTGCGAAATCGCAAACAGATATTTCTTTACGAACAGACAAGTCTAAGGGGGCATCGTCCTCGTCGATTTCACGTTTGGGAGACATAGGCTCAGGGTACGCTTTCCTGGCTGCCAGGGTACGAGGCTCGTTGTCGGCACTGAGCGCTCTGCGGTCGACGGCCGGCGACCGGCGCGGCTCCGGACCGGCGCTAGCCGAACGCGCTTCCACAGCCATCATATTTAATTGTTAACACTAGAACACCATAATCACAAGCCCACGGGTTTTCAGTTATGTCATAGAGCGTAATGTGTTGTGTAGTAAGTGCGCGCCGCGTCCACCGGCGTTCGCGTCGTGTTACGGACTGATGTCCCAGTTTCGACGATGAGTTCTACTGACTTCGTGAGCTCGCTTCGGCAGCGCTCGGCGTCGCTCGGACACTTTCGTTTTCGTACCGGCGCGTGCTTGTGTTAGTGTGCACGCACACACCGACACGTTGCTGTGTGCCGATGTGGATGTGTGCGTGCTATTGACTGTACGGGAGCTTTTTCCACTTTCATCGCGAAGCTTTCCTCCATTTCCCGACTTATCCAACAGGTTTTCACTGTCGAGATAATTAATGTAGCGTTTGTAATGTCATTTTAAATGTACGTTTAAAGAATGACACACTTAACTAATTACTGATTTGTACTGGCAGTGAAGATTTAATCAAGTTCTGAGTTTGATTCCCAGGTATGCCAAATACAGTTTTTGATTGTTATGTTCACAAAGTTGTGACAGTGCATTTTTTTTTATAAATAAAATTATTGCAGTAAAATTGTACATCAAATACTGTAAAAATAAAAATATAGGCATAAATTTTAAGGTTTTGAATATCACTGAAAATCAAAATCAATTTGAATTTATACGAATGAAAATGTTATTTTTTGAGCAGCAAAAATAGTAATATTATTTAATTGGTAATATAACACAGATCACAAGTTGAATAACAATTTATAATAGATATTTATCATGAACCGGAACGCGAGGGACAATCAGCGCGTTTGCGTAACCGGCCGCATAAACAAATTGTGTTTTTTATCTAACGTTCGGGCATTGACCTGCTTTACAAATAAAGTTGCGCGCGCGCCGGCCACGTGACACACTGAAAGCGCCAGCGTAACACGACCCGCGGGCGTCACAACGCTCGGAATATTCACTTAGCAGTGAAGAGGTCTAGTTATAATGTGATTTGTGGCAAGTTATACTGGTCGATAGGTATATGAATTTAAGCCAATGTCATACGTTTGTCCTAAACAGATAATGATGGTTGTTACAGGCGACTTGGAAGTGACGCGCGTTTTTGGTATAATACTCGTAGTTGAGGTGCGTCTGCGCAACTGATTGTAATGGATTATGTACGTGTATATTAACGTGTAACAGATAGATCCATAATTTTTCGCATTCTTTTCATTGTAGGATAATTGTTGTTAATTCATATTATTATGTATTTATTTCATTATAGCTTAATCTGAATGCAGACATTTGCAATTAGCGATGGGTAATTAGATTTGCAAAGCAATGTGATGAGTTCAGACGCTCTGATTACACTCGGTGTAACATTTGTCCTGGGTGTGGGAATTTTGGTTTGAATTATAAAATGGTTTAGAATATTTTATAGTGCACCCTAAGTGGAACGACAGAATTATTGGCAAAGTGTGGGTGTGTTATGCACCTCTGCCTACCCTTCGGAGATATATGCGGGATGTATGTCTGTCTGTGATACGTTTATTTATATATAAATATTAATTATTTTATTACAACTTAAACACTTCTTTTTGGTCATGTAGTGTACATACCTATGGCTATAGAGTCGGAGTATCAGGTTTCTTTTAGTGATAAGGCCACAACTTGTACATACAAAGCGAATATTACGATTTTGTATGTTTGTATATGTATTTTTTTTTTTTTTTAAAGAGGGCGTCTCTGGTTACAAGCAGATCTATTTCCAGTGGCGCCCGGCGGTGTATTAGGTAGTGTAGTGTATCATCACTACCACTAAATATATAAAACAAAGTTGCTTCCGTCCGTATGTATGCTTAAATCTTTAAAACTACGCAACGGATTTTGATGCGGTTTTCACCAATAGATAGACTGGTCCTCGAGGAAGGTTTTTGTGTATATAATTTGTCAAGCGAGCGAAGCCGCGGGCGTCGGTAGTCATAATACAAGTAACAATTTTATAGCTGAAAGTCAATGATAAGTCATCTGTTAATGTGACTTTAATGTAGGTAGGTACCTATATCTATCTATCTTAAAATTTGTAAGAGAAAATAAATATATAGAGTTATCAATTTAGTGTAATTTTCCTAATATAACATCTTATCATATCAAATGATGCGTAGTTAATTAAATACATACTATTTAACTTCACTAAAGTTATTGACCGCTCTGAACCTGGGATAAAGACCGGCCGAATAACCTGATCAGTTTTAATTTATTATGTACATTATATGCTAATTTGGTATTGTATTAATTCCAAATATTTATTAAATAAAATTAAATTTAAAATGTAAATTTTCGATATAAGAAACGTATAAGAAATAATTAAAGAAAATTACAAAAGTTAAATATTCAAAAGCTTAAGTAAACTATGTAACATATTGGTACTATATTTATTTGATGTTAAAACTTTTTAAATTCATAGCATTATTTCGCTAAAATAGAAGAATAGTCTCAGAGAGAACAGCTGTTCTCTCTGAGATAGTCTTGAGAATGCCTCGTGTAGAGGTGAAACATATGCCGACGTTGTAATGTCTTCTATTTTAGCGAAATAATGCTATGAATTTAAAAAGTTTGAACATCATATTTACCATTGCTTTGTCATGGACTCTCGCCAGGTAACGCCTGATTCCATCCAATATTTTATATTTATTTATTTTGTAAGTACATTGTCTTTAAAATAATTTATAAAAGATGTTACACTTCTTCTTTAATTTGATTATCACAACAAGTTTACGATGAATTTAAAATTTAAAAAATACATTAGGTTTCACAAGTTTGCTCATAATTAATTATCTGAGTCCTCTTAAAGTTAAAGCCAGTCTTAAAGCCAGTCTATGAAACCTACACAGAATATTGTACAAAACAAAAGAAAAAAATAACACATATAATAAAAGGCACTACTACCTAGGCAATGTTCAGATAGGCCATAAAGTTTTTCGTAATATCTGTATTAGGCAGTTTCATAATTCATTAAACTTTCCGATTGTCTATAATAATGTTCATATTATGTATCTAATTATAAATATAATAAGTATGTACCTACTTGGAATTTCATTATCATCACTCTTAAAATGGTTGCTTGGTTCAACGTGGTTCTGTTAACTAACTACCTACTACTACTACTAACTACGCTTTAGAAACTCAAGTAATACAATATAAAAAAAAGCAATGGTAAATATGATGTTTAAACTTTTAATTCATAGCATTATTTCGCTAAAATAGAAGACATTACAACGTCAACATATGTTTCACCTCTACACGAGGCATTCTCAAGACTGTCTCAGAGAGAACAGCAAAATATGAAGCAAGAACATAGTTGTTTTTAAGGTATGAACATGTAAATCTCGCTAGCGCGATGTAGGATGTGTCACATACCAGTACCAACAATTGAACACAAAGTTATCGTGATTCAGACCTACCAAAAACCAAAAAAATACTAATACAATATACTTTATTGTACACCAATACAAATACAAAAATACAGAAACTAGTTTATCATTAGTATGTACAATTGGCGGCCTTATCCCGAAGGGTGATCTCTTACAGGCAACTTTAGGATGGACATAAGTAAATAGAAGTAAAACGAAAAAGCAGATAGCTATTGGCGTAGGATTAAACAAAAGATACAAGAGTTCTGAGAGAGGAAAATTACAGGATTGGAAAGAGTACAGAAATTAAAGAGAGTAAGAGTAAACTGATGTTCCAGTGGTAATAGCATCGGAGGAGATTTAGGCAAGCAAAAGAAATCGTAGTTAGTGGCAATAGGCTCACCGCCTAATACGTGGGACATTAGACGCCAGTTTTAATGGTCCCAGGTAATAGGGGACCAACCTTTCAGTTACCAGGCAATAAAATAGAAAATCAATAGCCTTTCTGTTAAATTCAAACAGCCAGGAGCAATGTTACATAGCTAAAATATCTGCTATCCAAGAGTGACATAAGTTATTTAAAATGCGAATAAAACCACGACGAATGATTCTATATATTATTACAGGATAAATCAGCTGAAATATAATTGTTTAATAACATTTTGTTGTCGACTTCCTGTTATCTATGTTTACGTAAATTTTAAACACGGATGTATGTACAATATTAGTCAGACTATTAACTGTGGTGTTATGGAAATACCAATTTTAAAAAGGTAGTTACTGTTTGTTTGCATTTATTACACGGAAATAATGTTATTGAATATAATAGAATGAAATAAAACATATCAGAAATCAGATTTAAAATTCTGTCATATTTTTTAGATGAATCACTATGATATATATTCAATAACGACTGATTCTCTGAAGTGATAGGCAGAGGCATAAATATTCGCTGTCTTTTTGGTGTCTCGTTGTGTTACTTACTGGTTCTAAGATTATCATCACCGTTCAACGTAACAACACAGCCAACATTCTGGAAACCTTAAAGCTAAAATATTTTCGTTTTTGTTGATTTAAACGCTACAAAATTAGTTCATAAACCATTTCCCTGAACCCCATCGTTAGCCGTTTACTACTTCCAGCTGGCTAGAGCCCCTAAAGTCTTAGTTAATGCATCCATAATGTAATATTTCAATGTCATAAAGCCAATAAGCCACGTAAAAACATAACTTATCTATTATGCAAGCTCACAACAACAGTATGTAAAAGTTATATAACATTAAGTGCTTTGTTTGTCCTATTTGGTCCTATTCTAATCTCTAAGGTCACATTACTGCTCCAAAGCAAATATATGATCCAATTAATTCTTGGGGCTATTTAATGGCTGCCAAAATACAAAACTAAATCAAATATTTTGACTAATATCTACGAATAATATAGTTTTAGAAATAGTTTATTGTTTATCTCAGAATATACGCCTTTATCTTCGTGAGGGTAGGCACAAGTGCATTCAATACCCACATTTTGCCAGCACTATTGCCATGACCGGGTATTTTATACGCATAACTACAATTGAAAAGCAATAACCGCTCTGTATTCCAAACCTACGTATCTTTAATTACATAACTTTATAAGAATTATATAAGAGGTTCAATGGCCGACGATTATAGATAATGATAGTGGACCCCCGACCTGACAGATAACGACGCCCGACGCCATCTTAGACTAATGTTGGACTCATGTTATGCCTATTTACCCAACTGAACTTAAATACTGACCATTTCAGACTGCTTCGGTGGCGTGGTCGGTGCATCCGCTTTCGACACCTGAGTCTCGGGTTCGATTCCCGGTCGTGACAAACTTTGTGTGATTTGTGTGATTGTGATTCAAGATCTTATTTTAATATTACTTAGTAAAGAAGAGTATTTAATTACAGCTGTTCCGCTCACGCTTGGTCTGCAATAACTCCGAGACAGTGTTGGATAGTTAGTTTGCTTGGGTTTTTCCTTTTAGCGCTAAATTAGTTATAAACCTGTTTGGAATCACTCAAACAAGAGATTTTTTTTTTATATTCGCCTTTGTTTCTTTTGCGGGTGCCCTCTACTGGATTACAGCTTACAAATGACTATTTATGCTTTCATCATACTGTTTTATGTTTCTTGGTCGATTTGGTAGTAACATACATATTATTCAGTAGTATGCAACATACATATTATTCAGTAGTATGTACCACCTGTCTTCGCTGTGGGAATTTTGGTTTGAATTAGAGAGTAGATGTGGATTTTCTTTAGAGTCTGGTAATGATAATAGGCTTGCCCCCGATTACGACAAAATTAATGGCAAAGTGTGGGTATGTATTGTATCTCTGCCTACCTCTGTCTGTCAATACAAATATCCGGGTCGGGATCGAGGTTCTTAAAATTGAAATCCCATAGCTAAATACTCCTATCATAAAAATATGCTTAATTGCAAGGTATTTCAATATCTATATTTTATTTCAAATGAGAAAACAATTTATTTACAATAAGAATTAAAAAATATACAAAATTAACATAATTATAGACTAAAAATATTTACATTACAAAATATCGTTTAAAAATCCTCCGCGTCATTGCAAGGTATTGCTTTTAAATGTAAAACTATATAGGTAACCTTATAGCAAGTTTTAATATACATTTTTAAACTTTCGCATTTTGTACACATTATAAACTTAAGACAAAAGGGTCTTTTACGCGATTATTGAGATATTATACATACCTCTTTATTACCCGACGTTTCGACCCTGTTATAAGAGCCGTGATCACGGGTGGACTCGGGTAACAAAGAGGTATGTATATATTTCAATCATCGCGTTAAAGACCCGTTTGTTCTAAGTTTATAATCTTCTTTATATATACTCGTATAATTATACTGTACGTGTGTATGTCACTGAAATCTTCCTAAACGGCTGGACCGATGTTGATGAAATTTTTTGTGTGTGTTCAAGGGGATTCGAGCATGGTTTAGATTCACAATATGGTTCTTTTTTTTTGCAGGACACGTCTGTCGGATCCGTTAGTATTTTATAATATTCTAAAACCGTATGGAAATAGTTTAAGTAGTGTGTGTTAGACAAACGCGGAGAGGGACTTTTTTTTATACAATGTAGTGTCGCGAAAAAGTATAAAGAATAATATAATAATGTTAGACAACATTCCGTGACCAGTTCTTGTAAACTTGTTTTAGGTAAACATTCTCAATTAATATGGAACATATTGAATAATAATTTGCTTCTGTTCTTATTCAAGTTCTCCTTAATCTGTCTAACTACTTCGACGAGATGTCCGACGATAAAAATATTAAAAAATAAAATAAAATAATAATATAAGATAATAATGTTAATTATAAATCTTCCTTCCGGTACAAAGCTATAATTAGCCTAGAATTGCGTTATGACTAGTTACGAACAGGAAGCTAGGCAATACTGTTTTCTAGTATATTCCTAGATTTTCTATTGTTTAAATAAATACAATAGAGTAAACGTGACTTTAATCTTTAATAAGAATCTTTAATAAGATCAAAGCACATACAAACCTACATGGGGTAGGCAGAGGCATGAAATTCACATAGTTTTCGCCAGTAACTTTGCTGGTTAAACGCCAAAGATGGCTGAATACGAAACTAGCCGTTTAGTCAGCTTTATGGGATAGACCGAACATCTCTTATTAACTTATATAGAGACTCAAACGGCACAAATATGCTAACCTAGCAGGTGATTACATATTTGAGCCGTTTGGGGTTGAGACACTGTGGTCTTGGGTTCCGAGTGCTCGTCGCCTTTATAGAGACATTGCTAAACGCTTAATCGATGCTTCTCAGGACCAGAAGGCTGGCTATTTTCTGGCTCAGAGAATAAGTATCGCCGCAACACAGCCAGCATTCTGGGAACCTTCCCAGTCAGCAATGACGCGGAGTGTTTGTACATAATTATGTTTATTGTATAGTCTATATCTTCTCCACATATTATAATAGTCTATTGAAATGTTACAATTTAAGGACCGAATATTGCATTTTTCAAAGGACGCAATTTTATTTTTGGGACATGTGTGTGGGGTCAATAGAAGCTTAACCTCAAGTTTGTGGGGTCGCCACCCTTGTCCCCCGGCCGACATCTAGGAAAAAGGGGTGAAAACACTTTTTTCGCGATATCTCGGAAACTATGCGTCTTACAAAAAATTAGTCAAGTCGTAATTTGTAGCAAATTGTTTTGCCTACAAATATGTTTGTACTCGTACAACTTTTTGCCCTAAATTAAAAATTAAAGAAGTTATAAGCAATAAAGTGAGAATTTTTTTAAACACTCACACCTTTCATGCTGTATTATTTATGCTTTCGATTGTCGGCACTTGGTGGACATAATAATAAATTCTGAATAAACTCATTAATACATTCGACAATTTTCATTATTATTTAAAATCCTGACCGGTTTCGCCCAATATATGGCATAACCATTTGCCGCAGACGGACGATTTCATAAACAAGTAACAACAATTATGTGAAATTATCAGATATTTTTGATCAATAACGTTCAATGTATTCTAAATATATTCATATTTATTGACAAATGTTATTCAAAACGTGAACTTCGAACTGGTGCAGCGACTTGATGGAAATTAGCAATTGTAATCTGCCGCCTTCCAAAATTCAGAGGTCAGACGAACCCGTTAACATACGTCTGACGACCGGCGCATACGCAGGCGTCCTACATAAACAATGAATGAAGCAAACTGTGGTGATCGCATTCAGATACTTCTTAGGAATCTCACCAAGACAAGATAGTGATATTATTTCATAACGTAATAAAAACATGTCAATCATTGGCACAAAAACCGACCTCAAATGACACGGAAAGGGACCAAATAGAATTGGGACTTAGTGGGAATTAATTGGGAATTAAAAAGAAATAAAATAATGATTAAAAAAAAAAGACGTGTGGCACTCGGAGACTGCCGCGGTTAAGCTATTGCATAGTTGCAAAAAAAAAAGAATAATAATAATCTGGCAGCTCTGGACATCTGTACATACGTCATTTTCATCTATAAAATATTTTAATATTCTTATCTAAAATATCTTGCCTCAATTTATAAAATTCATACAGATTTCAAAATAATATTACCAAAAAGTTCATTATTTATTATATACCATAATTTATTGCAAGAATCACAACAACAACAAAATCTACAAATTTGAAACGAAGCTTTGACAAACGTCAACCATCAAAATATCAAAAATTGTTTCGAAAAAATGAACAGGATGAATGATGAATATGGATAAAGATGATAACAAGAGCCAGGAGTAAGAATGCACACCCAACACCCCCGGACTCATCACTTAGCTCCGCCTCGCAAGCGCCGGACCGCACACCTGTGACACAAGTGCTTGCTGAGGCGTCGAGCTCATCGTCAAGTGACGAGTATTTTTCCCCGCCGACGTCGCCAACACCTGTACGTCGGCGAGGGAGAGGCCGGCCGCCGAGCAGTTTGGGGCCCCGAAGCCTACCAGTTTCGAGTAGGGTATTGTGCACCGCATGCGATGGACTTCATCCATCAATGAAAATGTCATGCGGGCATATTATGAGGCTACAGATGGGGAAACCAACCTGACTGCGTACCGTTCAAGGATGCTCCCTTTGTTTCAGGCTCTTGAACCAACAATAACCATTGCCGTACAACGACTATTGGATCAAGTGCGGGCTATCCAACGATGCAAGTTGTTGGATCAACCTGTGCTTGATCGACTTCGCCTGGAAGTGTTATCTACTCGACCAGCTCCAGCGTTAACGAGTGCACCATCATCTGCTACACACACGGTTGCAACTAGTGCCACTTTAGTTGAGACCGTGCTCGACGCGGGAGATGATACGAGTAATATATCTATCCAGGTAAGCGAGCAATTAAGGAGTACTTTGGAGGATGTGATCTCTCAGTATAGGTTTGCACCTAATTCTAGGCCACGGCTACCACGCTTGCCCATGCATAGACGAAATCTGGCGTTGATGGGAGCCCTGAATGCGTTGCTAGATCCGTACTTACGGACTAGCAATGATTTGCTAGATACCCACTCGATTCTTTACTGTGGAGCTATTACCGCTTGTCGTGTTGCACGCGTTAAATTCCCTGAATTTAACCGTGCACCACGATCGGGTGGTGTGCCCGTATGGCAGGCAAGAATCGAGGGACGTATCGGCACATTTAGGACCCTCATTGCGAAGCTTATCTGTTTTAGCCGGGGAAATAATCGTCCACGGGTCATGCGTTTCGTGACTCAGGCATTCGCTGGGACCGGTATTAGCTGCCAGCAATACTTAGCTAATGTCACGGAACGTATTGACTTTCTAAAGCAGAAAGTATATGCATGGGCGAGTCGTATTCGTCGCTATAGAGAGCGTGTAGACAGATACTGGCAGAATCGTATCTTCCAAAGTTACCAAAGGAAGGTGTACCGAGAGTGGGAGGGAACTGGACAACGTTTGAGCGACGGACAACTGCCAGATGCTCGCACCATGAATCAATTTTGGCGTGACATATGGTCGGTGCCCGTCTAACATTCGGAGGGTGATTGGATCCGTGTTGTCGAGCGTGAATGCGATAACATCGAGCCCATGGAGTATATTACAATAGACTCCGAAGACGTTAGTTGCGCAATACGTACGGCACAGAACTGGAAAAGTCCTGGGCCGGACGGATTGCAGAACTTTTGGATCAAGTGGGTTCGAAGCTCGCATGAACGCTTGGCAACACAGTATCAAGAAGCCCTCGAGTCTGGTTCCTTACCCGCTTTTATGACCACTGGCATCACCTTCCTGCTCCATAAATCAGGTAGTACCACGGAACCTAAAAACTATAGACCTATCACTTGCTTACCTACCATCTACAAGCTCCTTACATCTATTCTGAGAACTAAAATAAATTCACATATAATGTCAAATAACATCTTAGATAGTGCTCAGAATGGATGTAGGGCTGGGTCACGTGGTACTAAGGAGCTACTCCTTATTGACATGGCCATTAGCCAACAAGTTAAGCGGAGTAGGGGCGCCCTCTCTACTGCCTGGATTGACTACAAGAAGGCCTATGATTCGGTGCCTCATTCATGGCTGGGGAGGATTTTAGAGTTGTATAAAATTAATCCGACTCTTAAATCCTTCTTAGTCTCATGTATGGGGCAATGGACCACAGTCCTTCGTCAACCAGGTAGTGGTGAGTGCGCTTCTGGTCCGCATGAGTTGATAAGGATTGAGCCTGGTATATTCCAGGGCGACAGTTTGAGTCCATTGTGGTTCTGTTTAGCACTGAATCGACTTAGCACATTGCTGAAGGATTCAGGGCTAGGCTATCGGTTTCGTAGAGGGGGTGAGGTTATTTCTCACCTGATGTATATGGATGACCTCAAACTGTTCACACTGAAGCACCAAGATTTAGTGACATTACTAAAAACTACGGAAGTTTTTAGTAATGCCATTAAGATGGAGTTCGGTGTTGATAAGTGTGCGGTTATGCATGTACAGCGGGAGAAGGTTGTAAATTCACCGAATTTACAACTTTCTGAGATAATAACTCTCAGATCTCTCTCCGAAACCGAAACATACAGATACCTAGGTATGTCAGAGTCATTGGGTATAGCGGTAGAGGACATTAAGAAATCGGTGAAAGAACGTTTTTTTGGCCGCCTGACAAAAGTTCTTAACAGTTTTCTGTCCGCCGGTAACAAAATGCGGGCTTTCAACGGTTGGGTAATGCCTTTATTGTAGTACTCCTTTGGCATACTTAGGTGGACTCAAACGGAACTAGACATCATGAAGGACGGTACGGTCGACATTTGTCGAGCATGCCACCGTCCTGGTGAATCACTTCGCCACATTATTTCCGGTTGTTCGTATCTTGCTAACAGCGAGTACTTGCATAGGCACAATCAAGTAGCCAGGATCATCCATCAGCAAATTGCTCTTCACTATGGCCTTATTGAGTCCGAGGTACCATATTATAAGTACACACCAGTGCCAGTTCTCGAGAATAGTCGTGCGTTGCTCTACTGGGACCGATCAATCATCACGGACAGGACTCTTGTTGCCAATAGGCCTGATATCGTGTTGGTTGATCGGACCCAGCGTCGGGCGACCTGCATGACGAAAATATCGTGAAGACAGAGAAGGACAAACTTAGTAAATACCTTGATCTGTCCTTCGAGATAACCGCCATGTGGGACGTAGACTCGACGATCATTGTCCCGGTGGTCGTTTCAGCAAACGGATTAATAGCGAAGAGTCTCGATCAACATCTCAAGAGACTCTCGTTAGATTGTTGGATCAAGAGTCAGATTCAGAAGGCTGTTATCCTCGACACGTGCCGTGTTGTTAGGAGGTTTCTCAGTCTGTAGCCTCCACCGCCGGTAGTTTGGGTCCTACTCCGCTACTGGTGGGTCACTATTTTTTATATTTTTAAATGTATTTGTGTTTTTTATAAATCTATTTAAAAATGTATAAAATAAGAATGTTAATGAATAAACGAAATAGTAATAATAACTTTCTACAGAATGGGTGTGACATTCATTGCGATGATGAACCTCATCTGCAATTGCACAGGCAAGACCTTCAGTTTCCCCAAAGAGGTCACCGAAACGTAGCCAATTCACCGATGCGGGCAGGTCTACATCGGGTCCTGTTAAGACTCGGTAGAACCGCCCGTGTAGCTCCTTGCTCTTCCATACGTCCTTACGGTCTTCAGTACTAAACACCTTTGGTTTACGCCAGTTCTCGTTAGCCAAGGAAAGAGGTGTCAGGCCCTTGTCAACCATCACAACGTCGCAATGAATGCCACACCCATTCTGTAGGAAGTAATTCCTCAGCCTGCACACTTCACGGTTATGGAGGTTCTTGGCATTTAAAAATCCTCGACCCCCTAACTTCCGTGGAATGTACAGTCTCATGACAGAAGATCGTGGGTGTAACATTCGATGCAATGTCAGTTGTTGACGGACTCGCCTATCCAGGGCGTCTAGTTCCGTTTGAGTCCACCTAAGTATGCCAAAGGAGTACAACAATAAAGGCATTACCTAACCGTTGAAAGCCCGCATTTTGTTACCGCCGGACAAAAAACTGTTAAGAACTTTTGTCAGGCGGCCAAAAAAACGTTCTTTCACCGATTTCTTAATGTCCTCTACCGCTATACCCAATGACTCTGACATACCTAGGTATCTGTATGTTTCGGTCTCGGAGAGAGATCTGAGAGTTATTATCTCAGAAATTTGTAAATTCGGTGAATTTACAACCTTCCCCCGCTGTACATGCATAACCGCACACTTATCAACACCGAACTCCATCTTAATGGCATTACTAAAAACTTCCGTAGTTTTTAATAATGTCACTAAATCTTGGTGCTTCAGTGTGAACAGTTTGAGGTCATCTATATACATCAGGTGAGCAATAACCTCACCCCCTCTACGAAACCGATAGCCTAGCCCTGAATCCTTCAGCAATGTGCTAAGTGGATTCAGTGCTAAACAGAACCACAATGGACTCAAACTGTCGCCCTGGAATATACCACGCTCAATCCTTATCAAGTCATGCGGATCAGAGGCGCACTCGCCACTACCTGGTTGACGAAGGACTGTGGTCCACTGCCCCATACACGAAACTAGGAAGGATTTAAGAGTCGGGTTAATTTTATACAACTCTAAAATCCTCCCCAGCCATGAAGTAGGCACCGAATCATAGGCCTTCTTGTAGTTAATCCAGGCAGTGGAGAGGGCGCCCTTACTCCGCTTAACCTGTTGGCTAGTGGCCATGTCAATAAGAAGATGTTATTTGACATTATATGTGAATTTATTTTAGTTCTCAGAATAGATGTAAGGAGCTTGTAGATAGTAGGTAAGCAAGTGATAGGTCTATAATTTTTAGGTTCCGTGGTACTACCTGATTTATGGAGCAGGAAGGTGATGCCAGTGGTCATAAAAGCGGGTAAGGAACCAGATTCGAGGGCTTATTGATACTGTGTAGCCAAGCGTTCATGCGAGCTCTGAACCCACTTTATCCAAAAGTTGTGCAATCCATCCGGCCCAGGACTTTCCAGTTCGGGGCCGTACGAATTGCACAACTAACGTCTTTGGAGTCTATGGTAATAGACTCCATGGGTTCGATGTTATTATTATTCTCTTTATTAAAACATTACACATATTCATTACATTTTTAAATAGTTTTATAAAAAAATACATTTAAAAATATAAAAAACAGTAACCCACCGGTATTATTATTATTATTTAATTATTATTATTAAAAAACTTGCACAAAACAAAAATTACAATATAAAACGATATGAAAGACGTCAGCCTGTCAGCCGTGTTTTTTTGTGTTAGGGTGTTAGGTTATTTTCGTTCCGGAATTTCTGGATTCGGTCTCCACGCTCAAGGCCCGTGATAGAAGCTATGCAATAGCTTAAAATACAGTTGTATTAAGAACCCCTCTTTTATTGGAAGTCAGTTGGTGCTGGCTAGTTCCAATAAGAATTTCTTATTAGAATAACTTAACACAACATATATTATTTTGCCGAATACTATTTTCTCCGTCGATATTAATAAATCTATAATTTTCACTAAATGACTGGGACTTTCACTGACTCATAGCTGATGTTATAAGAAGTTACTTAAGCTACTTTTTGTCTCCACCGCCGCCGCCGGGCGCCATCGCCACTGGAAATACCTCCTAACATACCAGAGACGCCCGGCAATGGACGTAGGGGTTGGGAACTATGAACAATACCACACGGTTGAAGCTGGGGCGATTACCTAGTATACAGGGTGAATTTTTCAAGTGAGCTTGGATGGCCAAATCTGGAACTATAAGGAATAGCGAAAAATGCATAATAGCATATGCATAATAGACAGTTCTGTGATTACGAACAAAATTGACTCAAAATTGACATAAAATATGAATTTTATGAAAATTCTAAGTTTTCCTTAAATTTGCCGTATATTATTACTTCTCAGAATTTGATCCTTAACAGCAACACTATAGTATGGTGTAATAATAAAGGGTGTGGCTTTTTCTAAATCAATGGGTTCGATTCCCAGCTTGGATTATAGGTTGAGGTTTTAAGTTTGATCAAAATCGGGCTCGTGAGTCCTTTGAGAATTTTTGGCTATTCCTTATTGAGCGGAGCTCTCAACGGGTGACTCAAATTATTTTTCAAACGATTTATGTTAAATTGTTTCTCGGCGAATGCTCGCCCGATTTCGGATTTTCTTGCACTCATCAAAAGCTTACAGAATTACCCAGGTTATTACGATGCCAGAATTTTGAATTTAAACTCTCTTCGCTCAAATATATGCTGCAGCGTAACGGTACGTTTCGCGACTGCGGCGACCTAGTAGTTCCGGTTTTGGCCATCCAAGCCCACTTGAAAAAATTATCCTGTATACTATAAGCACCCGCGTAAGTCTTCCAAAGGCAAGTATAAAAAATAACCAACGAAACCACAAACACGGAGAAAATAATAAAAAAAAATATCGATGCAGTTTGTGTCATCAGTCTTTCTGAGCTTCCTTCACAGCAAATATTATGGACATGCGACTAGAGAGAGATAGACATTATGTGGGCTTTGCGAGTGTGAAAGAGCGAGTACTATCGAACACGGGACGGAGATGGTGCCGACTGAATTATCTTGTTTTGCACAAAAATATTTATAACTAGCTGGTTACCGCGGCTCTGCTCGCGTGATATAGTTTTCCCGTTCACAATTCTCACGGGAATATAATCCTGGGATTAAAAGTGCCAGTGAAGGTCCTCGATAAAGTAGGTCTAGCCGTTTTGGAAAGATTGGCCGGAATAAACAGACGGACCGCCATTTTTAGGGTTCCGTACCCAAAGAGTAAAAGGGGAACCCTATTACTGAGACTTCGCTGTCTGTCCGTCCGTCGGTCTTGCGCAATATCTCATGAATTGTGATAGTTAGAAAGTTGAAATTTTCACAAATGATGTATTTCTGTTGCCTCTATAACAACAAATACTAAAAACAGAATATAATTAATATTTAAAGGGGCTCCCTTACAACAAAACGTGATTTTTTGCTATATTGCATATTTGCATTAGCTGTTAATGTGAAAATTACAAACAGAAAGTTTAATTTTATTTATTTGTATGGATATACCTCTTGGTAAGTGCAATAAACTGGGAGAAGTGTTTGACCAGCAAACTGATCGTGGATTAAAATAAATAATTAATCGAAATAAATCCACTGTTATCTAAAATGTTAAACTCTGTTACTAAAGTGGATGCTATGGGGTGGACCCCCATAGTATCCACTTTAGTAACAATAATCAATTTCTCAAGACCCACAGTCATACCCATCTTAATTATTAGGTTGTGAAAATAAATACAAACACATATTAAGCTAAAATACGCGAGTTATATAATTAATAACACAACAATTCATTATTATGATTCCAATAAGCATCTTATTATCAGCATTAAAAATTACTAACAAGAAAATAAAATGCATTCTATGTATCCAAACTGTTATCGTCGCACAAGTGCAGTCGTTGTACGAATTCAAGGCTACGTTGTTGCGGCCGCGCAGCCCGCGACGCACACACCCACAACTTGCACTCACACGCACACACCGACACCACTTCAATGTACGTCATGGATGCGCTAACGGCAGCACAATCAAAGGTTATGAATAGTAAACTGGGTTGTCCTCGTCCCACTTAACTGTTTTTGTGTGAGTGTGAGTAAGACAACGTAACCGCTTTACGTTCCGCAATAATAATTGTTTTTACATCCAGATATTTGTATGTTAAGATAGGGTAACTGTTTTTATTATATAATTTAGGACATCAGGCTTTTACAGTATTTGTTGTATAAATACCTGCCACAACAGCATAGCCACGGTGGTCGACTTTTGACATATCCAACCAATGATTTATCGCAGAAAATTTCTTAATATGGTCACGTGACCAACTTTTCTGCGATATCATTGACTGGATATGTCAATAGGACTGAAGTCGACGCTGGCTATCCTCTTAGAGCAGGTTTTTTTAACCACCAAGTAATCCGGTAATGAGCTCCTGTGATACCACGCGGTCGAAGCCGCAGGCATAAGCAATATCCACTAAAGACTTAGAATCATGGTGCATCTACTTATAATCGCCATCGATTAGCACAGGAAGACTGGTCTATGGCGTGTTTTATTTTTAAAGTATTTTTAGCCTGTGTCCGGCGATGAGAACGTGTTGTCCTAGGTCCGCCGTGAGAACTAGCACTTATTCAAATGCAAAGCCATTTTATCATCAGAAAATGTTACGAATGATTTAAAGAAAGGTACCCAAGTTCCCTTGGGTAAAGGGAACGTTTTAAAGAATATAACAGAAAGGTTCCCTTGAGTTAAAGGAATGAAAGAACTATACCACGTCTCCAGAGCTGAACTACAGAGCCGTTATGGATTTTTCTAGAGTGCCTGGTAACGGCAATAGGATTGCCCCCTATTACGTAGGACCAACAAAATTACTGGCAAAGTGTGGGTGTGTAATACACATCTGTCTATCCCTTCAGTGATATTATATAGGCGTGATGGATGTCTGTGTCTGTCTGTCCTCAGAGCCGCTGGACGTCCGCTAGAACTTCATGTATTTTTTTGAAGGATACTTGCCACGAGTAAGCTTGTTAGGTTTATCCACCAACTATACTCAATGCTTCTGTATATAAATTGGTGCATGTTTTACATCAAAATAATATAGACCCAAGCCAACCTCGCGTGCAAGTGGTGCACCTGCTGAACACGAGGTTATGGCAAAACAAGAAGTAAAACGTGGGTGGGACCGACTAAGTAATTTGCTATTAAGGCAGGTTTTCACAGGGTCAGTGCACAAGTCAGTATCGGCACTAGTTGCGGGGGGCGCCGACTGATCTCAAAATATTTCGTGTGCGAATATACAAGTCAGCACTGACTTCCCACCGCTGTACTGACTTCAAATCAATTTACATTGGGTTTTTCTCGGGTCAGCGCTGACTTGTCTCGAATTCCGAGTCAGTAACTGGCCCTGCGTAAATCAGCCTTTATATGCTTAATATGTATGTCAATGAATGTCAGTCAGTAGAATGGGCCGGGATATAAACTCATAGAGTCGTCATGAGGTCGTAAGCTTGATGCCACCAGAGATATCCAGTAATTGCACTCACTGTTATGGAGAATTTCTTCACTATCATGGCCAGGATCTAAGTGCATTGTCTCTTAATCGTTACAAGGTACTGTTATCGACTGATTACTACAAGTGTTTGCCCCAAGGCGACTACACAACCACTCTAGATATTTGCACAACTCACTTCACACAGTTTGTTTTGCACTTCTTTGTCAGCTGTCAAGGAAAACTGGCTGCCGTAGTTACTGGGAGAGTTAGTACGATATTGCAACAATATTATACATAAATATGTTAGTAACATACATGATATACTACACATACTTTATGTCTCCAGGCGGAATGGGAGGGATGGATTTGGTAGTGGCGTATAAACCGATGTCCCATGTCAATGGTGTGCTGTGACAAACATTAAAGTGTCATCATGGGACAGGGCTCAAGGAATAATGAAATGCTGCGTCTAATGTTCCTCTAAGTACCTACCTTCGGCGATACACAGATACACGATACACGATATAGACACAGATACACGATATACAGTAGCACCTAGTGTGATGTAATCAGAATTTATCTGATTTAACACTAAATTACAAGAATTTGTAATCAAATAAGTATCTCTCAATAGAATTGAAAGTAGGCGATCAATTAGATCTGTCACTCAAACAGCATCAGTAATCGCTTCATCCGTACCGATATAACTTCACTCTCCGATTTATAATGAGACTATTCTATTATAAAGAACCGAGATACTGTTACTACTAATCTCGTTACGTGTTGGTAAAAAATTGTTCGCACGCATCGTATTCTGCGCGCGCGCCGGTAGCGGGTGGTGGCGGTGGCGGTGCGGCGCGGGAGTTTTCTCTCTCGCGAGAAAAACACGTAGAGAGTGAAAACGGTAAACAAACATGATACAGTATTGTACGGTGTGCAGAACAATCGTTTGAGAATTGATTTTACTCATAAACTGTGTTATATATGGCAGGAACTGAAAGCCTCATGTAATGAAACGAAACGAATAAAATGATTTATTTATTTGTTTAGGTCATAAAATGGCTCTTACAAGCGTCAGTAATAACTTATAAAAGTTATTATTGCTTCTATATTTACATGTACTGCCCGATTCGCAAAGCAATTGGTAGAATCGAGAGAAAGAACCTGCCAATCAAAGTCACGGATCATGCTGGATTTGCTTTTGCGATTTATTTTGTAAAATATTTAATATTTAAAAAGACAGTTTTGAAACAAGTCTATGCACACACGTAAATTACTTAGTGTTTGCAAGATGTTTTAAGAACAAAACCTACATTGTCATATTAATTAGGCATAGACGTCCAACCTGTATTGAATGTCTTTGTATTTAAGTAATGAACTTTTGAGGGTAGCCAGATGCGTAGTGCACACTGAAAATACTTAACAAAGAAAATACCAGCAGTGAGGAATTTAAGGATAGGTATGAATATTGACATGGTTGTGTGTGAAATGAACTACTGCTTAACCCCTTGGAGATATAAGCGTAATTATTGAATTATACATTCCTTACTTAAAATCAGTTAAAATTAATATCTTATCTGAAACCAGTACTGCGCACATTTGTGTAGCTGCGGTTGTTTTTCTGCGCCTGCGCATCGGCACGGCTTCCATTAGCGAAAACGAAAGTGGAAACTGACGACATTGTTCTATTAGAAAAACGCGATCGTGTGAAAAACTGGGAAAAGCGCTTCAACAGTAAATACCGTCATCACACACGATAGTTAGTAGATGATTGGAGATTGCGTGACAGAAGTGATGTGTGAGGAACTTGCTAGTAGTCTGTATTGGGAAACTATGTCAACATGTCTTCACGAGTTTTTTTATATATCCGCGGTCTAGAACCACTACGACTACAACCGCCACATCTTCGATTACCGGGCGCCCCGGGTATGCACTTGATAGATATGCTTATGATTATGTAGTGGTTGGTCACCCTCCATAGGTTACAGCGCAGGGTCGCCAGGAGACCCGCAAGGCCAATAGGTCATGGAACCAATTTACAGCGTATACAATACGTTAAATCTAACCAGATAGACATTACCATTTATTTCCACGCGAGGCTAAAGGTACCCTCCAGGAACCCCTCGCGGGTCTCCTGGCGACCCTGCGGTGTAACCCATTGATACGAGACCAATGTACATTCGTCCACATTTAGTCTTAAGAAAATGTGTCAATTATTGAAAAAGAGTTACCGAGAGTTTTATTGGCAGGTTCTTTCTCTCGGTTCTACTTATTGCTTTGCGAATCTGGCAGTACATGTAAATATAGAAGCAATGACATTATTTATTTTAAGTACTTACTGACGTTTTTAAGAGCCATTTAGTGACCTGTACAAATGAATAAATCATTTCATTTTATTTAAATCATTTCATTTCCATGGGGGGTGACCAACCACTACATAATCATAATCATATCTATCACTATCGGAGAATTACCCCGTGGCCATGTCTTCACGGTAACTGAAAATGGTAGCTGTGTAATTTTCAGCGAGAACGTTTATTACGTACTAGGTGGATTGCCAATTATGGATGTTAGTATTTTGTTCCACATTATTCTAAGCTTTTGAATTAAAAATAATTACTATTTAAGTCCTGTGGATGTGTGTTTCAAATTCATGAACCCCGTATATCATGATAATATTATACTACCTAATATTATAAAGAGAAAAGATTTGATTGTTTATATTAAATAGACTTTGTACTATTTATATACTATATATATATATATATATATATATATATATATATATATATATACACACACACACACATATTGAGTGCTATAGGCTTTTTATCGCGGAGATTTATGTTCCCGTGGCACTTGGCACTTGGCAAAAGAACTATATCAGGAGACCAGAGTCGGGTTAATTATCTCGTAATATAAATGTACTAAGTTCTCTATTAAAGCTTATGTACGTAATTTTGTCGAGAAACATCAAATATTTGAGTACAAGATTCCGCCCCAAGGCCCCAGTCCTTTTCAAGGCCTTTGTCTAGACTTCGTAGGCGAGTTAGCCCTGGGACTTTTACCCGCATAATTGATGTTAAACAGAAATTAATTTGTTGAAAACAAAGGTACGAGTATCTTACGAGTCGTGTCTAGTTTTTGAAAGCAATTAAATATTTAGAATTTTCTTTCTCTTTTATAAGCAGATTATGTATTAGGATTAGATAATAATAAAAATACCCCTTTTAAAAGACTAAACGATTAGTTAGTCAGTGAAATGTGTACAAAATACTGGCCACATTACAGCTTGAGTTGACGTTGAATTAAAGAATCGTATTTAAACGCCCTCTACCTTAAAACTTAGAAGTAAGTATAGATTGTGGTATGGAAACAAGACAATTTATTTATAAAGACAAACATACATATTATTTGTATATTTAAACTATTATAATTCCGCAGTTACTAAATTACTAAGTTTTTTACTTTTTTATAAAATAATAACTGAACGAGCGAGGTTAGCGAGCGAAGCGTCTGCATTTCGAGATTGGACCATTTTGCTTTCGTCCGTCTCTCTGTCGGTATGTGTTCCGGGCTAGCAGCCTCAGTTTCTATCCGATTTAATACAATTTTTTCACCGTGAGCTTTTTTAGATGGGGGGGGGGGAGCTCAAATAATGTTTTGAATGCTCGCGAAGTCTACCACTGGGCGACCACTAGTCAATAAATATTTTGGACATTTTTACACAATGTTATCTAACATAAGCTTGTGCTATGGGATCTAGAAAACTGATAAACGTACTCTAAATATATACATAGAAAACACCCAAACTCTGAAACAAATATTTATGGATCAGACAAATATTTGATTCGACCCGGGAATCTAACGTCCGGAGACGAAAGCCGATGCAACGCCGATGCAACACCGACCACGCCACCGAAGCAGCATAAGGATTAAGAAAAAATCAACAAATATACAGCAATACACTAACTATTTACTGTATATTTACTGTATTATCGTAATACCTTTCACTAAATAATCAACATAAAGCAAATAGCTACACAGAAATAGGAAGTTAATTTATAAATACTAAATGGAGATTATTGAGTTAGGATTTAATCATTTCTATACATTTCCATTAGTGGCGTGTGTTATTCCAATCCAAGATAATGCCATTTTATGACTAGATTTTATAGAGGTGCTAGAGAAATCGAGCTGTATATTAGAATATAACGTACGTAACCATACTATGATTTAGGTACATACGAATGAACAAGTGTGTTTGTGATAAGCGAGCCCGTATGTTGGCGCCACTGGAAATACCTTCTTTGTGTACCAGAGACGCCCGCGGCAATGGACATAGGAGCGGCCGCGATCTCGGAAAAGCCTCTGTGTTGTAAATTAATATTTTGTTGGGACATTTTTGCAAAAATCGCTATTTAGTATAAAACGATGCAATACTTTTGGAATTAATTAATAAATATTTCTCGACATTCTTACTGTTTCTCAGACGTCATCTAGCCCAAACTAAGCTAATATAAGTTACACTAGTGAAGACAGAAAACCTCCAAATTCCAAAACAAACATTATTTTGTGGATCTACAAAAATTTTTTTAGGCGACTCCGCGTCAAAAGCTATTGGCTACGCCGTCGAAGCTGTCTAATGTACATCAAATATTATCTAGTTTCATAACAGCATAGTGAATTAGAAAATCAAAAACGATATCTCAAGCTACGTTGGTAATAAAATAAAAATAGATGCATAATTTATTTCTCAAGCGATAAACTATCTAACCAATTTAAAGATAATAAATAACTGCGAAGCAAGAAGCCAGACCCCTCCGCGAAAGGGAAACGTAATAACAGCTTAGAACTGTTTCAAGTTTACTAGTGCAAGTGCAGTGGGCTGCGCCGGCGCAGTTCCGCCGCGCACACGAGATTGTGTTGTGCGGATGCCATGCGGAGATAATGTTGACTCATGGTATTGAAAGTACTTTGACTTTTTTATTTGTTAAGATGAAAATTAATAAACAACGGGCCTTTGATAGCAAGAAGATTTTATATTCATGATGAAGTTTTTAAACAATTGTTATTAAATATCCGAAGTTAAAATAGTAAGGTATTAGTTAAGCTATTTGAGACTGAGCACCGTTTAAGAAACAGCCGTAACCATTTCCGTAAAATTAAAAATAGCAGTCTATTTTGGACATAAAACGCGACAAAGAATTTCTAAAGAAAGTCCATCTAAAAATAGTAGAGATGCTATCTCAAGACACATTTTATAAGACACGCTCTTGTGTGTCGTGTACTATAATGTCAAGTTTCCCTCGCCTAGCCGGCTGTGCAACCAGAATGCACTTTCTTCCTACACACACACACACATACACACACACACACACACACATAGGAACAAATACCACAGATGCAAGTCACTGTGTGTGTGCGACAGGAACAGCCGTACTCCGTTTGTGTAGTGTAGATATCTGCACACAAGTGCAGTTTTATGCTTGTGTTAGTAATTGCTAAACGAAAGTTTGAATGGAATCATACTATACGTTTTATGGCTGTCTTTCTATTGGTTTATCTAACGTTAGTTACAAATAGGAAGTGAAGGAAAAGTTTGCGAAGTAAATTATGAAGATGTTTTGATGTTTTCCTTTGGTTGACAATTGGAATACTTACTTAGTAGTTAAATATTAGTAGTTTTTACAACAATAACGGCCACTATATTATCTATGATTTGGTTTAGCTTGAAAACGAGCTTTATTACCCTAACTAGGGACCAAGTCCTCCTTACCTGATGGACATATTTACGGTGTACCTAATGGCCGATGGATGGGCTCGCCCCCTATTAAGTGGGACCAAACTGACTAGCAAAATGTGGGCATATTAAACTCTTCTGTATACCTCCCCGAGGATAAAGACTTGAATATGTATGTGCAAACGATTCATTAAAGTTCTACAAAAAGTTTTTTAGGTTTTATTTGTACACGGCGCTAACACTGAGGAAGGGGAGACGGGGCACGGCTTGTAATGCTTTTGAAAACTGGGTGGGTGGTACAGTTATAAAAGAAATGTTAAAAGACACGCCATGTAACAGCGTGACAAGGAAATTGAAAGCACACAATAGCTTAAATGTCACAACCCTTTTTCTATAGAAAATATAGAAAAATATAAAAAAGTCTAGCCTACAAAATGTAGGTAATAGACATGAATTGACGAATTGGCATCTTTTTACGGCACACTCAATACCTATAGTATATATATGGGTTTTCTGATCCACTCATTGCCTATACAAGATTATCTATTGAGCGAGCGAACGCTTTCGTCTGCTTTCATTTTTTATCGGATATCTAAACGTGGCACAAGTGTTCCTTATTTAAATATTTGTTTAATATTGTGAACTTTTTTGAATGAGAGGAAATAGGGGCAAAAAACCAAATATGTTTTTTATTATACCTATTTACACCTCTGGGGAAAGAATAACACATCAATCACAAGACATTTTGCGCTTATGAAGATTGAAACGTACGTTGTCCGTCACGTTTTATACTCGTAATTTACGTAACTTGTTAGTTAAATAAAGTTCATAAGCAAACTGCACGTGATAATGCTAGTTTATAGTATGATTCGAAAGCGTGCCCTGGCCTATTTAGCCGGTGCACTGTGTCCTTGGCAGGCTGCCTTCCCACGCCGCTACCGCCGTGACATTTCACACAATTGTAGACCGAAATTTAATTATAATTAATATTATAAAGAAGAAATATTTGATTCTATGTTAGCATTGAATAGGCTCCTAACTACTGAACTGATTTAAAAAAATATTTCACCTATGTAAAGCTACATTGTAAGCGATTAAAATAAGATATATATATATAACATAATGCTACGATTAATAAGAGCGGATGAAGTCACGAGCGTTCGCTAGTCGAATGTATTCATTAAATAATAGACCAATTATTTTTCATCAATTTAAATAGGAATATTTTATGTTATGAATAAATTTGACCGGAGTTATGGTTATCTTTCTGTGTTGATTTTGTACACAGTTTGAAACTCTAAACGGTTTGTTTGTGATTATTAAACCTAGATAACTAAAGTACCAACTAATTATGTAAATTCAAATTAGAGTTTCAATTGACCTACAATGTTGGTACTTCGATGAAAGACTGCCTCATAGTTGTATGAATAATGTTTTTCTTGGTTCGTGAAACTATGGGCGCATGTTACGGTTACACTAGAGAACGTTTTGTCCCGCAACTCGAGGCACAATAGTCAACGTACATGACGGTGCAACGTTGCATAGTGTCCCACGACACGCCACTTCCACGTATTTGTTGAGGAGCATGTTTCGCAACATTTGTCGCCTAGTGAAGACGTGGCAGCAGGTCTTGTCAATCTCTCTTCGGTCATATTATCAACTTAAACTTATGTGTGAAGTGTATGTGATACTTATTTATGTGAGTTTCCTATGTCCAGCGCGCATGCTACCCACTGGAACTTACCTGTGAACAAACAGACAAAAACATTAGTATATTGTTTATTCAAATTACACACATGATCACATTTATGCTCAAATAAACAATTAAATCATAGAGTAGATATATAACTATAGTGGATAAAGTAGGGTGACAGCTCAGACGGGTTCGCCATTTGCCTAACATTTACCTACTACTACATTTAAAAGTTCTACTGCTCGATAGCTCGGTGATACATTCGTGACGATTTCAAATGGACGACAACCAACATTTTCTTTGTTTACCTTTAGTTAATTACCTAATCCTGACTTAAGGAAATGAACTACAGCAGGGCGAGCACGGCGGTAGGAAGAGTTTGTCGATAACCAATTATATCGCAGAAAATGTCGAGGACGTGACCTAATCAACTGCCATAGGTATCATTGGTTATCGACAAACTCTTCCTCTGTGCTCGTTCTGCTGGTAGCTTTCGAATATCAGCTATAAGTCTTATTAATAATTTGACATAACGGTGTCTTGCAGAAAGTACCTTTACTAACTAGTCATGTCTGCGTACATGCCACTAAAAACCCCGTCATATTTCCTAAGAACAAGCAATTTACACAGGCAGCATCGCGTGACCACCAGTGAAAACTGCATTTCTTTGATGAAAGAGATACAAGATAACTTCCAATAAAGTGCGTAAGAGACAAAAGATATGCACGTCAGTGCAATTTACTATCTAAAAGCGAGTGTTTTTCTCACTATAAACAATGCAGGCGAGACTAGTCAATTGTAGTTCGACCTATTAAAGTGACGAGCAGGGCTAAATTGGAGGTCTTCTTATACTGGACATTGAAGTATTGCCTCTAATTAACACGTCACCGTTGTAACGGTAATTTAGAATTGATTTTATGCTATTTAATGTTTAACAAGTTATTGTTTTAAGAGGTAATCAAAATTCACTCTTGGATGCAGTTTTTTTAATTTAAGAGGTATAAAAGGGTTCGTCATGATCTTGAGAGTCCTGATTTGACATCACCGGTACATGGTAGATAATTTATGCTGATCGGATGAAACTGTTACAAACATTTAAACAGTAGTTAGTGACATTAGGTTCATCCCTATGACGTTTAATATCTTTGTTTTCCTCGAAAGGACAGACATGATTTAAGTATTTGTATATATAGGTGTGTAAGGTGTTTATAACTAACTAAAAAATTTAACAAAATGAAGAATTAAATACTCTAATAATCGAATATATAATGGAAATGTTAGTAAATACTTATCTATATCTGTAAGAAGAAGATAAAGCTTACTACTCTCGCGTTGACAGCGCGTATCCGTCAACACCGGCACATGTGGGAACTGACAACCGAGCTGTCACCGTTCTGCCTAAAAGTGACGTTTGACAGTTGAGTGCTCTCACAACTTCATGCGTCTGTGTAACACATGAGCATACAATTGAAAGAAATTGTAAAAACTTCGGAGTCATTTGAACTTGTCAGATCGTTATCAAAAATAACAACACAAATAAACAGATTTGTTTCTCAATATCACACACACACACATATCACGACTATATCCGCGAAGAGGTAGGCAGAGGTGCATTACACACCCACAATTTGCCATAATTTTTAGTCCCACGTAATAGGGGGCAAGCCTATTGCCGTCACCGGGCACATTTATAATGGGTTATGTCCAAAATGGCCGAATGAATTTAATAAAAAGTAGCAGCTATATTGTAATTTTGAAAAAAAAATTGAAATCCGCTGTCTCGCGATAAAATGTTCATTAAAGGCAATATTAAAGGCAACAAAATCTTACGTGCCAGCCGCTATAGCACAGCCAATTAAAGTCCTGGGCGTCTCGGACTACTAAATATCATACAAAAAAATATAAAAACGGGCCGGCGAAATGCGTGTTGGGCCACGCATAATATAGGGTTCCGTAGTTACACAGTATATGCTCTAACTCCTAAACTAACAAAGTTATCTGGTCCGTTATAGTTTTCCTTCAAAGTTCACTAAGTATATGAATTAACATCATGAATTTTTCAGATTCATCGAGCTAGCCGTTTAACAAAAAAATGCGCTTTAAAGTTGAATGTCTCGCAAACGCACACCTAAATAAAAAGTATACCTTAGTACGTCCTAATGTTTTAAAAATACCTATCTAATGATACTACA
Source organism: Nudaria mundana (assembly GCA_963556515.1). Lineage (NCBI taxonomy): Eukaryota > Metazoa > Arthropoda > Insecta > Lepidoptera > Erebidae > Nudaria > Nudaria mundana. The sequence goes on along the minus strand of OY748289.1, from coordinate 24,563,199 downwards.
CACGATGGGGTTGACGCGAGAAAATCATCCTCACTTCATTTGTAGGGGAAAAAATATTTTTCATAATTTTATTGTAGCACTTTGTCGGTCTAGTGAATACACATATCCGTGCAAAATTTCATCTTTCTAACACTAACCTTTTAGAAGGGAAGCCGAGGAAAGACGGACGGACGGACGGACGTGGTGAAACTATAAGGGTTCCGAGACTTTTACATGACCCCTAACTTTTACATCCAATGAGGAGGAGCAGGAAAACCATAATATCACAAGTCACGGGTAAGGTAAGACGAGCAATCATCATCCACGGAGCCTGTTCCCAACCCAGTCGGGGTCGACTTTCCAGTCTAACTACAATGCGGCGGAACTTCGATATTGAAATTCTGTAGTTAGACCAGTCGGATGTTTAGTGTTGTAACTAACTGTACCGTCTGGATCCGCTGGGCGCCACTGGAAATACGTTCTGCTTGTAACCAGAGACGGCCGGCAACGGACGTTAGAGCGGCCGCGGCCTTGGGACGCGGAATTAAAAAAAAAAAGAAAAACTGTACCGTCTGCCATAGATGTTCGTATGACAACCGGGATCGGCGGCTTAATGTACTCTCCGAGGTACGAAGGGGTGTTAGTGCCTTAAGAAACGGTCACCCATCCTTCGACCGACCGTCAAGTATTTGTTTAACCTTATTAATGTGTTAACTTAAACTGTTACCACGTAGCCTTACACGAATCCCTCTCGGTTATCAACTAGTAATATTGATACAAAATAAGATGTCCTATAAGTTCGCTTCATTAAAATTCCGTCTAGACGGGCTCTTATTAATTCAATCTTAGCACATTTTGTAAACCCACGCATTAATTTATTCATTAAGTTTCTATAAGATAGGTACATACTACATGTTATAATGGTAACATCAATTATGTATGGTTTAAATCTACATAGTAGGTAGTACAATCATGTTTGCATAGCCCAAATGGGTCGAGTCAACCGAGTAATTAGGTATCACCCTCAGCATAAAATAGCTCATTCCTCTAATTTTCCTGACGAACGGTGCGCGCTCTGGGGGGTTATCTCGAGGGGGTTCCCAGGACGCCCAACAACAGACGTTGGGACGGAAATTTAGAAAAAAAAGACACGATGTGCTGTCAAACTCTAATCCGCACTGTCATTAACGTCAAACTTGTTACGAACACAATATTGTAACAACGATTTTTCTAACTAACAATTTCAAAATAAACTATTAGAGGGACTGATGGAATTTTATATTATATCAAGACTCAAGACAAAACTAAGAGGTGTCCTTCACTCTTTACCGAACTAATTCCTAACCTAGAAATTCTAGTGGTTTCTTTGTGAGATAAATCAATTTGGTGTTACGTTTGTAGTCTTCTTGAATTATTAATGTGAACCGTTCAACCAGTGTTTGACATTATATTGGTCCAGAAAAAAGTATTTATTACAAGACTGGAGTATGGGGTTGTGTCTAATAATAAATATTTAGGGCATTATTAAACAGAGCTGTCTAACCCGAAGTAGGCTAACATAAGCTTACATAAGTCACTAAATTAGTAGTGTATACTAGTCAGTTGTACTCAAAATGACTGTAATACGTCATTATGTATAACTACAAGTTCTATCAAGCGCCGACAATCGAAACTTTAAATTATATGAGTATGAAAGAGTACAGCATGTCATATAATTTCATAGAACCAATACATGTATTGTAAAAACTTTGTATGACACATGGATTAATAGCTAATCAATGTAAATCCTACAACAATCATGTAGGCAATAGAATAAAATAAACATTTTAGAAACAAAAAATGCTTCGCTATAAATAAACCTGAAAAAAGGCTCACAGACTTGAACCACTTGAACACACCAACGCATTTACCACGAAAACTCCGACCCGTTAGATTGAGTGTGCGTTTGTGTGCGTGGGGTAGGTGTTGTGTGCGTGGGTGTAGGTGGTTGTGTGCGTTGGGGGAGGGGGTTGTCTGCGGGTGAACGCCCCGACCTTCAGACGTGTTCACAGAGGAGGGAGTGTCTCGGTAGCCCCCTATAACAGGGTACATCATAATTCATACATAATGGCCGGTTGGGTTCGAAATTTTAAAGGGTTTGATGTTAGGAAACGTAGCAATTTTCTATTAACTAGGCTTACTAATTTGAAACTACATGTTTTCTTGAATAACACACTACCTGAGGTGATTGAATTAGAATCAGGTCACGGGTCACGAAAAAATATCTTAACTGTACATCAGTTAGTCAGAAGGGTAGTCAGAAGGGACTTTATATAAAAAATAGGGTAGGTTTCTGTACAGATAATAACTTTTACATTCCCGAGGGGACAGGCAGAGACGCGTTACATACTTTCCCAGATGTTTTGATAAAAGCCTATTGTCGTCACATGGCACCATATACAATAGCAAAGCAATGACGGACAGACGGACGGTCGGACAGCGGAGCCTTAGTAATAGGGTACCGTTTTAACTTTTGGGTACGGAACCCTAAAATCAATAACAATTTAACAATTCAAACTTAAATTCTAACAGCCAGGGCTGCCGTCTTATCACGAAACGCCTCTCTACCTCCGTTGTATTGTCGGCGCTCCGAAAGATCAGTCGCGCTTTCGCGACTCATGCCCAACCTAAAGGGACCCAACGCACGATCTCCGGAGAGGCTGCATGTCTCCTAGCGAGAGCCCTTGCGTCATTGTTTCAATGGCACAAGGAGGCACTGGAGAGGGACCACAGGCCTGCGACTCGAGAAATCGAGGAACAGCGGTCCCAACTTTGCCAGGATCTCATGGAGACTTGGAGGGTGCGACTTTAGCAACCAAAGTGGGGAACCACCGTCATCGCGTCGGTGAGACCGATCATGGACGAGTGGCTGCAGAAGCGGCATGGTGACCTCACGTATCGTGCGACGCAGATCGTTACCGGGCATGGTTGCTTCAGTAGCTATCTGTTTCGCAATTATCGTGAGGTCACACTCCGGTGTCAACACTTCGAGGTTTCCGACGACGACGCCGCACTCCACACGTTGGTGGAGTGCTCAGCGTGGGCGAATCAGCGCCGGGACCTCGTAGTGGGACTGGGCGTGAATATCCTCTCGCTGGAAACTATGCTCCAAGCCATGGTCTCCAGCGCGAGTAGGTGGAACGCGGCCGTATCCTTCTGCGAGCAAGTCATGCTCGCGAAGGAGGCGGCCGAGAGGGAGAGGGAGCGTACCCTCCCCGCAAAAAACGGGGAAAAAATATTTCTTTTGAGAACTTCCGTTGCGTGCGCTGGCTAAACGGTTCATATTCATTCCAAAATAATGATTTACGAAGCTAGATGTTATTACGGGCGACGGGAACAGGAAAAATAACTACGGGCGGCGGGAACCAAAGTGCAAAAGAAAGGTCCAAATATGTATGTTCCAAATTACCACGCGGACGAAGTCGGCGGGCGACCGCTAGTTTGTAGATAGTAGGATAGCATTCTGTGTCGGTTATTAATATAAAAAAGTATCGATATCAGCATTTTCTGTTTATTTTGGACATCGAGTACTGAGACAGCGGTGCACACTCGTTATCAGTCTAGATCTAATTAAACCAAACCGCATATACCGCACAAAAATGGGGCGACCATTTTTGTATGCGAATTTAAAATAAAATGGTTTCATACGTCCGCCTTGGTCAACCCTCACCAGCCTGTCCAATATCAAACATTTTACTACCAAGAATGTAGCGTTGCATTTGGTTATAATCCACGTTTTTATGCGACACAAGTTCTAAATGTAGTATTAGAAACTTATGAGCAACGGTAATTTAACGCAGCAGTAATTTGGTAGTAAACTGGTCTTTTACACTGCTATTAAAGCTTGACTAAAGAATAATAACTCTGTTTTAATATCACTCGTACAATATACATTTTCTCTTTTGCCGATTATTATTATTTTGTTGTTGAATCTGATCATGAATATTATATGAGGGCTTTTAAATGACGAGTAGCGGTCCCATGATCCACGATGAACACAGATTTATGTGGGATAGGAAGCACTGCCTGGATGCAAGTGGCTACCTATCTCTAGCAGTGGACTGACTGCTAATGATGATGAAAAGATGATTGAGTAGTTTTGTAAGCACTAACTCATTCCACAACATCAGACAATGCACTCTTAGGCTAGGCCCAAGGCATCCAATCTTTGATTAAAACGCAAAGGTATCTTGTATACATGCATGTTTAAAAGTATCATAACTGGACACCGTTAATCAAATAGTTAACTTCGTAAATCGCAAATCCGTTACTGAAAAAGTTAACTTCGTTAAAAGTTAATGCATTACTTTTTAGAAATTTTAACGCAAGATAACGTTAATCGTTACTCCGTTAACTCGTAATAAAAATTGCACTGTTAGTTCTGGAAGTTAACAGGTTAGAAACAACAAAACCGTACCAAAAATAGGCAAACAATACGTTTATTCTATGAGGGTCCCCTGGAATATTGATTTTATTCTGTTTTAGGGTTCCGTAGTTCAAGTCTCGGAACCCTTACAGTTTCTTTTTTTTATTCTTAATTGTACAAATTTACAAAACACATAACAGACAATAACAATAGGTACAAAGGCGTGCTTAAGCCAGTAGTGGCTTTTCTTCCAGCAGACCTTAGATATATAGAGAAGATAGATAATACTGAAGAGAGAAGAGGAAAGTGTAAACGCGTTTTCTTAAATAGAAACAGGATATCCTATCCTATATATCATATATAACATTTCAATTTGGTCCCATTTCGGTAATTTTAAGTCAGTTGCTGTGTCAATTTTTGACGTGTATTTTTGATAACTGCTTAACTCACTGTATCATTTACGTCGTGTTTAGAGTTTAGAGTTGTACGATATCGTCCAAAATTAAATTAGAATCATAGTTTTGGAAGTTATTTTATAGAATATCTACTATATTAGTAGTTTTATTTCAAAAAACATAATTCTAATCTAAATACGAAAATATCATGTTAATAAAACTACATATTATCCTGTTATTCTAGGTTTCGATCTAATATGGCTAGGCTACGACCGGGCTCACTTATATATGTGTACTTATATATATGTGTAAATGTTTGTGTTTACATGTGTGACGACCATTTACATAAATTTATTATTCCCAAGATTAATTCGTCCTGACCGACCAAGGACGCCACGTTAGGAAACCTCGAAGGACCAACAACAACAAAAACAACTATAACCCTTCATAAAACAGTTTTAAGACCAGATTTTCAGTAACATTCGTAAAGAGTTAGTGCTTTAACGATATCAGACCAGCTCAGCTTTGAAAGCGAAATTTATACCTGGTTAAATATTAGTATGAAATAGTATTTATGACAAGGGAATAAGGTTTCTAATTGGGAGAATTCAGCTAAGTTTTTCGTTGATAAGGGAAGGTTGTATAAGTTAGAAAGGGATAGCGATGTCAGTGGTGGTCCGTGACCTATCCTACTGACGAATGTCGAGCCCCGGAACATCGCATTTTAACAAGTTGTCTAGACAGATTTGCTTGTGTGCGTCAAACTGTATCTGTGTGCGTAATTCAGATAACATAGCAGTCTTGGTGTGCGTGTGTAGATGTATAAACGTTGTGTATATACAGGGTTTGTGTCGCTGTGTGCAAAGAGCACATAGAAGAGAACATACAACTTATTCCTTGTGGATGTAACTTTGTTGGTTTTGACCGAAAACATGGGTTTTTCATAGCTTTTCTTTCTTTGTCTTACAACGTATCAGCTGTGAGGTATGGAGTTGAGTTAAGACCATGTCCAGTTTACTTATTATTTAGTTTAATTTATACTTGTAACTTAAGTTAGTATCAGTATTTTGGTAAAATATTTTCCGTTTGAAGGTAGTGGATACGATAGGTTTCTATAATTAAATATGTTTGATTAAACTATTGTCTTCGTGAAGTTGTTTTATGACTGTTCCAGAAACTCCGTAAATAGGTATTTAATAATACAGTAGAATATTAGGCTCTTTTAGGAATGTCGAGGAAATATTTTATTATTGCCGAATACCGAATAAAACATATTATCATTTTGATTTGACCAATATACTTAGACCTCTGTTTTGTAAAGAGGCCAATTTGTAATTTGTATCTCTCTATATGTTCTCTATATGTTCCCGTGGGAATGGACAGTGAAATAAATGTCAGTTTCAAATAAGCTTAGGTCGAAGGAAGGCTTTCTGCCGTTCACACTCTAGTCTCTGAAGGGTAGTTCCCTCGCACTTATTCTTATCAAGCAGGATTTAAGAATTATCTGAATAGCATATATGCTGTTTTCGAGATATGGGGAGGACGGACAGACAGCAAGAAATCATAGTCTCCTTAGAAGACAATTTGTTCGTTCACTGGAAACTTTAATAAAACTTTATTAAGATAAGAATAAATCATATAAATCACAAAAACTTAAATGTCATCGGCAGGACTCGAACCCACGGCCTTTCCCTGACAAGAGAACGTAACTCAGTGGGCTGAATACTACAATTTGTATCTTGATATTTTAAGAATAATTTGACCAAACTTTTTGATTTTAAATACAGAAATCTAGATAAAACTTTTGTCTAGGACTAGAATTACCAGACAAGCGTAATTTATATGACAACGAGACAAAACGCACACGTTTGTAAACCCCATAGTCACAGGAACGCACACGTATACAATGTAAGGGATGGTGCAACGTGCCCTTGTGTAGGCGGTGCGTTAACCTTCGTCCGGGACGTCCGACTGTCAAGGTGAATGGGAGTTCGACTCCCGGCCACACAAATAATACTTAGTACTTTTTAGCGCGTACGTGTAAAATAAAGGTTGAGTTACGACGATTGTTTGATATGGAAAAAATACGGCCAAACGCGTGTCGGGCCACGCCTTTCGTAGTCACCCATAATAGGCTTTATAACTCCTAAACTAACAAAGTAATCTGGTCCGTTTTAGTTTTCCTTCATAGTTCATCATCATCATCCACCGAGCCTTTTCCCAACTCAGTTGGGGTCGGTTTTGCAGTCTAACTGCGATTCGGCTGAATTTCGATATTTTCCGTGAAGCGACTGCCATCTGACCTCCACAACCCATGGGCGATATCGAAGTTCTGTAGTTAGACCAGTCGGATTTTTGATTTAGGGCTCCAACTACCCCTGACGACTGCCATAGATGTCCGCATGAGGACCGACGGCTTAACGTGCTCTCGGAGGCACGTTCATAGTTCATAGTTCATCATATGGACTACAAATCAAGATTTTTTCAGATTCTTCAAGTTAGCTGTTTAGATTTTAGAGAGGACTAAGTGCGTGTTGGGCCACGCATAAAATGGGGTTCTGTAGTTACCCTTAAAAGTACCTATAACTCCTGAACTAACAGAGTAATACCATTCGTTATAGTTTTCCTTTAAAGGTCATTTCATGGACTACCATCACGAATTTTTTCAGGTTCTTCACGCCAGCCGTTTAGATTTTAGGGGGGGGGGGCATCCTAACTGAATTTAAAAGGCCTATCTAATGATACCCCACAGGATGGGGTTGACGCGAGAAAAAAAGTCATCCCCACTTTACTTGTAGGGGAGGAACCCCTAAAAAGAATATTTTTCATAATTTTATTGTAGCACTTTGTCAGAATAGTAAATACACATACCCGTTCAAAATTTCATTCGTTTCGTATTTAATGCAAACAAATTATCAAATCATTCCTCTGTATATTTGAAATTCACAACGTTCTATTGAACACCGTACGTTAACCGCCGTTTTAAACCGTACATTTCTCCCTTAAATGTATGTAACATCGATCGTGACTGATGGAATTTAGGTGTCGGTAACAGTATAATTATTACAGGTTATATATAACCTGTAATAATTATACCCATGATATATATATATTTATAATTATACATGATAAATATTATTAACCATGTAACATCGATCGTGACTGATGGAATTTAGGTGTCGGTAACAGTATAATTATTACAGGTTATATATAACCTGTAATAATTATACTTATTATAATTAAACGATAGTTGCCCGGAATTTCAAATATACATATAGCACTATAATTTCAAATATATATAGCACTATAGTGCCATGGTAACGACAATGAATTCAACACAACTAATGGTAAGATGTGGGGTGGGTGTCCAATACATGTGTCTACCCTCTCCGGGATATAAGCGTGATTACATGTATGTACTATTACTCAATAGAGGACTAAAGACATGTTACTGTATCATTCACCTTAGTACATCTGCCTACAACATCGTCTGTAAAAAATAAATACTTCTAGTAGCTAGCTATTCTATAATGTTAACTAAAATTCAATAAAATTATTTCTGCGGTTTAGGCGTGAAAGCGTAATAGACAGAGGGAACCGTCATCGTCGTAACCTATTAAAATAATAGTCCCCATGACAAAAAAAAGATAATGTTTTAAATAACTTAAATACTCTATAGTTCATTTGTGATGTTGGTTATTGTCAGTAAAAGTATGTAAGTAGTTACATACAATTCCCTATACTGCAGTAGAAGGTTCTTATGTAAAAAAAACAAGAAAACTGTCCGAGATATTGGAGAATTGAAGAAAACGTAACGACATTTAAGATACACCAACATCTATCGATTCAGATAGATTATATAATGAAACCTGTTAGATAAAGTGCTGAAAGATATTGCTATTAGCATTCTCAGGATATTTATAACTAGTTCATTACAGTTTTCTTGTTCTAATTTCACACGGGAACACATTACCGGGATATAACGTAACCACTTATAGATAATGTAGCTACATATTTGTGGAAAATTTTTCAAACTCGGTTCATTGGTACATTGTATATTGAAATAATGCTATTGAAAAAAAGAGGGAATCAGGTGAAAGGGACTCTTCATAGCTTTATGAACAGACAGAGGGTCTCTCAGAGGGAAAGGCTGCCTGTAAAATAGAGGGGTGCTTGTCCCTACATTTATGTACGGTAGTGAATGCTGGGTTTGGCAGAAGAAGCATGAGATATTTGAGAAGTATGGCTGGGGTAACATTAGTGGATAAAGTGAGGAACAGCGTGCTACGGGAATGTTGTGGTATGTCAAAAGATGTAAGATAGAAAAAAGTATGCTTAGATGGTTCGGGCACGTAGAATGGATGAATGAAAGAAGATTGACGAAACAGATACATAAGGCGAGCGTGAATGGACAGCCAGGTAAGGATCTTCGACCAAATCGGAGATGTTTTGACAAAAGGCCATGTCAAGAGTATGTATGTATGTACATGGTAATAAAATAAAATAAAATAACGTTTATTATCTTTGAAATTTTTAGGAAATTATTTAGATTCGTCAAAAGTTTGTGTGACTCTACCGAGGGTTCCAAAATGCAACGAGACTGAGAAGAGCCCTCAAGAAACTCAGTTCGGCTTTTTTCCAAAATATTTCATCTTAAATCTAATACAGAGTTATTTAGAAAGGAGCAATTCGTGTTACAACCAGGCAGCCTTGTCATCTAAGAAATCATTAATACTATATATAATAAGCTTTATGGCACAATTTACGTTTTATTAGTTTTTTAAATTTATTAACAGATAAATTTGCTATTTCGGTTGTCAATGTATTGTACATTCGAATAAAGTTCCCCGCAAAAGAATTACTCACTTTATGAAGCCTAAATTTAGGAACAGCCAGTTTATCCTTATTTCTTAAGTTTAGATTATGATTATCACTATTATCACTATATTTTACAAAATTGAACCCTACGGTACCCCCATTGCTACAGGAGAACCAGGTGACTGTTTACCATTGATGACTACTTTCTGGACCCTATCACTTAAGTAAGAATTGACGAAATTCAAGGCCGTCCCCCGGATTCCGTAATGATCAAGTTTCTTAATTAAAGTCTGGTGTTGAACGCAATCGAAGGCCTTAGATAAGTCACAGAATACACCATAAGCATCATATGACTCATCCCAGGCCCTGTATATACACTCTAATAATTTACTTCCGGCATCAGTGGTGGACCGACCACGAGTGAAACCGAATTGTTTTGTATGTAATAGTTTATTAACGTTAAAGTGATTTTGCATTTGATTATGCATAATTTTTTCAAAAATTGTACTAAATGTAGGTAGTACAGAAATGGGACGGAAATTGGACGGATCTGAAGTACTACCCGATTTAAACAGGGGAAATAATTTACTAGATTTCATTAAATCAGGGAACACACCACTATCAACACAATTATTAAATATTATTACTAGTTCAGGAGCAACCATTTCAATAAAAGAATTTACTAAATACACAGAGATGCCCCAGAGGTCAGCTGTTTTCTTGATATTTAAAGATTTAAAAGTTTTTAAGATGGTGTTTATGTTAACTTTACTGAATTTAAATATAACGTTACAACAAGGAACGTTTGCTTTTAAAAAATATTCTGCAATGGGGTTGAAGAGCCTAGGGTTTTTGTCAAATCTACAGGAATTCGGGAGAAAAAATTTTCAAATTCATTAGCGACCTCGAAGTCTGATGTTGTTATTTTACCATTTATATTAAGTTTAAAGTTATTATCATTTAATTTTTGTTGACCTCTTTCCGCGTTTATAATTTTCCAAGTAGATTTAACTTTGTCTGCACTATTGAGAATTTTATCACTTATATATTTTGATTTAGCTGCTAAACAATCTGCTTTAAACTTTTTTGAATAAGTTTTAACATAATCTAGAAATTCAACTGATCTATTAAGCTGTCTTTCTGAGTATAGTTCATAAAGTTTTTGTCTACTTTTGTGTATACCCTCAGTGGCCCATTCACTGAAAGTAGGACTATCACTAATCATGACCTCCTTAGACTTGAATATGGAGTTGAACTCGTTGTAAAAAGAATAAAAAAATAATTTATACATTACATTTGGATCTAAGCCAGTGTCTAAGAATGGAATTTTATTGCAAAGTCCAACCCTCATACGTTCCAAGCGGTCACCAGTTATTGGTCTACATAATATTTTACGTTTTAAAACTTTTTCTGTAGTGATTTTAAAAGATGCTTTTTGCCCACAATGGTCTGAATCTAGCTTTTTTATAATACTTTTACTTTCTGGCAACATATCGCTGTATATATTATCCAGGCAAGTGGCTATTGTAGCACAATATCTATTAGGCTCCAAAAATAAGTTTGTAAGATTGTGTGATTTAAATAAATTTAAAATATTATAACTCATAGGTATATTAACAAGTAAATCGACATTAAAATCACCACAAACTATTAGGTACTTATTAGTTTTTCCAAGTTTACATAGAACTTTGTCAATAAGTTCCTCAAATTCGCAAAAGGGCGAGGTTCCAGGATTATACACGCATACTACTATGAATTGCTCCATTTCCACGCAAGACAGTTCGACTACTACTTTAAATTTAAGTTTTTTATTTAATAAAATCAAAGATCCCCCCCCGTACTGTGGTCACCCGGCAGAATGCACTACCAACCCGGTGATTACTGAAATTGAACATGAGCTCATTCGATTTACGCATATGTTCTGTAATACAAAAAATATCAATATTATCTGAATTCATTAACAGTTCCAACTCTAACTCTTTGCCATGTGTTAAACAACCAATATTTTGATGCCCTATGTTGATATAATTTTTTGATTTGGTTTGATTTGGAGGGCATTTTTTAACATAATTAATATTTGTAACTAAATTTAATTCAATTAATTCACTATGTCTGCTAAAGGGTAATATTGCCTCTGTTGTCGTAGAACTTAATTTAAATTACTTGGAACAGATTCCAAAGTCTTAACACAAAATCTACATTGCTCAATAGAAGCAGTTTTGTCAGCCAAGTTCTTGGCTGAATTGTAAAAATAATTGAATAGCAAACTCGCTATTTGTCTCTTATAATGCTTTGGTAGAAAATACCTACCTTTGTTTACATAAACAATATGTTTGTTATCGTTAAACTTACTGTCAGAAGTTGACAACTTGTATTTATATACAGTTCTCTTAAAAACAGAATTAAAGTCAATTACATGGAATTTATTATTATATTGGCTAGTTAAATTGAGTTGTAAATTTATCTTATATCTAAGAGAATTTTCCACATCTGGCACACCTTTTATATATGGTAATGTAAACATTACTACATGTTCAACATTTAAGTTTTGCATTTTGTCAAAGTATAGGGATAGTTCATTTTTGTTAATTTTACCCCTGTTTGAGCAGAAAATAATTATTTTACTGTTTGAGTCAAAATTATATTCTAATATCTTCTGCATAATTTCATTTAAAGATGCACCTGGATAACAGTTATTAATAATTGAATAACAATTTGAATTACATTGTTGTATCAGAAAAGAACCAAAATCAGTTCCAATATCATCACTAAATAAAGTTTAGTATAACCAGTATGACTATTACTTTTTACACTGTCACACAATTCATACACTAATGAAGTAGAAGGGGAGCAAGTTGTAAGGGAAGCCTGGTGCTCCAAAGATTGAGGAGGACTTGTGCAGTTGATGTTGCACGAGTGGTTATTTATAAATGTATTAAGGCGCTCAGTATTATAATTAGATGTTTTGAGTACCTTATCTATACTTGATGAACACTTATTAAAGTCTTTTAGAGACCATTCATATTTCTTAGTTACATACTCTAACTCAAATTGCAATTTTTTTATTTGTGACTAAGCGTTGTGTGTCAGTGTAATATTTTAAATGACTTTGTTTAAGTTCTAACATAGATAATTTAGCTTGTTCCCTTAATTTTAAACTAGAGTTAACATTTTTACACTTTTTGATTAAGATTCTATGATATTTTAATTGTTTCTTTGATTTTAAAATGAATTTCTTTATTTTTAGGTATTTTTTTAGTTTATTCCTTCTGCAAATAATAAACTGGCTTGTCCAGTTGGTATGAACTGTCTGGGTAAGATCTATAGTAGACAAGTCCAGGTTTGGAACTGTTGCAGAAGGAACAAACTGCGGAGTACCACTCATTAGCTCGTTATAAAGGTTATCCGTTTGTTGGACTACGACTTGCTCGGCAGCTGACTCCAGGTGTAAGATGTGCCCCTGGGCATCCCGTAGTTCCTGTTCCAGCAAGGTAGTCCTCCTCAAGGTCCCTTCATACTCGTCACTGCACTCTTGAAACCTATCTACTATTGATTGAAGGTGGTTCCGCTGCATTACAATTTCATCATAACTAATATGAAGCCTAGCTAGTTCAGATTTTAGTTTTTTACTATCGTCTGAAGCACCTATCAACAAGTTTACATTTTCTTCTCTTTCTTTTTCTAATTGTAAACAGAGCTCTGTTTTAGATTTAAGTTCCATTTAAGTTCCTGCAACACCAGCTGAAGTTTGGGCTCCTCCTGCTGGCGGGATAAGGCTCCACGGCTACGGGTATTCATATTCTCGACAAATAAGTGCAATTAAACGCAATTTAGAAAATACAAGTCGGTAGTTCGAGGCTATGTTAGGTACCGGTAAATTAAAATCAAAACTTTTCTGTACTTACGAAAATAGATGGCCTGTTTTCAATGTTGAGTATATGAATAAACACGTATAATAAAATAATTTTACCTATTATAGGAGACACATTATGTATTTATGTGAAATAACATTGAACAATATGGTCAGCTGATTCGTCACTTTTTAGCTTATTTTTACACTAATATACACAAAATTCTTTGAAATGATTATTTTTGCACTACTATTGTGATGATATTGGAGTTATCTGATGTAATTTGTATTTATTTCACTAATAAATTTATAGGAGCTAAAATTTTACGACTGTTCAATAGTGTTGCCAGACGCAGAACTCCGTAATACCGAAACTCAGTAATGTAAATGACTACGATAGTTTAAATAGGTACCGATAAAAGATATTTTTTCATAGAAACCCGAGACAATTTCCTGTGGGAAATGGAACGCAAAGTTAATAAGATATAGCCGCGGGCTATAAGCTGATTGTTTAAGATTAACCTACTACTTAAGAAGGGTAAGGTTTAGCTTGAGATTCCCTATATATATAGAGCTATTTAACGTCAAAACTTTTCTTTTTTGTTAACTCCGCGGCCTCTGTCCGCGGCCGCACCTACGTCCATTGCCGAGCTCCTCCGGTAGACACTGAAAGCCTTCCCTGTGACGCCAGGCGGACCTTGGCCACTTGTGTGGCCACTGCGTGGTGGTCGGGTGTTACCCCGTATCTTTAGGGTCGGGTTTTGAGTGAGTGTAGGCGTGCATGGGGTGAAGCCCCACATCACGCAGCCCTTCTAGCCTGCTTCTGTAAGGACGGTGGTTTGCTAATCCATCGTCCTCAGGCCTCGATCATGGAGGTCGATGGTCCTGGGCGTAGTCACGTCGCGGCGCCCTCGCCGCACACTTCGGAACTCAGCGGGGAGGGTACGCTCCCTCCTCCTACCGGCCGCCTCCTTCACGAGCATTACCTGCTCGCAGAGGAAACGGCCGCATTCCACTGGCTCCCGCTAGAAACCATGGCTCGTAGCATGGTCTCCAGTGAGAGCGTATCTACGCCCAGGCTAACGTCGGACCTAGATTAAAGTTCGAATTAAATAATGATTATTTATTGAATTGACCGAGCGAAGGGAATAAGCGAAACGTTGAGATTTAGAAACTTGACAACTTTGCTTTTCTCTGTCTGTATGTGTGTTCGGGGTATGTATGGCTGACACATTTTGTATCCAATCTCCACGAAACTGGGCCCACGTGTTCGTTGATTTAAAACCATTTTTTGCATCGTGAGCTTTTTGACTTGGGGTAAATGGGGTAAAAAGTTTTTAATCACAGAATCAAAGAATCAATTTTGTTTATTCAGTTTAGGCACATAAAGAGCACATATGAATGTCAAAATTTTACAATTTTATGTCAAGCACTATTATAAAAATACTAAATTATGTACATAAATAACCATTTGAAAATGATTCTTTCGCTGTTTCGGTAAGTTGGTTCTCCTGAGAAGATACCAGCAAGAAACTCAGGTAGATTATCCATTTTCTTTTTTAATAAAGTTTTGTTACAATTTATATTGTACGAGTTGCTAACAACAGCCGATTAGGGTGACCAAGCATTTTTATCATTAAGATATTCGTCTACATTATAATAGCTTTTCTTCATCAAACGATGCATGTCCAACCAAATCCTGCGGAATATTCGCGAGGTCTACTTTTACCTCATATGGGCAACCAATAGTAGTTGTGTATGGCGTCCGGCAACGATACTAGATTACTCTTTAGGAACGTACATCCGACGTATTCGGACATACAGGCGTGATAAAATGTTATACAATGTATTCTGTTATATAGTTTTCTTGTTTTATCTTCGGGAACATATTACAGGAATAAAAAGTACTAGTTATCATAGCGAACTTTGAATCGCCTCAAATAAAAAAATAAAAAATATTTCATGCAAATGTATGTATTATTAATTATAATTGAAAAACGCGACGGACGGACAGACAAATTGTCGTATTAAATATATAGATTCTCTACACATACACAAAATGACGTTATTATCCTCAAAGGGGTATACAGAGGTCCTCATTACACCCACATTATCATATTACCCACATTATGCCAGTACCATGTAACAGGCGGCGAGTGTATTCCGGCGAAAAATGGGCCTATAACAAGCTTCTATGCCTACCCTTTCAGGGACATAGAAGGGATGATATATATGTAACTATTAAGGTATATTATAGTGAAGTTTTATACACAAAGTACCGAATATTAGTTCCAGAAGCATTTATTAATAAATCAAGTTTGTGAGGGCGGCCGTTCGTAGACCTCTCGTAGCGGCTCGTAGAGGTGTCCTCTACGCGCCTACACCAGGCCTCGCTCCCGGGAGGAAGGTTGATCAGGGTGATAGTTCAAAGGTTTTCACTGTATATTTTGACTTAGGTATTTATTTGTACATTTTGTTAAGATAAATAATAATGTTAGGACAATTTTACACGATGACATCTTATAAAACACTATATACAGTACAGAAAATAACTTTTTTTATCCCCTAAAGCCTTTAAGGGATAAAGGATACCAACGATACCCACCCAAGGATACCCACTTTGAATACGAGTATTTATATGTACGTATGCCAGAGCCTTGTCGGTTATAAGAAGCAATGCGTGCAGCGGAAGAGGACTCCGTCCTCAAGATAAAGTATACTCATTCCCAATTCCCATGGGAACGCATTATCGGGAACGCATTAATAATAATAATATAATAATAATTATTTATTTCGGACTTACATCCATATGTATTAGTAACAATTTCCTTATAATCTAGTGTTAGTAATACACAGTACATAAACATAGACAAATATTAAAAATAGGGAAGATGGATACAGACTCATACCTTTATGGCATGGATCTGTATCCATCTCTTGAGCAGCGGCGAGTCCCATCTCGCCGCAAATACATTCAGGAGAGCGTTGGCGCTGCCGCGGAGGCGCACAAGCGCTGACGTGCAGCGCTTGCGCATAATGCTCGCGAAGCTGTCCACATTGTGGGTCGAGAACATGCCCGATGCGCTACACCGCCACGGCAGCCCCAACACTGCCCTAAGCCCGTTGTTGTATTGGACACGAATGTCGCTGTATGCCCGCTGGGTGAAATTCACCCACAGGCCGCAGCTGTAAAAAGATTGACAGTACGCCTTGTACAGCGTAATCTTCACTGCCTGCGAGCAGCGCGCGAACCTGCGGGCGAGCATGTTTGCACGAGCAGCCAGCGACCTCCGTTCCCTGTCGATGTCACAGCCATCCTTTGAGTCCTCGGTGACCCAGTGACCCAAGTACTTAAACTTGTTGACTCTGTTGAGTGGTGTGCCACATAATGATATTACCGATTTTGTATATGTTTTAGTACCGGCTTTGAATACCATGTACTCACTTTTTTTTACATTGTACTTGAGTCCATGAGTCACCGCATAGGATTCACACACAGCGATTAAATTTCTTAATGCCCCAATAGAGGGACTCAACAGCACCATGTCATCTGCGTAACTAATATTGTTAAAACAAACTCCATCAATATGACAACCGACCCTGGTGCTGCCGAGCCTCTGCATTAACTCGTTCATGTACAGGTTGAACAGGCGGGGGGAGGTTAGCCCCCCCTGCCGCACTCCACACTCAAGTCTGTACACCCCAGAAATAGCCATTTAACACAATTGGTCTGGTCTGCGTACCAATACTTAAACAACCTTATAAGTTCCACCGGCAAAGATGTTTCACTCTGTAACTTGCGCCACAGAACCTCGTAGGAGACCAGATCGAATGCCTTTGACAGGTCCAGAAAACAGGCAAATACCGGTGTCTTCCTGCTGGTGTAATACTGAGCTGTCTGCTTGAGGCAAAAAATAGCTCTCTCAGTTGATAGCCCAGGTCGGAAACCGAACTGGGCGTCATGTAGTTGAGTGTGCTTAGCCAGGTGTTTGTCTAGCAGACTATCCAGCACCTTTGCCACCACAGTAGCCAAAGATATCGGCCTGTAATTGGTCATGTCAGAGGTGTCTCCCGTTTTATTTTTAACAACAGGTACAACAACTGAATGCATTAAGTGACCCGGTAGATAGCTGTGACTCATACACAAATTAAAAAACATAGCAATAACTCTGGGCAAATGGGGTCCAGCATATCGCAGGTGTTCAACACTGAGGCCATCATGCCCAGGAGATTTACCTCTTACCATGTTGCGTATAACATTGAAAACTTCTTTGGTACTAAATGTAAGTGAGAGTGAGCCCGGCACTACTGCCCCAGTGCCAGACACCCACGACGTGCCCTGCAGAGGTGCCTCCACTTTACACTTTTACATAAAAAGTACTCAAAAGCACTCCGGGATAATGTAGCTACGTATTAGTAAAAGAATTTTCAAAATCAAAAAAGGGTAATCTAGTTTTGGAGCATATTAAATGCAAACAAAAATCAAATCATTGTTCTTAATAATATCAGCGTAGAAAACGAAAACATTCTACTTAATATAATAATCGTACAAACTGAGAATCAAACTAGTAACCCCCGAGCAATGTAATTAGTTATAATTACTATAGTATATCATCATTCACGGAGCCTTTTCCCTACGCATATGGGGTCGGCTTTCCAATTTAACTGCGATTCGGCTAAACTTCGATATTTTCCATGAAGCGACTGCCATCTGACCTCCACAACCCATGGGCGATATCGAAGTTCTGTAGTTAGACCGCGAGGATTTTTGATTTAGGGCTCCAACTACCCCTAACGACTGCCATTGATGTTCGTATGACAACCGGGAACGACGGCTTAACGTGCTCTCCGAGGCACGGAGGGGTCTTAATGTCTTAAGAAATGGTCACCCATCCTAAGACCGGCCTGAGTAGACCTTTGCAATTTGTCAACATTGTCGGTTGCCACTAAACCACGAGCCCCTCTAAAATTACTATAGTATATATATTAGTCTTAAATTATGCAATACCCCACAGACATTAAATAAATTGATCACAGTATGTAATCTAAAACATGTATTTTGTTAGATAAATTGTAGCCTGTAGGCTAGGGCTATAATTGGAAGGCTAGGGCGGGCGGTGCGTCCTTCCGAGGGCGGACGTCAACCCGACGCAGTGTATGTCCTTATAACATTGAGTTTTGGTTATTGGCCGTACACACCATAGAAACAGTATTCTTAGCTTTTTACTTACCTTATTGTATAATACTCGTATATATATAATATATATAATATATATAATCTATACTTACTATTATAAAGAGGAAAGATTTGTATTTTTGTGTGTATGTTTGTAATGAATAAACTCAAAAACTACTGTGCTGATTTCAAAAATTCTTTCAGCATTGGAAAGTTACATTCTCCCTGAGTAACAGGCTACGAACCGGGAACGAGTAAACTAAATCACGCGGGCGGAGCTGCGGCGATCAGCTAGTATAATACAAACATGTTAATAGATGTTTAACCGACATCAAAAGAAGGAGGAGGCTTTCAATTCGACTGTGTGTATTTTTGTTATAACCTCACACTATTTGTTATTTGGTTACACAGTTATTTGGTCCATACCGACAGTTATTTGGTCCCATACCGACAGCTATTTGGTCCTATTCCGACAGTTATTTGGTCCCATTCCGACAGACTTCAAATACCGGAATGGGACCAAATCCCATTCCGGTATTAGAAGTCGGTTTTGTTTTACTAAAATTATATCACGTACAACTATAACTTACTAATATATAATAGTCCGAGACGCCCAGGACTTTAATTGGCTGTGCCATAGCGGCTGGCACGTAAGATTTTGTTGTCTTTAATCAACATTTCATCGCAAGACAACGGGTTTCATTTTTTTTCCAACGTTACAATATAGCTGCTACTTTTTATTAAATTCATTCGGCCATTTTGGACATAACCCATTATAAATGTGCCCGGTGACGGCAATAGGCTTGCCCTCTATTACGTGGGACTAAAATACTGGCAAATTGTGGGTGTGTAATGCACCTCTGCTTACCCTTTGGGGATATAGGCGTGATATGTGTGTGTGTGTCTATAACTTACTCCCGACTTCACCCGCATAGTATTTAATTATTGTCCCGTACTACATGCATATATTCCGGGTAAGATGGAGGGTACTAAAGGGTCTAATCATGTGTGTTAAGGGGCCCCCACTTCCACGTGATGCACCTGCAGACAGACGGATGAAGATAGATATATTTAAAGTGTCGAGAAACGGCAATAAGTTCGCCTCTATTACATGGGACCAATAGAGACTGGCAAAATGTGGGCGTAATGGATGCCTCTGTCTACTCCTTCGGAGATAAAGGTATGTGTAGAAATAATTACAAGTCATCGAAACTTGTTTAGCATTATATCACGGCAGGTGCTGAACTCGTAAAAAAAACAATTACCGAAAATGTGTCATAATGTATGTTATTCGGGTTATTATACTGAATAACCCAACTGAACCTAAAAAAGAGCATAAATTGACACACATTTGTATGTCTGTCTGTCTGATTTATTTAATTTAGAACATATTGTGCTATTACTAATTTAATTCGTAATTAAAAAAATTTTTGACATGACATTTAAAATATGCTCCAAACTACTGAACTGACTTTGAAAGTTCTTACAATAGTGTCTTGCTTGATTATCCCAGAGTGCTACAGGCTATTTTTAATCCCAGTTATGTATTCCCGTGGGAATTGGAAACGAAAAAGCTATATTACGCGGGCGGCACCGCAGTAGTTAGCTAGTGTGAAATACAATGGTTTATTATAAGTTAAAGGTTATTACAGATTTTGAATCTATAAATAAATTAATAAAATGAATACTTATGTTCTGTTGTGATCTGATTTAATACCTCGGCATACTAAACATAATATTCATTGCAATATAAAACTGGCTCAAATATTATTTCAAATATAAAAAAAAATATTGCAAAAAGTATAATATAAATATACCCTTTGAAATTATGATACATAAGTTCGCAGTTCAAGTATAATTCGCAACGAGACAAGTGGAAGTCTGGGTAAGCACTGCGTCCTTCCTAGGGCGGGCACTGCGTCCTTTTTAGGGCGGACGTCAACCCTCATCTGGCGCCCAGACCTAGCTGAATCAACCAAGAAAGTGACAAGTGATTGATACAGCATTATATTCC
The DNA here is from genome assembly GCA_963556515.1 of Nudaria mundana. Taxonomy (NCBI): domain Eukaryota; kingdom Metazoa; phylum Arthropoda; class Insecta; order Lepidoptera; family Erebidae; genus Nudaria; species Nudaria mundana. The sequence continues at coordinate 24,542,562 of OY748289.1, read as the reverse complement.
AAGTAATTTAACACAGAGAAATAATAAGAAAAGGACAAAAGCTATAACTGTGATTTGCAAATTTACAATAATTACGCCCCTATACAAGAGGGGGTAGCCAGAAATGTATTACACATCTACCTCTTGCTAGCCTTCAATCTTTGCCACCTACAAAATTCTTAAGTCTTATATTCATTGTCCATAAAAAGTTGCAATTACACCCGGATCCCAAACGATATCTGATATACATTTCATGAAAATTTGTCTAGCCGTGTATAAGTAACGTATGAACAAACAAATAATAAAACTGACATGTCTTCGAACTAAAAATCTCTTACGATGACGCTTTTTTTTGATTTCGCAAACGAGATCCAAAAAAGTAGGTGATTTTTTTTTAAATGAAACCTACTACTGCCCAAGTGGCTAATTTGGTACCATTTCGGTAATTTGAAGTCGGTTGTTATGTCAATTTTTGACGTGTGTTTTTAGTTATCCATTTATAGAAGTAAAATGTATGATTCTGGATATCTCATTTAGTTAGGTAGGGTAATTATTCCGATAATTTTTTTTATAAACAAACTTATAAGACGAAAAGCACCGTAACAGTAAGTTATATCAGTGAAATAAAACCATTACCTAGCTTAAGAAACCTAATATTAAAATGTAGACAAGTAAAACATGTAATACGGGTAGCTAGCGTCAAAACCCAGACGGGGCTTGCAAGGCAAGGGCGCAGGGTCGGCGCGTCCCTAGGTTTATGACTCCCATGCACTCCACTGCACGGAACGGGGTAGTTACTGCCAACCCTGGGAAACGAAGGCTAGGACGTCCTCTCGAGGTCTTTGACTGCTATTTTGACGGAACATGAACCGTTCAGACTTGAAACGCCCGGAGTAAGGACGTCCTAAGGTTGACGACCGATGTGTAACTTCGAAATGTAAGTACTAGAACTTATACAATCTGTGCAATACTGTTAGCGCTGTTATAGTGATATTTCTTAATGTTTTTTTGTGTATTTTGTCTGGGCTTTAGATACCTATGTAATATTAGTCCTGGCTGTAGGAAAATTCGGTTATTGGTATCCTATTGTATACATCATCCGGTAATTAATTGTATGTTGCTTGCCTCCTGTTAAGTGGGACCACAGAAAGCGTTAGCAAAATGTGATAAATAATAGCAAATAACCTGGAATAGTTTACCTATTCATAAGGTAACGTATTACCGGTATACAAATTAATTGGTGATTATAGATTCTGCGTCGGCCGGATGTATTTTGATGAAAATCATTATAAAGCTTGTTTAAATCCTGCAGATATTATAGTAATTTATCACGAGTTTCCGTAGATAAGAGAAATCGGGTAATTTTGTTACACGTAATTCCTATGTAGCCTTTATTTTTCAATTATATTTATTCAGAAAGAAATTACATAAATCTTTTTTTTTACATGTCAAGCTTACAAAATTATTAATAAATATACAAAAATAAACAATTAATATGTCAGAAATAAAAAAAACATTAATCACATAATCCGTCCTGCATCGTTCCTGGTGCAAAGGTGCCCAGGATGCTGGCAGCATTGCCCCGCTCAATGGCAATGGACAATCTTTGCATCAGGAAAGATCCAGAGCGAGTGTCACCGGACCTCTTCCTAATACTACGTCCTAACTCCGTAACAAAGCTCTTGGCTTCGGAGCCCCAACAGCTCAAGGTCTCCACCGCTAAGGGCACAATTAAAATAGTATTTATTATAATGGGAATATTATTGACGGGTGTACGTCTAGTGGTTTAACCTTCCCTCTGAGAGAAAGGTCGACCTCTAGACAGTGGTGTCGGTGCCCAGTTAGTTCACTAAACTAGGTGATTTCAAGGACCAACCTACTGGGCTGGAAATCGGGATTTATTTGTGTTATTTGATGAAATAACTTATTTACTTACGCGAGGATTTATTAAGAGGAGTTTCACAACATTTCTTATTAATGTTTAGTTGTTTGTTCGAAATCGCAGTCTAATATCTGAACCGATTAGGCTATTTGTGACATATTTAATTAACTATTGATCTTGGAATTGAGATATTGTGCCCCTAATTGTGGATTAGATCAAATTTACTTTTAGGGTTCCGTATCCAATGAGTACAACGGGAACCCTATTACTGAGACTTCGCTGTCCGTCCGTCTGTCTCATGAACCGTGATAGTTAGAAAGTTGAAATTTTCACAGATGATGTATTTCTAATATCTATTATAACAAATGTGATTTTTTTTGAGCGCGAGTCCGACTCACACTTGGTTGGATTTTTTATATAATCCACATTATGTCATCCCTGTGAAAATTAACCGTTATTTTTTTTATCATACTCGAAATTTAACTCAAGACTTCACAAGGAAAATTTCCCCGATTCTATTACTAATTTAATTCAAAAAATAATGGGGCAAGTATAACTTTACTAATACGGCGCAAATACTCGAATTTCGCAAGAGACTACATATTTGACCCCTTTGGGGTAGAGACGCTGGGACCTTGGGGTCCAAGTGCTTGCGGCCTATTCAAAAAATTATCTAAACTCATGATCGACACTTCTCAAGACCAGAAGGCTGGTTTAGCACAAAGAATAAGCATTGCCATACAACGTGGTAATGCTGCTAGCCTTCTCGGAACATTGCAAGTAGACGACGAGGCGGAGGAGTTTTTTGACGCATGCTAGGATTTAGATGTAATTTTAGTAGGTATAATTAGTATAAATAATGTACATATTTAGTTAGTTTTAATAACTCTTTTTTATTTACAATAAGAATTATACAATATACATAATAAAAAATACAGTTAGTTTGAATTGTATTGTTTTATTATGTATATTGTATAATTATTATTGTAAATAAATCATTTCTTTAATAAATATGTTTAATATATTTTTATATTGGGATAAAACCAAAGATTTCTATTGGCTACGATTTTGCATATTTGTTTCACTTCTTCAACTTTTTCATAATAAAATGACAACCTGTCCAGTTGTTCGTGATAGTGCCTAAAGTTAACTACTTAATGAATACGGCGCATGGTGAAGTTGAGCCCTGACTAGTCACAAGGTCCCTAAGCCTACAACTGAGACGCAATCCCACTATAGACCCGGGCGCCCGCACGGTGAATCCATGGAGTGCTTAGTATTAGATCTCATCTCTACTTATGTATATATACTTCTTAATACATGCGCTCATCCTACAAAGTATATTTATTGCCCCAGTAATGTATAAAACTTATATACCTACTATTTAACAGAACAATCTGGAAATCACAATTCTGGAAAGGGTCTAAGGGCGCGTAAAAATGCCCTTCAGACATAGAGAGCATTACTCCTGGGTGGTATACTTGCCCTTCGTGATCTGTGTGCGTGTCACACTACATAAATCTGCACTTATAACACATAACGAAAGTGTGTGTGTACCTCTAGATGCGACGGTAGTGTGTGTACATTTTTTGGTAAGTTTTGTAACGATTTGGTAATTACGAAAAGATTGTTTTGTTCGACAAAGTTGTTTCGTAGTTCTTTGCAGTTGTTGAACGCAATTAATTGTATATAATTATATTTGTTCTCATGTTGTGTTGTTGTTCTCACGTAAATGGGGGTGTGAGGGTAATATTGAGATTTTTTAACGGCATTTATAGATGGTGAAATACTTGAATGTCGGTACTGTTGGCTGTACTCCCTTTTTAGACCGAGCGAGCGATACGAGCAAACCGTCTACATTTCGAGACTGCACAATTTTGCTTTTGGTCGTCAGTCTGTCTGTCTCTAAAGTGTTACGGGCTAGCGGCCATCTTTTTATCGGGAAACTTGGCACAAGTGATCTTGTTTGATCGTGAACTTTTTTGATTGGGGGCTAAGGCTAAATATTATTTTAAATGCTGTTATGTTCAACTTTAAGCGCAACCACTAGTTATTAACAGAATTATGAAAAAAGTTGAAGGGCAATGACGAATTGTGAACCGAAACATAAACTTTGCAACAATATCCGTACATTTACACTTCAAATGACTTCAGTGTTAATGAAATTGTTAGAAATATCTTGTGAAAGTATTTACACCGTACATTCATTACATTATACGAGTACTTATATAAACTGTTTCGGTGGCGCAGCGGTTTGAATATGCGACTGCCGTCCCTGAGGTCCCAGGTTAGATATCGGGTCGAATCAAATATTTGTGTAATCCACAAATATTTGTTTCGGAGTTTGGGTGTCTTCTATGTGTAATATGAATGTATTTAGAAATATATAAGTATGTTTATCAGTCGTCTACATCCCATAACACAAGCTTATATTAGTTTAATTTGGGCTAGATGACATTGTGTGAGAATATCCAAAAATATTTTTATATTTATTTATAATCCTATACATCTTATATCTTGTAAGGGGTAGGCAGAGGTACATTACACACCCTGTTTTTGCCAATAAATTCGTAAGTCCCGCGTAATAGGGGGCAAGCCATCCACGCCTGCACGCGGTACACCTTCTGACTAACGGACAAGGCGAGGGTTAATATACTCCCTGGAAATGGCACACATATTAAGTGAGGGTTAACGAAATTCCGAAACGTGGGTGTACTAAGTACCTCTGTCTACGACGTGATTTGTGTCTGTCTGTTCTATTGTCGTTATCGGACATTTTTTTATTATTTTTTATTATTTAGGTCTACAAATTGACACCACCCGCCTGATGGTAAGCTGAGGCGACGTCTGGCAATTGTAAGCGACTCTCACAGTACACAGGAATACTATAGAGAGTGGCCCTCAACTTGACGACCCAGTAATGTGCCTCTTCACGCTTCGCTTAAAGAACCCAGGGTTATATGTTGGAGGAAACACGTGCGCAGGCAGGGCGTTCCAAGCCACCATCGTTCGGCAGAGAAACGAACGTTTAAAACGCTCGGTTCTCGCGAAGACGGTTTCCACGGTATGAGAGTGACAACTCTGCCCGGCTCGCGTTGTTCGGGATCGGAAGGGAGAGGGTGGGATCAGGTTGAAGAGCTCTTCAGAACACTCACCGTAGTAAATACGGTAGAACGCGGCCAAGGAAGCAATTGTTCGGCGCTGGGCTAGCGGCTCAAGGCTTCCCGTTACCTCCGGACATTCTATAATGCGAACAGCGCGTCGCTGCATAGCGTCGAGTGCGTCCAGCAAATACTTCGCGGAGCCGTCCCAGAGGTGAGAGCAGTATTCAACGCATGGTCTAATCTGCGTTTTGTACAGCAGACAACTCTGTTGCGGTGTAAAGAATCGCTTTACCTTGTTCAGTATTCCTAGTTTCCGCGAAGCTAGCCCAATACATCTCTCAATGTATTTTGTGTTATTGAGCTCTCGACGAACGTGTATGCCAAGGATGTCTAGATCGTCCTTCATTGGTAATATTGCATTCTAAAGAGTGGGTAGGGGAAGGAAATTGGATCTTTTCGCTGTAAATGCACACGCCTGTGTTTTGCGGGCATTGAAGTCGACCAAGTTCTCGGCACCCCATTGGGAGATACTGTTGAGGTTACGGTCGAGATCAGCTACGAGATGTCGTCTCTCCTCCTCTATCACAGATCGCCCCGCCGTCGGACGAACCGAGTAACTCCCGTGCAATGTGCTGTCATCTGCATAGCAATGAATATTCCCGAGGGAAAGCATATCATTGATATGCAGAAGAAAGAGAGTTGGTGACAGTACGGACCCCTGCGGTACCCCGGCATTCACTTGCAAGAAGCGAGAAGCCTGGCCATCGCAGAGGACCCGCACTCTGCGCAGGCGGTGGCACTTAAAAGCTGGCGTGCACCACACAGTGGTCGGAAGCGCCCAGTGGGGCGCGTACCGACACACTGTACTCGGCTGGGCGACTCGTCAGCAGTAGAGCCAGCAAGGCGGGCGTGTGGTCTGACCTGTCAGGTATCCGGGTGATCCCCTGTACCATCTGGGTCAGCCCGTGGGAGAGGGCGAATGCATGGGCGGTTCGTCCCGCATGATCGGTCCTAAGGGACCCCAGCCACTCAACGTGATGACCGTTAAAGTCCCCCAGGAAAACCAGGTCAGCGTTCGGGAACCGCACCTGCGCATCGTCAGCCATTTCGCTGAGGTATTCGAAAAGCCTCGTTGTCCCAGTGTCCCCTGTGTGGGAGCGGTAGACGCACACGTAGATCTGGCTCATAGAGCCATGATCCACGTGCAGCCAAAGGACGGAGTAGGAGGGGTTCTCTAGACAGCGCAACCGGCGGCAGCAAACATCCACCCTAACGAACACGCACACTCCGGCTTTGTCGCGGAATTGTTCCTCAATGACATAACCCGGGTAACAGAGGTAAGACGTGTCGTCAGGGCGGCGTATCTGTGTCTCCGTTAGGAACATCAAAGAAGGCCGTGCCGTCTCTAGGTGATGGTGGACGGTATCGAGGTTTGCATGGAGTCCGCGGATATTCGCGAACTCCACCTCAAAAGAAATCAACTTTGTGGGGTTTCTAGAGGCCGCTGTGTACCGTTTATTACTTTGTTGTCATGGTGAGATATGGGGAAGCGTGAAGACAGGGCGTTATTTGGTGCGGCAGTAAGTGACAAAGTGCAGAGGCTAGCTTCGTCTAGAACCGTGTGGCTAGGTCGGAGCCGACCCGCCGGACGGAAGTGCTCCCAAACCCCCTGATGCAAGGCCGCCGCTACCCCACACCGGTTACCACCCGGAGCGGCGACCCCACATCAGGATTATGCGCAACATGTGAGGCAGCCTCCTGGGGTGGTGGGCCCCATGACTATGTTGCTGGCGGCCGCGGCAACGCCGTTGCTAAGGGTCTCCCTGGCCGGCGAATCGACCCACACCACCCACACTAGACTCCGCTTCGCACCCACTGGACCCATGCCTGCCGCACCATACATCGCCCCGGGCCCGGCAGTGCAGCTGCTGAACCCCTAACGCAACCCAGCCTGGGCTGGGTTACTTGAGGGGCTTTAGCGCAGCTGCAAGGTGGTACCCCCCCGGACAAACACTGTTGTACCACCTGGTATCCACGTAGGGGCCGAAGCCACCACATGGGTACCGTAATATACGAACCTCGTCCGTTAATCAGCAGGTGCGCCACTAGCAGGTGAGGTCGCTGGGGCCCGATAGATGTAAGAAGGGCCCCTTTGCACCCAACATTACATTTATAACAACATTTATAACATTATAAAAAAATAATAACCATTCTGTATTTTATGTCTGTTAGTTGTTAGGCTGTATGTTAATTTTTTATGTTTCCTCACTAACTCTACTCAAACACCACTGACTACCCACTTTCACATCTTATTTCTAACCATTTATGTCCATCCAAAGGTTATCTGTAAGAGATCGCTTTTAGTGATCAGGCCGCCATTTGTAAATTTTCATACTATGTTTCTCATATGTATTTGTATTGGTGTACAATAAAGTTTGTTCTATTCTATTCTGTAATTTAAACGTAAATTCTAAAAGATTGTTGTTACATAACTACATTCTCTACACTCACAGTATTATTTCATAATGAACAAATATAATAAATATGTCTAATAATTAGATAAATAGCTCAATAAATATCCAGTAGTGGAACCGCGTCATGAGATAATAAAGATTCGCAGTGAAGACTCACAAGCCAGCGGAGGCGTTTAAAGTTATTATCTATGCGGCCGACCTCACTCGGGTATCGAACCCAAGACAACTAGGTCAATGCAGCACGCGATGTCCCTACTACTGTCGACTCACTTGGCGACTAAGAACTGCTAATGTTTTGAAGGTGACGCACTCGCGATAAATTAAATGAAATAACAATTCTAAATACGAAGCGTACGTTCCTTTTTCAAATATTTTTTTTAATTGTAAAACATTTGATATGACGCACAGTTATTTAGGCAATTTCAAATGCCACAGATTTAATTTAAAATATAGAACACCTATTTACACGTACTAAATAGGTGTTCTATATATTTGAAATTAAATCTGTTAAAAACAAACCTATTGTTGATAAATACATTTTATTTCAACAAGTAACGATAAAACTTTTCCTAAGGGCATCTATCTGTCACAAACATATGTGAATTAAAAAAAAAACCGGCTAAGTGCGTGTCGGGTCATGCATAGAATAGGGTTCCGTATTCACACATAATAACTCCTGAACTAACAGATTTATCGGATCCGTTATAGTTTTCCTTGAAAGTTCATTACATGGAATGCCATCGCAAATATTTTCAGATTTTTCGAGCCAGCCGTTTACCATTTTAGAGGAGGGGGGGGGGGGGACTCTCTGTTTTACCAAAAAAATGAGCTATAAGTTGAATATCTCGCAGACAAATACTTAAATAAAATGTATCAATTATCAAGTTCTCATAGCACTAGTTCTACTCAATTTGAGACTAGATGGCGTTTTCTAATATACTATACTAAGTAAATGTCGCAATAAATTCAAATAAAATAACCTTATTTTTTACAATGAATTTTAGGATAATATCTCATAAAGTTATTTAGAGCAAATGACATAAGCTTGTCTAGATATAGATCAATATAGCCGAGACAAGATCTATCAGGAAGCCGAGTGCGACGCGCATTAGAAAATTGAGTCAAGGCGAGTGAAGACACGCCAGATTGTAAACAGCCAGTTGGAAAACAAACAAAGAGACATTATTTAATTTGTTATATGTATGTACTACAGACTATTTGGGTAGATCATTTTATTAATACGTGAAGCGAAAACGTGGTACCCACTGAGTTTCTTTATTATGTAGAGGGCGAATTTCACCCGTTTTCTTCGTGGCGAATACTAAGCGGCTCTGATATAGGTGGCCCAATATATGTTTTCGTCAAATATAAGATCTCAGAACAATAACTACAAACAATAATTAGTTCCATTTTTAGTCACGCAACTACTTGAACTGGGAAGCTGTAGTGACGTTACGTTATCCTAGACTGTTTGACTGTTCTGACGTGCAGAGTGGTTGTTAGTGGTTCAGACCGGCTATCAGCGCTCTATATTTACGTAGTATAGAAATAGTTGCGCTGAGGTTGTACCCCTATTTATGAAAATTGCGCGGACAGAGGAGTATGTCGCACACTTATCATAACATAGTATAAAACGTAGTCACCCATTCCCTATGTATATCTTTAAAACTACGCAACGGATATTGATGCGGCTTTCATTTATGGATAGAGTGGTTCTCGAGGAAGGTTTTGTGTATAATTTATCGATCGATATAATTTGTCAAGCAGGCCAAGCCGCAGGCGTCCGCTTGTAGTAAATGTGAAGAAAGAGTGGGAAAAAAATCTAAAAAAATAGTCTAGTATTGATCACTGTCGAACTAAAAAGGTAACGATTCCGTAAATAAATGAAGCTAAATTTCTCCAGATTGATCCACAAGTGTTGCCGACAAATATTGCTTCACTAATACTCGTAGCTCGTGTAAGCGCAGCTTTGGAAAGGGCAATTTAATCAACGCCATCTAGTCTCAAACTAAGCAGAGCTTGTGATATGAGTACTTGATAAACTGATATAAATACTTATATACATTTTTATTTGTAAATATATACATAATTATACATAGGAAACACCCAGACTTCGGCACAAATGTATGTGTCATCACACAAAGTTTGTCCCGACCGGGAATCGAACCCGAGACTCCGGCGTCGAAAGCGGATGCACTACCGACCACGCCACCGAAGCAGTCTGCCTGTAAGATGGAAGAAACTTTGCCTAAAACGACAAGCGTAATAAATGCAACTCCATTCTTTAACGAGTCCACGTTATTTCTTTCGAATCGTCGAAGAAAACATCATTCTAGTGATACTAATTAGTGACGTAACAAGATAACAGATTGATTTTCTAAGTAGAAGCAGTTTTAAACCAACATTTACTAAACTAACCTAGGTAATAGTTTTGAGGCTTGAAAACATCTACGTTAATAAGCCTTTAAAACTAGTCATTGATAAGTTACTACAAGAGCACAGAAGCAAGCCTAAAAGTTTCCGCTAGGCGGCGATAGGGGACGAGAGAAAGGGCACTATTGACATCCTCAAGAACTACGTCATGCTCCCTTGCATGCGGTGCACCTGCTTATAGATAAGAATAGGCTCGCTACTACGAAAAAGTTAACAATTGATATTTTTATGAACCTTCTCACACAACGTCATCCCAAGTTAAGTTGGTATAAGCTTGTGCTATAGGATCTAGACGACTGATAAACATACTTATATATTTCTTAATAGATACATAATAATACCTACATAAGCAACACCCAAACTCAGAAACAAACATTTGTGATACGACCCGGAATCGCACCTGGGAAGCCGTCGCATACACATACCACTGTGGCACCGAGGTATTCAAGATGAGAATGGGCTCGTCTTCTATTACGACAAAGTTAACGGCCGAAATGTGGCTTCATTGTACACTTCTGTTTACCTCTTCGGGTTAACAGTCGTGAGTATGTATGTAACTTTAATAAAGGTTTATGCAAAGTAGTTGCAATGAATTATGTTGACGTCAAACTCCGAATGCATTCGTGACCCTATCGTGAACTAAATCTATACTATTCAGACATGTGCCCGCCGGGCGCCACTGGAAATACGTTCTGCTTGTAACCAGAGACGCCCGGCAACGGACGTTAAAGCGGCCGCGGCCTTGGTCGCGGAACTAAAAAAAAAAAAATCAGACATGTGCATTATTTTTGGTAGTTTATTGTTTGTATTAAAGTATAATAGTGAACTTCTTGATCACTATTACTGATTGTACAGTTTTATGTTACCGACTGCTATATGTATGTACGCTGGAACTTTCCATACTCTGGATTCGAAACTATATTTTTATGAAAAGTGATAGTTGATTCTCATGTGGAGGTCAGATGGAGACAGTTTCGCCACGAAAAATAAAAGTTCAGCTGAATCGCAGTTAGACTGGAAAGCCGACTCCAACTGGGTTGGGAAAAGGCACAGTGGAGTTGATTCCCGCACTCCAATCGTGGTAAATAGTTTTACCGTTCGCAACTTACACGGGAATACATTACCGGGATAAAAAGTCGCCTATAGCTATCAGAGATAATGCAGTAACTTATAAATAAATACGCCGAAGCTCATGGACGAAAACTTCTGCGACACGTAAATGTCGAGGCTATCCAGCTCCTTGACACCACAGACATAGTAAGGAGACTGAAAAGGACTAAGTCTTTTGAGTTAGTTTAGTGAAATTAGTGTTACGGAGTGCAGTGAGTGCTACCCTTGAAGAACACAAGAACAAAGTGTCTTTCCACTATAATAGATACTATAAGAAAAGTGCCAATGGACACATTCAATACATTGTAAGTTTTTAGCAAATTAAGTTATATTTTAATTTCTTATTAGCGAAAAAAAGCATATAAATTTGTTAAAGAATTTTCGCTCATTAGTTCCAAAGATCACTCTTACCGAAATTTTACCTCTTTTTTATATATAGAATTTACCGAAGTGATTTATAATAAACAAATAAATATATATACTAGGTATGGCCCGCTTGTCATGTTTAATAAAGTGCTCTAATATTACAGAGAGGTAAAATTTAAAAATAAGAGTAAACAGTGACTGGCGAAATGTGGGCGTACTGAACGCCTCTATCTACCCCTTAAAATACAAAGGCCAAGTGCGTGTCGGGCCACGCATAGAATAAGGTTCTGTAGTTAAACCTCTATAACTCTTGAACTAACGAAGTGATTGGAACCGTTATAGTTTTGCTTGAAAGTTCATTACATAGACTACTGTCACAAATATTTTCAATTTTTTCGAGTCACCCGTTTAGATGGGTTTTTTTTTACCAAAAAAATAGCTATAAAGTTAAAGTATAAGTAAAAACATCGTCTAAGCAAAGCAATCGTCTAATCTAATGATACCGAACTAGACGCAAGAAAAAAAAAACTTTTTCTGGTTACGGGAAGGGCAGGTACCCCCCAAAAAAAAAATATTTGTCATAGTAACAAATACACGTATCCATGCAAAGTTTCTTGTTTATAGCATTCACCGTTTAGGAGGATAGCCGAGGACAGACGGACAGGACAGACATGACGAAAAGGGTTCTGAAACTTGAACTACGGAACCCTAAGAAGGAGATAAAAACGTATTTTTCTGTTGTTTTTGTGAAGATTAACTTGAACTAAATGAGTTAGTTTTCCGAAACTCCTAATTCGTTTAAACAAGTAATCCAGACGAGGCCACTGAACAAGCTAGCAGCTAGACTAAAAGCCTGGATTTCACCTAACCCAGATTTCTCGGGTTTTAAAAACATGTCTGAATTGTTTTCACGATACAATAATTTCGAAACTTATGTTTTGATAACGATGTAGGAGTTACCTCGGTGGCACAATGGTACTATGTACGGACTGCCACGCTCGAGGTCTCGGGTTCGATTCCCGGGTCTGGTGGATAATGTATAATTTTCTTTAGAATTTTATCCAGATAATTATCCTAGAGTCTGGAACTTGTGCCCGGTAAATGGCAATAGGCTCGCCCCCTATTACATGGGACCTAACATAGCTGGCGAGATGTGGGTGTGTTTGCACACCTCTGTCTACCCCTTCGGGGAAAAAGGCGTGATGCTATGTATGTAGGAGTTTTTATTCAAGTTGTAAAAATATACTTTAAATATATTTGAATAAAAAAGCTTCGTTTGAGAACGCACGACCTAGTTCGTTCTCAAAAGAACTAATTTTTCTTTTGTTTTTGCAACATCTAGCAATTCTGCTCCGCTTTTATTACCCGTAGCGTGATGTTAAATAGCTTGTAGCCTTCCTCGACAAACGAACTATTTAAGACAAAACAATTTTAGAATTATAAAATCTTGAGTTCTTGAGATTCGTGCGTTTAAATTAATGACTCCTTATACATACACACATAAAATACATATTAGTATAGGTAGATTAAATTATAAAATAGTCAATAAATAGGGAACCAAAGTATCCCTATCTCGGTATCAAATACTATTTATTACTTGATGGTCCTCAAATTCAAATATACTTGTCGAGGTACCACGGTCTTTAAAGCTTAGGAACCCGAAAAATAAGACATGGTCTCGCCTCCAGCTATCAAATGTCAGAATACATGTTACACATTCTAAGAAATGGCATAAACAGACAGTCTGGCATCCACTAGGGTCACCATATGTTAGTCAAACAATGGACATTAAATTTCAAAGTGATGTTTTATAATATTAATATGCGTGAAAACGACTTTCGTTTTATTTGACATTGAATAGGTAGTTCGTTACCTTCTGTATTGAAATTAAGTAGTTGTAACAGAGACGGTGCCCTGTCCTATACCGTGGAGTGCGTCAACCTATTACCCGACTGTAATTAAGAGAAGTAAAGAGTTATAACGTTGTTCTATTCACTGGATTGTTGTTAGTGTCCGTATTACTGCGGGCAAGGTTGTCACCAAGATCTTACAGGCTCAAGACAACTTCAACTGAAAGCCGTTTAACGGTAATAAGGTCGCTATTATGTGGGACCAACAAAATTCCTCTGAGGAAGTATGCAAGAATTTTAAACATGCAAATATAAAAACAAAAAAATGCAGAAGATGTAGCACCCCGCAAACGTGGTTTTGCCAAATGAATACAATTTTATATCCGTGCTACTCGTATTATTACGAATGCGAAAGTACATAAGGCCTTCTATCTTTAATATTTTATAAAAAAACAGCAGAACCAATTTTGGGTATGAATGTTACATTAAAATCTTTAATGGAATCCCCATACCAAATTCCAAAATGCTAAAGATCTTATTGAGCGGAGTTTACGAAGCTCTTTCTTAGACGACTCGTGTATTTCGTTCGTGATCGAACTCCTCCTAAACGACTGGACCGATCTTTTTCAAATTTGGCACGGTCATAGTAAGCATCACCGTGAGTGCATATATCTGAATTCATAAAGATCGGTCCAGTCGTTTAGGAGTTCGACCCGGATCGACAAACTCAGCTCAATTATTGCAACATCAGAATGCATTGCATACCTAGTTATATGGAAATTGAGGTAATTAGTTCCTCAACTACTGGTAAATGGGGCTTTGGCGACGCCGTAGGTCGGGATATTAACACAATGTGATCACAAAATTAGATGTCTTGGGTTAGTGGTGTCTCGGTCAGTTGGTAGAACGTTCCTCCTCTAAAGGGATCAGTCGCTAATTCGAGTCCAGCCCAAAACTATAGTTTTTGTGATTCAAATTGTAAAATTATTTCGAGGTAAAGTAAAACAATTCCAGATAGTATATTCTACAATTTTCATGAATGTCTGCTGACCCTACACCTTGGTCGATACAAGTTGTTTCGAGAACGTCTCAAGCTCGTCCTTCAAAAAATATTAATACAGACTTTACCTTGAAGTTCTAGAACATGGGTTTATGATCTCATTATTAGTTGTTTGTAACAAGTACTAGCTAGCATTCTCTTTAACCCTTTTAGATAACGCATATTTAGAGTAGGTTCAGTGAGGTCGACGTAGACAGGGATCGAATTCACGTCGACCAAACGTTATTAATATACATCTTTTGATTGTAAGCGGTTGACACAGTGACTTTTTTTTTTTTAATATATATTGGGTTCGTCAAATTGACGCCGCCCGCCTGGTGGTAAGTCGTGACGACGTCTAGCGATTGTGGGCCACTCTCACAGCGCACAATACTATAGAGAGTGGCCCTCAACTTGACGACCTACTGATGTGCCTCTTCACGCTCCGCTTAAAGAACCCAGGGTTATATGTGGGAGGAAACACGTGCACAGGCAGTGCGTTCAGGCCACTATCGTTCGGCAGAGAAACGAACGTTTAAAACGTTCGGTTCTCGCGAACATGCTATCCACTGTGTGGGGGTGGTATCTCTGCCCGGAACGCGTTGTTCGGGATCGGAAGGAAGAGGGTGGGATCAGATTGAAGAGCTCTTCAGAACACTCGCCGTGGTAAATACGGTAGAATGCGGCCAAGGAAGCTATTGTTCGGCGCTGAGCTAGCGGCTCAATGCTTCCCGTTACCTCCGGACAATCTATAATACGGATAGCCCGTCGCTGCATAGCGTCGAGAGCGTCCAGCAAATACTTCGGGGAGCCGTCCCAGAGGTGAGAGCAGTATTCGACGCAGGGTCTAATCTGCGTCTTGTACAGCAGACACCTCTGGTGCGGTGTAAAGAATCGCTTTACCTTATTCAGTATTCCTAGTTTCCGCGAAGCTAGCCCTATACATCTTTCGATGTAGTTTTTATTATTGAGCTCTCGACGAACGTCTATGCTAAGGATGTCAAGGTTGTCCTTCATTGGTAATAATGCATTCTGAAGAGAGGGTAGGGGAAGGAAAGGGGATTTCTTCGCTGTAAATGCACACGCCTGTGTTTTGCGGGCATTGAACTCGACCAGGTTCTCGGTACCCCATTGAGAAATACAGTCGAGGTTCCTGTCGAGATCAGCCACGAGTTGTTGTCTATTCTCCTCAATCTCCGACCGCCCCGCCGCCGGACGAGCCCAGTTGCTCCCGTGCAATGTGCTGTCATCTGCATAACAATGAATGTTCCCGAGGGATAGCATATCATTGATATGCAGAAGGAAGAGTGTTGGTGACAGCACGGACCCCTGCGGCACCCCGGCATTCACTTGCAAAAAGCGAGAAGCCTGGCCATCGCAGAGGACCCGCATTCGGCGTTCGTTCAGAAAGCTGGCCATCCAGCTGCACAGTTGAGGAGGTAGACCGTATACCGGAAGCTTGGAAAGGAGCGAAGCATGCCAGACTCTATCGAAGGCTTTGGCGATGTCCAGGCTAATCGCCAAGGACTCGCCGTGCCTTTCCATAGCCTCACCCCAGACATGCGTTACGAATGCCAGAAGATCACCCGTTGATCGTTTTGGCCTGAAGGCGTATTGCCGATCATTAATCTAAAAAAAAGCAAAAGCTGCTTGTTGATGATGAGCTCAAACACCTTGCAGATGACTGAGGTGACAGCTATGGGTCGATAGTTGCCTGGATCAGACCGATCCCCTTTGTTGGGGATCGGTTGTACGTTCGCCTCCTTCCAGACCTCCGACACGATTCCTGTGGAGTAAGACAGGCGGTACAGACGAGTTAGTACAGGAGACAACTCAGCTGCGCAGTTCCGTAGTACCACCGCTAGAATGCCGTCAGGGCCACTGGCTTTCCGCGTGTCGAGTGATCGCAGCACTGCCCGTACATCGCATTGCCTGAGTACATAGTGTGGCCACATTTGGCGATGGCGGGGGGCTGCAGGCCACGGTCGTCGACCCGGGAATCAGCCGCAAAGAGGTCTGCGAGCATATCCGCTTTCTCTTGGGCTTTGTGAGCCAGTGTTCCATCTGGGTAACGCAGCGGTGGCAGCGAGGGCTGACAAAAGTTAGATTGCACGGCTTTGGCCAGTTGCCAGTATCCACGGCTGCCCGTGGGATGGGAAATGAGCTCGTGCCCAAGCCGCGCGACGCGCTGGGCATCCGCTCTCTTAAAGGCCCTCTTGCTGGATTTTGTGGCCCGGTTGTACGCTGCTTTGAGGTGGCCCACGTTTGGGTCGCGCACAGCCCGGGCCTTGATCCAGGCGCGATATGCCGACTGTTTTTGTCGAACAGCTTTGGCACAATCTCGCCCGAACCAGGGACGGGCTCTGCGGATACTGGCGACATCAGTGAAAGGGATGTAATATTCCATCCCTAAACTGATCTCGCCAGCAATCGCAGAAGCGCTTTCCGAAGGAGTCTTTCCTACAAAGCAGCGCTGGCTCCAGGGGACGGACGCATAATAATTGCGTAGACCGTCACAATCCGCTGACGAGTAGTGCAATAGACGTCGTGCCATTTCTACAGCACGTGCAGGAGGTGACACCTTCATGCCAGCGTGAACCACACAGTGGTCGGAACTACCCAATGGGGCTCCTACCGAAACACTGTACTGGGCTGGGCGACTCGTCAGCAGTAGATCCAGCAGAGCGGGCGCGTGATCTGACCTGTCTGGTGTCCGGGTGATCCCGCATACCATCTAGGTCAGACCGTGGGAGAGAGCGAACGCGTGGGCGGCCCTACCCGCATGATCAGTCCTGAGGGACCCCAGCCATTCAATGTGATGGCCTTTGAAGTCCCCCAGAAACATTAGGTCAGCGTTCGGGAACCGCACCTGCGCATCATCAGCCGTCTCGCTGAGGTACTGGAAGAGCTTTGTTGTCTCAGAATCCCCTGTGTGGGAACGGTAGACGCACACGTAGATCTGTCTCATAGAGCCATGGTCTACGTGCAGCCAGAGGACGGAGTTGGAGGGGTTCTCTAGGCAGCGCAACCGGCGACAGCAAACATCCGCCCTAACGAACACGCACACCCCGGCTTTATCTCGAAATTGTTCCTCGATGACATAGCCAGGGTAACACAGGTAAGACGTGTCGTCAGGATGGCGTATTTGTGTCTCCGTGTGGAACATCACAGCGGGCCGTGCCGTCTCTAGGTGATGGTGGACGGCATCGAGGTTCGCATGGAGTCCACGGATGTTTGTGAACTCCACCTCGAAAAGTGAAGTTGTGGGGTTTCCTGGGACCGCTGTGAAAGGTTTTCTTTTTTTATGTTGCACTGCCATAATAAATTTGAAGAAGAAGCGTGAAGACAGGGCGACATTTGGTGCAGCAGTAAGTGACAAAGCGCAGGGGCTAGCTTCGTCTGGAACCGTGTGGTTAGGTCGGAGCCGACCTGCCGGACGGAAGGGCTCCCAAACCCCCCTGATGCAAGGCCGCCGCTACCCCACACCGGTTACCACCCGGAGCGGCGATCCCACATCAGGATTATGCGCAACATGTGGGGGCAGTCTCCTGGGGTGGTTGGTCCCAGGCGGGCCCCATGACTGTGTTGCGGGCGGCCCCGGCAACGCCGTTTCTAAGGGTCTCCCTGGACGGCGAATCGACCCACACCACCCACACTAGACTCTGCTTCGTCCCCACTGGTCCCATGCCTGCTGCACCATACATCGCCCCGGGCCCGGCGGTGCAGTTGCTGAACCCCTAACGCAACCCAGCCTGGGCTGGGTTACTTGGGGGGCTTTAGCACAGCTGCACGGTGGTACCACCTGGTACCCACGTAGGGGCCGAAGCCACTCCATGGGTACCGTAAATTAACGAGGCTCGTCCGTTGATCAGCAGGTACGCCACTAGCAGGTGAGGTCGCTGGGGCCCTAAAGATGTTGGTAGAGCCCCTTTGCACCCAAAATACTTTGTTGGTACCACGTAATAAAAGGCGAGTCTATTGCTATTTCTGGACATTTTACATGTATTTTCCAAAGGGTCCTCCGTCTGTCGCCAGATGTTCCACGTGTAGGTAAGAATATCTTGGGCTCTACTCTAGATATCTTGATAGGTTGCTGTCTTTTTCGTTGACCTCTGTCTGTATTTCGAGATCATACAAGACAATTTTGGTTAAGTCTTCCGTCCTGTCTGCTCCGGTCCGGGCTAGCGTCTATATTTTTAATCGGATCGCCACAAAACTTGACACAAGTATTCTTTGATTTAAACCAATTTTATCGTCGTGAGCTTTTTTGGCGGAGGGAAGTTGGGGCAAAGAGTCCAAATATTGTTTTTAATTTTCGCGATGCCTACTGTCCTACCATATGGGTGGCCACTAGAGAATGTCGACATTATATCGATTGTAAACGGTTGACAATAAATATGAATGAACTAGAGACATTCACACACACCAACCCCAATTGGTCCGTCTGTATGAGTGTTCTGGGCTAGCGTCTTCATGTTTAATCGGATCTCAGCATAGTGCAATAAATGTGGTCCCTGAGACTCCGGTCGTACCGTTCCACGCGTGTAGCTCTATTGATCTCAAGTGTTGCTTGATATAAAACAATATTTCCATGTCAGGTTTACTGTTCGAGCATATCGTGGGCGACCACTAGTTCACTAGTTATTTCACGTGAGGAAGTCTCTGCTGTTACCTACTGGTATTTAGGTTATGACATAAATATTGATTACACGTGTATCCATAGTTAGCACGTTGAACGTGCTTAGCTAAATATACGTAGGGGTTATCAGAGAGTTGATCGCTGTGGTATTCTTTTGCAAACAAAATATATGTCGCATGTGACTTGAATAGTATGCCAGCTATACACGCGTAGGGTCAAGGAGTCGGATTTGCGATCGTGTGATTGTAGGTTCGACGCCTGACCTTCTAATGCGAGATACGTTGTAGACGTAGGTAGAAGTGGGTTATGGGCTTGCATTTCACAAGTTTTAGGGATTTTTTTAAACTAAGTATTGCCTAAACATCTAGACAGAGATGATCACAAACGAATGTACAGTAATATAAGTTATAGAGAACCGGAGAGGGAGGATGAACAGTCACCTGATACAACACGACTTATTTATAAAAAACCATCATAGACGAGAAAGTTGAAAGAAAGCGAGTTTTTTTTTTTTTTTTGGTTTACTTATTATTTTCTTTGGTCACACACACCGAGGTAATGGAATATATATATTTTTATAGACTGTGTTCCACAGATATGTTGATCTCGGGAGCCCAAGCCAGTATTAACTGGAAATGGTGCACCTGCCAAACAACAATACTTTTTACAGGCTCTGTAATACCTACACAACCGATTAAAAATTCTTTCACAAATATGTAGCTACATTATACCCTAGTAACATAGTGTACTTTTTATCTCGGTAATGTGTTCCCACGGGAATTGGGAGGTTAAAAAAACTTCGCACTCGCTATCTTTTTGTTTCGTTTCTGGTTATACCTAGGATAACGAATCATGATGTTGTTCTGTCCCAATGGACCCCATAGTAATCGCCGGGCGCCACTGGAAATACCTTCTGGTGCATACCAGAGACGCCCGGCAATGGACGTAAGAGCGGTCGCGCTAAAAAAAGGTACCAGGGGACGCCTATGATATGTTGAAATAGAATTGCAAAAGAGTTAATTACAACTTCCTTTTAATTATTACTTAACTTACTATAAATAAATAGGTACTTACAAGAAGTTAAAATACTTACTCAGGAGTAACAGTTAATTAAACTTAAGACTCTAATCAATATTTATCATTAAACTTAACTGGCACCAAGATCCAATCTTTCTCCAGATTTTTTTTCTGCAAATGATTGAAAAGGATCATGTTCGTGTCACCGTCTCCATCCGATCGCTCTTAATTACACAAATTTAATAAAAACACAAGATCAAACAAATCCCGCTTCTATACCTACGAGTTAACGTTTAAATTTACCGCAAACATGCGTTACAGTTACAAGTTTATTTATACAGTTGCGTGAATAGAAAATAGACTTTATTGTGTAGATGTAAGATTAGATGTGGTGGAATATTGTTGATGTTTTCGGTGTAACTAGGGCGGGTACCTTGAGCGCTGCATTTACATGACACGACCTCGCGCGGTCGCTGCTCCTCTGGCCTTACTGCTCTAGCATTGCACGCCGACTGCGCGCAGCAGTTTCCTTCCTCGCTATTATCTATATTTCCTATGCCAACAAATAACTTATCCTTGAATTTGTTGATTAGCTCTGAATCTAAGACGAGTTTCGGTTGCGCAAGAGTTCACATCGACGTATAGTTCTTAAAGAGGATTGTTGCAAATAATATGTCGTGGTTTGGAAATACCGACCGCTGTGTACTCGTATGTAGGATTGTGAAATGAATAGAGGAGTACTTCGAGATTTATTGTACTGATTACTACAGCAGTACCAACATTTAAGGAGATTTATTATATTTAGTAAATTAATTCGTGATAAGAGATTTGCTGCTTACGATATCGTGAGGGTAATTGAGATATTTTTTTTCTATTATAATTCTAGCTGAGGAATATTATGATGTCGATGAACTTATAAAACCAATTAAAACGTGAAATTCCTAGTATTAAATTCTCTTACACCTCTACTTACACCTGATGTCAAATTACTCATGCTGAATTTCGCCCAGTGTGTGAGATATCTTTTCAAGTCCAGAGGCAAGTTCTCTTTGCCTTTCCTCTTTTCAGTACCTAATATTTGTAGTATACCAACAGCCATAGGTAACACTTCAAGCAGATGAACTGTGTTCCTATTCACAAGTGATATCTAACCAGGACTTTCCAAAGTGCGACACTTTATTGTTCCTCGACGTTATGGTTGGACTGCATTACCAGTGATCACGGGTGGACTGGTTGGTGCAACCATATAACGTCGCGGGAAAAGCCCCGGTTAGATATAGTTCTTCTCCTTGGAGAACAGCACTATGAAACGTAGCAGTAGATTCATGATATATTGATTTTTGACAAGTGCCCGTAAGGACCTACGTGAAATAAATTATTTGATTTTAATAAGTTGAAATGTCTGAAAATAATGTGCTTGCTTATTAGCAGAATTGTTTAAAATATCTTCTAGCTAAGTCTATGCCAAGATCGAGTTTATATCGGTAGCGTGACGGCAGATATTTGAACACAATTTCGGTATGGTGGTAGACTCTTCACCGGTTCTGGCAGATCACATTGGCGGCAATTATCGTAGTTTGTGCAATATTCGAGAGTGTGTGTTGCAAAAGAGCGGTAAAGACCTTGAGGTACACATACGTTAGATCGTTGATTGAATATGTTAGGTGTGACTTGATTCTAAGCCGTGAATTTAAAAAATATTCCTTAGAGAGAACATTATCTATATGTTCACACTATCACACCTCTTTCCCGTTGGGGCTATGGATTTTCACTCACGATCTTGACTAATCCTAAATCATAATGAATAAATAAATATTTTTGGTCATTCTCACAGAAGGTCGGCTCGTCTATCCCAAATTAAACTAATTTAAGGTTGTGCTTGAAAAATTAAAAAACATAATTTTTGTATATTTGTAAACAAATACCTATCTATACTCTATACTACTATGATTTGTATTTTTTTTTTTTTTTATATTTAGGTCGACAAATTGACGCCACCCGCCTGATGGTAAGCTGTGGCGACGTCTGGTGATTGTGGGCAACTCTCACAGTACACAGGAATACTATAGAGAGTGACCCTCAACTTGACGACCCAGTAATATGCCTCTTCACGCTTCGCTTAAAGAACCCAGGGTTATATGTTGGAGGAAACACGTGCGCGGGCAGGGCGTTCCAAGCCACCATCGTTCGGCAGAGAAACGAACGTTTAAAACGCTCAGTTCTCGCGAAGACGGTTTCCACGGTACGAGAGTAACATCTCTGCCCGGCACGCGTTGTTCGGGATCGGAAGGGAGAGGGTGGGATCAGATTGAAGAGCTCTTCAGAACACTCACCGTGGTAAATACGGTAGAACGCGGCCAAGGAAGCAATTGTTCGGCGCTGGGCTAGCGGCTCAAGGCTTCCCGTTACCTCCAGACAATCTATAATGCGAACAGCGCGTCGCTGCATAGCGTCGAGTGCGTCCAGCAAATACTTCGCGGAGCCGTCCCAGAGGTGAGAGCAGTATTCGACGCAGGGTCTAATCTGCGTTTTGTACAGCAGACACCTCTGGTGCGGTGTAAAGAATCGCTTTACCTTGTTCAGTATTCCTAGTTTCCGCGAAGCTAGTCCAATACATCTCTCAATGTATTTAGTGTTATTGAGCTCTCGACGTACGTCTATGCCAAGGATGTCTAGATTATCCTTCATTGGTAATGTTGCATTCTGAAGAGTGGGTAGGGGAAGGAAAGGGGATTTTTTCGCTGTAAATGCACACGCCTGTGTTTTGCGGGCATTGAACTCGACCAAGTTCTCGGCACCCCATTGGGAGATACTGTCGAGGTTACGGTCGAGATCAGCCACGAGTCGTCGTCTCTCCTCCTCAATCTCAGATCGCCCCGCCGTCGGACGAACCGAGTAACTCCCGTGCCGTGTGCTGTCATCTGCATAGCAATGAATGTTCCCGAGGGATAGCATATCATTGATATGCAGAAGAAAGAGAGTTGGTGATAGTACGGACCCCTGCGGTACCCCGGCATTCACTTGCAAGAAGCGAGAAACCTGGCCATCGCAGAGGACCCGCACTCGGCGCTCGTTTAAAAAGCTGGCAATCCAGCTGCACAGTTGAGGAGGTAGACCATATGCCGAAAGCTTGGAAAGGAGCGAAGCATGCCAGACCCTATCGAAAGCTTTGGCGATGTCCAGGCTAATAGCCAAGGACTCGCCGTACTTTTCCATAGCCCCACCCCATACATGCGTGACGAATGCCAGGAGGTCACCCGTTGATCGTTTTGGCCTGAAGCCATATTGCCGATCATTGATTAGCGAGTGATCCTCCAGTTATCGCATGAGCTGCTTATTGATAAGGAGCTCAAGCACCTTGCAAATGACTGAGGTGACAGCTATGGGTCGATAGTTACCTGGATCGGAGCGATCCCCTTTCTTGGGGATCGGTTGTACGTTCGCCTCTTTCCAGACCTCCGGCACGAGCCCTGAAGAGTATGACAGGCAGTACAGACGCGTTAGTACTGGAGACAACTCAGCAGCACATTTTCGTAACACCACCGCCGGAATGCCGTCAGGGCCACTGGCTTTCCGCGTGTCGAGTGACTGCAGCACTGCCCGTACATCACATTGCCTGATAACAATATCAGGCATAGTGTGGCCACAGTTGGCGATGGCGGGGGGCTGCAGGCCACGGTCATCGACGCGGGAATTAGCCGCAAAGAGGTCTGCGAGCATATCCGCCTTCTCTTGGGCTTTGTGAGCCAGTGATCCATCAGGAAAACGCAGTGGCGAGGGTTGGCAAAAATTTGACTGTACGGCTTTGGCCAGTTGCCAGCATCCACGGCTGCCCGTGGGGTGAGATGTGAGCTCTTGACCAAGCCGCGCGACGCGCTGGGCATCCGCTCTCTTGAAGGCCCTCTTGCTGAACCTAGTGGCCCTATTGTACGCTGCTTTGAGGCGGTTCACATTCGGGTCACGTGCCGCCCGAGCCCTGACCCAGGCGCGATACGCCGACTGTTTTTTCTGGACAGCCTCGGTACATTCACGCCCGAACCAGAGGCGAGCTTTGCGGATGCTGGCGACATCAGTGAAAGGGATATAATATTCTATCCCTAGACTGATCTCGCCAGCAACGGCAGCAGCACTATCCGAAGGCGCCTTCCCTACAAAGCAGCGTTGGCTCCACGGGACGGACGCAAAGTAATCGCGGAGACCGTCCCAGTCTGCCGACGAGTAGTGCCATAGTCGTCGAGTCATTTGCTCAGCACGAGCAGGCGGTTGCACTTGGAAGCTGGCGTGCCCCACACAGTGGTCGGAAGTGCCCAGTGGGGCGCGTACCGACACACTGTACTCGGCTGGGCGACTCGTCAGCAGTAGATCCAGCAAGGCGGGCGTGTGGTCTGACCTGTCAGGTATCCGGGTGATCCCCTGTACCATCTGGGTCAGCCCGTGGGAGAGAGCGAATGCATGGGCGGATCGTCCCGCATGATCGGTCCTAAGGGACCCCAGCCACTCAACGTGATGACCGTTAAAGTCCCCCAGGAAAACCAGGTCAGCGTTCGGGAACCGCACCTGCGCATCGTCAGCCATTTTGCTGAGGTATTCGAAAAGCCTTGTTGTCCCAGTGTCCCCTGTGTGGGAGCGGTAGACGCACACGCAGATCTGGCTCATAGAGCCATGATCCACGTGCAGCCAAAGGACGGAGTAGGAGGGGTTCTCTAGACAGCGCAACCGGCGGCAGCAGACATCCGCCCTAACGAACACGCACACTCCGGCTTTGTCGCGGAATTGTTCCTCAATGACATAACCCGGGTAACTGAGGTAAGACGTGTCGTCAGGGCGGCGTATCTGTGTCTCCGTAAGGAACATCACAGAAGGCCGTGCCGTCTCTAGGTGATGGTGGACGGTATCGAGGTTCGTATAGAGTCCGCGGATATTCGCGAACTCCACCTCAAAAGGAATCGACTTTGTGGGGTTTCTAGAGGCCGCTGTGTACCGTTTATAACTTTGTTGCACTGTCATGATGAGATATAGGGAAGCGTGAAGACAGGGCGTCATTTGGTGCGGCAGTAAGTGACGAAGTGCAGAGGCTAGCTTCGTCTAGAACCGTGTGGCTAGGTCGGAGCCGACCCGTCGGACGGAAGGGCTCCCAAACCCCCCTGATGCAAGGCCGCCGCTACCCCACACCGGTTACCACCCGGAGCGGCGACCCCACATCAGGATTATGCGCAACATGTGGGGCAGCCTCCTGGGGTGGTTGGTCCCGGGCGGGCCCCATGACTATGTTGCGGGCGGCCGCGGCAACGCCGTTGCTAAGGGTCTCCCTGGCCGGCGAATCGACCCACACCACCCACACTAGACTCCGCTTCGCCCCCACTGGACCCCTGCCTGCCGCACCATACATCGCCCTGGGCCCGGCAGTGCAGCTGCTGAACCCCTAACGCAACCCAGCCTGGGCTGGGTTACTTGGGGGGCTTTAGCACAGCTGCACGGTGGTACCCCCCCGGACCAACACTGTTGTACCACCTGGTATCCACGTAGGGGCCGAAGCCACCACATGGGTACCGTAATATACGAACCTCGTCCTTTAATCAGCAGGTGCGCCACTAGCAGGTGAGGTCGATAGATGTAAGAAGGGCCCCTTTGCACCCAAAATGTATGTTTATAATGAATAAACTCAAAAACTACTATGCCGATTTCAAAAATTCTTTCACCATTGGAAAGCTCAACATTCACACTGAGTAACATAGGCTACTTTTTATCCCGGTAATGTGTTCCCATGGGAACCGGGAACCAGTAAACTAAATCACGCGGGTGGAGCTGCGGCGATCAGCTAGTATATTATAGATAGAAAACTACCAAAGTTCGAAACAAACATTTGTGGACCACACAAATATTTCATTATTGTAGATAGGCTTAGATAGGTACATGGGTAAAAAAGATGGACCGACTGCAAAAAGAGGAGGAGGTTCTTAATTCGATTGTTTTTATGTTCATATCTTTCGACTGGGTGAATCTCTTTTGTTTTTTTTAAATTAAAAGCGACTGCTAGCTCTGTGGTCTCATTTAATTTCGGTTCAATTCCGATTATTTGGTCCCACTCCGGTAATTAGAAGTTAGTTTTTATGTCAATGTATGTCGTAGTTTTTAATATTCCGATCGACTCCAAGTTGATCTAGATAGTACAGAGTAGGTAAATATCGTAAATAAAAAAAATCAGGCACCATATAAGACCCTCGCCTAGCCTGAATAGAAATATTATCTGTGCAAATAATTCAATGCTAATTTAAGTTTGAACCAGCATGAGCCATGTCAGTGGCCTTCTGCGCCCATATGTGGCACCGTTTAGACTGCACGGCGAATTCTTACACCTAGATACCGAGTGACTGGTATATGTTACATACAATCACACTAGGGACAAGGTTTTACGTAAATATATACATGTTTCTTCGAGGGGGTAAGCAGAAGCTTTTGAATAATTAAGCCCAGATTTCGCCTGTGTTTAGCTCCTACGTAATTTAGAGTGGGCGAGCTTATTGCTATTGTCTGGGAACGTTTGGTTAATGTTAGATTGTTTCTGTCAATTTCAAATTCTGTCAATTGTTGTGAATTTCTGTCAATTGTTAAATCAGTTGAACGCGCTAATCTCAGTAACTACTTACTTCGCATTGCTGTTTTGTTTTAGCGTTGCTTAGTCTATACGTAAACCTACCGCTGGGAGCCACTGAAAAAACCTTCTGCGTGTGTAAGAGCGGTCGCGGACTTGAGACGCGGAGTTTAAAAAAATATGTAAGCCTAACCTATATTTAAAGAAGGAACATACAAACATACATACATTCACGCGTCTTTCCCATGGGGGTAGGCATAGACTATAGAATTCCACTTGCTACGATCCTGTCATACTTCTTTCGCTACTTCCACTTTAATTACTATTGTCATGCACGCTCTGCGGTTATGGTTACTCTTGACCATTAAGAAGGAACGTTAGGTATAATATAGAACCCTAATTAATCTAGTCATTTTTACCATCAACCAGATCAACCAGTTCACCTTACTAAGTGGGACAGGATGCAGAATGCGTACGCGCACACTTTTCATGTACGCATACACAATATGTGCATGTGTGTTAGCGTATGTGTTATGTAACATTAAATTAATGATATCGCTTCGATTTCGACCACAAAACACATAAGTAAAGAAGTCAATCTCACGTATGTACTTCACTTTTTAAATACCTACGCTTTGCGGTCGCGTTAGGGATGTCAAATTTGGCTCTGATTTGTCGAGTATGCAAAAACTTTCATGGCTTGATTTATTGTTGCGAATGAAATAGGAATAACGAAAATAATAGCCAGTAATTACTAAAACTAATCGCCAATAACTTTCTTGGTCCCACGTAATAGGTGGCGAGCCTATTGCCGCTTATTGGGAACTTTTATGACTCGTGATCGGCAGGTGGAACTACTAGGTATATGTAATACTAGCTGATCGTCGCGACCTCGCCCGCGTAATATCATTTTCTGATTCCCGGTTCTCGTGGGAACACATTACCGGGATAAAAAGTAGCCTACGTTACTAAGGGACAATGACTACTCTACAATATGTAATGTACCAATATAATTATTGATTTGTTGTTTTGACATTATTATTAGATCAGGTTCAGACTGATTTAGGTTCAAATATTGTTATTATTGTTTATTTTGTTGTTCATATAATTTATGTTGGTAGTTGATCAAATGATATGTCATATGTGTTTGATTTTTTGATGTAGTTGTTTAAGCACACAGCAAAATTGAACGGATAACAAACCTACTAAAACTATTATATTGATTAAAGTCTAATATATCAAGGTGAAAACATAGAAAATCTATAAAAAGTTCGTTAGGTGAGCGCTTTCTGCGCACGCGCGACCATGACCTACTTCACTATTCACTAGTAACCAAGTGCACTGTTCAGACAAACATTATATATTTTTTTTTTATATTTTTTTTTAATATTTGGTTCGCCAAATTGACGCCGCCCGCCTGGTGGTAAGTCGTGACGACGTCTAGCGATTGTGGGCCACTCTCACAGCACGTAATACTATAGAGAGTGGCCCTCAACTTGACGACCTACTGATGTACCTCTTCACGCTCCGCTTAAAGAACCCAGGGTTATATGTGGGAGGAAACACGTGCACAGGCAGGGCGTTCCAGGCCACTATCGTTCGACAGAGAAATGAACGTTTAAAACGTTCGGTTCTCGCGAACATGCTATCCACTGTGTGGGAGTGGCATCTCTGCCCGGCACGCGTTGTTCGGGATCGGAAGGAAGAGGGTGGGATTAGATTGAAGAGCTCTTCAGAACACTCGCCGTGGTAAATAGAGTAGAATGCGGCCAAGGAAGCTATTGTTCGGCGCTGAACTAGC
This sequence comes from Nudaria mundana, assembly GCA_963556515.1. Taxonomy (NCBI): domain Eukaryota; kingdom Metazoa; phylum Arthropoda; class Insecta; order Lepidoptera; family Erebidae; genus Nudaria; species Nudaria mundana. The sequence goes on along the minus strand of OY748289.1, from coordinate 24,514,276 downwards.
GGCTCAAGGCTTCCCGTTACCTCCGGACAATCTATAAAACGGATAGCCCGTCGCTGCATCGCGTCGAGAGCGTCTAGCAGATACTTCGCGGAACCGTCCCAGAGGTGAGAGCCGTATTCGACGCAGGGTATAATCTGCGTCTTGTACAGCAGACACCTCTAGTCCGGTGTAAAGAATCTCTTTATCTTATTCAGTATTCCTAGTTTCCGCGAAGCTAGCCCTATACATCTTTCGATGTAGTTTTTATTATTGAGCTCTCGACGAACGTCTATGCCAAGGATATCAAGGTTGTCCTTCATTGGTAATAATGCATTCTGAAGAGAGGGTAGGGGAAGGAAAGGGGATTTCTTCGCAGTAAATGCACACGCCTGTGTTTTGCGGCCATTGAACTCGACCAAGTTCTCGGTACCCCATTGAGAGATACTGTCGAGGTTACGGTCGAGATCAGCCACGAGTTGTCGTCTATCCTCCTCAATCTCAGATCGCCCCGCCGTCTGACGAACCGAGTAACTACCGTGCAGTGTGCTGTCATCTGCATAGCAATGAATGTTCCGAGGGATAGCATATCATTGATATGCAGAAGAAAGAGAGTTGGTGATAGTACGAACCCCTGCGGTACCCCGGCATTCACTTGCAAGAAGCGAGAAGCCTGGCCATCGCAGAGGACCCACACGCGGGGCTGCAGGCCACGGTCGTCGACCCGGGAATTAGCCCGCAAAGAGGTCTGCGAGCATATCCGCTTTCTCTTGGGCTTTGTGAGCCAGTGTTCCGTCTGGGTAACGCAGCGATGGCAGCTAGGGCAGACAAAATTTAGATTGCACGGCTTTGGCTAGTTGCCAGAATCCACGGCTGCCCGTGGGATGGGAAGTGAGCTCCTGACCAAGCCGCACGACGCGCTGGGCATCCGCTCTCTTAAAGGCCCTCTTACTCGATTTTGTGGCCCGGTTGTACGCTGCTTTGAAGTAGCCCACGTTTGGGTCGCGCACAGTCCGGGCCCTGATCCAGGCTCGATATGCCGACTGTTTTTGTCGAACAGCTTTGGCACAATCTCGCCTGAACCAGGGACGGGCTCTGCGGATACTGGCGACATCAGTGCAAGGGATGTAATAATCCATCCCTAAACTGATCTCGCCAGCAATCGCAGAAGCACTATCCGAAGGAGCCTTTCCTACAAAGCAGCGCTGGCTCCAGGGGACGTAGACCGTCCCAATCCGCTGACGAGTAGTGCCATAGTCGTCGTGACGTTTGTACAGGACGTGCAGGAGGTGACACCTTCATGCCAGCGTGAACAACACAGTGGTCGGAACTACCCAGTGGGGCTCCTACCGAAACACTGTACTGGGCTGGGCGACTCGTCAGCAGTAGACCCAGCAGAGCGGGCGCGTGATCTGACCTGTCTGGTATCCGGGTGATCCCGCATACCATCTGGGTCAGCCCGTGGGAGAGAGCGAACGCATGGGCGGCCCTACCCGCATGATCAGTCTTGAGGGACCCCAGCCATTCAATGTGATGGCCATTGAAGTCCCGCAGAAATACTAGGTCAGCGTTCGGGAACGGCACCTGCGCTTCATCAGCCGTCTCGCTGAGGTACTGGAAAAGCTTTGTTGTCTCAGAATCCCCTGTGTGGGAGCGGTAGACGCACACGTAGATCTGGCTCATAGAGCCATGGTCTACGTGCAGCCAAAGGACGGAGTTGGAGGGGTTCTATAGGCAGCGCAACCGGCGGCAGCAAACATCCGCCCTAACGAACACGCACACCCCGGCTTTATCTCGAAATTGTTCCTAGATGACATAGCCGGGGTAACACAGGTAAGACGTGTCGTCAGGGCGGCGTATTTGTGTCACCGTGAGGAATATCACAGCGGGCTGTGCCGTCTCAAGGTGATGGTGGACGGCATCGAGGTTCGCATAGAGTCCACGGATATTAGTGAACTCCACCTCGAAAAGTGAAGTTGTGGGGTTTCCTGGGGCCGCTGTGAAACGTTTAATTTTTTTTTGTTGCACTGCCATTGTAGATTTGAAGAAGAAGCGTGAAGACAGGGCGACATTTGGTGCAGCAGTAAGTGACAAAGCGCAGGGGCTAGCTTTGTCTAGAACCGTGTGGTTGGGTCAGAGCCGACTCGCCGGACGGAAGGGCTCCCAAACCCCCCTGATGCAAGGCCGCCGCTACCCCACACTGGTTACCACCCGGAGCGGCGATCCCACATCAGGATTATGCGCAACAAGTGGGGTGGCCTCCTGGGGTGGTTGGTCCCAGGCGGGCCCCATGACTGTGTTGCGGGCGGCCGCGGCAACGCCGTTGCTAAGGGTCTCCCTGGCCGGCGAATTGACCCACACGTCCCACACTAGACTCCGCTTCGCCCCCACTGGTCCCATGCCTGCTGCACCATACATGGCCCCGGGCCCGGCGGTGCAGCTGCTGAACCCCTAACGCAACCCGGCCTGGGCTGGGTTACTTGGGGGCTTTAGCACAGCTGCACGGTGGTACCCCCCCGAACCAACACTGTTGTACCACCTGGTACCCACGAAGGGGCCGAAGCCACTCCATAGATACCGTAAAATAACGAGCCTCGTCCGTTGATTAGCAGGTGCGCCACTAGCAGGTGAGGTCGCTGGGGCCTAAAGATGTTGGTAGAGCCCCTTTACACCCAAAGTAATATTAGATAGTTACTTATAACACTTCCGTTTGCGCACAAGAGCAGTGCGCAAAATAATGACGTTTAACGTTAACCACGCTTAAATCTGTGGTGTAATTTTATAAATAGAGCTATTAATAACTACTACTCAAACGGCGTACATACGCTAACCTGTGATTTTATATTTGAGTCGTTTAGAGTTGATACGTTGGGGTCCATGCGTTCCCTGCATTTATAGGAGAGCTCTTCAATCTGATCCCACCCTCTTCCTTCCGATCCCGAACAACGCGTGCCGGGCAGAGATGCCACTCCCACACAGTGGATAGCATGTTCGCGAGAACCGAACGTTTTAAACGTTCGTTTCTCTGCCGGTAGTGGCCTGGAACGCCCTGCCTGTGCACGTGTTTCCTCCCACATATAACCCTGGGTTCTTTAAGAGGAGCGTGAAGAGGCACATCAGTAGGTCGTCAAGTTGAGGGCCACTCTCTATAGTATTGTGCGCTGTGAGAGTGGCCCACAATCGCTAGACGTCGTCACGACTTACCACCAGGCGGGCGGCGTCAATTTGGCGAACCCAACATAAATAAAAAATACAGCTAAACGTCTGAACGGTGCTTCTCAGGAACAGGGTATTTGGCAGGTCAAGGAATAAGTATCGACATCCAACGCGACAACGCAGCCAATATTCTGGGAACCTTTTCTTTTTCATTGTTTAAAATTAAACATGAGTAACGGAAATATCTGGGTCCGTGGGCCAGGAGATTCCAGGGCCATATCAGTGGTCCATGGATAACGTAGGTCAAAAATTTATAGAACAAAACATATCCCTGGCGAAATGTGGGATAGAAAAACGCGTATGTAGTTATGAGAACTCTCTAATTGTTAAAAGTTATGTTTAGTTATTTTTCGTGAATGCAGAGGACAGTAATTTTGCTATTAATATGTTGACTATTTGTTATACGGAAACACATGAATTCTTCAAAGTCACGGTCACATGTAAAGTTTAAGTATTTCTCGATAATAATCTGGTTATTTCCTTAGTAATTTGCTGTGCGTGAAAAACTGCCATTATTTAGGTCAAATTAATGCACTCTAAGTTAAGACTGTTATAGAAAACTTTATGGAAAAGGTAATACAATACAATTTATGAGGTATTTTAATTGTGGACTTACCGCTATAGAAATAGCCCGAATGCCTTGAATCGTCAACTTACCTGAAATCAAAATATTTGAATAAATACCTATTAGTTACGTAGAAATGTAAAACTTATTTGGTACAATTTTGGGTTGGTTTGGTAAATACTTTTAATACTATCCAACTTCATTTCAATATCGGTGGGATTAATGTGACAATCTTCATTCTTTTAAGATCTCTAAAACTATTGCATCTTGGATATCCAGGCAGGTGGAGCTGGTGGCATTAGTTAGTAGTACATTAAATTTCATAATTATCATCAGCCTGTTGGTGTCCAGAATGAAAAGCACTGGGTCTCGTTGGTGGCAATGGACCGATCACAATGGAAACCAATTTTGAGGTGAGGTGAACAGGTGACTCTGGCTCCGGGGAGTACCTGGTGCAAAGATTGGCCATCGTCATTCCCACCAACTTACCGAACCAGCGAAAGAATCATTTTCAAATGGTTATTTATGTAATTAATTTAGTATTTTTATAATAGTGCTTGACATAAAATTGTAAAATTTTGACATTCATATGTGCTCTTTATGTGCCTAAACTGAATAAATGAAATTGATTCTTTGATTCAACGGCGACAAACGTTCTGGGCACCTTTGTGGCGGGTTCGGTCCGGGACGAGTTCATCATCCACCGAGTCTTTTCCCTACGCAATTGGGGTCGGTTTTCCAGTCTAACTACGATTCGGCTGAATTTTGATATTTTCCGTGAAGCGACTACCATCTGACCTCCACAACCCATGGGTGATTTCGAAGTTCTGTAGTTAGACCGGTCGGATTTTTGATTTACGGCTCCAACTTCCCCTAACGACTGCCATAAATGTTTGTATGACAACCGGGACCGACGGCTTAACGTGCTCTTTGAGGCACGGAGGGGTCTTAATGTCTTAAGAAATGGTCACCCATCCTAAGACCGGCCTGAGTCGATGTTGCTTAACCTTTGCAATGTTTTACATTGTCGGTTACCACTAGATCACGAATAATAATCCTCCTCATTAGTAATAGTAATATAAAGAATCCGTAGTGAATCCGGGATGAGTTATTTATTTGAATATTTGAATTGTAATATTTAAATTAATTGACAATAATGTTTTTAAGAATTTAGAGAGATTAATAATTATGTTTACAGTATAACATGTTGTATAATAATTTATAACATTGTAACATTTGTGAAATTGGATAGAATTACTAGTTTTTATATGTAAGTATAAAATACAACCAAGACAAGCAGAAATATCTGCCAATTACTATACAAATATTAATAAATTCCTAACAATCATAACACCAGCAGAGAATTCCACTAATTCGTTAGCGTAAAATTCATACTGCGTGTATTTGACACCCCTGGCTGTCAGTGACACCCCTGGGCGTGCGCGACAGAGCGTGACGGGCAAAATATGCGCCTGCGCAACACTGCACGTGTCAGGTGCAATATTTTAACATGGTTCTGTGGCTGTTGTTGTTTATTTTTTATTTATTAGTTTTTAGTTCTGACTTCTAATTATGATTATTGTATTAATATTTTGTAGTGTTGGGGTGGTAGATGCAACTGCGTCTCGGACGGTTTCGTGTTCAAAATCCTGGTCGGGTCAAATATCTACTACTTGAACATATATTTTATTACCTATACTGTATCTGTCATACAAATAGTTCTCATAGCACTGGACGTTGGCACAAATGAATGGAAGGGAGCGAACTCTTTAGGATGTCCAAACCCGTAAGTCCCATCAGGATGATGAAATCATTATTTAACGAGAAATAAACAAAATATAATTCTTTATATCCTAAACTGAAACGCCGAAATAACGTCTATTGGATATCAATGAAGTTATGAATTAATTAGTCGTCCGGACTGCAGCGGTAGAGAAGTAATTATTTGTACAAGGAATCCTAAAAATTATAATTCCCATTACGATATATATCAGGCGGAACCCTCGCTATAAATAGAGTTCATCCACAACGACCCCGCCCCTTCACCGATAGCCCCTAATTAATGACAGGGCATTAAGTGGCGCCTTCCATTTCCAAAACATTACTTTTTTGTGTCAAACTTCAAACTTTTTTTGGTTGACCCCATTAATATTATTATTAGGGATGATGGACCTTTGTCAACATCTGGATAACTGTTTAATTTTTTTAAAGGTTTTTTAGATTAGTTTTTAGAGAAATGTACACAGGACTTGGAGATCCTTGCAAACTGTATTTCAAGTCTCCTTGCAAATCTCTGCGTAGTTAACTTGAGAGTAAAGTAAAACTACTTTACCGTATGTATTTTTTTTGTTTATTTCCGCCTCAAACTTCCAATGCTGCGCGTTCCCGGTGGGTGTACAAGGAGAACTCCAGAGCGCCGGCTGACTCTGGCCACCTCTCTGGCCTCGTCGGATGTAATCCCGCATCATGCGAGAGCTTCGGCAAGCATATGTACCCATTTATTAACTTTACCCTACTCTGTTTTTTTTGCGAGTACGCCCTCGTAGAGCGCCATTCTACCTCTTCCACTAGTCTTAAGTGCGAGTATTACCTACTTCTGTACTATAACCATCAAATGGGATGTACGTTTTAGTACTATCTAGTAGGTTTAAACTTATCAGTTAGAAAATTAAACTTATTGACGACAAAATGGAGAATCTGAATGCAACTAAGTTGTACAATAATATTGAGTTCATTGGATGCTAATTTGACATATATCTCGACCTATGTAGCATTCAAAGTAATCCGCTACTGTGTCTGTCTGTTGAGATAGGTAAACCCAAGCCATTGGATGGATTTCTATATGAAGTTTTTACCAATAGAAAGCGAACGGAGGAGGCTTGTGTGGCATTTTTTCTAGTAATAAAGTCAGGTATATATTAGCATTCTAATAGTGAAATAATTTTTGATATTTTTCGTTACAGATTCAAAAATACAAAACTTCCATCTTTATAATATTAAGTAGCATAGATCAACCACCCTATGATATATATAATTGATTTAGTAGGTCACTTTTTTTTATCTAGCACCGACAGATTTTTGTCATGGAGACGATGTCGCGGGTGTACGCTAACTATTAATATTTTATGTTCACAAGAACAATCTTCATATTAATTTTAAATTTTATATCAAGCTCGACGCTCACTGAGATTGTTCGTTTAACAAACTCTGTGTCAACATTAGGAGATAAATTATTCAAATAAACTAACAAAAACTGGCCAAGTGCGTGTCGTGCCACGCATAAGATAGGGTTCCGTAGTTACACATAAAAGCCTCTAAAACTCCTGAACTAATACAGTCATGCCATCCGTTATAGTTTTCCTTTAAAGTTCATTACTTCATGATTTTTTTCAGGTTCTTCACGTCAGCCGTGGGGGGGGGGGGGGAGGGGGGGGCAGGCGATACATGTCCTAGATAATAATGAAAGGCATTGCGACATACGCGTGCGCATACGCAGCCTCGTGTAGTATGTTTATGCAACAGGCACAGTCACACGGCAATGAAGGATCACCCAGACCAGACGTCGATAGTATTAGGATTACTAGTGGACGCTCCCGGCTATGCCTATGGAGAAGATAATTATTTTTTCCCATTCCCATGGGATTCTAAAATATCAACCAAATTTTTTTTAAATTTGTCCAGCCGTACGTAAAGAAAATTATTCTAATGGAAGTAACCAGCAACAGTAACAACAGTTTTTCAGTAACATAATAACTAAACCCATCAATAAAAAAAGTTGTGGTTGGTGGAAGCAGAATAACTTATTTTATCTCCATTAGGTTTTTTACTAATAATATAGACTATTTTTTCCATTTCGATAAAACTTTTAGGATAAATACCGCTGGTTCAAAGCCTCAAAGATTTATTAACATTACTTTCGGGAGAACATACAATAATCTAATAAGGAAATACTAAAATAAGTAAATTGATTTATAATTATGTCAAAAGTCATACATTCAAATAAAATATACAGTAAAGTGGTGTCACGTGCACTCGCTCTGCGCGGGATAAGCGGTGTTTATGCTCACGCGCATACGACCCGCATAATGTATGTTAGTGTGCGTGCGTGAGTGTGTGCGTGCGTGCGTGTGTGCGTGTGTACGATCGTCATTGACACGAATAAGGTTGTCGTACTGATTCAAGGAGTCCTTAGATTTAATATTACAGTTGGACTAGATACTGTTTAGATAAATATTAAAACGACTTCGAGTGTTTAAATTGTTTTAGATAAGTGATTATTTATGATATTAATATAATTGTAATTGAGAAATCTAGAAAATGGAACAGTTTGTAATCATCGTGTCCGCTAATTAATAACCCCAAAAGGATTCAAATTCAAAATCTTGCAATAAAGCAACATGTACAGCCTGAGAGTAAGAATCTGGCAAGAAATCTGAAGACCACTCTTTTTCAATCATCATCATCATTTCAGCCAAACCCACTGCTGGGCATTGGCCTTCCTCAACAAACACCTCAACTTTCGGTCTTGACCGTTCCGCATTCAGTAGCTTCCCGTGCCCTTTACGATGCGCTCACTCTTTTTCAATTGCCAAGAAGTACTTAATTTGTTAAAAACAAAATACTATCTATGACTCGAGTTTGTGATACTAGAATCTGATAAGTCTGATAAGTAACTGACAAATCCATATAATATCCATACAGATAAATAAAAAGTAAGTGTCTGTGTGTAATTTAAAATGACGAGCTTTTAACTCAATGAAAACGATAGGATACACGATACTGACATAAAAAATGCAGTCTTTAAAATTTTTGTATGTCTGTCTGTTCCCACTAATCTCTGGAACGGCTGGACCGATTTTAACAGGACTTTCACTGGCAGATAGCTGATGTAATAAGGTATAATATAGGCTACTTTTATCCCGGGAATATGTTCCCGCGGGAATTGGGAACCATAAAACTATTTCTTGTGGGCGAAGCCGCGGGCGTCCGTTAGTTTTTTACTAAAGAGAACTCCATCTTCGAATGCAAAATTTGAAAAATAATATTTGTTTATTTTACAAATATTTGACTATGAGCTGACGTGTCAATCAAGTATAAGTATGAATCGCAAAAAATAAAGTCTCGGGCTGAACTCTAATATCGGCTATTTTTGCAGGACGAACGTTCTGCCAACTAGCCAAGACTCCTGTTAGCATTTATGGGACTTATATATAACCACTATGATTATGTTCCTTCCTAAAAATTCTTTAAAATATAGGATGTGTTTTAAAACTCCTAGTGGTTCTGAGACAAATATAATAGTTAGAATTCAAAATCTAAATTCTCCATGTTATTCTCCAAGCGAATAGCAGTGCACGGATCGAGAGATCGGCAGTTTATTTACGTATTGCGGTTCGATACTGGGTCAAGGGGAGCGGAACAGACTAATGTGACGATGGTGAATTCTCAGAACTGAACACATAAGATACTTCTTGCGATATATACGTAATATATGTTGTGAAAACTTAGTTCTTGCCGCGGGTTTTCCTGCTCAGTCAGACTAGCAAAATTAGGTCATTAGGACATGAACTTCAGACTGTTAATCACTTGTAATCCCCAAGGGTGAAGCAAGGGTTAATTACATAGAATAAAGGATAATTGAGCATTGATTCAACTAGGTTTTACAAATAGCTCAGTAACGAGTTGAAAAGTTCTTTTGGTTTTGGGAAAATGGTTAAGGAAAATTATAGGCCATAATATATATCACTAGCTGACCCGGCAAACGTTGTTTTGCTTTAGGGGTGGACTACCCTTAACATTTAGGGGGATGAAAAATAGATGTTGTCCGATTCTCAGACCTACCCAATATGCACACAAAATTTCATGAGAATCGGTCAAGCCGTTTCGGAGGAGTATGGCAACGAAAACTGTGACACGAGAATTTTATATATTAGATCAAGCTACAAGTTACGATCAAAAAGAGTGCAGGAACGATGAAAAATGTTTTAAAAACAGGGCCGATGACGACTGTCGTCCGCTAGTGATTAATTTATTTCATTTATTTACTGTACTATTATCTAGATAACATTATAACTGCAAAATAAAAATCAAACAATTACTTATCACCTGGAATCGAATTCGACTAATGTTTAATATGTAAAACACGGGTTACAATTTCGATTTCTTCGCCTGTGGTCAGCGTGTCCCCTGAAAAAACTGACGCTGGTTTCAGATATATTTAAACAGACTTTATCTGGTAGGTACCTAATACTATGTGTGTCTAAGTAAACTCAAGGTTTTGTGTCTGCAGATGCGTTTGCGTAATAGAGATGAACCGAATTGTACTCCACTCGGATAGATTTGATAATTTAATAACCGGAAATCCGGAGTTTAATCGTCTCACATGATTTTATCTCAATATTATATTGTCGCTCCAAATATAATCAGACGGCTTATTTTTTTGGTATTAGAACAAACTGTGGGTTTGGGGAGATGCTTACTTATCAGGCCGTGAGGCAGGCCTGAATATCTGTATGCTATGAAACCCTCAAGTCATCATCATCTGTTCTAGATACGACTTCGAGACTCCTGCTGACAAACGTCGTACGAGACTCCGGCAAAACGCCTGGAAACGGTCATCGGTTTACCTCCTTATAACCTGGGACTAACAGTGACTTTAGAAGATAAAGAAGTGATTTTGTGATGTCATAGAAGTATTGTTTAACTTATGAAAGTTTAAGAAGCGTAAGTGTTTGTCAAAGATGCAGTTTGAATCTTACTCTGCGGTCTCTACCTACCACAGAGTAAGTGTAATTTTAGACTGTCACGATTTTCTATCTAAATTACGGTAGTTCGATTTTTGCTGAGCTCATGGCTTTTTAGGTTACCTCTGGCGCTCCTCAAAAATCGGGTTTCCAGACACTCTCATACCGAACAACGTTTCTTGTCCTGCACCTGGAGCTAGTTAGGAATAACTAGTTCTTCTGTGCGGGACTATTAACTAATCAAGCATTGCCTTGACATTGGCGAAATTATCGACGAATATCGATGGAATCACGTTTAAAAAAAAAGAAGAAGTATCTAAATTACAAGTGGTGCTTCATGTAGTCGAAAAGTAGATCTCGTGAATATTAAAAACATTATTTGTGCTCTTTCCCACAATATCACGATGAAAAACAATATAGCAAAGAAAAGCAAATAAAAGGAATATAGCAATAAACACTTGTGCCAAATTTCATGGAGATCGGATGAAAAGATGGCCGCTAGCCTGGAACATATATACAAACAGACAAACGAAAGTAAAACTGTCTAGTCTGTATTTAGTATGTATAATTTGGACTTAGGTACTTATCATAATGTCCATTCAGTTATGTAAGGTCACTGGTGGAATCGATAACTAAACCGTTCTCCTTGTACACGACAAAGACGCCAGTTTCCGCCCAGCTGGTAAGTGATGACTTTTTACCTTTATCTTTAATCATGAATTCATCTCATCACTGAGTCTTCTCCCAACCCATTCGGGTTCGGCTTTGCAGTCTAACTGTAGAGCGGTGGAACTTGGATATTTTCCGGGAAGCGACTGCCATCTGACCTCCACAACCCATGGATGATATCGAAGTTCCGTTGTTAGACCACGAGGATTTTGTTTAGGGCTCCAAGTAGGTATTCGTAACGAGTACCATAGATGTTTCTTTGGCAACCGGGTGTGACGCGACAACGTGCTCTCCGAGTCATCTTTATTATTATTGTCATATTAGATATTAGAGTCATATTTTATATTCTTTATTTACTATTCCACTTTAATATTAGCATTAATAACTCCTGTTTAATTCCTCTACTACCGCACAGTTGCGGCAATAGGTTCGCCAACTTATACATGGCACCAGCAAAATTACTAGCGAATAAGCTGCCTACCACTTTGGGGAAACAGGCAGAATTATACTAACACAGCTTTCATATCAGAGTCATTTCCGTACCGCACTCGTATGCACCAAACCACAAACGCATACTGCATCTCTGTGACATAACAGAAACACGTGTGTGTTGCGCGTACGCACACATGCGGGCAGTCTACACGAGCACACACATTCATGCGTTGTTTGCGCTCGCAGTGAAAACGAGGTCATGGTTGCACTCATACAGGAGCAAGTGTGACGCGTGATACAGAGTGCAAGATTGCGGATGCAAGCTTACATGCTATGAAACTAATCAAACGAAAATTGAACTCTTTTGAACTGAATATTGTGGTAGGACGGACGATATGGTCAGTTGGAATAGGTAAACAGTTGGAATAATATTGTAAATGTAGGTACCTACCGATAATATGCACTATCTCATGTAAATTATATGCTATTACCGCAGAGGATGGCTTAAATATCCATATATAAATATGCAAACGCATATAATTGGGCCCTTATGTAGCGTAGATTAACGGTCTATATTATCCATATCGATAAAGCGTCTATACAACATTGGGGTAGGTCATTACTAATCATCAAAACATTGTTCAAAGGGATAAAGGTGTGGGTTGGAAGAGTTACGCAAAGCAGGGTAATTTTTTGAACCGCAGCTGTATCTAAATTTATATTTTCTTCTGGAACCGTGACCGCGTTTATTGGTTTGCTTATCGCGTTATAAAACCGCTGTACCCATTTTGATAAATCTCGGAGATATTTAGACACTCTGGGAAGGTATTAGGCTAATTTGTACTCCAATAATAAGCTAGAATAGACGGTATCGGCAAGGAACTATTCTATATACTTAGCTAGGTAATGTGAATTTGTGTCTGCACCTAATCACGTTTCATATAGGTAGTACACACTGTCCCTTGTGTCCTATGACGTCACAAGATGGCGTCAGACATATTGACCTTGACATAAAACCCTGCATTCCGCACTTAAAGTAGGCAATGACCAGTTTTAGTCATGTTTTCCTATTGTTTGTATTTTCGTGTAATTAGGTTATCTAAGTTCCTTTGAAGTTTTGTCATTTAACTATCAAAACATGAAGGATTTTTCAATTCGAAGTAAGTATTCTTGAGATAAGTGCATTCAAAGAATCAAACTCTTCGTCGTACATAACATAATATTGGAGATTATTTTAATTTGGTATGAACATTTTTAAAGACTTTTTCTTATTACATGATCTTAGGGACAACAGCAACAGTTTAGAGACCTTATTTAAAGCCAACTGCAAGTGATACACTTGCTGATCAGAGTCTTGTACTCTGGCAAACATGAAATTCCCGGTTACCCACAACAGGCTCACATTCAAGTATGTGGGACCACAAAATATCTGGTCAAATATAATTTATCTCAACCAAACCCTTTACGACTTATGTACTATTTACTAGTTATATTTTACACAATGCCATCTATGCCCAAAGTAGGCTTATATCTAAATCACTGATAAAAGTACGGAGGGGGCTCGTGGTCTAGTGGTAACCGACAATGTTAACACATTGCAAAGGTTAAGCAACATCGACTCAGGCCGGTCTTAGGATGGGTGACCATTTCTTAAGACATTGAGACCCCTCCGTGCCTCGGAGAGCACGTTAAGCCATCGGTCCCGGTTGTCATACTAACATCTATGGCAGTCGTTAGGGGTAGTTGGAGCCCTAAATCAAAAATCCGACCGGTCTAACTGCAGAACTTCGATATCGCCCATGGGTTGTGAAGGTCAGATGGCAGTCGCTTCACGGAAAATATCGAAGTTCAGCCGAATCGCAGTTAGATTGGAAAGCCGACCCCAACTGAGTTGGGACAAGGCTCGGTGAATGACTGATAAAAGTACGTACTTCTAAATTACAAACACACACACACATATCACGCCTATATCCCCGAAGGGGTAGGCAGAGGCGCATTACAGACCACAACTTGCCAGTATTTTTAGTCCCACGTAATAGGGGGCAAGCTTGCCGTGACCGGGAACACATGGGGTTATGTCCAAAATGGCCGAATGAATTTAATAAAAAGTAGCAGCTATATTGTAATTCAAAAAAAAATTGCGATGAAATGTTGATGAAAGGCAACAAAATCTTACGTGCCAGCCGCTATGGCACAGCCAATTAAAGTCCTGGGCGTCTCGGACTAAATTGACTTGTGCCCATAACACAGCATTTATCCTGGGTGGTACTCACGACCTCCGACTATAGAAATAAGCTTTAGACGTAACGAAATATTCAAAACATATGGAGTAAAAAATATGTTTCATAAATAACAGTTACTCAACTTTTAAACATTCAACTAAAAAATATTGAAAAAAATAAACTTCCTTCATAGCTAATGTGTGACAAGTATCGTTAGTCCCAGGGGTGAGGTCCTAAGTGGCTGAATGATGGGTTGGCGGCGTCTGTATAAAGCGCGAAAATACGGTTTGTATAAACTCCTTTTTAGGGTTCCGTAGTAAAAGTCACGGAACCCTTATAGTTCATGTCATCAGCTTTCCTCTCAAACGGTTAGTGTTAGAAATATTACATTTTGTACGGATATGTGTATTTACTATTCCGACAAAGTGCTAACATATAATCATGAAATATATTATTTTCTGGGGTATAATAATAATAGGTAACTACGGAACCCATTATTATTCGTGGCCCGACACGCACTTGGCCGGTATTTTAATCTATAATAGGTACATATTTCATCAATTCTGTCACTCTAGTCCGGGATAACTGTTAGCAGTCATGTAAACAAATTCGAAATTAAAAAAAAGTCACAATTATCTCTTCTACGAGTATATACCTAACAATCTATACTTGTAATAAATCTGTAGAAGTGAAAATGCTGTACATTGAAAATATCAAAAAAATAAATGGCAGGGGGTGTTACTAGACCGACAGCGAACCTAAAAATGTGATTAAAAAATGTTTGTCTGTCTGTCTGTTTGTTCAAGCATCACGCAAAAACTCTTTCTTCTATTAATTCTTTAATACCCTGGGCACCACGCTGGGTACTTTTTATCCCGGAAAAGTATATACAATAAAAAACAAACTTAATTTTGCGGTTCGATCCCTAGACCCGATTAGTGTACCAACAAATAAGTTTGTCGTAGGTTACGTCATCCGCAGTGGAGTTCACTAAGGGGCGCAGCACACGGCTAAGATACTATAATATTTTATCTTAAGATACAATATCGCTCAACAGCTATACATAATAAATCAGTAACTGGTGATCAAGAAAGCTATAACACTACTGCACAGCTGCGGGCAACAGCTAGTAGATAATATAATAGAAGATATATAATAGAGAAACTGTTGCTTTATGAACGCAATAAAACCCAAAACAATGGTTTTTAGAACTTTTGTCTGTTTGTCTGAATGTTTGAACACGCTAATCTCAGAAACGACTTAACCGATTTGAATTTACGGTTTTCAGTAATGCGTTGTGGTTTATTCAACTTAACATTTAAGGTTTGGTTTTCAATCGGTTCATAATTAAAAAAGTTATGTAGATCTAAAGTAACACGCAGGCGGAGCTGCGGGCAACAGCTAGAATTAAATAATTGGTTGAAGCAGGTGCTAAGTGGCCTCATCTATTCCTCCAACGTATCCTAACCAGCACGCGGTGCTCATACAGGACAGACACGCGAAATTCCTAGAGAGAAGAATACTCAAAGTTTGTACCCGAAAACGGCTCCCACATGGGACGAAGGTGACATTTTAAGCAAAATGTGGGCGTTATAAAAGTCTGTGTCTACATTCGAGGATTTTTTAATACTACTTTTTAATACTGCGGCTACGGTCAATGCAGCCAAGGCCCTACCATCCATTGCCGCGTGTTCTGAAAATAACACCAGGGCGACGGTGGTCACCTATGCGGCTTCTGTCAAGGGGTTGGAAAGGGTGTCATCACGCATATTTAAGGGTCGTGTTCTATCCCGCGTGGGCTGAGACCCCTCAGCACACAAGCCATCTGTCCTGCTTCTGTTAGGATTGGTCGTAGAATTTGGAATTCGGAGGGAAGGGTACGTTCCTTCACCCTCTCGAAGGCTCCTTCTCGACCATAACCTGCTCGCAAAAGGATTCTTTCACGTTCCACTTTCTCCCGCTGTCTCCAGCGAGAGATTATCTACGCCCAGACCCACGACGACGTCCCAGCGCTGTCTCGGCAACGATGAGCACTCCACCAAAACGTGTGAAATGCTGAGTACTCGCCGGAAGCCTCGAAGTGTTGCCACGGGGGTGAGACCTTACGATGATGCGCCGCAGAGACTTACCGAAGCACCCGAGGATATCATCTGCAACGCGCGATGCGTAAGGTCACCATGCCGCCTGCAGTCACTCCTCCATGATTGATGTCACCGCTGCCATGGTGGTTTTTGCCCACCTTGGTTGTTCAAGTCGCACCTTCCATGTCTCCATGAGATCCTGGCCAAGCTGGGACCACTGAGAGATCGATTTCTCGAGACGTAGGCCTGTGGTCACGCTCCATCCTTGTACCATTGAAACAATGACGCAACAAAGGCTCACTGCCAGGTCCCATGTAGGTCATGTACGGGCACACCATTTAGGGGATTAAGACGGTATTTTAGGATGTCAGGTTAAACCGATATTGAAAAAAATTGATACGAAGATATATCGAGCCTAGGTCAATAATTAACACTGTAACTAGATCGGAAACAAAAATCCTATTTGCATTAAGGAGCCGTGCCCAAAGTGGTAAGCAGAGGTGCACTTTAAGCCTACAATTTGCCAGTAATTTTGTTGGTCCCACGTAGGTAATAGGGGACAAGCTTATTTATTGCCGCTACCAAGAAGTAGACACTACAGTAAATCTATAACCACTCTATTAATCAAACCAAAATTCCAAAGACAAATACAAGTAGGTACCTATCTCCCTTGGTGGAGGTGGCCGAGAGGGAGCGTAGGTACCCTCCCCGCCGAATTCCGTAGTCAGCGGCGAGGGCGCCGCAGATTCATCTACACCCAAGACCATCGACCTCCATGATCGGGGCCTGAGGATGGCGGGTTCGGTACCCGCCGTCCTTACAGACGCAAGCTAGAAGGGTTGTGTGCTGCGGGGCCTTTGCCCCACAGTAGCAACCAGATTCACTCACTGACGCGGGATAACACCCTACCCCAACGACGCGGGATTCTCATCCCGAAAAAACCCCCGTAGAGACCACAGAGGTGGACAAAGTCCGCCGGGCGCCACTGGAAATACCTTCTAGGGTTACCGGAGACGCCCGGCAATGGACGTTAGCCGCGGTATTAAAAAAAAAAAAATAAGGTACCTACCTTAGTTAGGTATAAAGAGTCGTTCTTTTATAATTGTTACACATACAATAGAATGATTATTAAGATGAAGAATAGTCGATAGTAACATTTTCCTTATTACTTTCCTATTTAAAATTAACGTGTTATGTTGTAGTTAGTGACAAACAAGTAGAAAGCGGTCGGTTAGATGATGTCGTATGGCCCGTATTGCTTTCGCTTCCGTCCGCGGGGCGGCGCCACTAACCTACTCCAACTAAGCCACCAAGAAAGATAAATACAAACATTGGAACCGTCCTAAGATAAATATTTAACGACTATATGATTATGATAAAGTTCTTTAGAAAAAATAGACATAGGAAATATTTACATTAGAAGTTTTGCGTTGCGCGATTCTGCATTTTCAGTTTCTATGCTGTAGATTTCGTAAAAAAAATTTAATGCCGTGAAACTGTTATAGGATGATATGCCATTTATCAAAACTAACAAAACGAATATATAGGTATATTTAAATACTAATGTTTATTAAAACTACAGACCTAGCCACCCACACGTTTCACTACTAAAAGAAAAGAATACAAAAACCAGTTACAAAAACAGAAATTTAATTTGATTTTCGTAGCTAGTTATGAAAAGAGAAAAAAAAATTCTACGTTCGTAGCTGATTACCAAAACTCAGATACGGATGGAACCGAGGTTAACACATATAGCAGAGCGTAGATACTCGTAGATATCTATGCATAAGTAGGTTTATTAATATTTTATAAAAATAACTGTAAATTTAAGTAGGTAATTAAAATAAAAATTAAGTTAGAAACGTCCATTCAACCCTACTCTCCACCGAGGTACCGATCTTATAGAAGACTTGCTAATAAAAAAATATACAGTTCAATTTATTACCAACAGTAAACCAGCTACAAAGGTAGTCCCTGCCTAGCCTATAAAACTTTCTCAACAGCCGGCGGCCTAAGCGTTTTAACATGTAAAAGCGGTAATTCGCGAAAGGAAAAGCACAGACACTTCCTTGAGCAGAAATTGAAAGTGGACCGCGATCATAAGAGAAAACTGCATTGACTGCATAGACGGGAATTGCAGCGCATTGCAAACACCTATATTTTGTTAAATAGCGCCATCTATTGTCACATTGTCTAACTATCGAAAGAGATTGGTAACAGTGACATCTAGCAGCTAATAGTTACAACTTTTACGAAACAAAGGAAAACTAGTCTGTTATATTATTAGTTCATAGATGTCGCTATAAGCTTTTATATCTACTCTGTAACAAGCCGTCTGGCAGGTAATAGTCGAACTTATATGAAACAAAGTAAACTATAGTTAGTTGATAGATGTCACTATAAGCTTATATAACTACAAAGTAATAAAACATACCTTTACCTCCACCAGCATCATGCACCTGTGGCTTGCCACTTGACATTCTCTGCATCGGTGACGCGCTCCCATAGTTCATACTAGGTGTGTTGTAGTCGGAACTGATTGGTTCTTGCTTTATACCGCTAGATGTCGCTGACAACTTCTCAGCAAGCAACGGATTCGCTGAAGCGATATTATATCGTCCATTGTTGATAGTATTTGTGACGGCATTGTTGATGGCGTTGGTGCCAGATCTCAACAATTGTTGTAACCGTTGTTGGCCACTGTTTGGCAGTGACAATTGACTGTTTTGTTGATAGTAGCCATGATGTTGGCTACTCGACGCTGGCGATGAGATGTTGTTGTTTTCTTCTTGCTGAAATTTAAAACGATATTTATTTTAGTATACCATTTATAATATGTTCTATGTATGATACAGGTTTAATATTCATAGCAGTTCAAAGATGAGTTGAGGCTATTTAATCGACATTCATGTATTTCATAAAGTCCTACACTGCAGGACATGCGGTATACATACAGAACTAAATATAAACATGTGCGTTGTGATAACTTTTTGATCACTGTCATTTTCAAAAAGTGCAGATGTCATTTGACATCTATATATTTAATACGACAATTTATCTGTCTGTCCGTCCGTCGCGTTTTTCAATTATAATTAATAATACATACATTTGCATGAAATATTAAAATATTCTTTTTTTTTTTATATTTGAGGCGATACAAAGTTCGCCGGGATAACTAGTATCAATTATTAGAGTACCGAATTGAAGAAAAGGGAATATCAGTAATAGAAGGCGTTAGGATGTTTAGTGAACATTGCGACACAATATTATTGTCATTAGGTCGTAACAAGTATCATACTCGAGTATTCGAAACGAAGTTTGATGTTATGTTATTACATATGTTTAAACTAGCTTTCCCGGCGAACTTCGTACCGCATATTTTTTCTAATGTTCCGCTAAACTTATTTTTTCTTCCATATGAACCTTCTCCTGATAGTAACGATAACAATTTAAAAAGAATTAGCGAAATCGGTCCAGCCGTTCTCGAGCCATCTCGTGTCTTAACCAACCCGACTTTGTTTTATAAACGGCGGTACTTTCACGGTCTATATAGATTTATAAACTAAGCACCTATACAATTATCTACTTTCAGATTCCGCTTCATTTGAAATTAGACGACGTTGTGATGTATTAACATGGTAAAATATAAAGCGATTCAAAGATTCACGAACGTTTGATTCTAAAAAATAATATCTTACCACATAATATTGCATTGCAAATAGTGCCATCTCGCTTTCACTCTTTATTCTTTGACAATTTTATTCGTTGCACACTTTTTACACTCTTATGACATCCTCGATATTTGATTATACTATGAATTAATCATGTTATTACTTAGCACTTGTTCGTAATTTTAATAACACAGTCTAGTACGACTCACACTACGCCATTTCTTTCAAGAAGCTTATATACTTATAACCTATCTAAAAGGCGCTAGTTTCCTCAAGAAAAACAACAAGGCCAACAAAAAAATAATAATTTTTTTACGTACTTTGATTTCAATCGGCGGCACTGCAGATGCGGTTGCGTTAGTGAGGTCGGTGAAAAACGTATCGAAATTATCGAAGGCTGTTTCTCCTAGTTGTTTGAGGATATCGTCAGGGTCAGCAGCCTCGCCGGTGTCCGGGTCCAGGGTCAGGCCGCCGACGATGTTGGTGAGCTCGGCTTGCGAGAGGTCGCCGAGAGATGTCGCCATTTGATGCAGTTGCGCGGCTGCTTGACCGCCGGCTGCCACTACCGCGTCCTGAAACTGACCAACATTATATGTACGCCTATTTTTTTATATACGGAAACGTATAATTTAATTCAGTTTGCTATCTTTGTTTTTGTTTAATGATACTATAATTAATTTTCAAAAGTATTTAACGCTTTTAAAGTTAATTATGTTATGTTTTTACTTCCTGTGGCTTTCGGAGTTGTCTAATTACAGTATAACTAGTAAGACAGACCTACTATTACGCCTTTATCCCCGAAGGGGTAGGCCGAGGGGCATTACCCACCCACACGTTGCCATTAAAGTTGTTGGTCCCACGTAATAGAAGGCAAGCCTATTGCTGTTACTATAGAAAATCCATCTATCCTACTATGAATAAAAACAAAATACCAACAGCAAGGACAGATACCACTAGATAGAATGCCTGTAGTCCGAGCCTTGGTGTTTATTACCTGCAGACAATTGGAGAGATCGACCATCCTGCCCTCATTCTCCGCAGACCACCATTCGTCTTCAATAAATGGCATCGCCAGCGCCGGTACCGATGGCGCATTCGTCCCCGCCACCTTTGTCAGTTTGGATAACTAGGTGGCGCTGTACACACCACACAACACACGCGACACTCGCGAACTATTCACAATAAATATTTATAAAGTTTAACAATGTAATAACACTAATAAATTCGTTCAAAATGTTTGGCAGCTTTTTGGACGGAACGTACATTATTCGATGTAGTATTTATTATGCGAAATATAGGTACTTAGTTACGGAGGAACACATGTCGGTATATTTGTTTTGCTGCTGGACGACAGATGGCTCTGTTCTATTTCTTCAACGGTCTTATCTTCTTCTAGCCAGGTTACCTCACTCCTCGTGCACCACTCTTCTTCAGCAGCAACCTGTCAAAATGAAGAGCGTAGGCTTTCACGTCTCTTAATCCATCCTTATACTAAAATATTGCGATGTTATAAGCAATGAGGTGTTATTGCACTGGTTATTAGTAACGACCCCATAAAAACTTCTGTAATTTGTCATTAATAAAACTAAAAAAAAAAATTACCTGGAATAGTTAATCAAATTTCAATGTAATAAAACGTAACTGTCATTTGAGTTAGTATTTTAGTCTCACCACTAGATGGCAGAACCTGTACGAAGTGAAAATATTGTTACATTAAATTTTGAGTAAGTTACTTCTCTTTTTGGATTATAAGAAGATTTATGAATGCTGTAGTGGCGATGCATCGAGATCACCTGGCAACGTCCCGATGTATGTCAAATCTGCGTCGATACAGCATAGATGCAGCGCGGCGCTCTCTCACTTGCGCACACGCACACGCTGCTCTGGAAATAAAAAAAACAGATATTAGTATTTTTGAAATTAGGAACTTACAGATTACATTCATAAAAAAACCGGCCATGTGCGAATCGGCCTCGCACACGAACGGTTCCATAAAAAATCATGCCTGGTTTATGGTTTATGGTTTATGGTTTTATATCTGTTTTATTCTGTTTTTTAGCATTTACTGTTTAAGTGAAAATTTCAACTGTCTAAATAACACGGTTCATGAGGCCTGGTGACAGACGGATGGAAAGCAGCGGGGCCTGAGTAATATGGTCCCGTTTTACCCATGAGGTACGGAACCCTAAAACGACATTCATTTGCGGACTTTCAGCAAGTTGGTCAGTTGGCAAAACGTTCCTCTAATAGTTGCAAACTTTATTGCTTGGAATAATATGATTTTTAATTTTCATTAATAGAACTGACGTAACTACACGTTTCTTTTATCACAGAAATTAAAGTTTCCATAAATTATGCTCCAGCTCTTGACAAACAAATAAAAACTTATTAACGTCAGAAATATGAGATGGTCGCGTAATCATATTAACTATTATGTGGGGACGCACAATGCACGGAAGGCTGCGTGTGCGCAACGAAACAAAGAAATTCAGCCAATCAACGAGAGCAATTGTTAAAAAAGCGGACAATGCTAGCTCTTTCACTATAATTGTTGTGTGTGAGGTAAAAAGAATCACTTTTCGTTTCTAAACGCTTCCCTGTAGATATCTTTGTGGAAGTCTGTTGACCTTTATTATTAACTAACAGTTACCCGCGGTTTTGCCCGCACGTTTCCCGGTTACAATTTGCCTTTATAGAAAGAATAATATTTAAAATCGGTGCAGTAGATCACCGTCCAAAAATGAATAAATACTTATTTTCTACCTTATAATAACTATGATTCCAGTACCAGAACCTCGAAGTATTATTAATTACTTAGAGGGAAAACTATGGTATATCTGTCTGTTAGTACTAATTACAAGCATTTTGTAAAATAATTCCAATAATTTTAGAAACCGACAATATCTACAGCGCCATCTACCAGTGAGTAGAAAAAGTATATTTGAAATTTTAGTAATTAAGTGTTTTCATCTCGGCTTTACCAAGATCCAACGATGAATAAGAGTTCAGTTAAATGTAACCTTGGTTTGTTTACTTCCTGTTGCATTGACTTCAAGTATTAGGTAGGTACTAGAATCTAGCTTCGTGCCTATCAATTTAGGTGTAGGTATAACACACACTATCTAAATGTGTGTACGAATTTCTCCTAAAGCGATATAATGGTAGAATTACAAGTCTATTTTTTATTCATTTATAATTGGAAGACTCTTTTGTAAATATTCTAATAAAGCGATATAAAAAGATTGTAATTAAAATTTGAGGAAGAACCTTCAGCATTCTACCACGCGATCAATATGAGTGGCAATGCCAATAAAAAAGTTCAATTACAAACAAGAATAAGTTTCGAATTAATTTAACTATTATAATTAAAATGTTTACCATGTGAAACTAAAATAGTTTTAATAAAAATAACAAAAATACACGAGTATTACATATGTACATACTTTATATTATTAATTTGAGAGTCGTGGGTGGACCTAAACGTGGTAGGAAATGTCAATGTCACTGTGCTGACAGTGACAACATGAAAATAGAGGTTATATTTTGTTTTGCGTTATAGAAAATAATGTCCAGTCAAAATGATTCTGATTCTTCTACTTCTGAGTCAGAAGTTAGTCCTTGTAGTTCCAAATTCAATCCTGTAAAGGCCCTTTACTCCAAAAAGACTAAAGTTCCTATACAAAATGCAAAATTATATGAAAACGTCAGTCATTTTGAGACCGCTCAAAATAGACCCGATTTAAATGTAATTCCTGTTGGACACAAGGACCTGGTGATGAAGAGAGAAGATGCAAAACAGAAGAAAAAGCTTGAAGCTGAGCAATTGTTGTTGGAAAAGAATAAACAGCGATTTGCTCAGTATCAGGGTGAGTCAATTTTGAGGTTATGTTTACATTTAATTTTGATGTTTAAACTGGAGTTAGGGTCGGGGGGTGTCGCAAAGAGGGTCCCATACAAAAATGAAGTCAAAATTTTCTAAGCCCCGGTTGCTTAAAAAGTGTATATTTGGATTTTTCTTAATTTTTTATTATTTTTTATTTTTTAAAGATTTAAAACTTATTTGGTCTAATATGAACGATTAACGGATAGGTCGAGGTGGTTTAAAAAAAAAAAAAAACCTAACCTAGAAGGCTAAGGCTAAACCTAACCTATCCAAGTCGGGGTACTCTGGAGTCGGGGTGTTAACTATAATGATTTTCCAAGGTCATCCTCAACGGCACCTCCCCCAATAGGTCGACAAAAATCGTGAAAATTTTACAAGTCCCTCCTATACAAAAATCGGTCGGAAATTCGGCTATGTCCGGGACCCTCTTCCGACACTAGGTGAAATCGTGAATATTTTACAAGTCCCCGCTCCATACAAAAATCGGTCGAAATTTTTCTAAGTCCGGGACCCTCTTTGCGACACCCTAACCAAATATTGGCTAAAAAGTGGGTACCTGTGTGAAAAATTAACTGCATACATTTAGATTTTCTTTCATGAAAATCCATCTTATATTTTCAGTTAAATAATCACAAAAAATTCAATGTCATCAGGCTGGGGTCTCTTTCCTTTTTAGGAGTATTTCTCTTATTTTCTCCTCCCAATTATTTTGGAAACAAAGTTTTATGCATACTTGACTCTTTCAAACATAAATTGATTTAAATTTGAATCTATATTTCTTGCATAACAGTGCTATTAATATAATTATATGGAATCATGTATTTAATACTGAGGTTTTATTACTTACTAGTGAAATGTTGAATGAAGAACAATCGGAATAGTCTATCAACCGAATACTTAAATGTCACTCAAATATTTAGAAGGCTGTCTAAATGCTTGGGCAGCCCAAAAACTTAAATTTCTTATACTCAAACCTCACTGTTGAGTATCTGAATATTTGAGTGACGTTTCAGTATTTCCCGTATGACAGTTATTACTGGCCACAAATTTATAATTTGTTTTTTTAACTGTACTTACAATATTTTTATAATTCAAAAGTATTACAATTGAGCTGACCTTGTGCTATAAGTACTAGGTGACTAATACAAGTTAATTATATACTTGTAAAATAGTCCGAGACGACCAAGAATTTAATTGGCGGTGGTTGCCTTTCAAGATTTTTTCAAAATTATAACATAGCTGCTACTCTTTATTAGTAAACTCATTCGGCCGTTTTAGATATTTTTAATTTTATTAAACTATTATGTAAAGCCCATTAAAAAAACTACATGGCCTGGTTACGGCAATAGGCTTGCCCCCTATTACGTGGGACGTATGTATGTATATACCTATGTTAAATATAATAAATTGTATAGAAAACAGCAAAACTCCGAAATAAACTTTTACAGATCATATAAATATTTGACCCACCCCGGGGTTAAATCCTACCTCCTAATATTTTACAACGACTATGCAACCGAGGTAGTATAAAAAATTGCATTGCAGTGTAATTTTTTATTTTATTTTAGAATTGAAAAGGTTTCCAAAAAAAATTTACTTTAGTCCTTAGTGCTGGAATCTCAAGTTCCATAATGGACCCAAAACAAATATTTGTCTATACAACATACTTTAATGGAGTTTGCATGTACAGTAACTACATTATATATACATATATTACATCGATATAATCCTAAATACTCACGGTAGATGGCTCTAACTTCGCAGTAGGATGATCAAAAATAGATTGAACAACCATACTCTGATCACCGATTCACATTTGGACTGTTCGTCGACAGGACGATTGATTTGCGTCTGCAGCAGAACATTTCACAGGGACATTTCACCGACATACACATTTATCTCCGATACCTTCGGCGGCAGGCCTTTCCACATAGATGGTCGACCGAAACGACGGTCAACATATTTCTTTTGACTTTTCGCTCACCGGAGAGTCATTATATTTCGCACCCGCGTTAAAATTTTTTTTTGTGCGGTGTCTATTAACTTTCGTAAACAAAGAAAATTCCCAAATTACATGTTTGGCTTATCTTACGATTGACGGCGAATTCTCCGGAGATGGAAAGATCTGTAGGTAGTCAAATGAGTGAAATCTTTATCGTGTTGGTCAAACGTAGGTACATATAAGTGGAAATGGCTGTCGCCAAAGGTGTTGTGTCCCTTGGTGAAATGTGCTGGTGGGAAACCGGGGATAAAAGAATCGTCCTGTCGACGAACAGTCCAATGATGATCGCAATATTGAAGTCTTCGCATCTGGTCTTGGATAGCTCAGTTGGTTAGAGTATTCCTTTTTTATGGTAATTGGTTCAAAAGTTCTAATACTTTTTATATATTTTTTTAATTTTTATATTTGGTTCGCCAAATCGACGCCGCCCGCCTGGTGGTAAGCCGTGACGACGTCTAGCGATTGTGGGCCACTCTCACAGCACACAATACTATAAAGAGTGGCCCTCAACATGTTCTACTGATGTGCCTCTTCACGCTCCGCTTAAAGAACCCAGGTTCTCGCGAACATGCTATCCACTGTGTGGGAGTGGCATCTCTGCCCGGCACGCGGTGTTCGGGATCGGAAGGAAGAGGGTGGGATCAGATTGAAGAGCTCTTCAGAACACTCGCCGTGGTAAATACGGTAGAATGCGGCCAAGGAAGCTATTGTTCGGCGCTGAGCTAGCGGCTCAAGGCTTTCCGTTACCTCCGGACAATCTATAATACGGATAGCCCGTCGCTGCATAGCGTCGAGAGCGTCCAGCAGATACTTTGCGGGGCCGCCCCAGAGGTGTACAACAGTACAACTCTGGTCCGGTGTAAAGAATCGCTTTACCTTATTCAGTATTCCTAGTTTCCGCGAAGCTAGCCCTATACATCTTTCGATGTTGTTTTTATTATTGAGCTCTCGACGAACGTCTATGCCAAGGATGTCAAGGACCCGGGAAGTAGCCGCAAAGCGGTCTGCGAGCATATCCGCTTTCTCTTGGGCTTTGTGAGCCAGTGTTCCATCTGGGTAACGCAGCGGTGGCAGCGAGGGCTGACAAAAGTTAGATTGCTTTGCCAGCTTTGCCGGCTTTGGCCAGTTGCCAGTATCCACGGCTGCCCGTGGGATGGGAAGTGAGCTCCAGACCAAGCCGCGCGACGCGCTGGGCATCCGCTCTCTTAAAGGCCCTCTTGCTGGATTTTGTGGCCCGGTTGTACGCTGCTTTGATGTGGCCCACGTTTGGGTCGCACACAGCCCGGGCCCTGATCCAGGCGTGATATGCCGACTGTTTTTGTCGAACAGCTTTGGCTCAATCTCGCCCGAACCAGGCTCTGCGGATACTGGCGACATCAGTGAAAGGGATGTTATATTCCATCCCTAAACTGATCTCGCCAGAAATCGCAGAAGCGCTATCGAAAGGAGCCTTTCCTACAAATCAGCGCTGGTTCCAGGGGACGGACGCATAATAATCGCGTAGGCCGTCCCAATCCGCTGACGAGTAGTGCCATAGTCGTCGTGACGTTTGTACAGCACGTGCAGGAGGTGACACTTTCATGCCAGCGTGAACAGCTCCTACCGAAACACTGTACTGGGCTTGGCGACTCGTCAGCAGTAGACCCAGCAGAGCGGGCGCGTGATCTAACCTGTCTGGTATCCGGATGATCCCGCATGCCATCTGGGTCAGACCGTGGTAGAGAGCAAACGCATGGGTGGCCCTACCCGCATGATCAGTCCTGTGGGACCCCAACCATTCAATGTGATGGCCATTGAAGTCCCCTAGAAATACTAGATCAGCGTTCGGGAACCGCACCTGCGCTTCATCAGCCGTCTCGCTGAGGTACTGGAAGAGCTTTGTTGTCTCAGAATCCCCTGTGTGGGAACGGTAGACGCACACGTAGATCTGGCTCATAGAGCCATGGTCTACGTGCAGCCAAAGGACGGAGTTGGAGGGGTTCTCTAGGCAGCGCAACCGGCGGCAGCAAACATCCGCCCTAACGAACACGCACACCCCGGCTTTATCTCGAAATTGTTCCTCGATGACATAGCCGGGGTAACACAGGTAAGACGTTTCGTCAGGGCGGCGTATTTGTGTCTCTGTGAGGAACATCACAGCGGGCCGTGCCGTCTCAAGGTGACGGTGGACGGCATCGAGGTTCGCATGGAGTCCACGGATGTTAGTGAACTCCACCTCGAAAAGTGAAGTTGTGGGGTTTCCTGGGGCAGCTGTGAAACGTTGGCTTTTTTTGTTTGCACTGCCATTGTAGATTTGAAGAACAAGAAGCGTGAAGACAGGGCGACATTTGGTGCAGCAGTAAGTGACAAAGAGCAGGGGCTAGCTTTGTCTAGAACCGTGTGGCTAGGTCGGAGCCGACTCGCCGGACGGAAGGGCTCCCAAACCCCCTGATGCAAGGCCGCCGCTACCCCACACCAGTTGCGACCCGGAGCGACGATCTCACATCAGGATTATGCGCAAAATATGTGGGGCAGCCTCCTGGGGTGGTTGGTCCCATGCGGCTGGCCCCATGAATATGTTGCGGGCGGCCGCGGCAACACCGTTGCTAAGGGTCGACCTGGCCGGCGAATCGACCCACACCATCCACACTAGACTCCGTATCGCCCCCACTGGTCCCATGCCTGCTGCACCATACATCGCCCCGGGCCCGGCGGTGCAGTTTCTGAACCCCTAACGCAACCCAGCCTGCAGGCTGGGTTACTTGGGGGGCTTTAGCACAGCTGCACGGTGGTACCCCCCTGGACCAACACTGTTGTACCACCTGGTACCCACGTAGGGGCCGAAGCCACTCCATAGGTACCGTAAATTAACGAGGCTCGTCCGTTGATCAGCAGGTGCGCCACTAGCAGTTGAGGTCGCTGGGGCCCTATTGATGTTGGTAGAGCCCCTTTGCACCCAAAAGACATTCGTTTTTGTGATTTACATTGTAAAATATAGGTATGTTTATTTTCTAATTCCAATAATACCATAGTTCAAGATAGAGGTTAATATTGATTATGTAAGTTTAGTTAAAGTGACGTATAAAGATGTTTATCATAAAATCTATTCAGTCAAATAATGAGAACAGTGATCCATCTAAGACGCCATGCGCCAGGTCGCACCATGAGGTCAGTCTAGGCCGGGCGTTCAACGCACGGTGCTCTGTGTCAACTGAGTGCAACGACCTCACCCCCTCCCCCCCTCGCGCCCCTATTAGCTCACTACCCGTACCACCCCCCTGGATTATCTACGCAGGCCACCCAGGCAGCTGTGGGACTTCAAATTAGGGATGGCTTATTTATGAATTTGACCTTGATAGGATTAAGTGACAATATTACCAAGTGATCTATCGTAAATCGTAGCTTATTAAATATTCTTAAAATTTTCAAAGCATTTACGTTAGTCTAGTAATAACAAAAGAATATTCGACGCGATTTTTGAATTAATTCCTACCATAGAGTTGCAACCTCCGATATAGAGTACTATAGAAGTGATGTGATGAATAACAAGTGATGTTCGTGTGGGTTCTAGTTTTATACAGCTTTAATATACATAGAAAGATACTCGTATCTCCGAATTTTCAGGAGTTTCCTTCAATCTTCATCAGACGAATCGACGCCTCTAAATTACTCATATACAATGTTTCGATATGTCGATCGTTTTCATAGTAGACGCCCAAGTCCGGTTGTGAATGACTTGCTATCAACAATGGAATCGACTCATTTGCATCGCCCGTGACCTGCTGGCCCCGACGGCCTTGCGACGAGCATATTAACTTTTTTTTTACCACAATAAGTTTTAGCACAACTCGGTTACGGTGATTTTACGTCACAGATGAAGGTTATGCCGTTGCAAATACTGTTATGGCGGAACGTGTCCTTGGTTTTGTAAATTTTGTAATAAGAGATCTGCAGAGTCTGTGTCCTTCTGTAAAATATGTTGTACCTTCTGGGAATTAGTGCATTTTTCATACATTTGCTATCGGAAACTTGATCTATCGTAAATCGTAGCTTATTAAATATTCTTAAAATTTTCAAAGCATTTACGTTAGTCTAGTAATAACAAAAGAATATTCGACGCGATTTTTGAATTAATTCCTACCATAGAGTTGCAACCTCCGATATAGAGTACTATAGAAGTGATGTGATGAATAACAAGTGATGTTCGTGTGGGTTCTAGTTTTATATAGCTTTAATATACATAGAAAGATACTCGTATCTCCGAATTTTCAGGAGTTTCCTTCAATCTTCATCAGACGAATCGACGCCTCTAAATTACTCATATACAATGTTTCGATATGTCGATCGTTTTCATAGTAGACGCCCAAGTCCGGTTGTGAATGACTTACTATCAACAATGGAATCGACTCATTTGCATCGCCCGTGACCTGCTGGCCCCGACGGCCTTGCGACGAGCATATTAACTTTTTTTTACCACAATAAGTTTTAGCACAACTCGGTTACGGTGATTTTACGTCACAGATGAAGGTTATGCCGTTGCAAATACTGTTATGGCGGAACGTGTCCTTGGTTTTGTAAATTTTGTAATAAGAGATCTGCAGAGTCTGTGTCCTTCTGTAAAATATGTTGTACCTTCTGGGAATTAGTGCATTTTTCATACATTTGCTATCGGAAACTTGACCTAGACAGCTGTGTAGTTAATCGTTAGTCTAATGTAATTAAATAAAATTATATCAACCTTCCTGTTGGTATTTTCATCAATGCTTCATTCGTAGAGACATTTTAACGTAGTGACAAAGTTTAAAGTTGTGAACTTTAAACATTATGTAAGTCGGTCCGACTCTATGTGTATCCGATTTTCACATAGCACAAGATCTAATATGCTTATCAGGCCCTCAATCCGCCAAGCAGTTGCGGTATTTAGTACAAAAATTGGCAATTAATGAAAGGATAGTTAATAATAATTTACAACGACTCACATAAAACATGCGATCCCGCGACAGTATCACAAATTGAACTCCCACCAAAACCACGAAAATGGCTCTGGAAACTGACATTTACCTTCCATAGAAACTTAATGAACAATATTACCTCAGATTAAATAGAGCTGGCTCCATGTTTTGTTATTTAACGGCTTTTACTCGTTAAGCTTAATACGAGTAGTTTAGCCTAATATATGCGTTAGACAGCGTTCTTAGCAGGTATAGTTACAAGTTACAACCACTATGTTTTGCAATATCTACCTAAAACACGGACTGAACAATCGTGCGCTGTTTACATCTATTGAGTTTATCTAAGAAAGTGCTTGTTCGAAAGTCGAACATGGACGCGAATTTGCTAACTATATTTTTCAAATCCCATTGAATTTTGAAACGTAACGAATGTCCGTAGATTCGAGCCAGATGTTTTGAAACGTGACTGTTAGAATGGAGTACAATGATAGATTGATGACAGTTGTGTGGAATATCTAAATAAATTGCAATGCGTTAATCTAGATGCATCGTTGTATGAACGGTAACATTGCTGGCTAGACTTTCGCGTGTACAATTGTTGCATAACCGCTTTCCACATGAGTGGCGCTTGCCGTCTCACTCGGCCTGGAGGCTCGGTCGTTGACATGCCATCCAGAGATTTTGCACCTAGGGTTATTGGCATTCAATGAAAATTTACTCCGGATTTTTAAAGGACATTTTTTTAAGAGAAGTTATATACTAATATAAAAAATGGTCACAAATCTTTATTAAAAATATACTATAGAGTTGGCCAGTAGACGTAAATTCTAAAAACTTACAAAAACTTATGTCATCGGCAGGACTCGAACCCACGGCCTTTCCCTAACTCCTTATTTAATAAGTAAATGTCTCTAACCTAATTTCTGTTTAATTACATCATAGTAACGAGTCTGTTCTCTATAGGAGTATTTAGTAAGGTCCTTCGGCTTCAATTGTTCCGGCCAGATCCGTAGGAAATTCACCCAATTCTATAAAGATTTGGCTAAAATGTCTTTGTGAGTGAACGAGTAAACTTAACTAGAATGGTTAACAGTTTGATGTGGAGTGTTACGTTATAATTTCATAAAATTCTGAAATGGTATGTGATTTTATAGCATTTAATGTCTTTATGTAAGCGAATACCTTTCAAACACAGACGTTAAAATCTGCTATCTGTAAATGACATCGCGGCAATAATACTTAGAAAGCTATGTTAATGATTTCACATGGCAACTTTGAAAATGTCTTACAATGATGGCACAAAAACCTGTAAAACCATGACAGAATTACGAGAAGGCCGTGGCCGCACCTACGTCCATTGCCGGGCACCTCCGGTTAGCACTGAGAGAATTTCCAGTGGCGCCCGGCGGACTTTGGCCACCGGCGTGGCCGCTGCGTGGTGGTCGGGTGTTACACTGCATCTTTGGGGTAGGGTATTATCCCGCGTCGTTGGGGTTGGGTTTTTATTTAGGAAAAAGCCGTCTTTCAATGAGCCGGTTCAAACTATTAGAGGACTCCATAGAAAAGTTTTGTAGTGTTCCGGTATTCTGGGATCCTCCTCTAAATATAATTAGACAAAACTAAATATGTTGTTGAGGTCAATCATGGCTGCGCTCAGTTCGATTTGTCTTTAACCAGTGGTCTACCAATAAGTAATATTCTAAGACAAGTATAACCTTTAATTAAAATCTTCGACAATTATATTTTACGATACGAATTGTTGCGTGTTCTATTGTCTATCACGCTAAGCCGGTGAGATGCGCGTGCGCCGCACAACGTCGTCGTTCTGAATTTATCGTCTCTAAACATCTCTAAACGTGAAATTCATCTTATTGTTAGAAATGGAGAGAAGTGCCTTAGTATATTTGAATTTCACAGCCATAGAAAATAATATTATTCCTTGTAGGACTATTAACTAATCAAATACAATCAAACAATATAAATTACGAAGGGGTTATCCTGGACTCGAACCAGCAACAGTTACCTTATAGGTCAGGGGAATGTTTAGCATATTCTAAGTCTGGAAAAAAAATTTGTAATTATTAATCTATGGTTTTAGGGAAAATAAAAAAACAAATATGCTATAAAATTGTGTTAAACGCATAAAAGTAAATCGGGTACATCGTCAAATAGCGTCAAAACGGAACGCAAACGGAAATGATGCAACGGCACGCGTTTCGGCGCGCATCTGTGTAAACATGGCGCGCTTTTCTGAATGGCGCGATCGCGAGTAGTGTTTCCCGCGCTTGCTCGCGGACGACGACCCCGGCCGCGCGGTCAGCGCCCGGGGATAGTCGAGTGAAAGTAATTCGCGATCGGCGACCGCTCGCGAGTTATGCCTCCCTGGTACCTGGCACTACGCGGTTGCATACATTTGTTGTTAGTTTAACTAGTTTTTCTATTGTGCTGAGAGATTGAAGATAGATGAGATTTCTAATACCTCTTGATAAAAATGTACTTGCAATAAACCATTATCAAATCTGAATTCTTTTCAAAATACAGTTTCGTTTTCAACTACACACTACTACTCACTTGAACTATGTCATAAATACGAAACCTATTTTTTTGTTACAGTTTGATTACATTTTACTTTTTACGTGCATATTATTCTAACTCGTTTCTAACCAAGAAACCCGTTTTGTGCATACCGCTCTTGATTTCATTATGTTGTCTATATTTAGATTACATATTTTATAATAAGATAGTAAGCGTAACAGAAAAATTTACGAGTAGCCCACTCGACGCTCTATAAGTATTGAGTGTTGTTGAAATCTCTTTATGACTTCTGTGCGCCTGGTACTTTTGGGTGTCAAAACTTTTTTTCTATTTACAAAGAAATGCGATTGTTGCTCTAAATTATCTTATAATAGCTCGATTAGGCTTGTTTTCGACCACGTAGAATTGTTTCGCATTGCCCAATTCCCAAGGGAACACCAAATTGGTCCAAAAGATTCATAGATTGGTTAAAACAGCCTCTCAAAAATTACCTCTTAATATATAGATACATTCTCATAAATATTTATATAGCGCAATAATCCAATCGAGACAAACATCGTCTGTATTTTAAAAGAATCAGACATTCAACAAGTGCAGGCAGTGACCGATGTGGCCGTAGGGTGACTGCACCCGTCACCGGCCGTGCACCAACACTAGCGAACTTGTGTTATTTTAACAGGTGTCAAATGTATGCCACCGTGATAACAGGGTGCGTTGACACTTCTTTGGCGCTCTTATCACGACAGTAATAATTTGTATAATATAATTTTAATTGCTATTATGATCTGTTTTTTTTCGGTAAACTTTGTCGTTCACAGAGTTCATTAGCTGTCATTCGTATAATCAAAGGGTGCCGCGATTCCATTCCCAAGAAATTTAAATTGGCAAATTTTTTATTTTGTTACACTTGTGGGACAGATGGTAATAAAAAACCTACTTACTAATTAGGGGAATGACGAATGTTCTCGTGAACATGAAATTTTGACTAGCATTTTCGCGCGGCTGCGTATTACGTCATCATTAATCCAGAAACATTAAACAGAGTCATGAAAGTTAGATTAATATCTGATGCGCGTTTCAAACTATTTACACGCCAAATGACATCAAAATTTGTCGAGCCGTTTTTAAGTGATGCACGAACGAACAAACTACATGAACAATGTCATGGTTTCGGACTCAGAACCGCTAATATTTAGTTGCCCTGAGTAACTTTTTTTGAGTAATTTTTGTACCGAAAATGTTCTATTTATTAAGATTTTAAAATAATACTAGCGGACGGCCGCGGTTTTGCCCGCGTGAAATACTTTTATAGCCTAAAACTTTCTATTAGAATAACTCAATCTGTTGATGAAAACAGCATGACAATAGGTGCAGTAATTTTTGAGTTTATCGCGAACAGACAGACGCGGCGTAGGACTTTGTTACAATATTTAGGGATGCAGAGCTTTTCTATATTAATTAATAATATATTTTTTCTTTTCCTAGCAAAAATGCCAACAAGACAGCCGTACAGGTCGAGGAATGTGCTCACGCGCATGGAAAAAATCGACGGTCCTCTCAGTGTGCTGAAGGAGTGTGTTGACAAAAGACTTAGAGTAAAGGTAAGGTAGGTTTCAATACTTTTTTTAGGTTGGTAACCTTCACTGCTGGACGTCTCGGGTACGCCCTCAGAGGGATAACCCCAGGGCGCAGGCCAGGCGGAGGTGTTGAATTAACCAACATTATTTTCAATATTCTTACTTTCATTTCTAAGATAAAGAGTTATGCTTTTCCCAGCATGTATAAACCAGCTCGACTGCGTACTGACCATCCTCTCACTGTCATTCATTACTCATGCTGTTTCGCAGAGTATGTTTCCTTCGAAGGCCCAGCCAATTTTCCTCTTTTACTGACCTCTTCCTTCACACGGGGTAATGAAGAGTAATACTGTTGTGCGTGTATATTTACTATCAGACTTGTATAAAAATGCCATAATATACTAACTCAATTAAATTGGTCTAACCAACTTAAACATCCTTGCCTTTTTTTGTCGTATCCAATAGACTAACATTTGACATTATAAACAGAACTATCTGTTTCCGTGAATGCTTCTGCATAATATTTGGTGAAAATTGCTGATTTTGTTCATTTTGTACCCATTGTGAATATATCCATTGGTAACGCGGCGGCAAAAATCTAGCAAACGGATATTTATTAAAAAATGAGGACGGTACAAGAAACTGCATATTGAATACATGTTTAGAACTACATGTCATAATTTCTGGGCCCTTAATGCATCCTTTGTGCGTTGCTGGCACGTTGCCAACCCGGAATCTATTGCAGCTTTGATGACTGATGGCTTGTCCAAAACTGAAATAGTACAAAGGCTTTTCATAGAGGAAATTGCCAGCATTAACTAGAGGAATCTGGGTGGAATAAGCGAGGGTACATTTTACTAGGTGCAGATGCTGCAAATAAACTACAATTTGAGGAAAATAAAAAAATGGAAATATTGTTGCCATATTTCAAGATGGTCAAGTACTTGCTTTAAGAGTAAAGAATGAGAGTTGGTACGAGGATTTTCTACAATGATAAGCTTATAGAGTTGTAACAAAAAACCCTAAAAGTTATTATTATTTAAAAATCAGACAGTACCTAAAGATAAATTTCATAAAATTTTGACATTTAGAAGTCGTCCGGAAGCAGCGGACAACATGCAAAAATGGTTTATAAGCCATTTCTTGTTTTGGTCTTGAATAATATAACAAATAACTTTTGTTTAGTTTCTTGACCACAAAATTATGTATGTAAAAAAACTATGTAATTGACATTGACCACCATATTATTAACAACCTACACCTTATTATTTTTTTTGTATGTTTTCGTTGACTTATTGACAGCAACAAGTTGTTTGTTTTTATCTGAGTATACATACCTACTAATTGACCTTTTGATTAATACTGCGCAGTGGCTGATTTTTCGTGATGTCGACTGTGTTAAATATTTTCAAAAATATGCTAATTCAAATATTTTTTTATTTATCTCAGAACTTGTATAGAAAATTTAACGTCTCGCCTAATGAAGGTTTCTTAACTTCAGGCGTCCCACTGGGCCGGGTCTTCCTCATAGTGAGCAAACTACTCATTTGCCGTGACGGCTTCTCTGCATGCGCTGGGACTTTTACTACTCCTATTTCCGACCAATGTGGTATCATCCCACGAATGGTGGGATTTGCTGTAGGTGCCTCTTCACGTGTCCCTATGAATTTCATATACACACAGGATAGATTATATTGCAAACGGGATTGATATAGAACGCGTGAATTATGTTGACCATATCTCCTCAAAATAGCAATTATTAAAGATCTTATTACGTCTACATATTTGCCTCGAGAGATTATCTTTTTAAAATCCAGTATATTATGGCTAATTTCTAGAAGTTGATATAATGATCGTGCTCAGGTGCTGAGTCATTCGGTACAGGAAAAACCTTCAGTGTCTGTGTCTCCTATCTACATCTTTATATTTGAAGTGGCTAGCGGTATGCATTGTTGCTGAGTGCATTTTAGTACAGATAGCATCATAAAAACATTTTATATAGTATTTTTATGTTTTATGTAATTAATAATCTATATCCCACTAGTTGGTCCAGGCACTAGTAATTGGCAATCAGGTCGAAACGCCAGGTTATAAATATTTGTACATACCTAAGTCATGTTCGCGTTAGGGTGCATGCATACAAAAGCATTTTCTCGAGTATTTCTATGTAACGTGACGTTCTTACGAACTGGTAAGCTCAATTTCCAAAGTATTTTCATCAAAGGGTGATATCATAGAACATTCGGCTATTGTATAAGTATCTAGTATTATATTATATAATATTTTTGCACTTTTAAATGTTTTCAATGGTTTTCGCTTGGTTAAAACGCTATTTAATTACTGATGATTCATTTCCTTATTTTGGGTCATTAAATAATTCAATTTTTTCCTATTTTATCTTTTTATATAACATTTACTAAATATTTAGACCCATTACAAGCTACTTTATGAAAGGTTGGAGACCACCTTTCATAAGCTTTGTAAAACTTAAGTAATAAGAAATCTTTACCGATAATTAAAATCTTTGATGATTCTCAGAAACATGAATGATTCTGAGAATATTTTTTTTCGAAGAGTATACCGTTTTTTTCCTCTTTACGTAAAATGCCTCGAAGGTTGGTTTATTCATAATCCATCCCTTAACACTGTGTTGCATATTTTTTATAATTATTTATTATGGTAAATAAAATATGGTTTTACGTTAACTACTCACTAAACCACGAATATAGAAATAATGGACAACTTAAAAGTACTAGCGGCCTAATCGCTGAAAACTATATTTTCCAAAAAAGTTTTAAGATGTTATACACCTTAAAAGTTTTTCTGAAAAAGATGGTTTTCAACGATGCTATTGATGACAGCAGCTGCTGTATTTTAGCGAAGATGATGCTTTACAGACGGGGTATTGACAAAAGTGCCCGTTTAACGGCAATAGGCTCTACTCCTATTACTTGAGACCAACAACGTTATTAAGAAAATTGAGCGTAGAACATGCCTCTGTTATCCTTTCGGTAAAACAGGCGAGATTATTATGCCATGGACTATTGCTGGACATAGGCATCCTCCAACCAACAACGCCACAAAATTCAGTATTTAGCTTCCCGCATTTGAATAAATGAAAATTCTATAAATAACAATGATCATTTTATTTGTATTGTCGCATTTATAGCTGTCTAATTAGCGTTGTTATCTACCGAGTCCTTGAAAACCTTTGTACAAACGTTTACAACTTTACTTAGTGTATTTTTCGTTTCCTCATAGTATAAAATTACATGCGAACAAATTGTAATCATCACCGCCACAAGCCCTTGTTGCCTTGAATAGTGATTACTTGATTTGTTTAAATAAGTTCTTTGTTGTGTTTTACAGAAATTTTAACATTTTAATAACACTTACAGTTTTAATCATCAACTGAATCATAATAGTTACTGATATGACAGTACAAATAAGTGATGTCATAGTTGAGCATTTCATATAAATTTCTACAAGGCTTATCGTATTGACATTTAATAAAAAGAAAGTGATTTGATTTGACAGTTAAGTTATCACATCTAACCCTGAAACGTCACTCAAATATTTAGGAGCTGCTTAAATGTTTGAGCAGCCCTCCAACATACCACCTCCACAGCCCATGGGCGATATCGAAGTTCTGCAGGAAGAGCGGTCGGATTTTTGTTATAGGGCTCCATTATTGAGTATCTGTTAGATTTGGGAGCGTCTTAGATTAAGTATACTCCAAAAAAAAGTTTTATTGTAGAACTCTTACGACATTGAAACATTGCAGTTCTATATTTGATTGTTCTTAAAGTGGGCACCTCATATTCATTGTCAACGCGTAACAGATTTGGTTCAACGATGCAGGAATGAAAAAGTATGTATGTGGCACCCTACGTTAAAAATATTCATCGGTCCGGGTCTGAAGGCCATCGGCTGTCGCCGCACAAACTCCGTCATTACTATATGTTACGCAGCATGCGTGATGCACGTGGGGGTACCGATGGCAGAAAAAGTGGCCGGATATAATTTAATTAGATTTTTTAAATGTCAGATAAAGGGCAGATTCTTAAAATTCTCAATAGTGCAGACAAAGTTAAATCTACTTGGAAAATTATAAACGCGGAAAGAGGTCAACAAAAATTAAATGATAATCATTTTAAACTTAATATAAATGGTAAAATAACTACATCAGACTTCGAGGTCGCTAACGAATTTGAAATTTTTTTCTCCCGAATTCCTGTAGATTTGACAAAAACCCTAGGCTCTTCAACCCCCATTGCAGAATCTTTGTTAAAAGCAAACGTTCCTTGTTGTAACGTTATATTTAAATTCAGTAAAGTTAACATAAACACTATCTTAAAAACTTTTAAATCTTTAAATATCAAGAAAACAGCTGACCTCTGGGGCATCTCTGTGTATTTAGTAAATTCTTTTATTGAAATGGTTGCTCCTGAACTAGTAATAATATTTAATAATTGTGTTGATAGTGGTGTGTTCCCTGATTTAATGAAATCTAGTAAATTAATTCCCCTGTTTAAATCGGGTAGTACTTCAGATCCGTCCAATTTCCGTCCCATTTCTGTACTACCTACATTTAGTAAAATTTTTGAAAAAATTATGCTCAATCAAATGCAAAATCACTTTAACGTTAATAAACTATTACATACAAAACAATTCGGTTTCACTCGTGGTCGGTCCACCACTGATGCCGGAATTAAATTATTAGAGTGTATATACAGGGCCTGGGATGAGTCATATGATGCTTATGGTGTATTCTGTGACTTATCTAAGGCCTTCGATTGCGTTCAGCACCAGACTTTAATTAAGAAACTTGATCATTACGGAATCCGGGGGACGGCCTTGAATTTCGTCAATTCTTACTTAAGTGATAGGGTCCAGAAAGTAGTGATCAATGGTAAACAGTCACCTGGTTCTCCTGTAGCAATGGGGGTACCGCAGGGTTAAATTTTGGGACCTTTTCTTTTTCTAGTATATATTAATGATCTCCCTCACCTCATAAGAGACGACCACGAGGTAGTTTTGTTTGCTGATGACACTTCTTTAATATTTAAAGTTAAACGTGGACAGCGCGAACTTGACGATGTAAACATTACCCTCTCTAGGATAGTCCACTGGTTTTGTGCTAATAATTTATTATTAAATGAAAATAAAACTAAATGTGTAAGATTCACCTTACCTAATGTAAGACTTGTTAAAACCAGTGTTAAGGTTAGGGATGATATAATAGAATTGGTCGATGACACTGTCTTTCTGGGCATAACGTTAGACTCCAAATTGCAATGGGGGCCTCATATCGGGCCAGGCTTAGTTCAGCAGCCTATGCTGTCAAAAAGATCCGACAACTTACAGACATTAAAACGGCGCGTCTTGTCTACTTCAGCTACTTCCACAGTATCATGACATATGGCATACTACTGTGGGGTAACGCTGCCGATATTGAATGCATCTTTGTGTTGCAGAAGAGGGCTATCCGGACTATCTATGGAATGGGGTCTCGGGAGTCATTAAGAGATAAGTTTAAGCATATTAACATCCTTACAGTGTATTCACAGTATATTTATGAAATTTTATTGTATACCCACAAGAACAAAAGTAAGTTTGTGAAAAATAGTGATAATCATAATCTAAACTTAAGAAATAAGGATAAACTGGCTGTTCCTAAATTTAGGCTTCATAAAGTGACTTTTGCGGGGAACTTTATTCGAATGTACAATACATTGCCAACCGAAATAGCAAATTTATCTGTCAATAAATTTAAAAAACTAATAAAAAGTAAATTGTGCCATAAAGCTTATTATAGTATTAATGATTTCTTAGATGACAAGGCGGCCTGGTTGTAACAACGTAACGAATTGCTCCTTTCTAAATAACTCTGTATTAGATTTAAGATGAAATATTTTGAAAAAAGCCGAGCTGAGTTTCTTGAGGGCTCTTCTCAGTCTCGTTGCATTTTGGAACCCTCGGTAGAGTCACACCAACTTCTGACGAATCTAAATAATTTTCTGAAAATTTCAAAGATAATAAACGTTATTTTATTTTATTTTATATTTTATTTTTATTTTAAATTCTTGCTTGAGTTTAGAACTAGAGGCAAGCTCAGTGAGCAATAATACATGATTTAAGCACAGTTCAGTACATAAGGCATTTATATATATTTTTATAAGGGCTTTGGTGTCGTGTGCGCAATGTTAACAACTACCTAACTATGACGGGGGTTATTCAATTCTTTAGTTTTTGCAACTGTGATTTACCACAAATGTTGATCAGCGGTTTCGAAGTTATGCTTTTTGTCAGACATGTTTGGTCGTTGACTGTACCAGTTCTCCTTAAAAGGTGCGGTCTATAATAAGACTGATTTTAAACTGTGCGTGAGATCTCTTAACTTTGATTTCTATGCCAAATAAACTTTATCATTTTATTATTTCAAAAAGGTATCAATATTATTTCAACGTTACTTAATTTTTCAGTACATTTGCACATAACGGCATATTGTGCTATGTGAATTACATAACTGATAAAGATACCTACCTACAAATATATATTTTAAATTTTCAATAAGTAATATTTATGAAAGTAATCTAATTTTGCTACAAATCCCACAAGTTATTTATTGAAATTTATTATTTTTTTAAATAGCATTTATAACTCTCAATAATTATTCCCAAAACCATAAAATATAACATCTTTTTAATTATGTTATGTATGATTTATGATATGAAAATTCGAACAATGAACTTGCAAACCATACCAATCGACGAGACCTTGCTGTGATGTCAGTTATCTCATGGCCATTTTTCTGATTACGTATATGTATGTCCATATGTGTTGTATGTGTGAATTATTTTGTGTATGTCTGCGTAAGGGCTGACTAGGACGACTCAGGCACGATACTTCCTACTTTATTTACGATCACTGTATGTTTTTGGAGTAAATCGCCTTGAATATAGCACATAATTGCTGTACTTAGAACGTTTGTGAGATTTGTTAGAGTTTCTTTATCGTAATAATGGAGTTATAAACGTGTCTTAAGTGTAATAAGGTGATAACATCAAACGTATACTTTCTTCTGATGTGACCACGTCTCGTGCCACCCAATGTTAGAAAAAATAAAAACGATTTCAAATACACAAAGACACAGCTATCAATTTAAAATTTTTTTTTTTTAAATCGGTGCACTCAGTCTAATCTTAGATTTTATGAGAATTTTTCTCGAAGATATAGTTGAATTGAGAACGTCCTCCTTTTATGAATTCTGTTAAAATGTCGAGGAACTATAACGTACTTCCCCTACTATTAATAGTAGTCGAGCACGAGTCTATCACAGTTTTCGTGCACTTAGGACACTATTTTCCAGAGGCCTGTTCGCATGCTGGCGAATATGACTGGGGCCCCGATGTACCTAAAGCCCTAAGGCTCTTAAGGCTCCTAAGGCCCTAACGCCTAAGGCTCTTCATTTCGTTTTGGAGTTAATTAGAGTTTACAAGTTGCAAATGAATTAACAACAATCACAGCATATTATGTGTGTATTTAAATATTAATTATTAAATAACAAACGTATGTAGGTACTTAAAAAACTGGTGTTATTGCGGAAGACACAGTAATTGTATACATATTGTAAGCAAATACGTAATAAATGACTGAATAATATATTAGTTATAGTTCGCGAGGCCTAAGCTGTGCTTTGCATTTGTGTGAGTGCTCACGAAAAGTAGAGTAAACAAGCTCTGTGTAGCTTGTGTGTAAAACAAATCACATACTACGTTCACGTACGTGCACTCACACATATGCAAAGCTCAGCTTACGCCTCGTGAACTATACCATCTTCTGCACTTGGAAAATTTTCTTAGACGCAAAGTAACACTGACTGGCTCGGCTAACGTTGTTTTGCCATATAAATTATTTTATTAAAGGGGCTGGTATGTCTCTCTTATCAGCAAGACCCCTAGGGCAGAAAAGATATTGATAACTATAGTTTATTCAAGACATGGTGTACCTTGTACTCAAACAAAACATTCCACAAGCATAGGTCTAGAACTCTATACATAGGTAGGATCAATGAAAATCGCAGAAAATGAATTCCAAGTGACCTCCAAGTGAGTTTTGAGGCTGCTCAAGATTACGATATAAATACATAATTGAGCGGAGTTTACGAAGCTCTTTCTTAGACGACTCGTGTATTTCGTTCGTTATCGAACTCCTCCTAAACGACAGGACCGATCTTTTTGAAATTTGGCACGGTCATAGTGACCATCACCGTGAGTTCATATATCTGTCATAAAGATCGGTCTAGTCGTTTAGGAGTTCGACCCGTATCGACAAACTCAGCTCAATTATTGCAACAGCAGAATGTATTGCATACCTAGTATATATGTGTACCTACGTACTATAGTTTATCAACATACAGTCGTATTTACGTGTCGTCTGCACAACAGGTTAACAAACTTCAAAAAGTTACTTCAAGAGTTAGTTTTTCCACTTCTTCCCACTTCTGCCTACTCTCGCTTTTAGCTTCCAAATACATAAACCACAGGCAATGAATCTCGTAAAATTACATGACACTATCTTAATAATACTGCTTTAACTTTTTGTCTGAGTATTTTTTTAACCTCACTTCGAATGTAGGCGACCTTGTAGGTACTTAAATTCGGGGTGAGCCGCTACCTGGGTACCGATAGCAAAAAAATTCAAGTACTATAATTTGAAAATGAATCATAAGTTAAAGAACGTTATTTTCGAAGTTTGTATTTAAACAAAACATTTTTCTATTGCTTTTTAATTATATTTATCTTGTTACAATTTTGAAAAACTTACATCTTTGTAAAAGCTCCCACAGGGTCATACAATCAACGCGACCACATAAATCGCGCCATATCTGTAATAAAAAAATTTAATTAAAAATAAAATAACAAAGAATTCAAATAACACTTAAAACGTACCTACTGACATTGTACAGATCTCCGGTTGAATACGATCAGTACTTCGTTTCATTATCACTCAATTTATCTACAAGGTTTCTCTTCAAAATGAAACATACCTACTTACACCCTAACGATAAATATATAGTTTCAATAATCATTTAGATTTCAAGTACGCGGCAAGCAAAGGTATGATGCATTCGGCCTCGCGGGTAAACAGACGCTAGATAGCGCTAGACAAAGACGGTGCGAGGTCATGAGCGTAGCCTTGCGCGGGTGCGCGCGCGCACGCTTCCGCCTGTCGACGGCCGCCTCGCACGCAAACTCACTCGCTCTCCGACCGCCGATGATGATAGATGACTTTTATTCCCCACTTTTAATCCTGTTCGTATAAAATAATTAATATGATATTTTTTTTATATCTTCAATTAAAATTATAGAACTTATATGGTTTGTCTTCCCACGCATATTATATACAAATTATATGGAATTACGATTGCATTACGCAGACGTGTGTTGAGACAAAGATTATGTATACAGCTAAATTGTAAAGCTTCGATCTGAACTTCTGCCAACATTATACGTTGTTGGTGGGATTATTTTAAATCTTCATTATACTTATATAATTTTTAATTATAAATTTACTGTTTCGTAACAATGTCACTATAATTATGTCACTTTATACGTTTCAACCATCACTTATAGACATTCATGATGTCATCACATCAAGATTTAAAGGTTAATGCAAGTGCAGATCTTTGATTCACTCAATTAATTTGTTAAAGCGCACA
Organism: Nudaria mundana; assembly: GCA_963556515.1. NCBI lineage: Eukaryota > Metazoa > Arthropoda > Insecta > Lepidoptera > Erebidae > Nudaria > Nudaria mundana. The sequence goes on along the minus strand of OY748289.1, from coordinate 24,470,049 downwards.
ATATAATAACAAAACTTTCGAAGTGTAGATGGGTTGTCAATCCTACTAATATTATAAACGCGAAAGTTTGTGAGTATGTAAGTATAAGTATGTAAGTATGTATGCATGGATGGATGGATGTTTGTTACTCTTTCACGTAAAAACTACTGAATGGATTTTAATGAAACTTTACAATAATATAGCTTATACATCAGAATAACACATAGGCTAAAATTTATAAAGATATTGTGTGAATTGTTCAAAATATGACGCGGCGCGACGGGAACGGGAAAAAATCCAAATTACCACGCGGACGAAGTCGCGGGCGACCACTAGTATTGTATATAACATAGACGCAGGCGCATTAGAATTTTTAAAACTTTTGAGAGTCATTAGAGTTGAGAGTTTTCATATTAGAGAATAGATAGGTATACATCCTAGACTGTTATTATTTCTTGGGAATTTTTTGTAAGTTATCGTTATAAACTACTATTTAATATCTGTGGTGACGTCACCTCCGTAGCTATAGGTACGTTTTGCTCCATTCTGAGAATCATACATTTAAAGCAAAAAGTTAAATTTCTCCAAACAAAATTGCGGCTGCTGTACAAGTGTATTATGTCAACGTCTTGTCCTTTAAATCTCTAAGCAAAAATTGTCATTGTAGTTATTAAGTAGCCTTCAAATGATTAAGTTTAGTACTATCCTCACTCTGACTGAAGTTTCTATTGTGCATCTATACTAGACTTCGTCCATCGAAAGCTACATTAGCGGAATTACACAATTTTGATTATTAAATTTTCCTCTTCAGTTGATGTATGAAATATGAATACATTTTGCGCATAAAATGCTAGAGAAACCGCGAAGATTATTTGAAAAGGGCTTTGTAATAAGACAAATCTCGATGAGAATACGTCAGTGGAGAGGTTTTACACGATAGCGCTGATTCATTCTTGATCGGCGCAATTTGCATCATACACTGCGCATAACCGTAACCGAGCGATGAGAAAGTACAGCAAGAAACTGCAAGCAGCTGACTATCACGTATTATGCATTTTATTATTGCTTGATCGTTAGTATAAATTGTGTAACTTTTCTATCGGCTCATGCGTATTTTAGGCCCTTATTTCGCATGATGGTTATAAGATAATTAATGCAATCAATGTAACTTCTATACAGCCGATGTTTTGGTAGTTAATGTCGACTATTTTAGAATATTATAATTCATCTTAAAGGCCTGCAAGATATGCCGTTATAGTAGATTGTTAACCAAGGGAAGAAAGCATCCCATTTCTGACGACATATTTTGGCCAATAGTTTGAGGCAGAATGGGTGTTTTCACCCGAGTGAAACAGTCTACTTTTCATTTCGAATACGAGGAAAGCAAATAAACGTCAAATAAAACAAATATAACAATAGAGATTGATCACGTATCATCTATTGTACATCCCGCCTTTCTTTTAAATTTTTGTTTTTCATTCGCACTTTTTTCAGGGCAGTTATATTTTTCCATACAAAATGGTCTTCAGTTTTTTTAATTACTTCAGTTATTTTCTTACGCACATATTTTAGGATGCGCTATAGATTTTTTTTTATGATTTGGCGCGTTACCGCTGTCGATTTAGTCAGGTTTGGTCGGAGTCTCAATCTTAAAATTCTGAGTAAAATACTCAGTGTTTTAAGGTATAACTGTCCAAATAATTATTGTTTGTGCTATTTACGTTTTATTTTATTGTAACCCAACTCTTTTTTTGTTTATGACCGTTCAAAAACCAGAGTGTTGTATTGACTATCGAACTTTGGCTGTATACGTCTTATGCCATCGCCTCAAGATATGCTGGTGATTTTTTTTTACTATTCCGCCCTAGGGCCGAAATGTATCACTTTGAACCCGCATATTAGGTAACCTACTTTATGAAAAATATATTTCTACTTTTGTCTTATGAATGGAAATACCTTTCTTATATGTGACCTTTAAGTAGTAATTTAATTTCAGTATGTAATATATCTAATATACTTTTAAACACCACCTTTAATATTTTTATTTATTGGAAGTCTCTGACCAGTAGGTAACAAATATTGTTACGCAAAACGCGTCATAATTACGTTGCTGGCGGCGCGCGACCTCGCAACGTCTGTCATGGCCGGCGCCCGCGCAGTTTCCTACTCGATGCGATGCACTTCTCGCGCCGATAATATGTTTTGATTGCGATAATAATGTGGGTTAGTGTGTACAGCTGATTATCGAGAATTGCATAATTGAAATGTGTGTTATATGTACTATTAACGTCGTATTTTGTACCCTTCAATTTTAAATAGTTTAATAATGTTCCAGAAGGTTATAATAGGTTATATAGATAACTATGGCTACATATTGAACCTTCAGCATATTTCAGTTAGTAAACCTTCCCGTTTAGGGTCTCCTGTAGATTCTACAATATACAACTTGCATAATAAGTACTTTTCAACTATTTGATTTGAACTGTTAAGGGGGAAAAGGGTTACCTGCACAAGGTAACCTTTTACTCCCTTAAAGTGTAGTAAAGACTAATTAAAATTACAAATGTAAACTAATTATTTACTTAGTTGGTCCTACGTAATAGAAGGTGAGCCTGTTCCCGTGTCCAGGCACTTTGAATATAGTATATCTCTCGTGGGTCAGCAGGTGAATAAAAATATATTTAAGGCTAAATCACAAATATTTATCTAATGATATTTTTTTTTTCCTATTCAACGGAAGGTTAACGCATCACTTCCTCAATGCATTAGTCAAGTATTAACATAAATAAACTATAAAATTTTCATTAAAATAGTGTGTTCTTGAAAACTAGCATAACTTAGAATTTTTACGTCAATTTTATCCTTTAAGTTGGCCTTAGAATCCGTAAAAAACCTATTTGTTTGTCTTGATTTAATTATTAAATTATGTCATAAATATAGTTTGACGTAAATGTTATATAATTGTAATGTTTATTTCTTTCCGCGTTTCGAAAAAGGATGTACCGATCTTTATGTAATTTCGTCTCTTTATTGAAGTAACTTTGTTACGGCAATTATTAAGCTACGTTTGTCACTAAGTAATACTCGTAGGTTCCCATGTAGGAACGAAAAACAAAAATATTTTTCTTATCTATACTTTTTTTTTTTTTTTTTAATTCCGCGGCCCGAGGCCGCGGCCGCTCTAACGTCCGTTGCCGGGCGTCTCTGGTTACTAGCAGAGGGTATGTCCAGTGGCGCCCGGCGGACTTTGACCACCTCTGTGGTCTCTGCGGATGTTTGGTCGGGACGAGAATCCCGCGTCGTTTTGGTCGGGTTTTATCCCGCGTCAGTGAGTGAATCTGGTTGCGTGCTATGGGGCAAAGGCCCCGCAGCACGCAACACTTCTAGCCTGCTTCTGTAAGGATGACGGGTGGCGATCCCACCGTCCTCAGGCCCCGATCATGGAGGTCGATAGTCTTGGGCGTAGTCGCGTAGTCTGGGGCGGCCTGGCCGCCGACTACGGAACTCGGCGGGGAGGGTACGCTCCCTCTCCCTCCCGGCCGCCTCCTTCGCGAGCATGACTTGCTCGCAGAAGGACACGGCCGCGTTCCACCTACTCCCGCTGGATACCATGGCTTGAATCATGGTCCCCAGCGAGAGGGTATCCACGCCCAGACCCACTACGAGGTACCGGCGCTGACTCGCCCACGCTGAGCACTCCACCAACGTGTGGAGTGCGGTGTCGTCGTCGGAAACCTCGCAGTGTTGACAACGGGGTTTGACCACACGATGCATGCGAAACAGATAGCTACCGAAGCATCCATGCCCGGCAACGATCTGCGTCGCACGGTACGTGAGGTCACCATGCTGCCTCTGCAGCCAATCGTCCATGATCGGTCTCACCGCCGCGATGATGGTGGCACCCCCCTTGGGTTGCTCAAGTCGCACCCTCCATGACTCCATGAGATCCTGGCGGAGTTGGGACCGCTGGTCCTCGATTTCTCGAGACGCAGGCCTGTGGTCCCGCTCCAGCGCCTCCTTGCGCCATTGGAACAATGACGCAAGGGCTCTCGCTTCCAGGTCCCATGGAGGGGTCCCGGCTAGGAGACATGCAGCCTCTCCGGGGATCGTGCGGTACCCCCGTATGGTTCTGACGGCCAAGGTTCGAAGTGGTCTGTTAAACAGAGTCACGTTCCCCTTGACCGCCAACCTATCCACCCATACGGGAGCCCCGTATAGGGCCATACTCCGCACGATCCCCAGGTACAGTCTCCTGCAGGAGGCGTTGGGTCCCTTTAGGTTGGGCATCAGTCGCGAAAGCGCGACCGATGCCTGCGTCACCTTGGGGACCAAACTTCGGAAATGTGGTCCGAAGTTCCATCGGCTATCAAGTACGATCCCTAGGTACTTCATCGAGGGCTTGATGCCGATGCAACGCCTCCCACATTTATGCTGGAACCTTCGGGTGGACCGTTCCGATGTCTGTGAAAACACAGAACCTCGGACTTGTGCAAGGCCACCTCCAGTCCCAGCTGCCGTTTCCGACCCACGACTCGAGCAACACCCGTCGTGACCTTGAGTGCCGCCTCCTGGTACGTTGCACCCCGCGCCGTGACGAGGGTATCGTCGGCGTAGCACGTTACGCCGACGCCCCTAGGCAACGCACCCCGCAGCACCCAGTCGTAGCCGATGTTCCACAGAAGCGGCCCCAGGACCGACCCCTGCGGAACACCGCACGACACATCTCGCCGAGCTGGCCCGAGCCAGCTGGGGAAAGCTATGGCCCTCTCCGAGAGATAGGCCCCGACAATACGACGGAGGTAGAGAGGCGTTTCGTGATACACGAGCGCCTCCCTAACGCAGCTCCATGGCAAGGTGTTGAACGCGTTGGCGATGTCAAGAGACACCGCCACCACCACCTTGCCCTGCGAGACTGCTTCCTCCGTCAGGCTCTTCACGCGCATGATCGCGCTCACGGTGGAGCGTCCCCGACGGAAACCGAACTGGTTATCCGCCAGGTCTGGCCCCACACTCGTGAGATGCTCGACGAGGCGTTCCGCGATAATTCGCTCAAAGAGCTTACACACCTCGTCGAGCAACACGATCGGCCGGTATCCGGACGGTGAGTCCACCGGCCGCCCCGCCTTACGGATCAGGACCAGTTTCCCCGTCCTCCACACCTTGGGAAACTGGCCCCTTTCGAAGCATGCGCTAAAGAGCCCCATCAGTCGAGGCCCGAGTTCTTCGAGGGCCAGGACCCATGCACGGCCAGGAATGCCGTCGGGTCCGGGGGCAGTGATTTTCCGGCGTTTAAGCCGGAGTACTGCCGCACCTAGCTCCCCCACCCTGACTTCGGGTACGTCGTCCTCGCTGGTGCTATCCGCGTCGGGCAGAGACGGAGCCATGCGCGGAGGGACGTGCTCCTCCGCGCTCGTCGGAAACAGGGAGCCCATGACCCGCTCCAGCTGCTGCGGCTGGAGACTCTGGGTCAGTGGGGGCGCCCTAGGTCGGAGTTTCTCCCTGACCTGTAGGTACGGGCGCCCCCATGGGTTCTGCTGCAGGGTCTCCAGGAGCTCCTCGTGGGCCGCCGTCTTGGCCCGCTTTATCGTCTCCTGGAGATTACCTTTAGCCTCCCTGTATGCCTGAAAAAGCTCCGCCTCTCGGGCTGCCGCGTCGTCTGGGCGGCGACGCCTCCGGCGAAACCTGGTGTACCGGCGGCGGGCGGAGATGCATGCTGCGCGCAGCTCTGCAATCTCCGGCGACCACCAGTACACCTGCTTCCTGGCCGGTCTGGGTGTAACCCTGGGCATCGCCGCATCACAGATTTGCGACATGGCTCTCCTGAACCACTCCGCCTCGGCATCCACATCGGCAGGCCGGTCCGGAGCCGGAATCCAGGCCTGCACGATGGTCTTATCTATATTTATAATAAATCTGTAGAAGTGAAAATTCTGTACATTGAAAATATCAAAAAAAATAAATGGCAGGGGGTGTTACTAGACCGACGTCAAGCCCAAAAATGTGATTTAAAATTTTTTTGTCTGTCTGTCTGTTCAGGCATCACGCAAAAACTACCGGTTCGATTACGATGAAACTTGGTATAATTATTCTTTAATATCCTGGGCACCACACTGGGTACTTTTTATCCCGGAAAAGTATATACAATAAAAAACAAACTTAATTTTGCGGTTTGATCCCTAGACCCGATAACTATACCAACCGCGAATAATAAGTTTGTCGTAGGTTTTTTCTTTTTTTTATATTGGGTTCGCCAAATTGACGCCGCCCGCCTGGTGGTAAGTCGTGACGACGTCTAGCGATTGTGGGCCACTCTCACAGCAGACAATACTATAGAGAGTGGCCCTCAACTTGACGGCCTACTGATGTGCCTCTTCACGCTCCACTTAAAGAACCCAGGGTTATATGTGGGAGGAAACACGTACACAGGCAGGGCGTTCCAGGCCACTATTGTTCGGTAGAGAAACAAACGTTTAAAACGTTGGGTTCTCGCGAACATGCTATCCACTGTGTGGGAGTGGCATCTCTGCCCGGCACGCGTTGTTCGGGATCGGAAGGAAGAGGGTGGGATCAGATTGAAGAGCTCTTCAGAACAGGTAACGTCACGTCACCCGCAGTGGAGTTCACTAAGGGGCGCTACACACGGCTAAGATACTATAATATTTTAACTTAAGATACAATATCGCTCGCCATACAATTCAATGGACTATCACACACGACGAAGATCATTATTCACCGAGCCTTTTCCCAACGCAGTTGGGGTCGGCTTTCCAGTCTAACTGCGATTCGGCTGAACTTCGATATTTTCCGTGAAACGACTGCCATCTGACCTCCACATCCCATAGGCGATAACGAAGTTCTGTAGTTAGCCCGGTCGGATTTTTGATTTAGGGCTCCAACTACCCCTAACGACTGCCATAGATGATCGTATGACAACCGGGACCGACGGCTTAGCATGCTCTCCGAGGCACGGAGGGGTCTCAGTCTCTTAAGCAATGGTCACCCATCCTAAGACCGGCCTGACTCGATGTTGCTTAACCTTTGCAATGTGTTAACATTGTCGGTTACCACTAGACCACGAGCCCCTCTAGATAATAAATAATATTTCATATTTTCGTATCTTAAGATGAATTTTTATGGTATAATAGAGTATATTATGGAAGATATAATAGAGAAACTGTTGTAGGAGAGCTTTATGAACGCAATAAAACCCAAAACAATGGTTTTTAGAACTTTTCTCTGTTTGTCTGAATGTTTGGACACGCTAATCTCAGAAACGGCTTAACCGATTTGAATTTGCGGTTTGGTTTTCATTAGCTTCATAAATAAAAATGTTATGTAGATCTAATAAGTAACACGCAGGCGGAGCTGCGGGCAACAGCTATTTTTAATATAAAAATATAAAATTATTTTAATTATTAAAACAAAATTTGACTTTTATGACCAGTGTATCTAAAACATAGCTGGCGAGATGTGGGTGTGTTTGCACACCTCTGCCTACCCCTTCGGGGAAAAAGGCGTGATGCTATGTTTTTTTTATGTATCTAAAACTAGTACTAGTAATAGACAAATAAATACTCAATATTACAAAAAAATTACATACCAATGATTGACATGTCATTCATTAAAAGCTTAATGTGACATTACAACACTACCTGACGTGCACATAACAATGTTCGTTTTCAGTCGATATTCAAATCAAATGCCGTGACAAGTGACAATGCACGTTCTGTTTTTTTTGTCTATCACTGTCAAACCAAGATTTGCGTTTCGCGGCAAATAAGTTTAAAACATTTTTTTTTAAATATTTTACTTACCATTGCTTTATAAAATAGATGGTTTTGTTTTGTATTTCGTGCCGGTACAGTTTTATAACTATGTTATATTATCTGTGTGACACAGAGAGCATCGACAATACTATTAAAGTTGAATCTGGACTGGATTACCATCCATACAATTAAAGTAATCTTGTGTTACATGAAGTTCATGTAACATTGGCCTTTTGTTACACATGCATATGTAACATAATCATTGAAGTAGTAAACAACAACTGCACACTTAGACACTGACGTCACTGACGTTAAGCACTGAGCTCTCCAATGACATTCCAATTTCCAAGTGCAAATTTGACATTAATGTGACAGTAATGACTTATGAGATGACATTGTTTGTTGGTTTTTGGAATAAAAGACAGGAGCTCGTAATAATACGTGTCGTGTATTTCAGTCGGCCATGTTACAAAGTAAGTAAGAAGGAAGTGAACATAGACAAGACAATATTGATATAATCTAAGCATAGACTAAACTAGGCTATGGCTTACAAGCTAATATAATATTATGACATCTTCCCTTTAAGTTTATTATAACTTATATTTTAGATTCTTATATAAAAATAACAAAACGCATTTTAGTGTTTTGACACGAGACAATTTGACGTTTTATAAGATTCTGACAGTTGACATAATTTGACGTTGTCAATTCGACGATTGTTTCTAAATGTAAACAAACAATGGTTTACAACATTTTAGTTTACTAATTAATTACTTATAACTAAGTACATGACAATGAATACGAAACAATGCTTATAAGACTGTGTCTATAAGACGTTGTGGTTGCCTTATCTCTCTTCCTGAACTAGAATATTTCTTAATTGGTTGACTGCTAGTACGTTGAGGAGATTGACTATGAGAAATTTTAGAGTAATCATTTGTATAACAAGGAGTATAACTGATATAAGTTTGATTGGAACTGACTGGTTGAGTGTGAAAATTATTAGCCTGTGTGTTATGTGAATGAAAAGAATATTGAGACTTTGGTCTAAGTGTTATGTATTGTCTATTGCGACGATATGTACCAAATTTACTTTTTATGATATACGACCTAGGTTCAGGACTAACTTGTTGTATAATACCTGGAAACCAAGACGATTGTGGATGTTTTTGAAACATAACATGACTATTTACCTCCAAGGGTTTAAGATCTTTGGAATTTTTGTTGTAATACTCTTTCATTTTATGTAAATTTTGATTATTGACTTGTTTAAGATGTCTATAGTTACACAATTTTGGTTTTAAAAGTTTTTCTACTATAGGTAGCTTTGTACGAAGTCTACGTGACATGGAAAGTTGTGCTGGTGAACATAAATTGTTTTTGGGAGTATTGCGATATTGCAATAATGCTAAATATGGATCAGTATTATCAAGTAAACATTTTCTAAGCATATTTTTAATTATGCCTACTGTCCGTTCTACCATACCATTTGAACGGCTGTGATAGGGACTGGAAGTGACATGGTGAATATTCCAATCTTGTGTGAAATCATGAAAAGATTTGGAATTCATCGGTGGACCATTATCTGACATTAATGTATGGGGAATACCATGACGAGCAAATATTGACTTTAGCTTGATTATGACTTGGTCTGCACTGTAACCATTACTTAAAATTGCTATCTCAACATATTTTGAGAAATAATCGACTACAATTAAGTATGTATGCTTGTTCAATTTGTTGTAACTTGAAAGGACTAAGTGACAAATTAGCAGTGAGTAAATTAACATGAAGTTTAACATCTTCATCCAATTCTACTAATGCATTTTCTGGTAATGCAGCACGGGACAATGTGTCTGCGACATATGAAGAACTAATTAGAGACTTTAATTTATTGAATTCTTTCTCATGACTGTCATTCCATGACCATATTGTGTTTTTATTAAGTAACTGTCTTATGTTTGATGTTTCTTTTGATAAATTTTTTATGAATGAGCCAAGAAAATTAATCATGCCCAGGAATCTCTGGACATCTGTGACATTCTTAGGCTGTGGCATGTTGCATATTGAATTTACTTTAGATGGATCTACAGACACTCCATTTCTATTGAATATAAAACCTAAATACTTGACTTCACTTTGACAAATGTTACATTTATTACTATTAAATGTTAGACCTATATCTTTTGCACGACAAAGAACTTTTTCTAGTATTTGATCATGTTCTTGAATGGTTTTAGCATGTATAAGAAAGTCGTCCATCATTATTTTAATGCCTTGTATGTCACCAAACCGGGAAATCATTTCTTTATGAAAGATTTCTGGAGATGCATTGACACCAAACGGTAGCCTTAAAAAACGAAATCTGCCATAGGGGCTTATAAAAGTACATAGTTTGGATGATTCTTCATCTAAGACAAGATTCCAAAAACCTGACTTAGCGTCTAAATTTGAAAAATAACATGAACCATTTAGTTCTGCTTTAATTTCATCAATATGTGGAAATGGGTAATGTGAACGTTTAATAGCTTTATTTAACTTACGTGGATCTAAACATAATCTAATGCTTCCATCCTTTTTAGAGACAATTACCATAGAGTTGACCCAATCAGTTGGTTCATCAACTCGAGCAATAATACCAGTGACTTCTAACTTATTAAGTTCTGCCTTGACTTTATCCTGTAATTTAAAAGGAATTTTTCTACTTGCGTCTACCGACGGCTTGACATTTTCGTTGAGAGTTAAAATGACATTTATAGTTTTTAAGAGCTCCTATTCCATTAAAAACCTTACTATATTTCTTTAGTATTGACAGACTGTTTGACTCTGCAGGGACTTTGTGACACATTGACTGTGATATGACTTGACTTTGACTGTTAGACTGACTTGACATTGACTGTATATTGTTGTTCTGGCTATGCTGACTAAGTGTGTAGTTTGGACTGTGTTCAGATATGTTTTCATCAAAGGTTACTGACTGTATTCTTTTTATGACTTTTAACTGTTGACAAGACTAAGACTGTCTACCCAGAATATTTTTGCAATCTAACTGTGTAATATGGAAACACAAGTTGTATGATTTGTCATTATACTTACATGGTAATGTACAATAACCGATTGTAGGTATACTTTGACCTGTAAATGTTGTCACGTTAAATGGTGTTTGTATAAGATTTATCTCTTGCAACGCTAGTTTTTCAAATGCTTTCTTAGACATCAAATTCACATCTGCACCTGAATCAATAAGTAAGCAGACAGATTGACTACAGATACTTAGGGTTATTGACCATTGGTTACTATAATTTACAGAATTACATTGATAAACAGCACCTAAAAAAGCTTGATCATCATTAGAAAAATCTTCTTGCACATAATTAACATATTTTTGCTTGGACTTACACATCTTTGAATAATGATTAAGTTTTTGACAGAAATTACACTTTGCACCAAGAGCAGGACATTTAAAACGATGTGTTTGACCACACTTTGGACACATTGAGTTATTCATAGACTGATTGTTACCTTTATAACCATTGGGACTGCTATAACTCGATGAATGGGATGTATTGTATGACTGGTTAGGATTGTACCTTGACTGTTGACTGTGACTCTGAATTCTTGATTGACGATCCTGTGACTGCGGATTGTACCTTGATTGTTGACTGTGACTCTGAATTCTTGATTGACGGTCCTGTGACTGCGGATTATACCTTGATTGTTGACTACGACTATGATTTCTTGACTGATTTCTTGACTGACGATGTTGTGAATGACTTCTACTGGACTGTTGACTACTTCTGTTATGTATACTATCTATACTAGCTACAGATGAATTGGGATTTGTGCCTGATAATATTTGAACTTCTTTCCGGGACGATTCTAGTGACTTAGCAATATTTATAGTGGCATCTAAAGTGGTAGGCAATTCTTGCAAAATTTTCTCTTTAATGTATTGATTCTGATCATTTAGATTCCAACTAAATATATCTTTTAGTAAATCGTCTTGCAATTCACCAAAATTACACTGATGGGCTATATTTTTGAGATCTGTTATATAACTGTCCAGCTGTTCATTTTGCAGTTGCTTTCTGTTAAAAAGTTTATGCCTTATCATGGTTATATTGACTTTTGGGCTGAAATAACCTGCAAATCTGTCGATCAACACTTGTAGCTTGACTGTTTCGACATCTAGGTTGAAAGAATAAAATATGTGAAGGCAATCTGGTCCTATATAATGTAATAAAAGTGCAACTTGCCTATCTTCGCTTTCTTGATCATATTTAAATGCTTTGAGATATATTTTGAATTTGATGATCCAATTTTTCCACGTGAGCGGCATGTTGGATGAATGAACGTCCATGTGCTTGAGGCGACCCGACGACGTTGAAGATTCGTCCATTTTTTTCTTTTGGTTGATCCAGTTCTTCCTAAGACACGCCAGTTTACACCACACCTGATGTTTGTTGGTTTTTGGAATAAAAGACAGGAGCTCGTAATAATACGTGTCGTGTATTTCAGTCGGCCATGTTACAAAGTAAGTAAGAAGGAAGTGAACATAGACAAGACAATATTGATATAATCTAAGCATAGACTAAACTAGGCTATGGCTTACAAGCTAATATAATATTATGACAGACATCTGACTGGCAAAAGGAAATTTTCATTCGGTTTGAAAAAAACTTCTATAACTCAGAGTGATAATAAAATTGGGAAAGCTCAGGATCATAATAGTGGGATATGTAATTTGTTTATTTAAAAAAACAAATATAATTACTTAAAACTCGTAATTTTTTTAAGATTTTTAATAACACACATATCCAGCCTATATCCCCGAAGGGGTAGGCAGCGCATTTAATAAAATAAGCAGCTATATTATAATTTAGAAAATTTTATTTGTAACCCATTACCTTGCGATGGAATGTTGATGAAAGGCAACAAAATCTTACGTGCCAGAAGCTGTGGCACAGCCAATTAAAGCCCTGGGCGTCTCGGGCTATCTGGGCGTCCCGGGCGTTTTTTAAAAAGCAGTATCATATTATTTAGAATAATTTAAATATATGCAGGCATGTAATAATAAGTTGCACGAAATTAATAAAAAAATGCGGAAACGTTGTTTATATAGGTTTATTTATTATATTTTAATGGTAAATCAAAACAGAATTAATTTTTATTAAGGCCACAAGAATTAATGAAATCCAAAATTAGCATTTATTTTACAAGGGCATTCTTGCGTTCTTAGTTCTGACCTTTCAAATATATAAATCAAATGGATAAATAAAATAGGAAACGAAGCAATACGGAATTAGTTCTAGATAAATTAATTAAACCGAGACGAATTACTCATCCATCAAAGTCGTTATTTTTTAATTTTTTTATTAATGTTTTTTTAATTAATTTTTGTTACTTTATTGCTACTTTTATTATGTTGTTTATGAATGGAGGGTTTTTTTGTTAATAACTGAACTGAAATTGTGGGAGTTTTTCTTCTATTAGACTAACTGACAAACGCGAATTCACTTACGTGGAATCTTTTTCTTGTTCCATCAATTCTTGCAAATTTTTCTTATAAACGGTGAAACTTTTTTCCAAGAAAAAAGAAAAAGTTTTACACAACAATATTAAACACAACCAAAAACAAAACTTATTTAGCAATCAATCTATAGACAATTCTACTGATGTTTTTTTCGTCTTTTTTTAATGGTTGTTACCTCATATCTCTGTACTGGGTGAACCGATTTTGATTTTTTTTACATGAAAGCTACTAGTTTCCAAGTGGTCCCTTTTCAATTTGGTCCCATTCCTACAACTATTTGGTCTCATTTCGGTAATTTAAAGTCGGTTGTTGTGTCAATTTTAGACGTATTTTTATAATTATTCTTGTTTATACCATCATGCCCAGTAGAAACGGAGCGGCAATGGAAAATTTTGCAAAAACGGAAAAATAATTTATTTTGCAAGCTGGCGAATCTGGCAGTAAAGGTAACGACACACTAATTCCACGGCATCGCCAACAGTCGCGTGCATTCGCTAGCATTTAATATACCATATGTGGTAAGTACTTCCTACGTTAAGATTAATTCGCGTGATCGTGGGTTATCATAAAGCGAATCGTTCGTGCGCTCGGCAAGGACATACGGATATAATAATTTCGAAGGTGTGTGAATCTTAAAATTTCCTGCAGAAAATTCTCGAATATTAATGCTGTATCATTTAATATTTAAATTCTGTTATTTTTAGTTATTTAAAGCCATGGATTATTGCAATTTGATTTTTTGCTAATTAAATTAACAACTGCATCTATTAGTTATGCGTTTTTAGGGTTCCGTACCCAAAGGGTAAAACGGGAATCCTATTACTACAACTTCGCTGTACATCCGTCCGTCTGTCTTGGGCTTTATCTCATGAACCGCGATATACCATGTTAGATCACAGATGATGTATTTCTGTTGCCTCTATAATAACAAATACTAAAAAAACAGAATATAATAAATATTTCAGGGGTCACCCAAACAAACAGACGTGATTTTTTTGAACCCTTTGTCGCGAGGTATAAGCGGAGCTTTGAATTTGTGTGAGTGACCACGAAAAGTAGAGTAAAAACTCTTTTTGTAGCTGGTTACTTGCAACTAGCTAGCTTCCAGTTACAGGCATGCCAGTTAGTGAATACACATGACTGTAGCAAGCACTTGCAAGGAGCTGGTATGCTAGTGTGCAAGCTACGGGCATGTGTATCCCCAGCTTAAAAGAGGTCACATATACGTCCGCTCCGCTCCGCTTATCCCTCGCGAACTGTACGCACCTTTTTTTTTATTCTCGGAATGAAATAAAAAGTTATGATATGAAGTAACAAACATAAAAACATACAGTCGAATTGAGAAACCTGCTCCTTTTAAGTCGGTTAATAAATAGTCAAAAATACTCTGCAACGTATGTGTTTCTAAGTTCCTAAGGCCGTGCCCACACTGACGGTCAAAGTCAAACGCGAGGTTGAACGAATCCGCAAATATTTTGCATCACCACTATGTCATAATATTTGACAAATAGGTTGTCAATGTCAAAACGTGTTGTTATGCAACATTACACAATGTTTACCTTCACTCTTCTTTAACTTTTGTTAGCTTACATACCTACTGCAATCGTTCTATTATATTTTTTTACTAGCCGATTCCCGCGTGGAATTATTTTCTTGTCCACAATTCCCACGGGAACACAATATCGGAAAAATATTGGTACTTTTAAGATTTTTTTAAAAGTCCATAGTTTTTTTATTTTATTTTTATTTTATCTTGCCAAAGACAATATTTGTATGTTTTTAATGAAGTAATCATTAAAAACATACAAAAATTGTCTTTGGCAAAATAAAATAAAAATAAAATAACGTTTATTATCTTTGAAATTTTTAGAAAATATTTAGATTCGTCAAAAGTTGGTGTGACTCTACCGAGGGTTCCAAAATGCAACGAGACTGAGAAGAGCCCTCAAGAAACTCAGTTAGGCTTTTTTCAAAATATTTCATCTTAAATCTAATACAGAGCAATTCGTGTTAGAAATATAAACGTAACTATGTGACATATTATTTTAACGAGTTCATAACTGTGTCAACGGTAGCATGAAATAACGGAAAATCCCCTAAAACACCATTAGGTAAATGTAACACAAATACGCCTCGACCTTTAACCAGCGGTAGGGCCAAGACCTTGGTGATCGTTCCAACTTATCAATTTGTTTGTTAGTTTTTTATTAGTAGATAAAGGGCCGGCCTTGGCTGATGTCGACAAAGGCCGGCCATGTTATTCCGGTCGTGTTTTTTTTCTACGACATCTTAATGCATGATAGGAGTTTCCGTCTGCATTTTCCTTCCTTGCTGTAACAATGCAGTAGTCGAAGGTTGCAGGTTTTTTTGGTAAGTTTCAAATGTCATTGGACATTGTCTGTTTCTTCTTTAATTTCTGCCCATTTTTTTCTTTAAGTATTTGTAAAATCTGTTGCTGCAGTCTTGAAGTAAAAAATATTGTGCGGTCGTGGGACCCCCGTCAGGAACGAAGTTCTTTACGCAACTGCAACGCAACCCAACCTGGGTTTGAGTTGCTTTTCGTTTTACTAACAACGCCGACGCTAAATTTCAAAAAAATAACCTTTCATTCACCGGTTGGGAACCACTGATAAGCGTAACGTGACGATTTCAACTAAATCACACTACCAGTAAGCCGTGTTATAGAACTTCGTTTTGTATGTCTTTTATTACTTAATAATAAGTGTGTAGTATGCCGAACAGTTATTATATAAAATAATCTAATAATGGCCATGTTTCAATTTCGATGACTTTTAAGTTACTTAATCAAATTATTGTCATAAGATAAATGTCACACAATTAACCAACCAAAAACATGCCTATTGTTTTCAAGCAATAATTTATTACTAAACCGTGAATGTTCATATAACGTGATGATGTAAAGTTAGCGACCAATGAGCCGGTAAATTAACAAATTGTACCTTATCTATATTGTAATTTGTTGTGGCAAAACTTGGAAAAAATTGTCACAGTCAAATACTTAAAAACGTTACAAAACAGAATCGAACAGCGTAAAACAATAAATCAAAAATAACACACCATGTATAACATAAAGATAGGTGTTCACTGGGGTGTGACGTCACAGATGGTGTTCACTAAACAAAACAGTCGCGTCAGGTGTCCGTGACCGTGGCAGCCGAAATCGAGAGTGGATCTGGAGCGTTTGCGCAACCAACACGACCGCGTTAACTTTCGCGACTGCCGACAGATTACGTTAGGTTAGTTTTCTAGACGAGTTGTTATTATAACATAAGCGGCGTTGAAATAGAAAAATCTGAAGGCAAAAAGGCATAAATGGTTGTAACTTGTATTTCGGTAAAGTTTTCCAGAGTTGTGATCTTCTTCAGGGAATACTCCGGCTAAGAAGATACTATAATGTTTAGTCGGTACTTGTTGAAATTTATATAGGAGGGAAGTAGATGAGGATTCCGCACATCAAAAATACCTCCCTCCACCAGATAATCTAAAAGTGTTGTGTGAATAGGTACATCAGTAGCGTGGTGGCCGCAAACCGTTTCTAAATCTGTTTTGCCCACCTCTTCTCAGGTGGTGTAGTTGGCGCTGTCTCGATGGAAGTTACCTAGGATCGCCGATCGAGTGTAGTGGCATAGCGTGTCACGGGTGATACCCATGTTCAACAGTGAACTGTTTAAGACTGACGATGATGTTACGGCAATTTCCACCAAAGCCACTAGGTTAGCTACTAGGCTGAGGACGTTATTCTCTTAATGTTAAATGCGTAACATCAAAATCACGTCAGTGTTGAACAGTCACGGTCATGAACAACCTGATCTAGGTCGACCTCATCTTCCGGATGCATGGCTTTCGTAACAACCGCTCGAGACCAGAACACTGATCATGATCACGGTTTCACAATGGAGTGTTTGTTCATTTTAATGACATGTGTGTTTTTGCGTCTATTTTTGATCACTGTGGCTACTTTTCTTAGATATTTCTTAATTTATAAATTAAGAACTTTCCAGCGGTAAAGTGTGTGAGGTTAAATGGGGCAATGTCTAGATCTACTGGAGCCTAAGACCTCGAAACTTAGCTAGTGGAGTTTTGGTCAGTTGGCAGAACGTTCTTTCTGGAAAGGGAACAGTCGCTGGTTCCAGTCCGGGCGGCGGAAGTCTACGTATAGTTTTAGCGTTGATATTCTTAAATTATTTCAGAAAAGTTCTTATCTCATTTACACATTTCTGTTCATTTATTAAATGAATTATCGTAAACAAGTTCACATTATTGTTAAATAATCAATTGCCGGTTTGTAAAAGTGTTTTTATTTTCAACGTTTTGTCAACATCCGGTCCATTAGTTTTTGATTTTGACAATGACCTTGATATTGTAAAGGGGATATCCGTTACGTTTTGCGTCGGTCAATAAATAACCGGATCCAATACGGATCTGACAGGTCTCGTCAGCTCTTACGTTTATTTTATATTGTTCACTTTTTTTTTATTAAGAAAGCGAAAGTATCGTTAGTTTTGTTTTTAAATTAACGTTTTATTGATGTGTTGTTTGAGCGGTTAGTCTTCTAGAAACCCCTTTGTAGAGACTGCAGGGTAACTATCTAACTAACTAAGTCCGCCGCCGCGCCGGTGCCTTTCAAAGGTGTACCTGGGAGTCTGGACGCCTGACAATGGACGTCAGGGTGGTCTTATAAAAAAAACAGAAAGGTGGAAACTTGTATTTGAGACTGTACTAGTTATTACGAGTATATGGGTCAATATTAGTTTTAATGTAACTAGAAATTATATACCTTTACATCGTGCATCTACTATTACGTGTGAGTAAGGAAAGTTGATTGAGAAAAGCCATGAACTGACCAATGTGGCACTTTTACTTTCGTTACAATGTAATATGGGAAAGATGTGTATGTATGTATAAGCGTCGTTTTTACCTAATATGTATCGATAATTTGGTATGCATAAACTGCAAATTAGAAATAAACGCCGCAGTTGCGGTTTCTTGCTTCGCTACACCGAGCTCTATGCCTCAAGTCTTAAGATTAACGCCACTTATTTACCGCTTTCTTGACTAAATGTCAAAAGGTGACTACAACCTAGTCAAACAACTATACTACAATTTTATAATCCAGCATTACTTGAGCTTGAGGTACACGTTTATAAATCATATTATAAAACCTCCGCTACTGCATTGCGCTTCCGTATTTGCACGTCACATCACTTTCACTATGATCAAAACAATCAAATTCAAACTGTATACACCTACATTAAAATACAATTTTCAAACATGTTTACTGTTTTTTTTTATTTGAATACCGATTGACATGATAGACAAATATGTATTTAATTTAAACGTGTACAAGGTATTGTTTCGGTTGTCGGTTAACGGGTGATGGCCTCGCCAAGGCCGCACGGTTGTGTTTGCTTTCTCTAGCGGTCAATGGTCACAAGTTGGAAAATGGCAGCTCATTTCGGATTCACTTCAAGGTCGGATATTATTTTTGAGGTAGTTTTATTTATGTTTCTTTATACACCGTGAGTACCGCCGTGTACAAAAAAAAATATTTTAGACTCAGAACAGAACCGACTGGAAGTATTCCTTTGAAAAACAAATACATTATTTTTACAAAAATCGGTTTACAAAAAAAAACGGTGGTACTTTCACGGTGTATAAAGTGATGTTTTTATCATGGTGTTGTTTACCTATGATTCATTTGAGTGCAACAGCAGTGAAGACTTTATTTTTATTTTTTCTGCTTTTAATTTACATTTAAATAATATTGAAATTTTGCTGTTTTTTGCTACTAGCAGATCACCGCACCCGCGTGATATAGTTTTCTCGTTCCCGGTTCCCGTGGAAACACATTACCGGGATAAAAAGTAGCCTATGTTAATCAGGGATAATGTGAATATATATCAGTGAACGATTTTTTTTGATCGGATCAGTACTTACGGAGCCTATTCGCTTCACACAATCAAGTCTTTCCTCTTTATCTATACAGGATGGAATCTTTTAACGACACCTGGGGGGAAGTACTCTACATGCTGGAGATAGACAATATTACTCAAAGGAAACATTCCTTTATTTTTAAAAAGAAACAGAACTGCATTCATGGATTTTCGAAAATTCGTTTGCCACACCTGGGAATCGAGCCGGGTAAAATCCGAAAAAATAACCTCCTGTACTTTTATGGCATCGATCGATAGGGTCAATCATAAGGATCAAATCTCTCTAACAAACGTGGTAAATTAAATGAAAGGAAAACCATGAAATCTAAACTTTTAAGGAATTCATTTTCAGTAACTTTTAATAGCGAGTTGTGATGAATATTCAAAATCGTATTGTGCACCTTAGTTCTTAACTCGTTTATAGTTGCATAGGAATTTTGGTAAATTAGATTTATTACATATTCCCATAAAAAAAATCTAAAGGGGTGAGATCTGGTGATCTCGCAGGCCATCTGATTGTGCCGTTTGTACCAATCCAGGTATTGAAATGGTTATTAACATAGGCAGTGGTGATTCTGCTGCTATGGGCCGGAGCACCATCTTACTGTAGAATTATTTGGTTTCGCTCTTCCTCGGGTAAAACATTTAACTCATTTCTTAAGAGGTGGACACGTGGACTAACACAACTGTATTTTTCATAATTCCGCACCAGACGTTAAAAGAGAATCTTACTTGACTGTTAGTTTCATGAACACGAACAGGATTCACTTGAGACCAATAATGGTTATTGCGGCGGTTGTACATGCCGTTATTACTAAAGTTGGTTTCGTCAGACCATACAATGTTACTAAAAAAAGTGGAGTTACGGGCAACTTCAGTTAGAATGTTTTGACAAAATTGTAGTCGTCTCTCACGATCCCCAGGATGCAATTTTTGAACCAACCGACCCTCACGATAACATTTATACTTATTACTTTTTCAGGACTTTAAGTACGCGAGTGTGGGTGGTTCCAATTTCTTCGGCAGCTTCTCTGCTTGAAGCCTTTGGATATGCTTCGAAGTATGTTAAAACACTTACATCAAAATCGGAACAGTCCTGCTGAGGACGTTGCCTTTTGTAACTACCAGTATTTCTTAAATTATGAACCATTCTCTTCAAAACAAATCGAGTTGGTATTTGTCGGTCCCGATATCTCTCTCCACACCACCGCAAAGCTAAATTCACACCCTTGTGATTTAAAAATAAGCTTCCATTAAATCCAATTGTTCTTGATAAGCCATTATTACGGTGAGCTGACAAATATGAAATAATTTGTATAAACAATCAAATGTGAATAACAAAAGTCTATTGCAGGGCGATCTATTTCACAATTCTATTTTCAAATATTCCATATTTAATTAAAATATGGAATAAATGCCTCACGCAGTTGTGTCCAGACAGCATTATAAACACGTGCAAAACCTCCACCCTGTATATAGAAATGGGGAATGTCCCCCTTAGTTCTCGGTAACTGCTTATGCTCCAATGATGGTTGACCCCTCTATGGATAGCCCTCGATCTGGAGGCAAGCCAAAAAAAAATTTGACCTAGCCCTAAGGGGTCAAAAGTTATAGGCCAAAACCTATGGCGTGGTGCATATTTTTGCCATGTTCTTGTTAAAATGATTCTAAAAAAAATCCGTAATGACGATATTATTTTACCTCTGGCGAAACGGATGTATTATAGAAGCAGGTTGTCTAAATAATATGGTCCAAACTCACGGGTATGGAGCACCCGTTTTCCTTCTTTTTCGGTTAGAGACCAACGTTAATAACGCTCTATTCTGTCATGTTAAGAATAAAAAAGTATACAATTTATATAAACAGGACTTACGAACACATATAAACATAAACCAATAATAAGGTAATTCAATTATATGTAGGTAAATCGGTCAGGGTCGACGTCAAAAAATATACCTAGATAAAAGGAATGAGTTTCTGGAAGAGGCATGTGCTTTATTTACGAAGGTATCCATGTCAATTAAAGATGAAATGTGGTAATGAGCTCAATCGAAACTAGATAGATTAACGGTCTTTGGACACAGCGTCAGGGGTATCTA
This sequence comes from Nudaria mundana, assembly GCA_963556515.1. Lineage (NCBI taxonomy): Eukaryota > Metazoa > Arthropoda > Insecta > Lepidoptera > Erebidae > Nudaria > Nudaria mundana. The sequence goes on along the minus strand of OY748289.1, from coordinate 24,448,718 downwards.
ATTAAAACAAACTCGCTTTCGTTCCGTATGCTTAGTTCTTTAAAACTACGCAACGGATTTTGATACGATTTTCACCGATAGGTTGTGTATTCAAGGAGGGTTTTTGTGTATATAATTTGTCAAGCGGGCGAAACCGCGGGCATCCACTAGTAGGGATTAATACATTAGATGTACAGAACACTAAACTTCAAAATAAACTCCAGCAGCTCTTGAAGTTGACCAAACAAGACTGAAGAGTTTGATTTATTTAAAATATAATCAAATTTATACAGCAATTGGCATTCGTAAACTCGATGGCCCTTAATGCGAAATAAATCTACATCTGAATATAGTAAGGATATCAACAAATATGTGGATAGCGACCTTATAAGTGAGGTTTTATCATTAACCTCAGTTTGCGACCTTCTTAAACGTACGAAAACGTTTGTGTAATCTGTGGGCGTGGGTGACACGTATTTAAGTGATTTTCGACTAGTTCCCCGTTCATCAATCAACCTATCAACCTATTTTCATCTTTAACAGCTTGTTTCAAAAGATAATAATGCTGTCCCTGAGGTCTCAGGTTCGATTCCGGGCCGAATTAAATATTTGTGTGATTCACAACTTGTTTGTTCGGAGCTTGGGTTTTTTGTATTTTTAAAGCAATGAGTTTGCTTAAACTATTCTTAAAATATTACGCTACCTTAATAGCGCGATCTTGAAGTTATGAATATGATATGAAGCAAAAAATCGGTTTTTTTTCGGTAGTGGTCATCGTAGCTCAGTTGGTCAGAGCACTCCCCCTGTTATGGATAGGCCGTGGGTTCGAGTCCCGCCGACGACATCAGTTTTTGTGATCTATGTATAATATGTGTTTAGAAATATATGTTTATCTGTCGTCTAGATCCCATAGCACAAGCTTATAGTAGCTTAATTTGGGCTAGATGACGTTGTGTGAGAATTTCCAATAATTTTTTTTTTTAGATTGTCCGAAAATTATGTTTCTTAATTGAACATTAAAAAAAAAATCAAAATATCTTTATTTATGTAGGTCACAAAGTAACACTTATTAATGTCAAAAAAAGAAAATGCTTCTACATTTACATTTACCGCCAGATTCGCAAGGCAATAGGTAGAGCCTGTGAGGAAAGAACCTGGCAAGAAAAACTCACGGTCACTCTTTTTATTCTCGCTACTAATACTTCGTAGCCACCGTATAAACGAACTTAATTAAACTTATATAATTTTACAATATGAATCACAAGAACAAGACCAAGACGTGGTAGAACGTTCCTCCTGGAATTGGATCAGTCGCTGTTTACTAAAAAAAGTTAGCATACTTCATTGCTTATAAAATATCTTAATTAATTGAACTTAAACGTAAAAAAACATCTGCTACCTTTTTAAAAGGTCTTATTTCTATTTTGGTACAGAAACAATCTTGTTTATGCAAATAATATTTCTTAATCGTTGAGTTAATATTGCTAAGCTTTCAGGCAGAGTAATTATGTATTTTTAGCCATAAATTTGTTAGTCGTAAATGTGTATGTAACATTTTGGGCAAAAAAAGGGCAGTGTTATGCTCGCGAAGTAGTTTGTAGGCTTCCGTTATTCATGGAGATTTGATGACGTCAAGACAACGAAGTCTTGACGTCGCTTTCCCGTTTTTGCAAAAACTTTTATTGTTTTTCCGCCCCTATTGACGATGTTATATAAAATCTTCCTCGTTAAATGGAGTATTGAGAAGATATTTCTGATTCGAACCAAGCTTCTGAGGTTAGCGCGTTCAACCAAACAATATCTTGATCTTTATAATATTAAGTAGGTATACATTATATGATTAGATTGATTCCAACGAATTAGTCTCTTTGTATTCCCTTGCTTTTTAACCTAGTACGCTATCAGATGAATTCTTAAACTTGAGATGGGCGTCATTATCACTACATCTAAACTAACTAGTACGGTGTCTTACGCCGTGCTTCGCGCCGCACCACGCCATAGGTTTTGGCCTATAACTTTTGACCCTTAGGGCTAGGTCAAATTTTCGATTTTTTGGCTTGCCTCCAGATCGAGGGCTATCCATAGAGGGGTCAACCATCATTGGAGCATAAGCAGTTCTCGAGAGCTAAGGGGGGACAAAAATTACATCCACCATTTCTATATATAGATAGATACTATAAAGAGGAAAGATTTGATTGTTTGTTTGTTTGAAGCGAATAGTCTCCGTAACTAATGACCCGATTTTGAAAATTCTTTCACTGATATGTAGCTACATTATCCCTGAGTAACATACTTTTTATCCCGGCAATGTGTTCCCACGGGAACCGGGAACGAGAAAACTATATCACGCGGGCGGAGCCTTTTAGTCACATTATACAACTAAGTGGCTTCCGTCCGTATGTATGCTTAGATCTTTAAAAGTACGCAACGGATTTTGTTACGGTTTTCACCATTGGATAGAGTGGTTCTTAAGGAAGGTGTTTATTACCTAAATCATTTGTCAAGCGAGCCGACGCCCGCGGTTGCCGCGGGCGTCCGCTATGCACTTTCGCCTGTATTGCATAACCCAATTTTTTGATTTAGGTGTCCGATCCGGGAGATATCCAACTTTACAGCGCATTTTTTTTGTTAAAATAGAGCGCCCCCCTCCCCTGACCTCCTCTAAAATCTAAATGGCTAGCTCGAAGAATCTGAAAAAAAACAGCCTATAGGTAACTACGGAACCCAATATTATGCGTGGCCCGACACGCATTTGGCCGGTTTTTTACACAGTGTCATCTAGTTCAAACAAGGCTAATAATTTTTAGTTATAGGATCTAGATAACTGATTTACATACTTAGATACTTCTGAATGCATACATATTATAGATAGATTACACACTGACGCAGAACTAACGTTTGTACTCATCCTACAAGGTTTCGTCCTGGGTGGGATCACCTTTATTGCATAACCCAATTTTTTGATTTAGGTGTCCGATCCGGGAGATATCCAACTTTACAGCGCATTTTTTTTGTTAAAATAGAGCGCCCCCCTCCCCTGACCCCCTCTAAAATCTAAATGGCTAGCTCGAAGAATCTGAAAAAAATTATGACTGTAGTCCATATGATAAACTTTGAAGGAAAACTATAACGGACCACAGATAACTGTGTTAGTTTAGGACTTTAGAGCATATAGGTAACTACGGAACCCAATATTATACGTGACCCGACACGCACTTGGCCGGTTTTTTACACAGTGTCATCTAGTTCAAACAAGGCACATAATTTTTAGTTATTGGATCTAGATAACTGATTTACATACTTAGATACTTCTGAATGCATACATATTATAGATAGATTACACACTGACGCAGAACTAACGTTTGTACTCATCCTACAAGGTTTCGTCCTGGGTGGGATCCGAACCCATGACCTCTATCTAAGTCCAGCAGTTAGGCAGTGTCACTATCCACTGAACCACTCAGGTTTAATGAAAGACGTAATTTTGTGATGTGTGGAGTTGCTTATAGGGGTTAACTAATTTACCACATTGAGATACTAAATAAATATTTTAGTGATCTATCAATAACAGTATCTTCGTAATCAGAGTAAACCACTTAACAATGATATAACTCAACTTGACCTACTCAATGAGTTCTAATTACACGAACACACATAATTAACTAGTAAGATATTACCAGTGATTGAACATCCCCGATTATGATCACGGCCTCGATACCACTTGCCTTCGAGTTTGTTACGATAATGATGACTTTTCCTTCCGCTCAAGTTACCGTGGTGTTATCGCCTATTGTAATAGTGCGTAACGTGTGTGGAACAGTAATGTATATTTAGTTTCCTTTTGAATATAAAGTGTAGTGTCAGCATAAATATAATTCATTAGCAGCTCGTCTGTAACATATACGAGAAAAAAAAATGAATACAATGAAATTCAAACCAAAAAGCATAAACAAAATCTTCTTATAATTGAATGGCGCTATCGTTTACTGATGACTCTGCCACTGTCAAGGTACGAGTACATGAATATGATTGATAGCACACGGGACAAGTTTCGAAATAAATAAAGTCGAAGTTAATGTAAAAATTGATGAGCAACGGCCAAATACCGAACCCACTTCCCTGTTACATTCGTCAAAAATAACCTACAATTCGTACAATATTTCACCTGTCAAGAGTCTAATAAATTACGCCACAATTACACACTCTGTATATACTTTTGCCACTAGATTCCTACAATTTAGATATAGTTTTGTATGAAAATAGATATTTGCGTAACAGTAACCAAGTCGCGTGCCCAGTGCCCTTCGCCTTGGTGTGTCGGAGCCAAATGTTTTCCATCATGACTGCGGTTGGGACCATTATCTTTCATCAATCATTTCCTCTATTACTGTGTGATGTTAGAAGAGCAGCAATGTTTAAGGGTGAAACTAAACGGTGATAGACTTACAAAATAGATGCTCTGAGAACACCTGGAGTACGTAAGACAGATAAAAGTAGAAAGGGTAAGCATGATTCTAATTCTATGGTAGAAAAGACTGGGGAAATGGACGAAATGGCCTGCAAGCATCGCGGGTGGATCGTCCGGCCGGTCACCGGCGGCGTGCCCGTAGGAAATAATAATGGTAGAATCATAGAATTAGGATAATGCTTACCCTACACACAATAGAAAGTGATCCCTCCTCCTAAATACGTTAGGTTGGCAACATCGCGCTAATTTTTTTTTACCCTATAATAGGTTGAGTTCCAGAAACTGCAGCGATATGGCCAGGTGGAATGGCCATAGTTGTTTTGGTATGCCATTGACAATAGGTCTACTGGCTCACTCTGGATGAAGTAGATCCCTTGGATGGTTTCACTGCAAGGAAATATTCTGATGTTATCTGCTTTATTATTGGCTAACTGACGCAACTTTTACTTGTTGCAATTTCTAGACTCAACCAATAGACGGTTTCCGTCTAAATCCTGATTTACGGAGAAATACCATTAGTCTAATAATACATTTTATTTGAAAACTGTTTGATTAGTTATATTATCTGTGTTCCATGTTTGTCGCCCTAGTGACCTAGTGTTACAGATTGCTTAATGGAGGTCAGACTCGCGCCACTGTCAATGTTAAGCTCAAGGTGATTACAATTGCATCTATCAACTATGATTATTAAATTGCTTGCAGTGGTTTTTTCCAGTTTCCTTGTTTCATTAGTGTTATTTCTATTTCAGTGTCAATTGGCCTTCAATCTGTTTTTATATTTAATCATCTGTCATCTTTGTTCGAATGGAATTCTCCCGAAAAATTCTCTTTTGCATGGTATTATTGCGTAACTTTAAATGGTCACCTAGGTGGTTTTGTGATTAAAAAGTTTGGCTCTGTGAACACATTCATTTCTACACACACAAGTTTCTACTAGACAAACACCTGCTGCTGTTTTATAATCATCAGGACCTCTCTGCACTTATTCAATAGACGTAGACTCTATATTTAAGCATAAGGCCACTATGACGTAAGCCCGTGGAGCAGTGACCTCTGTTCAGCAGCAGACCTTGGACCAAAAGCAACTTTCAACCCGGAAAGCACCTTACCTGTCATACATTCAATTTCATACATTATCCTTATTTGGTGCAAGCTTGGAGAAGTGGCTGTAAGTGTGTATAAATAAACAGAATTGGTGGTATTTTTTTCGTAAAATTTTGTGTCGTCATTCTTCGTGACTCGGGATAATCGATGACTTTGAATCCTGGTTTTTACTATCTCATTGAGTTACCTCACTAGAGACTGAGAGAGAATACATCGAGTAGGGGATGTCGAACTCACTCGTCTTAAACCTGACTCCTGCTCAAAGCTTCTCGGTCCTGGCATCAGTTGTGACGTTAAACCTAAACATTTCCAACTCAAGAATTGCATTCAAAAGAGCTGAGCCTCAAATACGTTTTTTCATTACCACTGATGAAAATATTCTATCAAAAACCGCAAACTATTTTCACGACCTAGCTGTTTGGTACATTTCCACTGCAATATAAAAATGTGTACACTAAAGTTAATACTATCAGGCGTTACTTTTCGGAAGTCCATAGTTAAATAAAATAAATCTAACTACTTTGCAATATTCCGCCACATGCAAATTACCCAACTCTCGTATTTATTCATGCACAAATCCGCCCTCCAATCCCACTTAGGCCGAAAGAATAGAGAAATAATTTTGAAAATGAATAAATATGAGAGTTGTGTTATCGTGCAAAAAATAATAAAAAACCTCGACACGTGTTTCGCCCCCAACCAGGGGCATCATCAGGAGATGTCGATGGCTCGGCGCACGGCGACCGAATGAGCCACAACTCGTAAACCGCACCTATTTATATCCTAGGTTTTTTATTTTATGTCTACCCACCACCGTTGTTTGAATGACGTATACCTACCCGCAGCAAAGGGGAAGAGGCGAAATTAAGTTGATCATTTAAAATATTAGGGTTCAAGCGTCTATGTTTGTAGATTTCTAATTGTTCCAAAACCGAAAGCCTCAGTCCTTTGTTGCAGGTGTGCAGAACGTCATAAGTGTGAGGATTAGGTAGGGAGTGACCGGAGTCCAACAAATGTTTTGCGAAATGAGACCGTTCTGGGCGATTGTTTCTAAAAGCTGATATATGTTCTTTATACCGCGTCGCGAAGCTACGGCCGGTTTGGCCAATATAAACACCCTCACAATCCCCACACTTAAGCCTATACACACCTGACTTCCTGTCATCCCCAATTTTCTCCTTAACATTGCAAATGTTTCGCCGGATAGTGTTGTCCGTTCTAAACGCGACATGAATATTATTTTTACGCAAAATTTTGGCAACTTTATCAGATATCGGACCTAAATAAGTTAGACTAGCTCTATACCGATGGACGTCACGATCCGGGGGAACAGCATATAGTAAACTACGCGTAATTGAGGCTCGCTGTCTTCCAACTAAGTTGTCCACAAGCTTGGTACTGTAACCATTAGATTTAGCAATTTGATAAATAATATTTAATTCGCGGTTAAAATTTATTTGAGAAAGTGGAACCGAAAATAGCCTGTGAACATAGCTGTGGAAGGCGGCAAGCTTGTGCTGCCAAGCTTGTGCATGAATAAATACGAGAGTTGGGTAATTTGCATGTGGCGGAATATTGCAAAGTAGTTAGATTTATTTTATTTAAATGTGTACACTGTGATCTGGCGGTTTCCGTGTGTTGTCGTACAGTACATTCTGTTTGACTTACATTTTCACCTGGCTTCATTCCAAACACGTGAATTTTATTATGCTCGGATGGCAGAGCGACGTATTTCCGAATAATTTCAATCGTAAACCATTCTAACAACATGATTAATATAACTTAATTGCCAAATAAGCTTTAAGTACGACATGGACGTTCTGTTCTTATCGAATGGCATGTTTGTTCAAAGTAGGACATTCTTAAGTAAATAAACCCAACGTATAAATGAATGTGGTTCAAAACGGTGACCTCTTGATTGCAAAGGCGTGGGTTTATCTCTAGTAATATGTACGAGTATACCCATAGTTACTGGCAAAGTATCTAATAGTCTCGCCTTTATTACCCTTGCTACGTAGTACTATTCTCCATTCTGTGCCCCTGGTACAGTCAGCTTCAGAGAAAAGGAACCCCCCTTGATAATGACATGAAAGCATTAAAGTTTTTTGAATCATTGTGTATATGGCATGTTGGTCTAGTGGTTATGACCGCTGCTTTGTGGACACGGCAACCGAGGTTCAAATCCTCGGACACAAGTTCTTTTTTTATTCATATAATAATTTTTTTATTTTCTTAAGCACTTTTTTGTTAATTAATATTTAAGGAATCAAATTTTATAGTAGGTATGAGGTTTGTAAGAAAAGATAGGCTTATTGCATAAACAATATTAATTTATTTCTCGAATTACATTTCTAGGTTTTTTTCTTTCCTCTTTCCATTCCTGGTTGAGTATACAGTTTTTCTATCTGAGTTAAATTGGGGTTACTTATTTTTAAATTTTACCTGACCTAAATTTATTGACAAAATACTATACCCTAAGTGAAGTATAAAATGTTTACTTAATATACTGAATATCGCCGCGTCACATGAATGACATCACGTGATGCGATCGTTCGCCTTGTTTTTTGCATGTTCATATTAATTTGTAATTTTCTGATATTTTTCGTCTTTCGGCTCAATTGTATACCAAGATACAATTTACTCAGAAAAAAATACCACATTAATTTATGTGCTGTTTGAGGATACGAACTCGCATCTCCAGCGCCAGCCGATCACCTAGGCCGTGCCTTATACCACTAGGCTATCGGTTCACTTGATAATAATGGCGAAAATATGAATAGCATTACTCCTTTTATCGAACAAAGTTGATTACGGTGTAATTTTCTAGACCTTAAGGTTTAAATTTCAACTTCCACCATATGTGATAATAATAACTGCTCAATAGACTAAAAGATAAGGTTGAAATTAATATAGATTTCTCGTTTAGTTCAATAGATTACGCTTGATACAGCTTGTTGCACTACCGTCATGTTTTACTTCTAAAACTTATCTGCTGTATGAGCTGCGGCTATAGTATTATAATATCTGTGACAGCGCGCTAAGGTTGCAATTAGAATACTTCTTTGCCTTATTTACTAAACTGTGATTGAAGGTAACTTTATAATTCGTGGTAATTTGCATTGGTGTTAATCCTCCTCGTAATATTATTCAATTTATTAAGTTTTTGATCAGTTTTTTGAGTAAATTGAAAGTATGGTTCGATTAACAACATTTTTGAAAGCTAAAATTATTGTTCTCTGGGAACAAGAACAAAGCATAAAGAAAATAGCACGAGATATGGGCATAACGGTAAGAGTTATGATAAAAATATATTATATACCTATTTATTGCTTAATCATGTTACATTTTCATTTACAAGTTAGTTTTTTGGAATTTCTTTTATTTATTATCATTTTCATTACAGAGAAATACAGTGCGTATTCGGATTCGAAGGTATCAAGCGACGGGTGATATAAAATGTGAACGTCAAGGATCTCGCCCAGTTGCTTACACTCATGAATCAGAGCGGCACCGTGTTATTGTGGAAGTTCACTGAGTTCACGGAGACCCTTCAAAACTACGCGTTCAAGTGCTGAAACTTTTGGAGTGTCGCTGAGTACTGTTCGACGACATCTACACGCTGCGAATATCCATAATTATAAGCCAGCCAGAAAGATTCAACTTACTGACGATCATCGCACCAACCGAGTAAATTTTGCTACTCGTTATTTAAATTTCGACTGGGAAAACGAAATTGTTATATTTACCGACGAAAAATGCTTCAAGTCAGATAGGGATGGCCGAAAATTTTTATGGAGAAGTGGCCAACGGTTCAACCCTAAAAACGTATTAGACTTGAGAACAAGCGGGCGGTTAACATTAGGTAAGTAAATGATTATATTCTTTAACATAAAATAAATTAATAATAACATAAAACTAATACATACATATATCAATATATATATTATATATTTCTAATTATTATTGCTGCTAACATTGATTTACATATTGCAACAGATTTGAAAAGGTTTATTATTTTAGGTTACTGGGGATGGATGTCTTCAATGGGCCTAGGCGAGCTAGTGGAAATAGGTGGCCGCATGAACAGTGAGCGATACCTTGAAGTGTTGAATGACGTAATGCTGCCTTCAGTGCGGGTCGCATATCCAGAAGGACGAATTGTGCAAGACTGGCTAAATGCACAAGAAGATATAACGGTGGTTGAGTGGCCGGCTAAATCCCGGATATTAACCCTATAGAAAACTTATGGGGTCAGATGGTTTTAAACTGGGACTCAAGTGAAATAAAGTAAAAAAAAATTGGATGAAGAGGTAAACAGAACTTGGGAACTAATGCGAAATAGTGCCGCATGTTTTAATATGGTGTCGGGGATGAAAAGTCGTCTTCAAGAAGTGATAGACAGTGAGGGCCATCCTCTCCGTTATTAATGCAGTTTATCGATTCTTACCCAGGACAAATCTTAGTGTGCTGAACACGATTATTTATTATGTGTCTGGGTGTAATTAATCTAAAAAAATATTTAAAATAAGTATTATATCCGTTGTCTAGTATCCATATCACATTAAGGTGCTTATTTTAGGCTAGATGACGATGTGTATAAAGTGTCCTAACATTCATAATAATAATATTATATTATTAATACCTAATCCCATTACAAGTTTTTGTTTACAAGTTTAGTAATCTTCTAATGTGTTAACGATGCACCATCTGACCTCACATATTTTTCTAATGTTGTGTTAAAAGGGTTACCTACTTATCAGAAAATGTGATCAAAGAGGAAGATGTATATTGCTATACTGTTATAGTTTAGCATGTTGGTTCTTTCTTTGTGATTCACAGGAACAAATAACATTTCATTTTTCAACCATTCTTTTATATTCAAAGATTATACAGAGTGTAAAAAATTAATGTTTGCAACTTTAAATAAATAAGTAAATAAATATTGTAGTTATGTTTCTAGAATTATCTAATATTAAGTAAACATTTTATACTTCACTTAGGGTATTGTATTTTGTCAATAAATTTAGGTCAGGTAAAATTTAAAAATAAGTAACCCTAATTTAACTCAGATAGAAAAACTGTATACTCAACCAGGAATGGAAAGAGGAAAGAAAAAAACCTAGAAATGTAATTCGAGAAATAAATTAATATTGTTTATGCAATAAGCCTATCTTTTCTTACAAACCTCATACTTACTATAAAATTTGATTCCTTAAATATTAATTAACAAAAAGTGCATAAGAAAATAAAAAAATAATTATATGAATAAAAAAAGAACTTGTGTCCGAGGATTTGAACCCCGGTTGCAGTGTCCACAAAGCATCGGTCATAACCACTGGACCAACATGCCATATACCCAATGATTCAAAAAACTTTAATGCTTTCATATCATTATCAAGGGGGGTTCCTTTTCTCTGAAGCTTACTGTACCAACAATAACTAAGATATGATTTTGTTTGTATGTATGTGAATTCTGTCCCTTATAGGTTCTTAGTCTTTAAAATTCAAGGGAAGAAATAATATCAGTTCAGAACTGTCCGCACCAATGAAGTTATCGCGCTTCATTTGTCACTGTTGTCATTTTCAAATTACACCCGCATTCCATTTCCAAGATTCTCACCTTGCCATAGAGTAAAATAAAACTAACCCACCAAAGAGGAAAATTCCAAAGTTTGTATACAAGTTCGTGCTGGATAGGCGGCGGGTGGCGTGGACCTTGGCGCGCGGTACTTACGAATTGAATCGGCCTTTGTCGAGGTCAGCTCGCCTTCCGCCAACGAGATCGTTGTTTGTTTCGAACTCAGTGAATTATGCCACTTGTACGTATATATTTTGGCGCCCTTGTGAATTGCGATTTAGATAATATGGCGATAAAAAATTAATGGCATCATCAGAATTTGAGAGGTTACGGTAATTAAGAATCGTCTAAAACCTTTCGATTGTCGATGACTTAGTGATGTCACAGTTTCTACGTAAATACATATACGAGGGTCTAATATGTCGATGGTATGATAATTTTCTAAGTAAACTCTTTTTTTTTCTTCGCAAACGCTGCAGTGTTTTTGTCAGAAGAACGTAACAAAGTAACAAAGCGCGCAACATGTGTGTAGCATTATCAATAGAATGAACTAGAAGCAATGATCGCAGAAAATTCAGATTAGACTGGCACCTAGCCAATCATATGTATTATTATGACTTAGGCTCTTCCTGTATCTATAAATGTTAATTGTGACGTCAGTCGCAGCCTCCAGCATACAGATATTTATGCTTATCCGAGATAGCAGAATCACTCATCACTTTTCCGTTCCGTCTTTACTAAATATGGAGTGTCATTTGCCGTGGATGTTTTATGTATGACCAGTCGAAGTAAGTTCTCCAAATTGATTGTAACCTTAAAAGATGCTCAGATATTGAGGGTAAATGGGCTCTTTTTTGGCGACGACATTATCTTATCTTATCCTACACGTAAAGCTAATTATGATGACAATGATATATAGCTCTGGTAAAAATACTCCTACAACGGCGGGTTAAAAAAGTGATTGGCGAAATGTGGGCGGAATAATCAGATCTGTGTACTCCCTTTGAGGATACAGGCGTTATTTGTGTCTGTCTGTTCGTCTCTCATAACTACAATAAGGCCTGCTTATTTTCCTGCTATTATTCTGTATTCAATCATATTAAGCGGTTATTGTAACACATATAATTCTTCCTAAAATCGAATTGATGAAATCTTACAGTAGTACGGTGTCTTGCGCGGTGCTTCGCGCTGCACCACGCCATAGGTTTTGGCCTATAACTTTTGACCCCTTAGGGCTAGGTCAAATTTTCGATTTTTTGGCTTGCCTCCAGATCGAGGGCTATCGATAGAGGGGTCAACCATCATTGTAGCATAAGCAGTTCTCGAGAGCTAAGGGGGACAAAAATTACATTCACCATTTCTATATATAGATTTGTAGATTCTGTTTGCTTCTAAACTTTATTTATAATAGGCTTCCTCTACTGTGAGTTTTGCGTTAAGCTCAAGGCTTTTAGATTAGTCCCTTATCTGACTTTCAGCATTTACTTATACCTATATGCAGTTAAAGTGGACTTGTAAATACGTCACTTGAGCAGTGTGGTCGGAAACATAGCTAATAAATTTTATGCGTTTCTTGACACGAAATGATGTTGACGTCGCGTAGGTTGTGTACCATTCGCAGTTTAGGATTATAGCTGCTATTCGCACTTTCAGAAATGTTTTGTTTTGAAGCTGTATCTGTAAATGACTTACCATAGATAAATTTGGCGGCAGGTTCTCGTATTGGATGGCAGATATGAACACATAGGTGCGGGCGTCCGGTCGCGTCATGCAACACACTGTACTGTTCTGTAACAAAATGAAAATCATTAAATTATTTATGTTGAACAAACAATTACGTTGAGATAGGATATGGATATTATAGTATGTGCCTAATGTGAGCTGATTTCTGCGGCACAGCTCATGTGAAGTAGGTTTCTCGGTTCCAATTCCCACGCGAAGACATTACTGGGATAAAACGTGAGCCTACTTTATTGGTGAACGAATTTTCAAAATTGGTCCAGTTATGTAGAAGTATCTAGTCTACCCTCATGAACATCCAAATATATTATGTCTCTTATAAAAATATATTTGTCCACAGATAACAACTCGTAAAGACAACGGTATTAGAGGAGTCCTACACGCCAACGTCGTCGCCTTCGATAAGCAATGGAACATGGCTCTCACTGACATTATAGAGGTGTGGAAGAAGAAAGGTGTCAAAAAAAGAAAAATTCCTCCTTGTTTGGGTGAGTAACAACATGATATTTACCAAACAAATTATTTTAAATTGACATAATCTTTACACTGTATAAAATTAAGACTTCCTTTTCCTGTTCGCTTAGATCTTTTAATCTACGTAACGGGTTTTAATGCAGTTTAAAAATACTGAGTTTACAGTAAATAAAATTGATCTCGCCCCTTTTTTCCGGAATAAAAATGACATAATTTCTTCTTAGGTACTCCTGTCCCAAAAGGTTCAGCTGCATCAATATCTAAAGTGCCTGAAGTGATAGAAACGCCTATTGGCAACGGTATATGGGAATGCTCAAGACATGTGTCACAGATGATGGTAAGAGGTGAACACGTAGTTTTAGTCAACGTCGTGAAATGAAACTCTTTTGATCTTTATATTCTCCTGGTACTTTAATATTGAGTATTTGTAGAATTTTAAGGATTATTTTGAAGATTGAGAACCGGACTTTTATTCATCATTGTCTAAATATTTTGTATTCGAATGATGTAATCATTAAAAAGTTAACCTCTAAAGTGAAACATTTTTGTTTGCGGTATTGTCTATTTTTGAGACTAAAATTATAATTTCGCTCACAAAGCTGAAAACTGAATGAGCAAATTCCCATTGCGCTTGCTTTGTTACAGCCGAATTGATAACGTTACGTAATTAAATAGCTCTATTTAATGTAAGAATTAATGAAATTGCTACGAAATTGTCTTTTGTAATTCGTTAAGGAATATGTGCTCCTAGTACGAGAAACTTTCAAATTAGATAATAAGTATGACTTGGTTTGTTGGTAAATAGAATGATTATTTGTTAGATTTTGCTGCCTGTTTATAGATTTAATTAGCTGTTAACTCTTAAACTTAGGCTTTATAATATGAATTGTAGTATTTTTATACTTAGATGGATATACAACATTTTTTTACTATATGAATCTCAAGTATATCGTAAGATTCTTAACTCTATAGCTCTGAAAAGATTAATATACATGGTGTAACATTCACAACCCATGTGAATGTTACACTCTGTATATCGGAATTTTGATATCACAATGGTGGCTCAAAGCCAGAATATTAAAGGAAACTATCACGGAATTAAATCGTGCCATCGGTCATTCGATACATTTCATAATTCATATATTTTTTTGTAATCAACTTTACTTAAACGTTTTTTATTCTACGCAAACACACTTTTCACATCGTTTGGTAGTTCCCATTCATACAATTTAATCAATAAAAGGAAAAATATTTAAAATTCCACACCAAGTTATTTTTGTCCATCAAAAGTTATAACAAAACAATAACAAGTTTCCACAGGCGGTATTCCCAGGCGTTTCACATTTATCTCAGTATTGTCACCTCCAAATATTAAATATGGCCGCACAATGCTTTGTTTTGGGGAACTCATTCAACTTTTTTTATGTGATTCACTCGTGTGAACACCTCCCATTGACATGGCTACTAACTAATTAGTTTACCTAACAAAGTAGTTTCTATTTGTAAAAGGTATGGTCTTTTTGTAATAAACTGTTATTGTCTATGCGTTTATGTATGTTTTATTTATAATCCCTTGTTCTTTTGCGAGTACCTACATATTATCTTTGAATTTATTGACTGAGTGAGCGAAGCGACCGAAGGTTCCATTTCAACTTGCAGACTGGGGAGAATTTCTTTCGTCTGTACCCATCTACGGGTTCTATCAGATCATGTTTGAGGCCGTATTTATCAACCGATTTGCATGAAACTTTACACATACACTCCTTGCTTACAATGAATAACATTTGAATGATACTTTTTGGATTGGATGACAAATGAAAGAGTAATAAAGAAAATTGAAGAAGAAATTTTCTAAACAAAGCCGATCCCGAAGTCTACCGTTCACAGAACCACTAGTAGGCTAGCTGTTTCACCTTGTTCTACCACAAGATTGTGTATCGGGAAATATAGGCAACAATTATGAGTTATTTTATATAATTTATGGACCAAAAAGTCCTCGAGTGGCGACCGCGTACTGGAAAAGGCAGCGTGTAATATAAACCAGTGTTTTGTCGATGAAACGTTATCCAGTTCTGTGACCTTATATAGCCTAAATCCCTTGACTATTAAATTAAATTATTTATTTATTTGTATAGGTCATTAAATGGCTCTTACCTTTCAGTAAGTCAGTAAGTACTTAAAATAAAAAAAATATCATTAAATAATAAATAAATAAATAAATATGTTAGGACAATCCACACAACGCCATCTAGTCTCAAACTAAGCAGAGATTGTGATATGAGTACTAGATAAACTGATATAAATAATTATATACATTTTTTTTTGTAAATACATACATATTATACATAGGAAACATCCAGACTTCGGTACAAACGTATGTGTCATCACACAAAGTTTGTCCCGACCGGGAATCGAACCCGAGACTCCGGCGTCGAAAGCGGATACACTACCGACCACGCCACCGAAGCAGTCAATTGCTTCTATATTTACATGTACCAGATTCGCAAAGCAATAAGTAGAACCGAGAGAAAGAACCTGGCAATAAAACTCTCGGTCATTCTTTTTCAATAATTGACTCATTTACACATTTTCTTAAGACTAAATGTGGACAAATGTACATTGGTCTCGTGTCAAAATCAAAAAGCGTATATAAGGCAACAAAAAAAAAAATTATGCTACAATTACGACATTTTAGGAGGCGCCTGCACCATGCTCAAGCCAGACACTTTTATCGTTAAGGTAATCAACTGTCTTATAATATGCTTTTTGACATAAAGTGGTGGTAGTTTTTAAATTTATTGTCGGGCATACAAAGGACCGATTCAGGCAATTCACCGGTTATGTACCCAATATAGAGGCAGTCAATCGAGTTTTGTCTAGATTTTAAATCATTCTACTTTCTATAGAATATAATTTGTGAGGAATTGCAACTTTCTTGCAGTTTGGTGCGTTTTAATTTAGTTGGTTGTGTAACGCCAAAAGACGCCACGAGTAACTCCGAAACCCAAGTCATCATTGAGTACCTATGTGCATCTGCTGCATTATTAATGAGGTTTTGGTAAATATACAGACAGACATACATCACGCCTACATCTCCGAAGAGGTAGGCAGAAGTTCATTCCACAGGCTCACTTTACGGGTAATGTCGGTCCCACGTAATACAGGGCAAGCCTGTTGCCGTACTGTCCCAATATGCTGTAACCAATATGTAATATAAACCAAAAATCCCACAGCCAGGACAGTTGTAACATACCACTAAATATAATAATCTTTGCTATCCGAGTAGAGGTAAATATAGACATATCCACCAATATACGGCAATAGGCTCGCTCCTCACTTAGAACCAACAAAATTTGGGTTCTTATAGACGGTCCACTTGTTACTTTGCTTATAAAGTAAAAATATCACACTACCACAAAATCTCGTCTTTATCCCGTAAGGGGTATACAGAGGCGTTCATTACAAGCACATTTAATTTTCAGCGATCACGCTAATCCCTTTTACGTGGCTAGACTTTCGTTGTTCAGTAGGTACTTTGAAAATTTTCGCCAGAGTCTCATGCAGGCGACGATTACTTGGCCTCGAAGATGTTAATAGGGATCTTCATCATCATCATCTGCCTGCCCTTATCCCAATTATTTGGGGTCGGCTCAACATGTTTTCATCTTCCATACATTCCTGTCACACGGTCAGCTCCTCAGTCACTCCTTTCCTGGTCATATCCTCTTTCACGCATTCTATCCATCTTTTCTTGGGCCTACCTCGAGTTCTCAGTGCTCAGGCCATGTACATTCATGCTTTGCGCCTTTCTTACCACATTACCTTCCTCTCTTCTCATAACATGTCCATACCATGATACATGATAATAGGGATCTTAAGCATCAATATTTTATAATAAGCGTGCCTATTGCTGCTTCAGGACACTTTTTATTTACAACCTCGTTTATCTCTCGGCAGGTGCACCGCAGGTGAGGATATCCTGGGTACCTTAGCAACTATTCGCATATTACCAACTAATTATCTTTCTAACTGTAAAGGGCAATAGAAACTATCATTTACTGACACCTGTTATGAGTGTAAAAGATTCAACCATGTGGAACACACACATTGTGTTATGCAAATACCTTAGACAGGACTGCAGAAGTGCATTAAGATACGTTGTTGAACTGAAAAGGATACAATGAGGTCGTCAGAACGTATGTAGTATCTGTTCGCCTTGAAATGTGCCTTGTATTTTTATTTAGTCCCTACAACATACCTCATTTTGTAAGTTGAGTTTATCCTAATTTAAAAAAAAAAACATCGAATTAAGATAAAGTTTATATAGATTACTGCCTACGGGTCTGCACACTTGTTGAACTTTCTGTTCCAGATTAAATGTCTCTAGGCTATCTGCTACCCACGTAACAAATCCGTTCAGTAGTAAGAGAGTAATAAACCAACGAATAACATTCAACATTTTACGTGCCTACCTAATATTCTATTTATTAACGCTGTTGTGAGTAAGGGCATTGTACCTATATGTAATTGCTATTGCATAGGCTACTTACCTACGGCATAAAGTTCGACGGGGAGCTAGTTTTAAAGAAGGAAATGTTATAAGTTCAGAGGGTACAAACCGCAGTCTTGCATCCACGGCACGGAAGCATAACACGCATGCATTGTGGGCAACTAATGCAACAATAGTTTTCCCATTTTCCCGCGCGCCCGGCCGGTGACCGCGGCCCGTTCGTTCACCCCAGGCACAACGCGCTTTTCTTGAGCTTAAGCTGCCCAAACATCGTACGCAATAACTCATAACGTAACCAATATTTGTAATAGAATTTATGGAATTTACCATACTAATGGGTAAAGTTTTAATTTACCTCTCATTCTCGTGATGTCAAATCAAAACTTCTTGGAGAAATCGTCCAACTTAGTGATTAGAAAAATATAAAGAAACTTTTTTGTAAATTACGAAAACGAGCTGGATTCTTTGTTAGGAATGATACTCGTATCGTATGTGGATGGACAGAATAAGTTACTAGTGTTTAACTAGAAAACCAAAGATGATTCAACGTCATTTTATTGAAAGAACCGGCCAAGTGCGAGCCGGACTGGCGTACAGAGGGTTCCGTACCAAAACGGCAAAAAAAATCACGTTTGTTGTATGGGAGCCCCTTTAAATATTTATAATATTCTATATTTTTGAAATTAATGAAAATTTAAACTTTCTAACTATCACGGTTACGGACGGACGGACGCACTGCGAAGTCTCAGTAATGGGAAGGTTACCGTTTTACCCTTTGATTACGGAACCCTAAAAAGATTATACTCTCATTGAACTCACGCGCCACTAATATTCGATTCCTGTTCATATTATTTATGCACATAATTGCATTTACGGCCTCTCAGAGCATCTAAACGAAACATGAAAGTAGTTGAATGAACGAGTTTTGATCATTGTGCTATTGATTTATGTAGGATTAAATGGAGATACCTACATAGTAAGTAGGTTAAACGCTAATAGAGACTGATTTACTAGGATTTACTGTAAAAACAATAATGCACGCGCTTTATGACCTATTTGATAGAGACGGTTAGAGGAACCATTTTTATTAATTTCTCTTTTATCGCTGGCTGCTTTTACGAGCGTAGGCTTGCAGGGTCATGGTTCAGGTCAGTTCTAGTAGAAACTAGTCCAGATGTCCGACCACACTCCATTCCAACATTATACAAGAACCTACACTAGTGTATTTCCGTGAACAGCAGATGCATTAACTAACTAGTTGGTAGAGGCTTTATACACGTTAGATTTAATGGCGGGTGCAGCTGAGATTCTAGATAGACATAATAACTTGCTGATAGGTGGATGAGGCTCTCCTGGCAAATACATCCAAAGTTTCAAGACAGAATATTCAATAATTTTTCTATACTTCAATAGTTTATACGATCTGTGTAACTAGTCTAACTTACCTGAAAATAAAAGTTTAATTATTCTTCTATTACTTGGAGACGAGCAAATTGTGGGGTTATTAACTTCTTATGTCTAACCATTTAGAGTGAAAGACATGATTTGTGTTAGATAATACTAATAATATAACGTGTGATCTCATGAATATTCTACTTATTACAATTAAAGTAGCAGCAGTGACCTGCCAAAGTAAACATATGCTAACATAAGGAACAACGCAATAAATATTATTTGTACGCTGGATCTATTTCTGAGAGAATTCGGTGAGACAATGGCCGCGGGGGCGACGCACCCTGGATGCTCGCCAGCACCCGCTCTAGGGTGGCAACTAACACGCCATATGATGGGAGGACAGACTTGGCAACGTGTGAAGGGGCGGGAGTTGATTCTGCATTTATCTGTTAATATGGCTGATTTAGTCAAGGCTTCATAACAAAGTTCTAAGATACTGATATACTTTATCGACTTTCACACCGAAACGTTACACTTAGGGCGTTCTACACACCCTTCTATCACCAATAATTGTTTAGGATGCAGTGATTTTTACAAGTTCTTAGAAGGCCATCAACGAACTAGGCTCTGCCAAAAACAGAAGCTCCCGATAAATAGGTAATTCGCCTCCAAAAATGTCACTGGCGGAAAGTGGTCGAATATGTCTTCAGGGAAGCATGCTCATGTTATAGGTAGGAATAAGTAATAATAAAAGACTCCGAAAAGCGGCAATAGTAGCGGCAAGTGGGACACGTGGGGACTACCTGAACTCCTGACTTATTAGTGGTTACCCTTACACTTGCTCAGTAAGATTTGTTAATGTTACACCTGACTGTAGTTATAATACCTTTTAAATCTCAATACCAGCCTTGTGTAACGCGCTGCCAGTCGTGGACTCTGACACGCCATTCAATCAACGCCTAGGTATCCATCCAATTAATTTCGTCATCCTACGCAACGTTTGCTTCATAGTCTCCACTCACAAACACTTTTACTCCTGCAGCCATCGTTTCAACGACAGGTGTCAAGAGAAAGGACACTCGTTATATGCAATTAAATGCAAATGTGCAATTTATCTTTGCGAATCAAGCTTCATTTACTTTTATTAAACTGCTCATTAAACTGATCAGGAGGCCTACCCCGGTTCTAACGAAACTTCGAGTTCGGTCGAAGTTCGTATGAATTTGTCATTTGTTTCACAGGTTTCAAGTTATAATTTCGTAATTAAAATTTTCGTTCGTAAACGTGAGTAGGCGTCCTGTTCTTAGAATAAACATCTTTTATTCAAGAATTCTAAAAGAGGTGATTTGCGTTAATCTCTGTCACAGAACAACCTTCAAACAAATGTTTAGGTGACGAAAATTTTAAGCGGATCACGGAAATGATTCGCTGTTTAACAACAATTAATAAAATAATGTTGTTTATAAATACGCGAGGACAATTTAGTCATCCATAACAGTTAGATAACATATTTGTTATGCTTTTAACCTTGTGTCAAGTGGATTTTAAAATTAATGAGTTAATAATTCCAATTTTAGCAGCTTTAGGGGTCACTAGCGTACTGATTTTCAAAATAAGACGGTATCAACCCGACCCATTACGGGATAATATCTTACTCCACCTTGACAGAGGCCACATTAGTAGCCAAAGTCCGCCACGCGTATTGGGGTTATTCTACCCAGGTCTGGCAATGAACGTAAAGGCGGCAACTTAAAAAAAGTCGTAAAACTATCGTGGTTTGAGACGGTAAATTTTGTCAAAGAAATAATTAGTGGTTTTCAAAAATAATTTAGATATTCTAAGAAAATATATTAATCAATAGTTAACAGAATATAGTGCGAACTTTCACCGCTGACTGTTCCGGCGCGGGCGGTGCATTAGGCGAGGGTGTATAAATAGAGCAGTTACGCAACGCGGCCGATGCACCGTGCACCCAACGCAGCCGGGTGCCACCGAGATGCTAAACTGCCTATAAACTAAACCACGGTTATGTTATTATGACATGAGATTTTATTTAGCAGCTACTGGTAAATGTGTTATTTAAAGCTTAGTATTTTTTTTATTTTTAACTAACATTAACTGTCAGTAACAAGGCTGCAGTTAACTCGATGGACTCGAAATTGCGACGGTTTTAATCAAGTAATTCCTCTGTAAGAGAACTATCGATGATTTGAGTCCAGCTTAAGAAATTTAGTTATTGTAATTTATATAGCTAAATTCCAAATCAGAATTTTGTGCCTGTGCAAATGAAATATAATGAAATATAACCAGTCTAATCTATCTTATAAGTTTATAATTAGATTTAAAAATTATAGGTATAATATCATATAACATTCCATTACACGTTATTTTGATTCGTGCGGACAATGTCACGATATAATTCCACGATTAAAACGAGTCTGCATCATACATAGCGCAAACATATTGGCATTACTTGTAAGGTTGTACAAACTGGTTGGCAAGGCAACACTTCCGCCTACTGCGTCTATATTATTTATTTTAAATTATGCATGTACTGCTCCAATGTCGTCCAGTATGATTTTTTTCAACCTCGGTATTGCCAAGACATAAGTAACGAGAACTTACATAGTTAAGATCATATCGAGACCGACAGAATAAAGCTTTGTCATGGTTATCATATTATTGTTTCAAATATTTTAAGGCTCATTTATCAAAGATAATCTCCCTGAAAGAAAACTCCCTCTGGTTCCATTCTCACCTGATATCACTTACTAAAAGCAGCTTGAATTTCTTTTTGCACCTTACAAAAATAAAGAAAAATTAAATAACTAAACCCTTAACTATAGTTAAACTCGGCAACCATTCGCTTGCGCATCCGCCGTTTCTCACTTTACTCTTTTTGTATTCGTTATTGCAGCTAACTTGGGATTGGCTTGACCCATTTACCGCAAATAGATGCAGCCGGGACTCGAACGAACATCCGAACGGCACGTGGATGAAATTAAGGTAGCTGATACATGGTTCACGATGACTCAGGGACTAATAGTTAAATTCACCTACAGAGTTAAAATAGGTACATCATGATTAGGCCTGTTAACTATTATTAATATATTATTATGTACTTACTATATGTAGGTATAGGTTAACTATTAATAATTGCTAGATATAGGTAATGGATGACTGTAATATTTTTAATAGACTTAAAAAAGGAAGAGTGATCGTATTTTGAATTTTTTTTTAATTAAAAGGTTTTTTTTGTTTTATTGTATTTCCTCTGTAGTCCCGTTTTAATTTGGTCCCTTTCCGACAATTATATTATACTTAATATGTAGTACTAAAGATTTAAATATGAAAAAATACAATTGAAAATACAATACAAATAAATAAATAAATACAAAACCACTTTCCGCCTTGCCACCTGTCTTCGATTGGGTGCGCCATGTGTTTCTCCGCATCGTTGCCACTGTGGAGAAGTAGTCGATAACCTTGGACATCACGGTCTTTCCTGCAGTAGAAGCGCAGGTCGTATTTCTCGACACGCTAACCTAAACGACATAATCCGTCGGGCTCTTTCGACCGCCGGTATCCCAGCAGTTCGTGAACCAAATGGGCTCGCACGTGGCGATGGAAAGAAACCTGATGGAATGTCGTTACCATGGAAGATGGGAAGGCCTTTAGTATGGGACGCTACGTGCGTTGACACACTGGCGCCTTCTCACCTTCCTGGTACAGCGGGGTGTGCGGGCGCTGCTGCTGCATCAGCGGAAAGCCTCAAACGGCGCAAATACTCCAATTTAGCTGGAGACTACATATTTGAGCCGTTTGGGGTAGAGACGCTGGGACCTTGGGGTCCGAGTGCTCGCGGCCTATTCAAAATGTTATCTAAACTCATGATCGACACTTCTCAAGACCAGAAGGCTGGTTACTATTTGGCACAAAGAATAAGCATTGCCATACAACGTGGAAATGCTGCCAGCCTTCACGGAACATTGCCAGTCGGCGACGAGGCGGAGGAATTCTTTGACGCATATTAGAATTTAGATATAATTAGAAAGTATAATTTTAAAATAGGTAATGTACATATTTAGTTAGTTTCTATTATACTTAGTCTTATTCTAATAATTTAAAGTGTCAAACGGAAATTATTCGACACGGGCAGAGTTGGGGTTTCAGCCAGTATTTAAACAAAACAAACACTACGCCAAAGCTTTCTAACGTTTACAGCAAAGCGTTAACAATAACATTGTTGTTAGAGAAATATATTTAGAGCTAAATAACCGCCACAGCAACTAGGTACCTATTTAATATTCTTAACTTTCTTCCAACACAGTTATTATGCAGGTTATTTGCGTTCTAATGATTATACTAATATTTTTAATCACATTACATTATAATCGCGGTTGTTTTCCCAATACACTTTTCGACAATAACTGTTTAGGGGTGTGCCAGAGCAACTGGCAATCATAAAAGTGCCTGGTTAGCAGCAATAGGTCACCTAACTCCGCAGCCCAAATCCGCGGCCGCTCTAACGTCCGTAGCCGGGCGTCTCTGGTTACGAGCAGAACGTATTTCCAGTGGCGCCCGGCGGACTTTGACCACATCTGTGGTCTCTGCGGGGCACAAAAGCGTCTAAAATACACTTACTAATAGTATCGACTAATAATTGTGCATATTACGTGCTTTTACAATTACGTAAAAGTAATGTTCAACGCTAATCTAATGTCAATTACGAAAGAGTATATAATTGCCACTTTTACTTGAAGAAGGAAATAAAATCGTCGTATTATGCCAGTTATATTACATTCACCGCAACTTGACAATTATGTGAGAATTGTATGAAACAAAAGTGAATTGTAACGCCGTGTGCACATCGCTCACAATCTAATGACGCTGAGTGTTTATATTCAAAATATTATCTCAGTCCAACAGCCATTTCTTTTTTTAAATTGCTCACTAACATCCATTGCTGGATACCCCGGGCACGCCCTTGGAAGACTAAATCCGGGGAAAAGATCACAACTGTATCCCCGAATGGGTAGAAACAGGCGTTTATGGCACCTAAATTTCGCCAGACCCTTTATTAGTGCCCTTACCATCCTAAGAAACTCTATTGAGAGTAGTTAAGTCACTACCAAAGAAGTTTTTTTAATATTATCTAAACCTTGGTTCCCATAGTGAAGAGTTAAGATCGCTTTTGTTACCCCACGTAATTCCACGTTTTATTTTTCTTGAGAATGACAGTGAACTGATATAGATAGATAGTCTATGGTCTACGTCAATCCAGGACGCCTACACGCGTTTACAAACAAAACTTTTAATAACGAATTTAGAACGTGAAACAAATGACTTCGACCGAAATCGAAGTTTCATTAGAACCGGGGTAGGCCTACAAGGTCTCGTTTGTACATCTTCATTATTATTCATGTTGGACGTATCTGATATTGCCAGCAGTCCTCGCATTGCCAGTGTCAGCTTATGTCTTACCTATGCGTCGCCTTATGTTCAGCCAATGAATATGAGTGAATGAATGAATGAATGAAAAGCTGATTCGACATTACATAGACGTACGTAATAGTAATAATAGTGTGGTATTGCATACAGAGTTCTACGAGACCTAATCGTTTTGACATTTAATGTAAATAGTATGATTTGACATAACAGTCACATAGCCTAATAATTGTAGAAAGTTTACGACGGTGTTGGGGCAAACTTAGTAAATAATATCTTGTAATTGTGACAAGTAATGGTAAGTGCTAATTAACCAACAACTACAGGTCGTATATCAATAATATTTATAAGAATATTTACATAGGCTACAAGCTTTCTAGTAGGTATCTAACATTAAAAAACTTTAACACCAGTATGGTGCCACTCACTACATGCTGTAAAGAATCGTGATTATACAAATAAATATTAAATTTCACTTTTCATTGAACAAACATTTACGTAGAAGTTATAGTAACTTTTGTTTGTTTGATTTTTGGAGTTCAGCGTTTGGTTGCGAGACCTTTAAGCCCAACTTTAAGGATTTTTAATTTTTTTTTATTAAATGACTTTTAAACTATTTCATTGTTTTAAAAATTCATACTATCCGCAGCAAACCGAAGCCATGTTGAGCCGTCACTCTGCGCCAGCCTTTAATTTTAGCCGGCCTTTAGATTTTTCTTAAACATAAACATCTAATTTTCAATACTGCTTTAATTAAAATTAGATAGATTGGGACACTGAGCAGATATTAGGCTACTTTCATCTGGATAATTGGTTCCCGTAAAGATCTAACAACGGTCATAATAAGATTATATTCTGACATTAGACGCAAATCGCACCTCCGTTCAAAGAGAGTCACAACTCAAAGAAGAGAAATTATTATTGCAGTGCATTCATGACACAAATCTGTAGCCCCAGATGTATCTCAATCTAGGTACTGGATCTAAATAGTTGCATTGTGCAGTTGGGCTAATGTGGCGAGGTGCGCGTGCGCCGCGTGACAGAGAGCCTTGCTTTCACTCGCGCTTCCTACTGCGATTGATATACAACACGACACTGCGATTATGTCTGTTGGGTTTTCGTGCAAAATCATTAATTTTGTAATAATTAATATTAAAGTTTAATACATTATGAAATGACTCACTTGTACAGATATTCCACATTTTTTTAATTATTAATAGGACCTGACCGGTTTCTCTCTATGGCATCTTCATAGGTGTTTTACACATTATTCACTTCACATATTTTAAAAAACCTATTAATAATTACAAAATTGTGGAATATCTGTACAAGTGAGTCATTTCATAAAGTATTACTATATGTTCCACCAAGTGCCGACAATCGAAAGCATAAGTTATATTAAGGTTTAACTTTGTAAAAGAATAACTGACATTGTTTCAGTTTTTGTATTTTCAATTAAACGCAAAAGCGCTTGCGTTGAATAATTTTCTCCCTCAAGATTACAATTATCGGGTTAGAAAGTAATCTAACATTTGATTTTAAAGATCTTGATCTATCTTGATATGAAATTTTATCAAGATCGGTCTCGTTATTTTTACGTGATGCTTGGGCATATTATAAAATTATCGTATGTATCGTATGTGTATAATATGTATGTGTTTAAATGTTTTTTGAGAGGCAAATACTTTTAACAGGAACAACACATAATTATTATAATATCTGTAAACATCTTTAAATAGTCATTTAGAAATGTCGACGCATATAGTCATCTGTTTTGAAATAAATATGACGACCGTACAGTCGCTAAACGTTTTAGTCGCAGTCTTACATACTAAAAACATTAACATTCAGTGTGTAAATTGTGAACCCTGAAAGATATAGAAACTTTAACAATTCGAAAGGAATTTTTCAATTAAACCGAAGAGCGCATTGGAAAACTCAATGCCTTCAGACCATAGAATACTGACATTAATCTAAACTGCTACGAGTTCGAGCGAAACCATCAAAGGCCATTTTTCTGAACTCCGTAAGTTATCTGTCGTCTCACGAACCTAACTCAGCGTTATAAAGACGCAAAATTGCGAGTAACAACAGACGGGCATTAGAGACTCGCATGCGCCGGCGCAGTGAAAGTACTTTCGCGCGCTCATTGCCCCGGTCGTCGAACTTGGCTCGCGAGGGAGACAGCGCTACATACTGGAGTGGGACGTATATAGTTTTCTGAGGAAAGCCGTGAAAAGCGGCCGGGTGTGCGAAAGTGCGCTCCATCAGGAAATCGGTGCGGTCGTAAATGCCTATGTTAAATGATTTTTATGCGTCCACCTTTACGATGTTAATAAAAGCTTTTATTGTTTGTGCACTATGATTCGCCGTGGTGGTGATGAAGTTAATCAAAGCTTTTTCAGAAATTTTCTGACAACGATTTACAGATTTGATCGTAAACATTCGTATAATTCTCGTCACGAAATAGGTAAATTCACGACTATTGCTTTAAAATTAAATGGTGAGACCAACAGTGACTGGCGAAATTGGGACATAATGAATGCCTCGGTCTACTCTGTCGGGAACAAAGACATTTCCTGTTGCATATATATTTATCATTATACTTTGCCATTGCAACACTGTGAACATTTATTGGATAATATTACGTACAAAATAATTATACAGCTAGAATGTTATTTAATATTCGTAATGTGTGGAGAAATTTTATATAATTTGCATTTTTATTTAATAAACTTTTTTAGCAGTTATATTCTAGTCCTAGTCACACTGCACACAATACGATAGGTTATAACCATTTTCAACCGACTTCCAAAAAAGGAGGTTCTCAATTCGACTGTACGTTTTTTTATGTTTTGTTACCTCATATCTCTGGACTGGGTAAACCGATTTTGAATTCTTTTTAAATGAAAGCTACTACTTCTTAAGTGTCAAAGTGTCATTTCAATTTGGTCTCATTCCGACAATTATTTGATCCCATTTTGTAATTTGAAGTCTGTTGTTGTATCAATTTTTGACGTGTGTTTTGTAATGTTATTCAAAGCTTCATTACGAGTAAAAGCACAAACATACACTTCAATTCAACTTAAATTTTATTTATTTTTATAGATAAAATACATTTTAAACATCAAACAAAAGTCACTTAACGTTTAAAGATTCACTTTCTTCGTTGATTGCTCTAAGATATGCTCGAAGTTAAAAATTACTTTGATCTCCCATCTCGACAACTCTACAAATGTTTTACCGTTCATTCCCTGCGCACACGCACGTGCGTTCTACAATTAACTATTGTTTACTATTCATCTACATTTAAACTTGAAATGTACAAATAAACTACACTTTTGCGGTAGTTAATTAACTTCGGCTGGTAAACTATCTCCGTAAGCGAGTTACTTTGAGGTTTTTGGAATTAGACAACGGACAGATCTTATTAGAACTAACTAATTTATGGCCCAAGTTATGAAAAATAGACTTGCAGTGGTTGCATCTAATCCGAATCAACCTTTGTATCTTGTTATATATAGTGGCAAGTGCATGTCAATACCTAAAAATAAATAATTAAATTTGAGCCATGTCCGTGAAAAAAATTAATTAGGAAAAATAGGATTACGGATTTTGGACGCTGTGCTTCTACGGTCACCTCGCACCGACCTTCTTTAAGATTCGGATCTTTGTGATTTTTTAAAGAATACTAACATACTTATGGGTGCTTAGCGAATTTGACAACTGCCACTTGTATTATCAGCTGCGTTTAAGCTAAAATCAGGCAATCATCACCACCATCTTATGAGGGTCTGACGTCTTATAATGTGTTTTGCCCGATATCTGAGAGCTTTGCAGACTTACGCATCTGTAATATCGGATTTGAGCTCGCGTCGTCTGATAGCAAGTTCGATACCAGGCTAACGCATCAGAATTGACATTAAGTAACTACTAATCACTTCCTTATACTTTAATAAATGACCAAATCACCTATTAAGATAAATAATCATGACCCGGAAAATAAATTCAACCTTCAAATTGATCTTAAAGTAATTTACGAGAGTGCCTGATTACCATTTCTTTATGCGGCATCACGGATATCTGTTATTTAAAGTCAAATAGATGATAATTGTTAATTCAAAGTCTATATACGAATTAATATATTAAGAAGCCCATATTCCGCTAATAACCCGTTGCTAAATGGGCAGGTAGGTATTGTAAATGTAATATTTTAAATTTTTAGTGTTTGTAAACAGTGGTTATATTGCACAATATACCTACTTAAATTACTTATATTTTACCATGACTGTAACTCGTAATAGCATAGTGTACACCTTTTCTTGATGAAGTATTAAATTATTATAATATAACGTAGGATGAGACTACCACCGTTTCTCCCGTAGCTCCACATGTAAGTGACGAAGACTTCGCCAGAGTTGTCCATTGTTGAATATTTTTTAAAGTTCCTACTAATTTGTATTTGGCATTTAACAGCTACGATATGCTGTGTGCGGTAATTCCCAGTTCGCTTTTGGCTTAGACCAAGTGCAATGACTAGCGTAACCGCGCAGTTTAATTGTTGGCGCGAAAGAGAAAGTCAATTCACTGTTTTGTTTTCGTTCTCAACTGTGAGTTTGTGCATTTTAGTTAATTTAGTTTTGCATTGTGACATAAGTTGATAAGGCAGGTGCTTATTTGTTTAATAATAACATTGTAAAAATAAACTTGTCCGCATACCAAGAGATAACCAAAATATGAACTGTACTATTATATTATATTCGGGACATTTACCATGTAACGTTTGTTTGAGTCTCCTATTCGATCAGTTCCTCCGTGATCATGGCGCTTGTAACAGTGCCGAAACGTCCTTAGCAAACACCTTTACAAGATTGGTGTTACAGACAGTTCCCTTTGCAGGGCTTGCATGGCTGAAGACGAGACGGTGGGCCATTTGCTCCTGCGCTGCGAAGAGGTCAACGAATACAGGGCAAGACACCTCGGTACTCCAGGCACCGTCCATGAAGTCCTGCACAACCTGCGGGGCCTGCTGGCGTTTCTGGAGAAGATCGGGTGGCTCGAGTAGGAAGTCTCACCCATACGCAAAACCCGCGCCCTAGTCATGTAATTGCGGATAACAGCCCGTTCTACAAGTACAAGTACAACGGTGCCGAAATATCAGTTACCCATACAAACGTTACCTAGATGGTAAATTTCCCGAACTAACTAATAGTAATGTGAACGACCATGTTAGTTTAAATACCTATACCTACTATGATTCTTAGTTGAGTCAGGTATTCCAACTTCTGGTGGAGTTAACATTTTTGGAGTTATCCTCTCCGAATAGTATAGTACATTAAACGATACGAGTTTTTCCTATTCCATTTCCCATAGAAACCCACTCCCAGGATGATAATTTATTTATTTATTTATTTCAGGCAACAAATAGAAAAGTTACAGTTGGTATAAACTTATTCTACGGCCCATAGATAGATACCTTAAAACTAAGAATACATATAGTACAAAATTTATATTGGTGATAGATCTTAAGACTACTTATTGTTAGTAAACATTTCACTATCGCACTTAGGTCTTTTTGCGTACCGGTGGTAACGATCCGCGGAAGACGGAACACCACGCCCTGTGGCCAGAAGTTCTCCTCCATGACGAGGCTCAGTCTGGTGTTGGGTACTCGCACCACGAACGACAGGAAACTGATGTTGCGGCTCGCCTCCAACAGCTGCACTCTCGGCGTGAAGTTGGCCTTCTTGTGCATGTACTGTCCGATGTCATCCGGCTTAGTGGTGCAGTGTAGGCGGGAGACATACAACGCTGTACTCGGTACTACGGCATGCAGCGCTGGGCTGGACTGCGCTGCATCTGTGCCGCCACGGTTCTCATTGGTTCGTGATCGGCGCTTCCTTTGCACCGTCACGAAACCATCTGTAGCCACATCCGGTACCTTCTGTGGTAGTGGCTTCGGTGGAGCGGTCGTTGCGCTGATGGTGACGAAACTTTGTCGTTTCATCGGGGCTGTAGGTACGGGCAGCGGAGCGGGGCGCGGGGTTCGCGCGGCCTTACAGGCGGGCGGGTGCAGTGCGGATCTAATTAGTATCCTACATCTTTATTTAAGTTATAAGGTAATTTCAGTCAAATCAATACCTATATTGATCAATCTTTTTCTTTGTAATTCAATGAGCGCTATGGGCACCGGTTAAGCTTGTTTATATTATCTCATTATTTAAAACCGTATCGTATATTGTTATGTATAATTACGTTGTACTTGTTGCTTAACAATTTTTGTAATTACTTGATTGAAAAAGAGTGATCTTGAGTTATTGCCAGATTCTTACTTACAAGCTCTACCTGTTGCTTAACGAATCTGGCAGTAAATGTAAAATGTAGATTCACCCTTATTAAATTATTTTATTATCTACTAGAATAAAAATGCACGTAAGTTAGCGTTAACTCCTTTACTTCATACGATTACTTGCTTACACCTGGCGGCTTCAAAGCATCGCCTTCGCTTGGTTAGTAAATATTTGTACCGGAATTTGAGGTACCAAGGTTTTATAGCAAAAGCTCTCTTTATAGTAGTTACATGCAATTTGATGGCATCGTATGTGTCTAAAACTGTTTTATATCATAGTATTGCCACAGTCGAAGGTTTAGGTTTTCTCTATACTGTGTTATTACTCACACATAATATGAGTACTATTTTAAATAAATACGTTTACAACTTGCAACCGGCCTGACACGCGATGGTACGCGTACTCCCAACCTTGAGGCTCCCTCAATCGATCGAAAACTTTAATATTACTCGTAGTACTACGTCGCTGTACGCACAATATAGGTACACTAAACTTACTCCATTCATATATCCTACTTACTGAATTCAGTAATGTGTACAGTGAGTTAGGTCTTTGAATTTGTTACCGTAAAAATTTCTAGAAATACTGTGTGACAATTCCGAAAATTGACTATTTACTTATTATGCTGATTGTCATACATACATACCTACATATATTCACGCCTGGTTCTCCAAATGGGTTAGGTAGAGGTCCAAATTTTGATAAATATAGGTAGGTAACTTTTACCACTGTTGTAAATAAATATTAAAATCTTACTTCTGTTGACTATTACCAACTCTTATTACAATGTTATAATATCCTTCCTTTACTATTATTCTAACCCTTAACTTTATTTTTAATTGTACCGATTAAGTACGTCCTAATCTTACTGCGTTAAAATCCGAGCGGTTTAACTACAGAACTTCAATATCGCTCATGGGTTGTGGAGGTCAGATGCGAGTCGCTACACGTGAAATATCGAAGTTCAGCCGAATCACAGTTAGAAAACCGACCCCAACTGCGTTGAGAAAAGGCTCGGTGAATGATGCCATTTTATGCCAGTGGAAAGAGGAATTTCGTGGGACAGGATCTACAAGTCGTCCAGTGTTTTTGGTAGAGAATAAGAAATGAGTAAGGGTAGACATTGAAATCGACACGCATTGGAGGATAAATGAGGGCGAGATAGGACAGAAGCCTATTGTAATTTTGCAACTTGAGCGTTTTGAACGTAAACGATCTACGCTATTGGGAAAGCGCTTCAAAAACCGGTCGCTTCTGGAACAAATCCCGCCAAAAAACTTTGCCTTTACGTACACTGACTTCAAATTACCGGAATGGGACCAAATACTTGTCCACTCAGAAAGCAGTAGCTTTTAATTAAAATAATAAAATCCAAATCTGTTCACCCAGTAAAAATATATACGGTAACAAATATAAAAATAATATCAATAGCAAAGAGTCTCGATCAACATCTCAAGAGACTCTCGCTGTCTAGCGAGAGTCTCGTTGGATCAAGGGTCAGATACAGAGAAGGCTTTCATCCTCGACACGGCACGCATCGTTAGGAGGTTTCTCAGTCTGTGACCTCTACCGCTGGTATTTTTGTCAGTATTTTTAGTCCCACGTAATAGGGGGCAAGCCTATCGCCGTCACCGGGCACTTTAGAAAGTGGGTTATGTCCAAAATGGCCAAATTAATTTAATAAAATAAGCAGCTATATTATCATTTTGAAAACTAAATTTGACACCCGTTGCCTTGCGATGAAATGTTGATCAAATGCCACAAAATCTTACGTACCAGCCGTTTTGGCACAGCCAATTAAAGTCCTGGGGGTCTCGGACTTTTTTGGAAGTCCGTTAAAAATAAGCACATCATTAATGATAGCCCTGTATAAATAGGTTATACATATACAGGTTTTCTTTTTTTTTTTCACGTGTTTTGTCTTAACATAGTAATAATATGTTACTTCATAACTATAATATATATAACTATATAACTATAATAGCCTAAAGACTAATAAGTAATTTGCATCTAACTTAAATTGAAAACAACATTAAAATGTAAGAATGTGTCCATTGGCACTTTTCTTATTGTCTCTATATTAATGAATAATGACACTATGTTCATGTTGTCTTAAAGTATAGCACTCACTGCACTATCCTTCTCAGTCTTCTCACTATGTCCGTGGTATCGAGGAGCTGGATGGCCTCGACATTCACATGGTGAATAAGTCTATTTTGATGAGCTTCTGCGTATTTTTGTATAACCTTCACGACGAGGTCCACACCTAGATCACGGTGGATGTCCTCATTTCTCCATACCAAGGAGCGCTAACGATACCCCGGAGTACTTTATTCTGAAACCTTTGTATGATCTGCATATTGGTCTGTTTGGTACAACCCCACAACTGTATACCGTACTGGCATTAGTACTTATTTATAAAGAAGTACTTTATTCTGCACTGACAGTTTAGACTTTTTGCCAAGGAGCCAGTACAGTATTTTATAGCGAAGTTATAGTTTTTGACGCTTCTTTTTCACATGAGTCTTCCAGCGGGGCTTTGCATCTAACGTCATGCCGAGATATTTTGCTGTGTTTTCGTGTGTTACTATTTGACCATTTATATATACCGCTTCAGTATCCCATCGCTGATTTGTAAAATCTATGTGGATCGATTTATACTCATTTAGTTTGATTCGCCACTTTTTTGTCCAATTGACAACGGTGTTAACAGCCAACTACACCCTGTGAACTGCTTCTTTACGAGTGTCTTCCACAGCCATAACAGCCGTGTCATCAGCGAAAGTGGCGATGGTGTTATTTTTTAATTCAGGGATGTCACTTGTATAAAGGAGATACAATATAGGTCCAAGGACACTGCCTTGTGGTACACCGGCTTGAATACACTTCAGTTCAGAATATGCATCCTCATGCCTCACATATACAGGTAGTAACAATACTATTATTAAAATTGATATCGACCATTAACAACACAGTTCATCGAAGTTCATTTGAACACGCGGCCTTGTCCTATAATTCTATTGTTAGTTAGTTTATACGTGTACCTACTACACATTGATCACATTATTAAGTAACTCATATAGTCATATATAATATAGCTCATGGTATAAAAAACAGGGGGCTCAAAATAATAAATATACCGATGGGTTATGAACGATCTAAGTAGGTATATAACTTTTTAAAAAGCAATGGTAAGTATGATGTTCAATTTTTTTTTTAAATAATGCTAATATTTAAAAAAAAGTTTGAACATCATACTTACCATTGCTTTGTCATGGACTTTCGCCAGGTAACGCCTGATTCTATGCAATATATAACTTTTTGACAGATAAGTAAATAAATATATGTTTTTGACATTCTCACAAAACGTCATCTAGCCCAAATTAAACTAATATAAGCTTGTGCTATGGGATCTAGACGACAAATAACCATACTTATATATTTCTAAATACCTATATACATATTAAATACTGAATTGAGTTGGGCGTTACTTGGCGAAAGTCCATGATAAAACAATGGAAAATATAATGTTGAATTTTAGATAATTGCAATCATTTAGCTATACATATTATACATAGAAAATACCAAAACTCCGACAAACATGTGTGGATCACACAAATATTTCATTTGACCCGGAATCGAACCTGGGACCTCAGGACGGCAGTCGCATACCCATACCAATGCGCCACCGATACTTGGTATCTTTAATAGTGCCAAAGTTGAGTTTATAAAACATTTTTTTTGAAATTCCATTTCACTAGAAGCCTCTTTACGGTGGAAAGGTTCAGTTAAAGCTAGAAGTAAGTGGGTCGGTAATCGGTGAAGCACTCGGTTGATACAATTTCAGGGAGTAAAAGGTATTAATATATTTTATAAGCGGTGAAGTATGCAACTTTTTCTTATTTAATTTTACAAAAAGAATCACAAATACTATACCGAACTCGTGAATATTTGACATTTTAGCTATTGAACCTTAAAGTACCGCCCATGGTAACGCCCAATTACTGCGTAGGAAGGATCGGAACATTCCCCATAAGAAAATGGCGCATTGCAGAAACGTTGGTTTGTGTTAGCGTATTATAATTTGGATGTTAGACATGATAAAATATTTATTTTAATTCAACGGATAATTTACTTGCATTTATTAAGTAAGTAAGTAAGTAAATACTCTTTATTGTACACAATAGATAAACAAATGTTTTATGTCAACTCTTAAAAAATAAAATGTACAACAGGCGGCCTTATTGCTTAAGAGCAATCTCTTCCAGGCAACCTTAGGATGGAATGAAAGTTACAAGAAATGATAGGGGCTGTGTACAATGTAATAATTAAATTATGAGTATATTTATGATAATAAGTATATTTATGAGTTTTTATAAATTTTATGAATTTTTATTATGAGTGATATACCTACACTTTAACAATTGTCTAACTCAGGACTGTAGATAGATTGATACTTAATTTTTATATAAATCTATGAAAATGAAAGAAGAAGCATATTAAATATTGGATAGAATCAGGCGTGACCTGGCGAAAGTCCATGACAAAGCAATGGTAAGTATGATGTTCAAACTTTTTCAAATAATAGCATTATTTTCGCTAAAATAGAAGACATTAAATTAAGTCTCAGAGAGTCAGTCAGACTCAGTCTTGAGAATGCCTCGTGTAGAGGTGAAACATATGTCGACGTTTTAATGTCTTCTATATCAGCGAAAATGATGCTATTATTTGAAAAAGTTTGAACATCATACTTACCATTGCTAAGAAGTATATTGTTTGCAAAAGCAGAGAATAAGGAATACTTGTAATGATGTGCCACCTTGCTGCCTGCGGCATTCCGTGTGGTTCGTGGAAAAGGGTTGCGATGCAAACGCTGGACTGGCGTAAGGCTGTAAAGACAGGTGTTGAGGGGTTTGAACACCTCCGCCTCGAAGAACTCGATACCAAACGCCAGCTCCTCAAGATGCGTCCCAAGCCTTCCTACAATTATACTTACTATTCCGGTGGACAGGTTATACAGTCCTTCTTGTGATCGCGTGTTCGTGAACAAGTTGGGTTCACAAGCCACATTCGTGCACATGCCAGAAATGATTGACAAGTTGTCGCTGTTGACGGATACGTCAAGGAGGACAACAAAAACATTATCTATTTTGTGGTAATAGTTCGTATTTAATTTTGATCTTAGGGTAGTGGCTCAACTTTACACTTGCTTTTATGAACAGTTGCCAAATCGAATATGAAGTCATGGAGTCATAGTGTAATTTTACTTTACATATGACAGTCACAGTACCAATTATTATTTACCACAGAATAGGGAATAAGCAAACTCCTTTGAAACACAAGAATATATTGTTAAACCAAGATTTGCAATCTAAATAATTTAGTCCCGAATGCGGTGTGTCACAACAACACTAGATTACTTAACCGATAAAAAGCATTTCCATGTATATTTAAAAGATTAACATCTACAATTTCGACGCATGTAATTCATTTAACTTCAATTATTTTACAAGTAAACCGTCGTGTCTTAAGTAGAGTGGCGTAATCACAAATTATACCGAGGGTAATAGACGCAAGATATAGGTTCATAAATAACATTCCTTTAAAGTTAGCACAGTGTGACGCGGCACGACACGGCAAAGGATGTGGCATGCCGCGGCATAATTTATTAAATAGGGTAATATGAATTCTATATCAGATAGAATATGTATGAAAATACTTTGATCATAATTGCCGTGCCGTGACATAACTCTGCCACACTTTAAGGTGCTTAAGATGAACAGGGGTGTTAAGGGGCCCATAGTCGTTCTTCCCTAGGTGCAGTGCGAGAACACTATACTACGTGGGACCAACAGAACTTAACTATTAAAATTTGGTTGTAATAGGGCCCCTTTGGGACTAAGAAGTGATTATGTGTATTGTATGTAGATGATAATTGACCGAGCGAGCGAAGCGTCTCAGTTTCAACTTGAGGACTGGCCTATTTGGCGTTGTTTGTCTGTATGTATGTATGTGTGTCAGTTCCGGGTACAGGCCGCATTTTTCAGCCGATTTTCATGAAACTTGGCACAAGTGTTCTTTGTTGCAAGGCGCAAGGGATTTTTCGATTGGGGGGAAAATGGGGGAGAAATGGGGAAGAAATGCGGAAGAAATGCGGAAGAAATGCGGAGAAAATTATCAGTTCTCATCTCATAAGACGATGTTTTTTTTTTTGCATAAGGGGATATTTTCGTGTTCGCTAGGGCGAGTGGGATATGTTATGTTTCAACTGGCGAATTGGATGTGTTGTCAGTGTTCCCCATTTTAAAATGGGGAAGAAATGCGGAGAAAAATGATCATTTCTCATTTTCTTTTTTGCTGGTACCTCTGTTCGGTTATTCCCGTTGGTCAGATCGATGATTAGATTAGTCTGTCCAGTGGGAACTTTTTCTCCCATTGTCCAGATCAGCTCGGTTTTTCCCGTTGGTCAGATCGATGGTTAGATTAGTCTGTCCAGTGGGAACTTATTGTCCCATTGTCCAGATCAGCTTGTGATGTAGGTGTATGAAATTATCATTGAATACAAAAACCTTTGTTGTTAAATTTTTTTTTTCTTCCCATAGTACTACCAAGCAGTCTATTAGTACTATGGGAAGAAAAAAATTCCCGTGGTAGTACTTCCATGTTTTGGTTTTATAACCCTTTAAAATATTATTATTTTATGACTTTATATTAGTATGGTCGGTCTCTCAAATCTTGAAGGCTCTTATGTTGTTATGTATTCCTGGTACATTTGAGGTTTGTGTCTTTTATAATGGATAATCATTTTCATCTGTATTCGGTGCACCTGTTGACACATTTCTTTATTTTTCATCGGGGTAAAAAAAATTTATCATGCGCTTAGTAGGGCAGTATACTTAACCAGAGCCGCTTGGGTCTCTTAACTCTCTATTATAAGATACACAAACAACAAAAGTACTAGGAGTACAGAACTACAAAAGAGAACTCGCCACCTCTTCTCACGCTCAGTTTTGCAACAAAGGTTTTGTATTCAATGATACTTTCATACACCTCCTACATCACAAGCTGATCTGAACAATGGGACAAAAAGTTCCCACTGGACAGACTAATCTAACCATTGATCTGCCCAACGGGAAAAACCGAGTTGATCTGGACTATAATGGGACAAAAAGTTCCCACTGGACAGACTAATCTAACCATCGATCTGACCAACGGGAATAACCGTCTGAAGGTGCGCATGGAAAGTCAGCCACCAGACCACATCCCAAAAGGATGTTAGGGACCCGAAAATAACGCGAGGTCTACTGTTCGCAGAACTACTAGTAATAATACACACACAAACTCATGTCTTTCTTCCAGAGTGGGTAGATTGGGGTGTTTTGGATTCGCCTATGCTAAAAGTAGAGCCAGTCTCCCTAGATTCTCAAACTATCTCTGACCGTATTTCATTAAACAGTGTTCTATATTTTTTTAAATAACTATTAATATGTGGGGATGTCCTTTATAAATAATTGTAACATTTGTTTGGTTAAGTGCAAAGTTAGTTTTAAACTGCTGAGTAGTAATAGAGCTACTCACACATGTAAGTGAAGCCTCAGCGATGCCACACAGTTCAGCCTCTGTGTAAAATATTCTTTAATACATTTTCTATGAACGCGTCCCCACATGTCAGTGTCAGTGATGACTGAAGCGTCACTGACACTGACGCTATCAGGAAGCGTTCATAGAAAATGTATGAAAGAAAATTTTGCACTGATGACCTGATGTCTAAGTCGTAACTAAACTGTGGTGGTACTGTATCGGAGCTGAGGCTTTACTGTTATGTGTGAATCGACCTTCAAGATCCAGGGTATGTGGTAATGGAAAGCGTAATATGAGATGTTTAAGGAATACAATCAGGAATAGTCACCTTGGCGATCCGTAAACAATATATGAGCCGACGCGGCGGCGCTTTGAGTATACTTGCCAGAACCGTAGTCCGTCTGTCGTCAGGTGTTCTATGTGCTGGGTCTACTCTGCACATAGACCACCTGACCTGATGACTTGGGCTCTAGAGATGTTGGCAGGACCCCTTAGCACCCTGTTACAGTTGGCGAGGCATTCGCTGAGATTTGCATTTGTGTGAGTGATCACGAAAAGTAGAGTAAAAAAGCTGTGTGTACAACACATGTGTGTGCAAATAAAATCACAAAAACGTTCACGTATGTGCACTCACACAAATGCAAAGCTCAGCTTACACCTCGTGAACTGTACCATAACACATTATCTATATACTTAAAGAATGATGAAATATATGTTACACTGCCTAATAGTAATTTTTGTATCAATATTATTTATTATCTGTAGCTTTTAAAAGACATTTTTATGTTCTAGATTGTATCAAACTATGTCAAAGTACTTACAAGTGTATTGTTTAAACTATGATGCATATATAAAGACATTATAATCATGCATGTTATTCGGAACACGTAGGCTGCGGGCTGCGCCATATATTTTGAAGCGGTTTTCTTCAATAGATAGACTGGTTCTCGTGAAGGTTTAATATATAATTTGTCAAGCAGGAGAAACCGTGGACGTACGCTATAGTACCTATAGTATTTTTTTTTGCCTTTGATAATACCATAAGGTTAAAGTCAGGTTGTATGATTCAACAAATTAGTGGAATGTGTGACTTTACTGGAGCCTAAATCCTGAAAATCGAAAGTATGAACGTATCATTACACCTACATCCCCGAAGGGGTAGGCAGATATGCGTTTCACACCCACACTTAGCCCAGTAATATTGGTGGACCACGTGGTGCAAGCCTATTGCCGTTAACGGACGCTATAAACATCCATAACCAGTCTGTAATTCCAACCAAAACTCCAACAACCTGGACAGATACTAACATCCCACTAAATAGAATCTCTTTTTGAAGTAACAAAACAATCCCTAAAGCCTTTATTATATTAGAATTATATAACGAGAGAGGATAAAATTCATTAAAAGGAATGAAAAGCAAGCTTGAAGGGACTAATGCAATGTACTTACGTGTTGTTTCCCCAAGGGAATTAGAACCGTTGCTTAGCAACCGATTATACGGCAGCCATCTTGAATTACTTAAAATATGGGTTCCGATTTTGAATAAATAATTTGAAATGTAAAATTAAGCATCTACCTACCCAATATTAATTTATTTATTTGAAGTTTGGTTTGTTCTAAATCCTTTGTAATATTATAAAAAAAAATATTATTCAACTTTCTTCCAAAAAATTCCCACTCAAGAGGATATTAAGACCTTATTGTGGAGTTTCGTAGTACGTGCGTTCGCGACCTTGAACACCGCTACGGAATTGCTACGATAACACTCTACACTACACGTATTTTTTTAAATTCAGTGCTACGATGGCGTAGTACATGGCCTGATATGTCATAGCAATATCCCAGTTTAATTCCCGGGAAGGCACAAAACTGCAAATCCGTAAACGTAAATATTAGTATCGGAATTGGGGCCATGAGTCATTGATAAGTAAGTGAGTGAAAGAGATAGTAGAGTACGAGATCTTCAACAGCTAGGTATAAAAGATAGTTGCCCTGAAGGTTTAAAATTAGAAAAACAAGAACATTAGCTTAGTTAGCTTGTTAAATATACCTATATGCTGAATTGGTATTGGTCGGACTATTTAGTGGTAAAATCCAATAACCTTTCTGTAATTCAAATTGAAAATGGATTTCGGTTTGATTGTGGTTATGGATTGTCTATGGTGCCCAGTAAAGGCAATAGGCTTGTCCTCTATACGTGAAACCAACAAAGTTACTGGCACAGTATATGTGTGTAATGGACCTCAGGCACAGAATAGGGAATAGTACTTACATACATAACTTGCACTCCGACGTTAATTAAAGCACATTCTTTTGTTTACAGAGTACATCATTCGAACGTTAGGGTTGACCAGTCATTCACCGAGCCTTTTCCCAACTCAGTTGGGGTCGGCTTTCCAGTCTAACTGCGATTCGGCTGAACTTCGATATTTTCCGTGAAGCGACTGCCATCTGACCTTCACAACCCATGGGCGATATCGAAGTTCTGCAGTTAGACCGGTCGGATTTTTGATTTAGGGCTCCAACTACCCCTAACGACTGCCATAGATGTTAGTATGATAACCGGGACCGACGGCTTAACGTGCTCTCCGAGGCACGGAGGGGTCTCAATGTATTAAGAAATGGTCACCCATCCTAAGACCGGCCTGAGTCGTTAGGGTTGACCAGTAAAGTAAAATATATACCAGCATAATGTGATCAATAGTTATGACGTTAATACCTCAATATCAACCCTATGGTCAATGCCGTGTCACAAACAAGAGACAACCCTTACTGACTTACAACTTCAAGTTATAGCTGACGTCACGTTTTTTTGCGATTGTTAGGCGAGTGATGTCACTCGCCTAACAAT
Organism: Nudaria mundana; assembly: GCA_963556515.1. NCBI lineage: Eukaryota > Metazoa > Arthropoda > Insecta > Lepidoptera > Erebidae > Nudaria > Nudaria mundana. The sequence continues at coordinate 24,407,239 of OY748289.1, read as the reverse complement.
CGCAAAAAAACGTGCTATGTAGTAACCCCGAGGCAGGGCTATGTAGCCCTGCCTCGGGGTTGCCCCTTCGGGGATACATTTCCACGAGTTGTGTTTGTTTTAATTTCAATATTTAACAGTCAAATGAGTAAAAGTGTTCTGATGCAACCAGGATTAAGACGATTAGTCAAATGAGATAAATAATTTATGTATAAGTAGAAAGACTTTCACGAGTTTTAACCTATGACCTCGACAAGTATTTGTATGGGTGTTTATACACACTGCATGCGACATTCATCATCTCATTACTCTTGGATATTTACTTTGACGGACTGTGTTGATGACGGATTCAGAACGCAAATGCTTACAGGATGCGTTAAGCTTAAAACACACTGGACCTTCACATACGACTTATGCCACACGACGTGAGAAACAGCGACACACTAGTACGACGTCTTACAACGACGTACACGTTATTTTACGCGCTATGACACTTTAAACGTGTGTGACAACGTCGTACGCGTGGGATAGCATGGGAACACGCGAACCTGGCGCGGTGACGTGTAAGACAGCGTGATGAATGACCAGTGTGTTTGTTGTCATACAAATTGTCTAGGCCAGATCCTGCTCAGATGTCATAATGCGTGGTGTACGTCGTATGTGAAGGACGAGTTTGCCCGTGTCTTTATGCAATAACCAAGCTCACATCTGATCGTTACCGTGATGTATAGACGCTTGTAACACAAGTAATTCTTGTTCATTATCCATAATATAATTATATCCACGCATAGACAATAGACCTGAAAACTATCATTGGCGGATTTTCGACTTTACTACTGAGAGTCACTTCAGTTTCGAGAATCTAATTGGTGGAGTCGAAAACCCGCCAATGAGAGTTGGCAAGTCTATTGTCTATGCGTGGATATCAGCCTAGTGTGAACAGCGCTTAAAAGGGAAGGGGTACGCCTAGGTTCATACGTGTGCTTGGTTGCTGGCCTGGATAATAGAAAAAAACAGTATTAGCTTAAGCAACTACTTTGTGCTTGTTTTTCATATATCCCGAGGGGTTAGGCAGAGGTGACTTACACACCTACATTATGCCTGTAATTTGTTGGTCCAACGTAATAAACGGCTATTGCTAATACTTGGCATCGTACAATGCTCTTTGATGTTGAAATGATGATGTTTGAAATATCCTTGTTCGTTGCCCAGCAGATGTTTCACTAGCAGATGAGATATCAATCTCAAAAGTCAGTATAGAATATAGTAATTCATGTTTCTACTCGCAGTTATATAAGTTAAGAGCATTACCTCGGCTTTCTGTAGAAAGTGCGACTTTGAATACGCTAGAACACAACGTTTCTAATGGATCACTTTCGTTTTCGTTCGGATCGAGTTTATATTATCATTATGTATATTTATGCAGTTTCATACATTTATTTAACGCCTTACGTTTTATAATTCATTCTAGTTTATTATTTAATAATTCACTCGTATTTAGTAAACAAGAGATAGATATATAGATACGGCATCTCGTTCTTCAAAGTTTTAAATTTAGAATTTCTCTTTTTTTTTTCTAATTTGTCTTTCGCGGTTTATAGACCTCGTCGTAGTAGTTTACAGCCTCCTTCGTTAGTGTTCTATAGGAGATCGTTTAGAAATGTGTGATTAGCATGGACAGTAGAAGCAAGAATCTTGAAGTTTAGTCTAGTGCTTCAAGCGTGGAAGTTATCATCTGCATTTACCTACTTTATTTATCTTTATGTGCCTCTATGAATCCAGTTAAAATTATTTATTTAGTTAATTAGAGAGTAATTCTGGCGTGGCTATGCGGCCTTTGTGTCATTTAGCGTGGTTTGTGTAAACCACACAGTTCTCATTCTTACAAGAAAGTTTTAAACCCATTGACAAACCAAGACCTGATCAATATAGGTACCTAATGGATAGTAAAATAAAAAAGTACCAAAAATCTTACAATTTTAACGTACTATAACATCAATAAACATATATAAGTAAAATCGTATGGAAGTTATATCAATGTTTATGTGATAGGAAAACCACCCAGGCAGCGGCAATAGTTATGACGTAACCTGGCTTACACGTTTCCTACGTACACATCTTATGCAACAGTGGCCTGACGATACTACTCGCCGGGGACCCAACTGGTTCCATAATATCACAGACACCTTGACATCTGTCAAAATGGACGATTAAATAAAAGGTTTAGGTTATAATGTCACCGGGCGAATGCAAAAGCAGCAGGCCTACCATCAGGCAGTACCTACCTAATTTATTGACATTTTTGGTTGCAAATTATGTCGAACGACTTAAGTCGACACTGGCTGGTATCAACTCTACATTCACTTCAGTTATTCTTTACAGGCTTCGTTCAGAAACAGTTCCAGCTCCACACCAAAAAACGTTTAGTAATCACACATTTGTTCTAATTACATATTAGCTCTACATCATCATTCACCGAGCCTTTTCCCAACTCAGTTGGGGTCGGCTTTCCAGTCTAACTGCGATTCGGCTGAACTTCGATATTTTCCGTGAAGCGACTGCCATCTGACCTTCACAACCCATGGGCGATATCGAAGTTCTGTAGTTAGACCGGTCGGATTTTTGATTTAGGGCTTCAACTACCCCTAACGACTGCCATAGATGGTAGTATGACAACCGGACCGACGGCTTAACGTGCTCTCCGAGGCACGGAGGGGTCTCAATGTCTTAAGAAATGGTCACCCATCCTAAGACCGGCCTGAGTCGATGTTGCTTAACCTTTGCAATGTGTTAATCGTGGCTACATATTGAATTAATTTATGTGTATATTGTCAGACCAATTGATAGAAATAAAATACTTATTCTAAAAGCACGAAGTCTTATCGATACACAAGAGTGACGCCATTATGTACAGGCACAATACCTACACGTGTACGACCTACTGCAAGTTATCCGTAAATAGGAATGTTTAATTACGTGGTCATAGGTTTAGTATTTAAAAAAGACGCTGTATGTTTATGATGGTTTAAAGGTTTAAAAATCGAATAGCGTTTTTAAACGAATTTTCTTTTTCACCATGATTTATTTATTCCAAATTTGAATTCAAATAACAGTACGCAGGAATCAAAATGTTTCAGAGCTGTGTGATGTTTTATTTTTAAACTGGTAACGCGCGACCTCTGCGCATGAATGTAGTGCCAATGTCACAGTAACTGGGTCTATGTCAGCGAGCGTGGCCTTTCCGCCGCGGGGATATATCTGCTTCTGCACGTTTTGTGGCCTTATTTGGTACTTTCGACGGGGTCACTGGGTTTTTGGTGATCGCATTCTGTTATGCACACGTTTATTTCACTCCTTAAGTGTATATTGATTAGGTAGGTACCAAACTTTCAGTATTTAATTCGAAAAGAAAAAAATAGGAATGCCCATGTACTGATTAATCCCCACAATTTTATTAGGTAAGTATTTTTACTTTAAATTAAATGGCAATGGCGCTCAAAGAGACGACTGACATAGTGCCAATGATGATTCATAGCCACATAGTAAAGTACTAGTCTATGAATTACAAATGAGTGAGTAAACTGTTTACTGCCAGGAATGCCATTAAAAAAATATAAAGTGTTGCCATGTTATAAAACGAAGATGAAGAAATACAATTTTTCAGCAATACGCACAATAACTTACATAGGAAATATTTTAGTACCTATATAAACTAGGCTCAGAGGATGAGATGACGAATAAAAAATCCGGACAAGTGCGAGTCGGACTCACGAACAAAGGGTTCAGTAGCAAAACCCTAAATATAAAAAAAATAAGAAGTTTATTTTTGTATTGGAGCCCCCTTAAATATTTATTATATTCTGTTTTTTAACTGAAATTAGAAAAACTTTCTAACTATCACGGTTCGTCAGATACAACCCAAGACAGACGGACGGACGGAAAGCGAAGACTCAGTAATAGGGATCCCGTTTTAACTTTGGGTACGAAACCTTAACAATCGGCTTTCTGTGACATTTAAATTTGAAAAACGATTTTTTTTCTCTGTCAGATATTTAGGCAGGTGGGTATATACTTACCATGTTTGATAATTGTGCGGCCTTATGTCAATAAAATTATCATATTTTTATCATTAATGCAACGTATTATTAGTTTTTCCCAACTATTTGTACCTGAACATAGTTATTAAACGTTATTATCAAATTACAAATGGTATGCCAACGCAATGTGCCAACCTGTCAAAATTAAATGTCGCAACAGTGCCCTACATATTGAACACTATTGATTTAATAGTTTCTTATTTGTAGGTACCTACCAACTAAAGCACCGCGGATATTTTTCCCACTTACCAAAAGTACCTACTTCCCAGATGATCCCAGAAACTCCGGTGTCTTCTACCAGGATATTAGCAATCTCTGTACCAAATTTCAGCTAATGATATCGTGAAGTAGTAAGTAATAAATCAACATTCAAATCCCAATACTATAAGCGAAGCGAATGCCATCCCAAGTCTCTGAAAATACTGACGTTTTGGGTGATTTATTAAGCACACATTGTTTTTACAGGTTATAGACCTAATACAGCAATGTAGTAACAGAAAACAATAAACTTTAAGCAACTAAGCCAATCCAGTGTCGTCCAGACGTTGGGAAACATCATTTAAATTACTTAAAGCGCGGACTGTTGGAGAAAATTTATGCAGATTAGTGCGGGAAGCAGGTACCTCGAGCACCTTGCTTCTAGGGGCATGCCGCAGTCCTGTGGTACAAGCAACTTTAACGATTCCAACACCCGAGGGTTACTCAGTTTACCACGAAACAGCAGGAGCACATACTTAGCCAAAGCCAAGTTTCGCCTTGCCTCCAACTTATAGTATGTAGTAAATATAGTAAGTACCGTTGGTATTTATTATGCTAAGAGACATCATAGACAACTAAACTGATGGAAAACTGGGCTGGACTACTAGAAACCTTTTCTAATAGCTGCCAGTTTAAATTAAAAGCAATACGGGCTGTATATCGACTTGTTATTCTATAACATCTACTCTTCTTAATATTGTTAGAACAAATTTTACACAACGTCATTAGTTCTCTCCCGGCGCCGGCGTCAAAATTTTCATGTATAGTGATCGTTTCGTTACGTATTCATCTACGAAGCAAGTATAAATATTTAGTTGTAATTTCCAAACGTCTTACATAGCAACTAACACTACCATTGCAATAATATTGCGAAACAAGTTACTGAGTCAATGCGAAGGTCACTGCAGTCTTCTTACGTTTGCACGTTAGGACATTCACACAGCGCCGTCTATTTTGAAACTAAACAGTATTGAAGAACTAGGTAACTCATAGACATACTTTAATTATCAAACTTCATTTAATATCTAAAAGGAATGATGTTTGTAAATTAGATGTCCCAGCAAACTTCGTACCGCCCTTAATTTAATTGATACAGTTTATAAACCTTCCCTGAATTTCAACGAATATTTACTCAAAACCGAAATTAGACAAATCGGTTCTACAGAGTTTTTTCGAGACAAACGAAAAGCATATAAAAGAACATTAGAAGTTAGATAGATAGAGGATAACAGTCGCTAGGGAAATAGCAGTTATATCTAATAATATCAATTTGCGCAATAAAAAAAGTGGTTTCCGTTCCCTATATATGCTAAGATCTTTAAAACTACGCAACGGATTTTGATGCAGCTTTCACCAATGGATAGAGTGGTTTGATAAGTGAGCGAAGCCGCGGGCGTCCGCTAGTAATAATATAAAACAGTCTTATTTTATTTGTTGCAAGTTGCTGTAAGCGTTGACAGAAGCAGAGCCCCAAGTTATCCGATTAAAATGAATAATTTAATAGCAAATAACTAGTAATGTAATGATAAACAGTTGATTCCTAAGTACTTGAATAGATAACCGTGTTCTTACGAGCGACGTCGGCCCTGAAACTAACCTTGTCGCGGTCTCGCTCACTCTCGCCCATACCTTAATGTTGTCATCTCTGTTTAAACTCTATGATTGCAGTGATAACTACCGGATTCCATGCGCATGCAATTGATTTCAGATTTCTTTAAATTTTTTTAATAGTACATTATTGCAAAGGTCGGGAAATAGGCTATTGCAGGTCGAGTATGAGTTACTAATACGAGACAGGCAATTGCCACTGCCGCCGAGGCATAGGTATATAATTATCTTATTCTCAAAATAATTCAGGGAAATAAAAAAATACTTTTCATCACTTCTATGGTGGCGTTTTGTTCCTACATAAGTGCGCCTAAAGTAGCTCTTTTTAGTTCAGAGACTATTTAGCGGGTAATAACGAGATTTGAATTTAGAACAAGAATCTTTCATGGTAATCCAACCGAAAAAGAACAAAAGGCGCGAACTTTTTTCATCGCTAGTACATTTCTTTTTTTTTCATAGAAGGCGATGAAAAATAATTATGATGCATCGAGAGTATAGCGTCTTCGACAACAATATACTTATATAATTTTACTCCCTTGTCATATAACCTACTATTTTATATTATACATTCACGAAAGTATTTTATTTTATTTTATTTAAAGACTACCTCGGTGGCACAATGGTACTATGTACGGACTGCCACACTCGAGGTCTCGGGTTCGATTCCCGGGTCTGGTGTATAATGTATAATTCTCTTTAGAATTTTATCCAGATAATTATCCCAGAGTCTGGAACTTGTGCCCGGTAGATGGCAATAGGCTCGCCCCCTATTACATGGGACCTAACATAGCTGGCGAGATGTGGGTGTGTTTGCACACCTCTGCCTACCCCTTCGGGGAAAAAGGCGTGATGCTATGTTATGTTATGAAAGTATTTTTCTTTTAAATCCCTGGAAGCAGATTTTCCGTAGCCAATTTGGCTTCTGATCTTAAATCTGGTGAAATACATTCAATCTCCATTTCACAATCTACCTAAACTGTTGGAACTCATTATTATTCAAGAAGATTTTTCAGCTTTTATTTTATTTATTTATCATTTATTTCAGGCTACATGAGAACAGTTACAAACTTTGCCGCCAATTTGCTATTTATAATTTATGTCCAAAGACCTATAGGTTATACCTACATCCACGTGAACGCAATACTAAGCAAAGAGACTTAGAAAAGAGATCCAATCAAAGAGTGTTTAATGTCGATTCACACAATATATCAGTCAGTGAAGCTTCAGTGATGCAGCGCGTCGGAACTGAGGCTTCACTGATATTGTGTGAATCGGCCTTTATGTTCCCAGCACGCTTAGAATGATTTTCCATACAACATTGCTGGACACTTGTAGTGTTCCCAATTCAAAAATCACGCCTGCAATGAATTTTCATACAACATTGTCAGTCATTTGTTCTAAGTTCAAAAAATAAAGCTGTCCGTAAATCGATACTTCCCGTATTAATTACGTCAGCTAAATGACATAATATTGTAAAAGTGCTATATTGTTAGTAATTATTATTGCCAGTATAAATATGTTCGGTAATTTTATTGAATATGGATTGATTTTATTGTGATGACATTTTATTAAATTGTATTATGAGCACCGTTTGGACCCGTTCGAGCTCTATGATTATGAGTTCAGACTTCAAACTATTTCAGATGACATTCCATCTAGGTACCTACCTATTCTTTTACATACTTATTTACCTGTATATATTTACCTGTTAATATTTTTTTGTACGTCAATCTCTGGCAGACTTAGAACACTCTTATGTATTTTTAATAACTGTATTTTACCTATGATCACAGATAGACTCATTGATTGATTGAAGGTTAAGTTAAATATTTAAATTAGGCTGACATGCCCTTTATGGACAAAAGCCTCGACAAAAGTAAATTAAACAAAAATTGTCGCTCTGTTTGGACGTCACGTAAAATTGGCGGAACCTAGATGTACTGTAGATATTTAAGCCCTGGAAATTAGTTAAATTACAAAGGAAACGCAGTCTCGAATACTGCTTCGGGGCACAACCGCTTTTGGCGTCGGACCTATCGGATTCGATTCCCGGTCGAGACAAATTCTGTGTGATACGCAAATGTTTGAATCAAAGTCTGAGTGTTTTCTATATGTTTGAGGCTTAATATTATTAATTATGCTATAATATTTATTATTTAACTATGAGAGGAAAGAATGCGGGTTTAAACTAGTTGAGTATTGTAAGCAATAACAGTAATAGCAATGAGTTTGCTTAAACAAGCCTTAGAATATTAAGATAGAAATTATTAACAGACTCTATACTAATAGTATGGTGTCTTGCGCGGTGCTTCGCGCCGCACTACGCCATAGGTTTTGGCCTATAACTTTTGACCTCTTAGGGCTATAGGTCAAATTTTCGAGCATAAGCAGTTCTCGAGAGCTAAGGGGAACATTCCCCATTTCTATATATAGATAAACAGTTCGGCAGAGTTCAGGTAGATGGAGCCAACGCTAACGTAATAGCGCGGTCTAGAAATTATGATATGAAGCAAAAATGTTATGTCGTTGGTATTGGTCATCGTGGCTCAATGGTCAGAGCATTCCCTGCCGATGATATCTGTTTTTGTGATCTGTTTATAATTTCTATCTTAATATTTTAACAGTAAGAGGTCATGTATACCCACAAAGTAACCGGATTTCGGAAAATATATGTGTATACAGTGTATACCTGACCTCATTGTATGAATTATTCATAATGAGTGTTTATTGCACTCACGCTACAGTTGCAAATATAATATAGAAGAATAAACAACGTAATAAATATACTCGTACTTATTAATATTATAAATTTAAAGAGTTTGTTTGTTTGTTTAACTGTAATATTAGACATCGAATTAGTTTTCATCAATATTATTATGCTTGTGTTATGGGATCTAGGCAACTGATAATAGTAGTATAAATATGAAACTGTTGCACAAAGAACTCTAATATCCATTAGAACACAAGTAGGTTTTAAAGAAAAGAGCCTTGGCGAGTTTCTTTATACTCGTAGTAAGTATCCTACGAGTGTTCTAATACTTAGTTATGTCAAAGAATCAAAGAATCAATTTCGTATATCAGTTTAGGCACATAAAGAGCACTTATGAATAGCAAAATTTTACAATTTATTGTCAAGTAATATTATAAAAATACTAAAGTAATTATATAAATAACCGTTAGAAAATGATTCTTTCGCTGGTTCGCTAAGTTAGTTCTGAGAAGATACCAGCAAAAAACTCAGGTAGATTATCCATTTTCTTTTTTAATATTGTTTTGTTTACATTGTTTTAATTTATATTGTACTAGTGGTCCCGGCGAACTTCGTACCGCCTGAAATTTTGCTTATGAACCTTCCCTGAACCTCCACGAATATTTTAAGACCCAAATTAGCCAAATCGGTCCAGCCGTTCACGCGTGATGTCGTGACCAAGGGAAATAGGGATTCATTTTTATATATAGATGATATTATACGAGTGGCCAACAACAGAAGATTAGGGTGACCATGCATTTTTATCATTAAGATATTCGTATACATTATACTAGCCTTTCTACATCAAACATTTTTTTAACTACTATTTTAAACTTATTAAGAGGCATGTCAACCAAATCCTAAGGAATTTTATTAAATATTTTTATACATTTGCTTACAAACGAATTACCAACTTTATGAAGTCTAATTTTTGTCATTGCCAGTTTATTTTTATTTCTTGTATTAAAATTATGGTTATCGGTTTTTTTTAAGAGATCTATGTTCTTCCGTACATATAAGATGTTGTCGTAAACATATTGAGAAGCAACTGTTAAAATATTAATGTGTAATAGTGCAGTTTCATAGACTACTTCATATAATTTCAGCAGACATTTTAAGAAACAAAAACTTGAAGAAGTTATAGGCAATATGGCGGCAAACCGCAACAAGGCGGCAAGGCAAGAACACCATTAATAAAACTGTAAATCGAATCCGATCAGGTTAAAATACATATATTAAAGTAATGGAATAGTCTCCAAGTGTTTGTTCCTCATGTATTATTTAAAAATTCTTTGTATTTTTTAATGATACAAAGGATCTTAATCAGTACAGCCTAGCCTTCTAATATATATTTTTCATAACACATGCAAATTTCATGCAACCAATCTGACATTAATAACAATCGTGTTCTGTATCTAGGGCGATGTGGCAACACATCGCGTATTGTTTAAAAGCAAGACGTCCAAATGCGCAGACGCAGCGAGTAAGTACTCATGATGGTGCAATTCGCGCCCTAAATTATATTATCTGCAACTGTGACATTGTTACACTTTTCATATGAATTTTATTTTGTAATTATTCATGATATTTACATATTATTTGCAAGCAATTACGTACAGTAAGATTGTAGAATAAGATTTCGGATTATACATAATTATGTTTGGTAACACTATCACCCGTAAACCCTTAAATCTATATGTTTATTACTTAGGGTATATTATACGTAAAAATGCGTAAGAGGAGCTTTACATTTGTGTGAGTGCAGTTTACGTGAACGTATAAGTATGTAACCTCTTTTACACACACATGTGTTGTGGTCACTCACACAAATGCAAAGTTCCAAAGCTTATACATAGCGAACTATAGCTTTTTATTTCAGTAAAACGTTCTCATGGAAATAAGTAGGTACCGATGTTTTAATTAAGCTTAGCTTTTCTGCTGCCTTCTTTATTTATACCATCATAAATAATTTCACAGAGGTACGAGTATAATTGGCACGGACTTATGCGAAAATTAAATTAAAACCCACACTTTTATTAAATTTCTACCGAACTTAATGACCTCTCTGAACTTACACAATAATATTGTGCTTTCTATCGATTCTTTTGTGTTTTGTTAACTTTTCAATCTGATTTATAATTTTCGGACAATCAAACCAAATTATACAAATTGTCCCCACTAAATAGTTATACACACATACTATTGACTTGTCTTGATAAATTTTTTTTTTTTTTTTAAATAGACGTGGGAAAAATTAATATTAATTTTTCCCTGACACGTCTATAATCAGAGACTGGCAACTATTTTCAGCCTACTTCTGATAGGAACACGAAACGTCATTTTTGTTTTTTTTTTTCAATCTGCTCCGTTGCTGAAATAAAGGCGTTTCATACATACGAGATGTCGTAGGGCTTTGTAGGCTCGATCAAGTGAAGATAGGCGATACCAGATCCCAGAAACTTAGAAGAGGTTCTTACCCTGCAAAGAAATGAAATGTGTTAAGAACAATAACGATTTTTGGGCGCGATAAAAAAACACTGATGTTCGGAAGAATAAATAGGTACCTACTGAATTTAAATAGTCACATTTTTCTGGTTTTAATAATATTTTTTACTGGAAATCTAGTCATTGTTTTCACCTATAAGGAGAATAAAATACGTATCATAAAAACTAATGATCTTATGCAGAACTCAACGTAACAACATTTCCTGTTAATAAATTTAAATTAGTAATTCGATACACGGTAGATTGACATCGCCTTGACGTAAAAAGTTAGATCGCGATTTCGATGTCTTCGTCTGTGTAGTATATACGTATGTCACACTCTAAGTTTTGCGTAACTTAAGAAAACAACATGTTTAAAGGAAAATATTATGTTTATTGCTTTTCAAAATACTCTCCTTTACATTTTAAGCATTTTTTCATGCGATCGAACCATTTTTTAAAACAGGAGGACCACAGATCTGAAGGCATGTTTTCTACGTGCTGATTGAACGCTATCACTGCCTCTTCGGAGTTGGTAAAAGTGAAACCTCTCATCAAATCTTTGATTTTGGGGAAAATACAGAAATCACAGGGTGCTAGGTCGGGGCTATGCGCAGGATGGGTGACGAGTTTTACTTTTTCGGAAGCTAAAAATGACTTTGTTTTGTTGGCCGTGTGTGAAGAAGCGTTGTCATGATGTAGGACAACGCGGCTTTTGGGTCGTCTTTCGCGAACTTTTTCTAACACCCTGGGTAAACAAATGGTAGAATACCACTCGGCATTAATACTCTTTTGATATTTAAGTGGAATTGTACAGATGGGACCCGTAGCTGAGAAAAAAAACGCGATCATTTTTTTTTACCAACGTTTCTCGCCTGCCTCACTTTTGTTGGCTTGTTCTCATTTTCAAACACCCATTCACAAGATTCCTGTTTTTTTTCGGGTTCAAAACAATAAATCCACGTTTCGTCTCCTGTGACAATGTCATATACAGCATTAGAATGTCCATGGTCGTACTTCAGTAGCATCTGTGAGCACTATTCCATGCGAGCCCGCTTCTGCTCCGTTGTCAGTTCGTGAGGGATCCAACGACAACAAAGTTTCCGAATTTTCAATTCTTCGTGTAAAATTTTATGGATTTGACTCATACCAATCCCCAATAGTCCTCGATTTGTCTCATAGGTAATCTGCGGGTTTTCTTCAATTAACCGCTTAACAGTAGCCACATTATTTTCGTTGACGACAGTTGAAGGCCGCCCGTCATGAAATTCCTCATGTAAAGAAACTCGACCTCTCTCAAATTCAGCAAACCATCGCCTCACGGTGCTCAAACAAGGTGCTTCTCTCCCGAAAGCATTTTGAAGACGAGCGGCACAGTCTTGCGGAGAGAGAGAACTTTTAAAATCATAAAAATCATCGCTCTAAAATCTTTTCGACTTAATTCCATTTTCGTTGCATACGTAGAACTTTGATGTGTGATAAAAAACAATTGACAAATGATTTCCCTTAAATTGTTTTTTTTTATTACTAAGAAGGTTGCAACGTTTAAAAAAATATAACATTCGAAATTCAAATAGTTCCGATTAGCTAGAAGTGCAAAACTTTTAGTGTGCCCCATGTATATTTAGCAGATCATGCCTGTTGAAAAGAAATTATCAGTATTTCGAATCCTGCAGATAATTTTATATTTACTAGTGGACGCCCGCGGCTTTGCCTGCTAGTCAAATTATATAGGTACATACATAAAAACCTTCCTCGAGAACCACTCTATCCATTGGTGAAAACCGCATTAAAATCCGTAGCGCAGTTTTGAAGATCTAAGCGTACCTACATAGGGAACGGAAGCGACATTGTTTTATACCATGTTTTTTAAATTTACTGTGACATTTTTTTTATTTAGTTATGTATTTGTTTTTATTTAGTACTAGCTGATCGCCGCAGCTCCACCCGCGTGATTTAGTTTACTCATTCCCGGTTCACCGTGGGAACACATTACCAGGATAAAAACTAGCCTATGTTACTCAGGGTGAATGTAGCTTTCCTTTGGTGAAAGAATTTTCGAAATTGGCACAGCAGTTTTTGAGTCTCTTCTTTTTGAGAATCTTTCCTCTTTATAATAATACTATAGATACACAACGCATGGGTGCGATCGAAGTTCTGTAGTTAGACCACGAGGATTTTTGATTTAGGGCTCCAACTACCCCTAACGAGCATAGATGTTCGTATGACAACCGGGACCGACGGATTAACGTGTTCTGTTCCTCCTTCTCATGTCTGATCCTCCAATGTGTAGTACTTGCTTCGGCAGTACATATACTAAAACTGGAACGATACAGAGAAGATTAGCATGGCCCCTGCGAAGCATCCTCCAATGTCAATCCTGAATCGATGTTGATTAACCAATGTTTTAAATACTACTCACTAAACTAATAATATCGCACAAAATTTGGATCACATGACCATATTTTTTTAAATTTTTGAAACATTGTACAGACTCACTGTACATTGTTTTATATTTTAGCTGACACCGCGATGCTCCTCGAAGGCACATCGGTCATTTTACTTATTACTCGATTATATACCTACTAGTGCGATCCGAACCGTGATACGATCATAGTGATCGGGAAAGAAAGGTCAATTGTGAATTACTCTAATTAACTACGTAGGTACTAATGAAATAAACTAGTTCAGTGATTATTTACAACTCTAGATCTTTTACTTGTGCACTGCAACAACATCAACCTAACATCTGTCAAGTGTACAATCGTACAGACATCATTGATTGAAATGATAGGTTCACCAACTACGCTGCGTTTGCTAGTTTTGCAGAACAGTTGCAAACTCTCTATGACTTAACGTAAGTGAATGAGTCAAATAAACTCTATCCCTCATACTTTTCTATTAGCAACAATAAGAGACTCTTCACTACATATTGTATACATAATGTCCTATTGTATACATAATGTCCTTTGCCGTGTCTGTCTGTTCTCAAAAACTACTGCATCGCTTTTAATGCTACTTTCACTAATGGTAATATAGTGGTTCTCGAGGAAGATTTGAGTATCTATATAATTTGTCACAGACGAAACCGTGGACGTCCGCTAGTAATGTATATAAAAGAATATTTTTACAAGATGTGACATTGTCATCGCCGTGTAACTACTACCTAAGACCACCCACGGAACGGCCATGGCGCGTCGTCACACTACTACGGCTATCCCCACCAAGGATAGATACAGTACCAAATATCACCACAACGTGCTTGTCACATAGAGTTCTAAATGACTCATAGAATATAACCACAAACCAACAAGCATTAAAAAAATTCAGATCTCAAATATAGCCTAGCTACTAGGTTTTTTGACGTACCGTATTAACGCTTTATAATGCAAATATAAGGTAGTTTTTCAAGATTTGCAAGGACAAATATAACCTATTATGTAGTAATTAAGTTGCATAGGTATGAGTAAAAGTTTGTTACAAAGTCTATTCTCTTTGGAACTGCAAAGAATAGACAATACCTATTGCCGGCATCGTAAACGTCACAATATAAAATTCGTTAATAATCTGCTATAATTTAAATAAAGCTCCAAGTAAAATTTGTAATAAAAAAGTGTATTTAGAAATCATTCAAATTTTTACAGTAACAAACAACGAAAGAAAAAAATAAATTACCTACGTGTATTCTTTTATTTTTAGACACTAACCTACTTTACCAATCAGACTGTTCCATTTTTAAATATAGAGTATGACTTATGAACAACCAAAATATTCAAATATTTTTTTTTAATTAACCTTCATTTTGCCGCTGTCTTCTTTATTTAAACGATGAAAAATAAATGGCATGGAGGTGTTAATGGCGCGAACTTGCGAAAAAAAGGTTGACCTTAGATTATGGTATGGTGGTGTAGCAAACTCCCGCCATACAGCTACGCCACGCCACGCCGCTAAAACCTTCAGCGAACATTTAAACTTAACCTAGTGATCATGACACACTTTTAGTGATTACGTATGGCCGTGTGTGCTCATAAGTAGTACAATTCGTACACGAAATTATCGCCAGTATTTTTGTTAATTTACTTTAAAATAGGCTAGTTTGGTAGCCTACCTAGTGACCTACATTTTGTACAAACAGTATTTTACTCATCATTTTAATGTCTTTTTTTTTGAAAATACTATTATTTTACACACAATTCATGGAGTATAATAAATTATGTTTATACAGCATCTTGAATAGTTACAAGGCCTCTGCGGCCGGCAGTGTCATCGGTTAAATTAATTATTTATAAAACATAATTATTTAATAATAATAAGCTTTGTAAGTATAAGTTTATAACAATAAAATTTAAGATACTCTACAAAAAATAACAAATATTTATTTAAATAACTCAATAAATAATATTGTTTAAATTGATTCGGCGAAGGCGGAAAGAGCGGTCGCCAGATAGACACAAGGCCAGCCGTCAAGGTTCTGAAAACGAGCAATTGTAAGTTAATTTAGACTTAAAGCAAGTTGTACAGAGTATTTAATTGAATAACGAGTGTTTGTAATGCAAGACAATAACTTAAGTGTTTTTAATGCAACATTTTTCAGTAATAGGTGGAGATCAAGGTTGCTATGTACCTATACTAAGCAAGTATGTCGTTCGTGTTATAGAGACCGGCGCACGCGCAACCGAGTAGGGGCACAGATAATATAAGTAGGGGACTGAAATTAGTGGGCTATAGAGTCTTATCTACTTGGCGAAACTTTTTTTTAATAGGTATACCTATATACAATAATAATTATATTTTTTTATTAGAATAAATAATTGGTACTTACTCTTTACTTTGCAAAGGAAAAATTTTTTTTTTCAATTTGTAATTAGTTAAGTACCTAAATAAAAAAAACGAAATTCAAAAAAAATTATGTACTTACAACAGAGAAAAATAAACCAATAAGAAGAATACAAAGAGAACAGTGAGCAGTTAGTACAAGGGCGCTACTTATTCCTAAAGGAATCTCTTCCAGCAGGCCAGAGAGGAGATTTAAAGGTGACAAGGCAACGTGTGTGCAGTACATTATAATATATACATAAATAAATACATACTGTACTATAATATACTTAAATAACCACAATAAGATACAGAGGAGAGGTAGTGTGCTTTTACCTTCTTTTTAAATAGAGTAAGCTTTGTATGTCAGGGAGTATTTTTGTGTTTTGAGGTCTGGTTTAGTTGGTTATTCATCACAGCCTCCATGAACGTAAATCATCATTGTTATATAAATTGGCGAGATAAACAGGGCATGTGCCAAATTTTTATTTTTAAATCGTACACTAAACGAAACCAATTTATCTATGAATTAAGAACAAAGAATATCTAATAATCTATGTATAAGATAAAATATTGGTATAGGTACCCACAATAGATTATACTTTACGTGAGTATATGTTAAAAATTAGTTGCTCTGTGGTTAAATACTATAATATTCTTTTGATATCTCTATTCAAAAAACATCAAAATTAAAATATACTTATTTTATATTTACTTACCTATATTTACTTATCGTAGTAGGCTAATTATTTTACTATAAAGTACCTACCTATGTTAGCTCTAAATGTTAGTTATAAATAGATATATTATAATATAAAATAAAATAAAACATGTATATTAAGTTAAAAATATGTTTAAACTAGCTGACCTGACAGCCGTTGTCGTGTCTTAACCTCTATTTGGGATAATTATTTAAAAAAATCAAAACAATACACACTTTCCTGTCACAATTTTTACTTCAGAGTACATCTGTCTCACAATATTATGTCAATCCTGCCAATTACTGACAGGCATGTCAAACGTAATATTTAATATTTTTTCTTAATTCTGTTTTTTTTATAATAATATAATAAACATAATAAGGTTACATACATTATAATACAAAAGTTAGTATGATCATAAAGTTTTCTTAAATTTTCTAATGTTGAAATGCAAAAGAGCATTATCCAAGTTGTCAATTTACGACAGTGGAA
The DNA here is from genome assembly GCA_963556515.1 of Nudaria mundana. Classification (NCBI taxonomy): domain Eukaryota; kingdom Metazoa; phylum Arthropoda; class Insecta; order Lepidoptera; family Erebidae; genus Nudaria; species Nudaria mundana. The sequence goes on along the minus strand of OY748289.1, from coordinate 24,390,056 downwards.
AAAGCTCCCAAATCTCGTTTTCAGTTTAATTTTAATTAATTACATTGATTATTAAAAATATCTTATGATCACATTATTAGTTAATAATCCAGTCAAGGAGCAAAAATCAGCAGAAATAATTCATGTAGTATTGCACAAAAACACATACTTTTCACACATATACTTTGTAGCAGATTCCACCAAGTGCCGTCAAACGACAGTATAAATAATTCCTGTAGTATTTTTGAATTGGTACAATTATATCTTAAGGGATGTAGATGAAAGTACTAAAAGTCCTTAAGTGTAGGGGTTGTGCTAAAAAGGTATTCAAGGTGTACGTCAAAGTTTTCTGTATTTTGGATTTTTTTCATAAACAGTTAATTTTAGCAAAAAATAGTTAACGACAAAGTTGTAACCTATAAAATTATCTGCAATAATGATTATCAATTTTTTTCCTAAGTATTACCACTTCTGAGATATTGCAGTTACAAAATGTCAAACGAGTTATATTTTACACTCTATCCTGCCACGCCCCTATTAGTTGTAGCGTGATGTTTTAAAGCCTATTGTACTTTCTAATATTGTAACTTTATATACATGAAAGAATTGTTCAAATCTGTACAGTAGTTACTGAGGAATCCTGTGGTACCCAACAAACATTGCCCTTCCTTTTTTCATCCCTTTAGGGGTAGAATTTTGGAAAATCCTTTCCTAGCTGATGCCTACTTCATACAAAGAACCCACGCCCCAAGTTTCAGGTTTCTACGATCAGGGGTTTAGGCTGAACGTTGATTCGGACAACTTTGAATGGGACAGCGTGGTTCCCTTATTTCCCCTGATTGATAATTTTCGATGTTCCTTGCTCGGGATACGTAGGTCACACTATAAGTTTTGCGTAACTTAAAAAAACAACATGTTAAAACCAAAATATTATGTTTATTGCTTTCAAAATACTCTCCTTTACATTTTAAACATTTTTTCATGCGATCGAACCTTTTTTTTTAAATTTCAAATTTCAGGAGGACCACAGATCTGAAGGCATGTTTTCTACGTGCTGATTGAACGCTATCATTGCCTCTTCGGAGTTGGTAAAAGTGAAACCTCTCATCAAATCTTTGATTTTGGGGAAAATACAGAAATCACAGGGTGCTAGGTCGGGGCTATGCGCAGGATGGGTGACGAGTTGTACTTTTTCGGAAGCTAAAAATGACTTTGTTTTGTTGGCCGTGTGTGAAGAAGCGTTGTCATGATGTAGGAGAACGCGGCTTTTGGGTCGTCTTTCGAACTTTTTCTAACACCCTGGGTAAACAAATGGTAGAATACCACTCGACATTAACACTCTTTTGATCTTTATGTGGAATTGTATAGATGGGACCCGTAGCTGAGAAAAAAACGCGATCATTTTTTTTACCAACGTTTCTCGCCTGCCTTACTTTTGTGGGCTTGTTCTCATTTTCAAACACCCATTCACAAGATTGCTGTTTTTTTTCGGGTTCAAAACAATAAATCCACGTTTCGTCTCCTGTGACAATGTCATAAACAGCATTAGAATATCCGTGGTCGTACTTCAGTAGCATCTGTGAGCGAGCCCGCTTCTGCTCCGCTGTCAATTCATGAGGGATCCAACGACAACAAAGTTTCCGAACTTTCAATTCTTCGTGTAAAATTTTCTGGATTTGACTCATACCAATCCCCAATAGTCCTCGAATTGTCTCATAGGTAATCCGCGGGTTTTCTTCAATTAACCGCTTAACAGTAATAGCTATATTATTTTCGTTGACAGCAGTCAGGCCCTCAGGCCGCCCTTCACGAAATTCGTCATGTAAAGAAACTCGAACACTCTCAAATTCAGCTAACCATCGCCTCACGGTGCTCAAACAAGGTGCTTCTCTCCCAAAAGCATTTTGAAGACGAGCGGCACAGTCTTGCGGAGAGAGAGAACTTTTAAAATCATAAAAAATCATCGCTCTAAAATCTTTTCGACTTAATTCCATTTTCGTTGCATACGTAGAACTTTGATGTGTGATAAAAAACAATTGACAAATGATTTCCCGCCAATTGTTTTTTTATTACTAAGAAGGTTGCAACGTTTAAAAAAATATAACATTCGAAATTCAAATAGTTCCGATTAGCTAGAAGTGCAAAACTTTTAGTGTGCCCCATGTATAACCGAAAGAGGCTAGGTATAACATAATTGGGCTGACATTGCAACAAAAGAGTTATCCTAACATTCAGTTATAAGTATAACTTAATAACATATACCTACTTCACTCCTAAATGAAAAATAATTATATGAAAACTATCGGAGGAAATAACAAAAACATCTAAAAAATCAAATTCTTTATTAGGTAATATTTAAATTTTAAAAAATGCAGTAATTTTTAAATGATACACGTTTAGTTTGCTAAACCGTGACAGCTGTGGCTGTGTATTTATGAATACTAAAATAATAGAAAATTTAAAATAAGAATGGATTTGGATTGGTAACGGCTGTCTTTAAAAAGCCATAGAGCAGCTACACTACCAAAGTAGGTCATGGATGTCCCCGAATTCATTGCTCGGTCATTAATGAATGAATGGTTTTAGCAGTGATGGATCAAGTAACATGAATGAATGAGATAGAGCACAGCTACTTGCGAGGATACCTTGGTTTGTTGACGCTATAATAACTAAGCGATCGCTGGTTATAACAAATACCTCCTAAAATTGTGAGCAGGTTGTGAACAAAATAAACGCAATAAGATTCAATATCCTTAATATAAACTATTATTATTTCCAACGGGGACGATCCACCCGCGGCTCTTGCGGGCCATTTCGTCCATTTCTCCAGTTCTCCCCGTGGGGAGAGTGTGGTTGATCCAGCACTCACGGGCCCCCGTCGAATCTTCTTGTGTCCTTAATAAATCTTACTATCTGTTCCACCTTCAGATTGCTAATGTCTTCCTCGTATAGTCTGTCCGACCCTAGGAGTACCCATCTGATCAATTAGTACATGGGCATGGAAGCCAGTAGGTGGAAGCTTGTTTCATCGCTATCCATGCACTCCGGGCATTTCGGGTCGGTTTTTACTCCTGTCACTGTCAGATGTCTGATGTAATATAAATTAGGTAGCAGATGCCATTTTTTTCCGCGGCACAAGATCACTGCCGAGCGCCTACACCTGCCGAGTTAGCACTAAAAGAATTTCCAGTGGCACCGGTTCCGAAGCTGATTTTCCGAAGCTGATTCCTGGGAGTCGTTTTCTTGTTGCCAATTCCCACGGGATCACATGACCGGGATAATTAGTAGCCTATACCATTCAAGAATAATTTAGCTATATATTAGTAAAAGAGAATTCTGAATCAGTTCAATAGTATCAAAGATTAAGCCTTAAATACAAACTTGTAAACAATATCTACCTCCTAATAATATTATAACCTATATACAACAGGAAAAGTTAAGCTAATTAAGGTAGGTACTTGATGTATATTTTAATTAAGGGTCCTTCCGAACGAAATTTGCGCTAATCAACAACGAATACTGTTTAGATAAGCGTGCCTACCTTTAGAAAATCATTTTGAGAGCACCAACGTTCACGTAATCATGGTATTCACGCCTGTTTACCCAAAAAGGTAACCAAGGCCATATGAAAACCACTTTTAACCAGTTAAGTTGACCAGTTAAGGAGGAAGCCTATTGCTGTCAACTGGGTGTTTTTATATTCGTCATGGTTGGTTTGGGTCTCTAAGATCTAGGTTGGACATGTTGGTTATAAAAAAAATTTATAATTCCGCCATTCGTAATGATAACTTACTTTTTTCAGCTCTATTTTATCAGACTACAGATCTATGACGTCACGCCGGCATAACGAGGCGCTTATTTATTTTAATTCACGTCAACGACAGACGAAAACTCCATTAGGAAGTGAGTTATCGCGACTATCAGAATAACAGCTGCGAAGCGCACAGCTAGAACCACTATCAAACTAGGCCAAGGATATCTAGACAAGCACGGATGTCCACAGTCCATCCTAACATGAACTTTGTGATACCTCAGCGGATCCCCTCCAGCGTCACAATCCCAAGCTACAGCGGGGGAGTGGCAGATCTAAATATGACGGCTGGGTATCAATACAGTTTTGAGCCAACTACAGCCGAAAATTGCCGAAGGTTAACGAACGATCGCGAACATTTCGCATATCGACTGACGTTATTATTTTTGATGCTCTTTTATTCATCTGTGGTTTTTTGCACGCTTTTATTCGAAGTGGCAACTCGTGGCGATCCGCATTCATAATAAAGACGTCAACTCTTTATCTTTTGAAAATTCTAACACCACATTTGAAAACCTTATTAATTACTATAAATCTGAAAGTTTGCAAAGATCCTTTATAAAATTAATAAGATTCTGATTTGAATGTAGGCACACATTATAGACCAATAAACTGTTCCCATGGCAGTTGAGTAAATACTAAAGTCTTTTCATTTAAATAGGTAAGTACTTACTAGTAAGTACTTACCCTAGAGTAAGTAAGTAATTAAGGGGTTCACGTAAATAATTAAGGGGTCGAAATTTACAATAATGAACGTTATTAACTAGGTATGCAATGCATGCTGCTGTTGCAGAAAAACTGAGCGATGTGTTAAATTTTCGAACGACGATTTATTTCTTTAAATATACTATAATAACTTGTCATACAAACATCTATGGCAGTCGTTAGGGGTAGTTCGAGCCCTAAATCAAAAATCCGACCGGTCTAACTACAGAACTTCCATGTCGCCCATGGGTTGTGGAGGTCAGATGGCAGTCGCTTCACGGAAAATATCGATGTTCAGCCGAATCGCAGTTAGACTGGAAAGCCGACCCCAACTTTAGTTGGGAAAAGGCTCGGTGAATGATGATGAACGATTTATTTCTTTATGTTCAAACTTTTTTTTAACTGCAAAACGTATGAAAATCATTTTCTCGGTGATTATTCCTCGATGGTAAGTCCGATTTAATTATTTTTTTTTGTTTTAAACCATTCTCACGCCACACGCTATCACTGTGGTAAGTTTGAAGGAGATCGGTTCAGGCGTTTAGGAGGAGTATGCGGACAAACGAAATACATGAGTCGCCTGAGATTGAGAATCGCTCAATAAATTTAATAGGGCCCATAAAAAGCGATATGTAAGCATTTGTTAATTGACATTTCGCAGAGCACTTTATTCCCGGAGTGAAAAGCATACTAAGACAAGATTCAGCTACCTGCATAGGTATTAAATGTTAGTCAAATCTATTCAGTGACTTTTTTAGGCGCATAAAACACAGATTTTTCGTGGGTAGTAAGTTAGCTGATCCGTCATGCTCTGAGGTGAAACGCTCGATCGGGTGAACTCGGGACCGCCGAGTGTACCCAACGAGGAAGATACAGTCAGCTGCTCTTCGCAGTTGTATCGCTGTATTTCGTATGATCAATTCTTACGTCTTAATTGTCTTTATTAAATTAATAGTTATAATTTATACGTAATGATAATTATTATTTTAACAACTATCTGTTTCACATTGTGAGGTTAGTGTGTGTATTTAGCGGTTTGGTAATACGAGTATTGAAAAATAATACATTTTGAAAAAATAATATAATATTGAAAAAAAAATTATAACCAATAACCGTTACACAAATCATAATTATTGTTATTGACATTATATAAAGGGATTCGATCTATAGATATAGGTAAGTCACCTCATGTTTATATTACATGCGTATAGGGAGTTATTTATTTAGAATAAGAATTAAAATGTACAAAATATACATAATTATATACTAAAAATATTTACATATATAATAATACATAATACATAATTTACAAAATATCGTTTAAAAAATCCCTCGCGTCATTGCCAAATGGGAAGGTTCCCAGAATGCTGGCTGTATTGCCACGTTGGATGGCGATACTTATTCTTTGGGCCAGAAAATAGCCAGCCTTCTGGTCCTGAGAAGCATCGATTAGGCGTTTAGCAATGTCTCTATAAAGGCAGCGAGCACTCGGACCCCATGACCCCAGTGTCTCAACCCCAAACGGCTCAAATATGTAATCACCAAATATGTATGTGTACTATAATTAAAAACTAACCTAACTTTTATTTTACCCATGTATAGGGCTAGCTTCGCGGAAACTAGGAATACTGAATAAGGTAAAGAGATTCTTTGCACCGAACCAGAGGTGTCTGCTGTACAAGACGCAGATTAGACCCTGCGTCGAATACTGCTCTCACCTCTGGGACGGCTCCGCGAAGTATCTACTGGACGCTCTCGACGCTATGCAGCGACGGGCTATCCGTATTATAGATTGTCCGGAGGTAACGGGAAGCCTTGAGCCGCTAGCTCAGCGCCGAACAATAGCTTCCTTGGCCGCATTCTACCGTATTTACCATGGCGAGTGTTCTGAAGAGCTCTTTAATCTGATCCCACCCTCTTCCTTCCGATCCCGAACAACGCATGCCGGGCAGAGATGCCACTCCCACACAGTGGATAGCATGTTCGCGAGAACCGAGCGTTTTAAACGTTCGTTTTTCTGCCGAACGATAGTGGCCTGGAACGCCCTGCCTGGACACGTGTTTCCTCCCACATATAATCCTGGGTTCTTTAAGCGGAGCGTGAAGAGGCACATCAGTAGGTCGTCAAGTTGAGGGCCACTCTCTATAGTATTGTGTGTCAATTTCGGGAACCCAATATAAAAAAATAAAAAAAGAATATTATTTACTATACATATTTGATTGGGATTGGCCAATGAAGTTTTCACTTCTGCCGTGCGGTCTTAAGCGCACACTCTAGTTTTTTGTTATAGAGGCAACAGAAATACGTCATCTGTGAAAATTTCAACTTTCTAACTATCACGGTTCATGAGACATAGCCCAAGACAGGCAGACGGACGGAAAGCGAAGTCTCAGTAATAGGGTTCCCGTTTTATACCCTTTGGGTACGGAACCCTAAAAATGAACTGCCGTTCGTTTGTTTCGCTAAAACTCGAGAACGGCTGGATCGATTTTCCCTATATTCACACAAATTCCCCAACAACCAAATATGTATTCAAACTACCATACCATACTGACCATACCATACATTCATTTTACGATTAGATACATGCTAAAAACCAAGTAGTATGTATGACACATTCGCTAAAAGCGTAATACAAACATTAACTCGATGGTCGTAATTTGTTTTTATAACAATAAACAAATGAAATATACACCATAAAACAGAACAAAACTATTATACTCTGTCCACAGATCATAAAACGCCCTTTACGACAGACGATTCATAGAGAAAAAACTTTTTTTGTTAACTTGGCTCTCGAATATAGCAGTCATAAAAATGTATCATAGAGAGTTGGCGCGTTCTGTCAACCCTTTAAAAAAGGGGTTCAGATAAAAAGATTCTGAATATAAGATACTTTTTTAAACTTTCTTTTCTCTTTATTGTATTATTTTGACTTTCTAGCTGTCAAAAATGTACTTATAATTTATAGTAATCACTTTTGTAGCTTCTTATTAGACAAAAGGGCGTTTTACGGGTATGGTCAATACATCAGAACTACACACTTGTCTATGTAACAGCTTCCAATCTTCCTTGTCTATTGCCAGATGCTTCATATCTTAGTATTTTTATATATCTAAACAATATGTTCAGTCTTCCTCTCTTTCGCTTTGCCGTTATATGTGCTAAACTAGTCATGTCTCTTATAACCTTCCCTAATTATCTTATAAACTAATCCTCATTCACTTTTCCTCCAATGATAGCTTTTATTCAATTTAACCGTATATCAGATGCCAGAATCGGATGATAATTTCGATTATGATCACCATTATCATTCGATTCTTGCATTTCATCAACATCATTCATCATTTCTTACAACATTTACTAAGCAATATCGGGGTCTATGGTTTTGAATATCCGTGTGACACCTCAACAATGTAAAGGGCTGGGTGGGTAGATACAGATGAAAACTAGCGCCAGGTTTCGATCAGGCATTTTATGCTGCACAACTGTTTGGTACAAGAAATAAGGTTCTATTTGTTTATAAACTAGTGAGTGAGTGTTTTAAAGGAACATTCTTATTTTCCTTCTTTCATATTCTTAAAACAAAACTAATTTACTTTTCAGGGTAATTAATATTAACAATCCTAATAAAGTCGACAATAAAAATGAAAAACAACTTCTCTTTAAAACAATGGGGTAAGGTGTTGAATTTTTATATAATTGCACTAATTTCGCTAAATTGAAGACATTACAAACGTCGACATAATTATGTTTCACCTACTCACGAGTCATTCTCAAGACTGTCTCAAAGAGAACAGCTGTTCTCTTTGAGGCAGTGAATTAGTGCAATTATATAAAAATTCAACATCTTACCCCATTGTTTTATCATGGACTTTCGCCATGTAACGCCTGATTCCATTCAACTTCTCATCAGTTATCTCTCTGTACATTACCTATCATAATAACACAAACATTTGTTTTGTCGGATTTTTATGAAATTTGCTCCTAACTAATCCTGTTCATGTTATGTTAACTACTTTCTATCTGTATAATTTATTCCCATGGGAACCGGGAACAAGAATAGAAGTCATTTTATATCAAGTTTCTGTTTTCTTAATTTAGTTCAACCAGAACTCAGTTTATTCCCACGATACAAATTTGTCCCTGGCACTTTTAAAAAATCTGCCTAGAAATTCGCGAGCGCCCGGGAATTGGCAACAATTTATAAAATTGTTATTTTTTTTTTGTTTTGACGATAAAAGTCGGTATTTGGGGCGAGGTGATGTTCGTTTTACAACTTCGAGGGATTTCAATGCACTTTTATTCTTTTCACCTACTTTTAGCAATGTCAGACTAGAAAATTTTATTTGTGTCTCTTCTTATGTTGGTACCTAGATGCCTTAGATATTTCTCATACGAACCCATATATGGCAATCGTTACGGGTATTTGGAGCCCTAAATCAAAATCCGACTAGGCTAACTACAGAATTTCGATATATATATATATATATAATGGGTTATGGAGGTCCACACCACAGTAGCTCCAAGGAAAATATTGAGGTTCAGCAGCATCGCAATCAGACTAGAAAGCCGACCTCACTAGGTTGGGAAAAGGCTCCGTGGATGATGGTATGTAAGTATGTTCTTATCATAATAACCTTGCTTCTAAAATATTTTTAAAATGCCCTTTGTAAGGGCTAATAATCAGCTTATCTGTCAGATAGTGGCTGATAACGAAGTATCAGTTGATATATTGTTACTGTATTATATAATAGGAATTATTCAACACATGACAGGAACCTACATATCAGTTATATATTGATATTCACATGATGCAAAGGACTGGGCTCTTTGGGATGTATTGCTTACTAATGCAAGTGCTCTCCTGAAATTATTTTTCCAATTTCCATATAAGATGTCAAAATTAGGTTTCAAATACAACAAGAAAACAGTTAAATATAGTCGTGAAAATGGAGTTTGCTGAACAAACATGTACTTAAGTAGAATAGTTGTTACATAAAATTACATCTACAAATAAAGCATCCTACAAGAGCTTAGACTACCTATGCGTACATAGGTTTTCAATATATTCTTTAGTTCTATGACATCACAGCGTGGTATTTTGTACTTTCTCCTAAAATTATCGTTTTGACATTTAAGAAGAAGGTTATTCGTACTCGATGTTCGACAGCCGTTTCGTTAAAACGCGTGGTTTTCCCGACATTGCGTCCATAAATATCATAAAAGCCATGACTTTGACGTATGTCAAACAAGTTATAAATGTTCAAGGCCACACAATTGTAGTGAAAAAAGAAACTATTCCAGCCTACGGAATAGATGAACGTAATCTTATCTCAACGTGTATTTACATGCTGAAATGTTGCGTGCACAAACACACACGTTACAATGATTTAAAGGCCAGCCTTTATCCGCGCCATTTTTACGCGCATGCGTGGCACGGGCGGCGCGAGCGCACATCAGCGTACAATGTGTGTCAAGGAGACGAGTGTATTGGAGAAAAATTCGCGAACCTTGAGAACGTTAGATTAGAATTAGGACTGTCCGAGTTTATTTTATTGATCTTAAAAACAGCAAATAACTGTTGTGGGTGACTGAAATAAATAGTAAAGGAAGGTCAAATGGCTGAATCCTTGATATTTATGCGCATGAGTTGATAGTGTGGTTACACGTGTATAAAGAACATTTTTATAAGTACGTACCTACGTTTATAAGGTCTCTGCAAGTACCTACGTACGTTAAAACAGTAGATACAAGTAGATACTACGTTTATTTAAGGTAGCGGCTACGATTTCCGATTTATGATTGGTGGCGAAAGCTGGGCTACAAAGCTTCCCTTTCCTCGCGGCTCTCCAGTTTTCCTCATTTCCCTACTTTCCTCTCATGGGAGCGTACGAGTAATACTTTTGTTTTTACAAGCCTCACTGTAACTTTATAGTAATCTTGCATTATGTTCTTGTTTACTATTCAAGTTGTCGAATAATAAAAGTAATTTATTATCTGTACAAAGAGGTCAGTCTTCTAGAAAATGCCCCTGCAAACGATAGATTTATTTAGGAATATTTTAACAGCTAGTAGTAAGGTTTTTTAAATAAATAAGTAGTTTATGTATAGTATTTGAGTCACTTACATACAACAACTCATTTTAGTCACTCACTAAGTACCATTGACAAACTATTTTGCGTACAGCATATTCCTGATATCATAGATAACGAACACAAACATTGTAATCTATGATGATTTAAATTGAAATACATTGAGTACTACGCCATTGAATGTCTTTACATTTTTCGCGTATCATTAATTATGTTGTTTCGCTTATTAATCAATTTTAAAATAACAAAGAGTTCTGATGACATATTAAAAAATAAATAAAACTGTATATAACACAAAACTAAAACTATTTTTTTTTAAAAGCAGGCAATGTTAGATATAATATTGTTTTTGGTAAGGGTTCCGATCCGTACCCAAATGGTAAAAGGCTCCGCTGTTTGTACATCCATCGGTCTGTCTGTCACTAGGCGGTATCTCATGGACCGTGAACAGAAATACTTATATCATCTGTGAAACTTTCACAGATGATTATAAACTTAAGACAAACGGGTCTTTTACGCGATTATTGCGATATATACACACCTCTTTATTACCCGACGCGAGGTGTGTATATCTATATATAGAAATGGGGAATGTCCCCCTTAGCTTTCGAGAACTGCTTATGGTTGACCCCTCTATGGATAGCCTTCGATCTGGAGGCAAGCCAAAAAATCGAAAATTTTACCTCGCCCCAAGGAGTCAAAAGTTATAGGCCAAAACCTATGGCGTGGTGCGGCGCGAAGCACCGCGCTAGACACCGTACTAGTATCTCAACAATCACGGAATAGACCCGTTTGTCTTAAGTTTATAATGTTTACAAAACGCGAAAGTTTAAATAAGTATTTCACAGATGATGTACCTATTCCTGTTGCTGCTATAAGACAAATACATACTAAAAATCAGAATAAAATAAATATTTAAGAGGGCTCAAGAGACATATTTGTTTACGGAACCCATCATGCGCGAGTCTGACTCGCACTTAGCCGATTTTTTTTGTATAATACCAACTTATAAAACGTATCATATTGAATTCAATTCAAGTAATTTCACATAGTCCCGTTTGGGCACTTATAGGTCATGAATCTACTGTTCCAAAAGGCAGTTTTCAAGGAGAAGAACGGGCAAGAAACTCCTTGATACCTCTTTTTTAACAAAACAAATAATAAAAAGAAATACAAAACTGCATTTTCGCTAACGCACGTCTCGGTTACCAGTACACAATTACTTAAACCAACGTAATACCAGTGATGTCCATATAAATTTAAATGCTTTCACTCTCAGCGCGCGGCGCGTCTATGCGGAAATCTGCGCACGCGCTTGGTTTTATGTCATCGCTCGTAAATACTACTAAATGTCCGCTTATTGTTTATTGGTTTTCGCTATCAATTGCATGTAGACATTAAATGTCTACATGCAATTTACTAAAGATGATATAATAATTGTACTAAAGATCCAAATATATTAAACTAGTTAATACTCACAGCTCTCCGCCCGCGTAATAAATAAATCTTTCCCCTCTGTTCTCTGGTTCGACAAGCAAACAAGACATCAGCTATAAAATTTCACCGTCTATGTCAAAAATCTAGAGCAAAAACTATAAAACTTGACTATTTGAAGTATTTTTATGAGCTTTCGCACTCATTTCTCTATGGTTCAAAAAATATAAAAAGAATAAAACTCATTGTTCAAATATAGGAGAAAGCCTCCTCCCATTCGTCCGGCGGTGTAACAAGACTGTGTTGAAGAACCTTGTTGCCAGTTGTAATATATATGTACAGCTATTAGCAAGAGCATAGTAGTTTGCCAGTGACAATTGGGCTATTTGACCTACCTTTTGTAGGTACTTTGAAGTCATCATTACCAGAAGGTTAGCTTGGTTCTGGTGCAGCCATTCCATCATATTTTGCAATGAGCTGGAAATCGGTAAGTATAGCATGGGATGTCTTTAGGCTTCGTGGAGCGACTATATAGGAGTGGAGCAGCTGGATAATAAATTGGGATCGAGTGGAATAACGAGCAGAAGTTTCCAGCAGCATGTTGATGATGATAATGATTTATAGTTGCCTCGTAAAAGCTGCTGTTAATATCTCGCATCATTTTGTTAAGTACAAAATGATGAGAAACTGGTTAATAATACGGAAGCAGGAAGTGGTAGCAGCGAACGGTTAAATATGGTTTACAACCGCTCAACAGGCAGCAGTTTGCAGCATAGCAAATAAATATCTTTTTTGTCATAAAATATATTTTATAAAACAGATATGACCACCCTGACTTGAGAATGCTCGCCAATCAATAAAGTGTACTGGGCTGTTTGTTATAGATTTAAATCACAGATCGGACGTAATATGTGTCATACTAGCGTAATTTATTGTCGATACCAATGTTCTGGTAATACTCTCTTGCAATAGGATTTCTCTATCATTATGTCAGACTCCTAAACATTACGACTTTGCATTTAGGTAAACCAGATTACTAGTCGGCGGTATCTGAGCTTCAGACAAGAACTAGGTAAATTAATGATTAATGACGGATAGACGCGGCTCTGTCAAAACTAAACTCAAAGTGCGCAGAAACAGCAGCAAACTCGCCCTTTATTACCTAGGTGTTTAGGAAAATACTTAAGGGGATAGGGCCAGGATTTTGTGTTTCTGTGTGAGTACTTTAAACGTCTACCTATTTATTATTTGCTAGTAGTTTAACCAATAAGTAATTAGCATTCTAGGACAAGTTCTTAATTGTAAATTACAGAAAATTCATAACTTTCATATGCCTTTGTATTACGTATGTAAATACACTGCACTGTTCGGAGACTCAACGCATAATTATTTATCAGGAATCCCTCAAGAAAACATAGTTCACCTCTTGTAAGAAAATACTACTAACCAACTGAACATGATTTATTACGGTTTTCACTCGAGTAGAACTCAGTAGAAGATACAGTACAGTAATTCATCAAAACAGTTGTGTGTACAATTGAACTGTAAAATCTTAGAGTAAAGAGATGGGTCGCTCGATGGTCTATCATAACTTTTTTTTATTATTTCATAAACCTGAACATTCATTATCAATGACTATGGTTTCTTCGATGTTTTTTAAGACCTTGTATCACGTTTCGATTTTAAAAAGTAATATTGGCTTGTAATTATGGTAGGTAATTCACTTTTAAAGCTATGTGCATGGGAGTTTTTACCTATCTAAGAGTTCTATCTGGTTGCGAATTTGTCAATTCCTTAACTGTAACCCCTAACCCTAAAATAGTCCTAAATCCTAAATTAGTCTAATTAAAATTAAAAGCCCTAATTTATGGGCTAAATTACATTCACTATTGAAATGCCTTTCTTTGAACATGTTGGGCCCATTCTAGTGTTGCTAAGATTTTTTGTCAAATTTATTTAGTCCCATTATGTACCTTTCGGATTTTTTTTCATTTAAAACTAATTTTTAATTTTTATTTTTTTTTAATGAGTAGTTATGTCATTGACACTGAAATCAAAAGTGTTTGACCTCTAATTCCTGACACCTATTTAATTTATTCATTCTTTCTAATCTAGGAAGAGACCGCGTTAAAGTGTACTTCAAATATGTAATTAAGTTTGAAAACCATAATCCAGATAACTGCAAGGTTATTTGTTGATAAGTTAGCGATACTCCGATTTGTTAGGTACGTATATTATTACATTATTTGAATCTGGTAATATTGTATAATATACATCTAGGAAACATCTAGGAAGCTCTGGAACGATTATTTTTTTCTTTTTGATCGAAAGCTTAAACAAATATTTAAAAAAAGAATCTAGTTATGCTCTCATTTGTATCTTGTTATAATTAAGGTCGAGTATTGTGTAAACCGAATTTAGATTGGTTCTAATTGCTACTCTTGTCATTATCTAAGTCCTACATGAATGATTGCGAAAGCTTTAATAAGTGCACTGTGATGACTGATGACTTTACATTCACTAAAACCTTTATAACAAAAAAAAATTAGGCCATAGCTGCAATGACCTTGCAAACATGGATCTGACAGGTTTAAATTTCGAAAGTGCAGTAGGTACTGGCCGAAATGTGCTTGAAGTTTGTTTTTATTGCCAGACTTAAAAATTCACCTTTTGTATGTTTATTTTAGGCAATAAACCTTGTGGAAAATTCGTATATTTGGTGAATCATCACGTTCAGATAATTTAGTGTTCTTTGTCATGTTTTTTTGCTCAATGCGTAATAAAGAAAATGCTTAATATAAAATTTTAAGTCTATTCATCAGATTTTACATATATTATTATACGTAAAAACTGTTAATAGGTATCTAATACAAATAAATAAAATTGCAGTGTGTGTTTTTGTTTCGGTTAACCTGTCGGCTGGACCAATATAGCGGAATTTTTACTGGCAGATAGCTGATGATGTAAGAAATAACTTAAGCTAAGTTTACTATTCCACGCTAATTAAGCCATATCTACAAATTTAATGAAGTTAAAAAACAATAGATATAAGTATTGGTTATTATGATTGCTACTCGTACTTGCCAACCTTCGCAGATTGACCTTACCGCAACAAAGAAACTATATAAAGGTAATTACCCCTTATACATGTTCTGGTAACATTTAAAGTAAAGACATTCACTTTCAACGATCATTTACAAAAATAGACAATATCTAAAAACCAAACAGTCAATGTTTTCAACGTAGAATCATTTTGTTACTGCGCAATTGTTGGATAATGCGCAAGGTCAGATACTAGAGGTGCCTTGAATAGAATCCTTATGCTTTTAAAAAAATGCCATGAATAAGTACTTTTAGTTTATTCGTCTGGCAACTGAATATACCCCACTGGACAGAATTAACTTTTTCAATGGACTTAAATTCCTTTAAATAAGCAATCTAATGATTTTCATTTGTTTTGTTTTTTAAAATTGTTTAGCAGGGGCTGGAATCTTAATAAAATTTTGTATGCAGACAGATCCATCCTTATTCCAGACCTTGGAAACGAGTAAACTCTTTGTTATTCTAATTTACAATGACTTTTTTTGTCGAAATTATAATGCTGTAATTGTAAAATATAGTGTTTTTCTCTAATATTAGAATAGATGAAATAGAAAATGTTATGCGAATGTAGAGCGATAATCTAGTCCTGTTTGAGTCTCGTTTTCTTATTAAATGTGAAGATCTGAATGGTGAATATTGTTTTTAAAACTTTTTTGTGTATTATTTATAAATAATAATGGAAAGTTTGACTTCGCTTGTTATGTTTAACTTTCATAACGACGGCGACGCCATTAGCAAGTTTGTTAGTCAGCCTGAGATTTATTTTTGATCTTATCCTCATAAAACCTATTGTTAACACACCATACCACTTATTTATTATTATAATTGTAAACTTCCGTAAATGAAGTGTCTAATAGGCATTACAAGGTTAATTTACAAGGTCTTTACAAGAATAAAATCCAATATAAACATACTATTTTTCTACCTTCAAATTCAGGATGACCTTGCAGTTGTCTAGCAGTTACTTAGCAAACACATTGATTCCTGTATCAACTCTACATAATAATAAAGTTGTAAGTTTGTTTTTCCAGGCATTACGAGGTGATATTCTCTCTCTTGACGAAATTTACAACGTAATTTACAGGTAACAAAAATTGAGCCGGAGCATTTTACCTATTGAAAGAACCGCTGGAAAATACCAGTATAGTATAGTTTTAGGTTTATCGCGAACACCTAGATAGTGATTCCTCTATGTAGAGGTTAAATACTAATAAAATAGGTAATATTAGTGAAGGAACTGTACTTTGTAACTTTAAATTAAGTTAATTCTCGTAAGTTATAGTCAAAAGCCTCAGACCTTCAATTTAATCATTGAAGTTATTTTTAAGAAACCATGTTCCATTACGTCACGATTTGTTTGTATCCATATTATAATAAAACAGTGGTTCTAAATAAACTATATAACATAATATTTTGGATCACTTTTCTGAAATGAAACACTGTCCATTGAAACTTTTTTACGAAAACGATAACAACCTAATTGCTCATTTCTTTGAAACGCCAAGAGTCAAAGAAGATGAAAGAAAGTCTTATTGATTTCGTATTCGGAAACGGTTTTTATAATCGTATTCTATCATAGCTGACGTAAATCGGTCTCTATCCATTTATAATTTTTAGGATTGTGGGTATTAATAATAAGTTTATTTGTTATATAAATATCTATTATCATGGACATAATTAACTGACATGATTGGTTTCAGTTTACAGCCAGTTCTTATCTGCTGATTTGGTTGTCATTTAAAGAGTTCTTTAACAACATTTTTTGTATTATTTATTATCTTTTTCTTGATTCATACTTATAATAATACTTATTATGGAACGGTCGTACTGTAGTTGATCTTAAAAATAATGTATATTGTTACAGAAAAGTGCTTACCAAGTCCAAAACGCAATCCAAAGGGTCACTGATCCGTCCACATGCACACAATCAAAATAATACAAATAATCAGTTAGATCCAAATGGAAAACCAACGGAATTCCTTGAAATCACTGGCAACACTCCTGTCACTGTCAAAATATTTTCAAATTAAGAACACACACAAATTCAAAATACAGTTCCACGCCGAAGGTTGGTCGTAACGTGTTCGGGGATATCGAGTAGTATAAGGCGGCGCGCACGTACGTCCACTCAGTGCGGCGGCCCACGAGTCACTGAACTGCGGCACAACCGCGCCCCCGTCAGCCGGTGGATGCTCGCGTATATTTTTATGACTTCTCCGACTAGTGTGTTATCATTTGTCAAACCCTGAAAATGGTTGTGGATTTAAGGAATTAGGTCAAACTGTTAACTCTACTAATATAAGCATGGACTCTACTAATATAAAAAGAAAAGGTATAGTGCAGTAGCAAACTGGAGTACGCTGTTATCTTCCATCGTCTATAAGCCCCCAAGATATGTGCCCCAAAGTAAAGGCTCTGGACTGGATGCAATGGGACCCCAGTTGTATCTGGAGATGATCAGTCTACTTTAATCATAGAACGATTGACGTGTCTGTGATCATGATCACATTCAGATTCTATTGAGGTAGGTATACTTACATACTTAAAGTCTAAACGACATAATTCGTAGGGCTCTTTCCACCACAGGTCTTCCGGCCGTACGTGAACCAAATGGTTTAGCACGAAGCGATGGAAAGACACCGGACGGTATGTCGTTGCTACCGTGGAAGATGGGAAGGCCTTTGGTGTGGGACGCTACATGCGTTGACACCTTAGCACTTTCACACCTTCTAAGCACGTCCGGATGTGGCGGCGCTGCTGCATCGGTTGAAGGCCTTAAACGGCGTAAATATGCTAACCTAGCAGGTGATTACATATTTGAGCCATTTGGGGTTGAGACACTGGGGTCATGGGGTCCGAGTGCTCGCCGCCTTTATAGAGACATTGCTAAACGCCTAATCGATGCTTCTCAGGACCAGAAGGCTGGCTATTTTCTGGCCCAAAGATCAAGTATCGCCATCCAACATGGCAACACAGCAAGCATTCTGGGAACCTTCCCAGTCGGCAATGACGCGGAGGATTTTTTAATAATGATATTTTGTAATGTAAATATTTTTAGTCTATAATTATGTATATTTTGTATATTGTAATTCTTATAAATAAATTTATTATACTTAAATTCTTACCATAATAATAATCGGGGGAATTGAAGGGAGAAAAGAGTGGGAAAATAAAACAGACCTGGCGGTAATTACCATGGAGTTCAGATTACCTGGTTCAAAGTTTTTTCGGTATTCGATATTGCAGTTTTAAGGGAAAGCTTTAAAAAGAGGCAGGATTATGATAATTTTCTTATTATATTGTGCCTAGTGGCAACATTATGCCAGAGTTGTTCATTTCGCTCCAGTAGGCATCTGACAGTGAAGGCATCTGGCATCCCTTCGAAGCACGGTGGCTTCACCCGTCCATAGGGTTGCTACAGTCAATTCACTTTGTTGATTCAGGGAATGCTGACTATGAGCTCTGAAAACTTATAATTTTTGGACTGTTGCACACAATATCTCGGATGTTCCCTCTTGGAATATTTAGTACTTTTAACCATTATAAGTAATTCTGCACGAGTCACATTAGTCAGCTGGTGTATCTACTGCATTTCAGAGTTCTTGTGAAGAGTGTGACGTTCGACTCCACAAATCGTTTGAAGTCAGTTCATATTGCCAGTAATATTAACACACGACACTAGCCTTGACTGCTCTTACGCATACACTTTCGAATGCGTCACACACATGACTTACAGTGATATTGTTCAGATTTGTGAAACTATGTAATAACAGGCCATCATCCAATTATATCCACGAGTGCTTAACCAACCGGCAAGAGCGTTACTGACGATTTACATCTATTAGATAAAATAATATAAGAATTTTTGCATCAGAACACCATCACACGTCTTTAGATATCCCCTAAAGACCAGCGCAGAGTGACGTCACGGCATGGCACGACACGGCAAAGGGTTTGGTTTAGTTACATTCATACTTATTTCATCTTCTTTAGAACGTGCCGCCCGCGCCGTCTCTCACAAGTCACATAGATCACAGGATTTATGACAGCTAAAGTCAGAACAATGAGGTTTGAAGTGGCTGGGCTAGCTGCAGAACGATATGTATGAGGGGTCATGCAGTCACTTTCGCCGGCCTGGGGTAGACAGACACGCATAGGTCTGTCTTACCATTTCGTTTGTCAAAGTCTTGACTTGCTTGTCGGTAAAAATGATCAGGGACCCTGAAAGATCGGTTAAGTTAATCGGTGAGTAATTTCTGAGTTTATTTGTTACAAATATACAAACCTCTGCTTTGTTTATTAATATAGATAGAGAAAGTAGGACTTTAGAGTTAATCAGCTCTAAGAGCATGGCAGCGTTGATTTGAGTTAATCTACATTTTCAACCAAGATATCGCAGAAAAATTTTGGTCACGTGACAAATAACCATTTTTGGATATTTCTGCCACATCTTCAAGAAGAGCGTACTGACTGGACTTGTCCCGACTGAACTGAACTATGTTCCATCATTTGCTATAACTGAATGTGCGGTGCGACAGAAAATGTACCGTAGATGTATCGGTCAAGTAGAGAAGAAGGATGAAAGAAGATTAACGAAACAGGGCGCGAGTGCATTCCCAATGTTGATGGAAAGGCTGAAGGGTCGACCTAGTTATCTACTGGACGACGCGAGACAATTGCGCAAACTGCCAGTGACCTTCAAAATTTTCGCAAGTTTTCGCCAGCCGATTACTTCGATCAAATCTGAGATATCAGGCTAGAAAAGTCAGGCAGTTACTACCCGTAAACGGAGAGCATGCATGAAAATACGTTCGAAATAAAGAATGGTTATTTATTTTCTATTGTGTTTTGTGTCTGGTAACGGCAATAGGCTTGCGATCTATTACGTAGCATAAAGAAAAGTAAGTACTTCCTGGCAAAATGTAGGTGTGTAATTCACCTCTGTCTACTTCCTTTGGGGAAATGGGTCTTATTTTATATATGTATTTATTTAGTATATTCTCTCTAATCTTGCTCTTTCCAGCCCCTATAGTAAAATGTGCGTAATATTTCTGGCGCTACAAATGTGAGCCATGCTATGCTTGTTTACTACGCCAGTAGTAGATATAGTATGTCACACTTGCAACAATAGTGATCCTTTTAAACGATTTCAACAAAACGAAGAAATACACTGCAAGTATCATTTTGAAAATAATTGGCTCAGTTGTATGACTGTTTTAAGAACGCACAGATTCAAATGAAAGTGAACTGAAATGTGTGAGACATAACAATTTTTATTGTTTACAATGGATGTTATCTGAAACTAATTAAAAGAACAAGCTGATTGGTAGCGAGGACACACGAGTTGCGGCGGAGTTGACCGAAGGCCTCCGATTACAGTCGAACGCTGCCGAAGTTTGGCGGAACGAGCCGATCGTTCGCGGCCGCCACCGAGGCCGCGGCCATAACGCGGGAAGCGCGTCATTCAAGGTGAGATCTTTTCCCGCCAAACTGCGTCACACTGAGTTTGTATTGTACTGTGATAATATTAATTAAAACACAACAATAATTTGTGGTAATGTTCTTGGATTTGTTACATATACATGATTTCTGAGGAATACGTCTTGCTGCCAAGGTTAAGATTCTTAGAACAGTACGACAACGTGCTTATTACCATAAGACGGCTTTTAATAACTACCCTTGGTTTCAGAGATAAAAATGTGGACCATGTACACTTGTACGTGTGTACACTTTTTAGGGTTCCGTAGTTCAAGTTTCGGAACCCATATAGTTTCGTCATGTCTGTCCGGCCGTCTGTCCTCGGCTTTCCTTCTAACCGGTGATTGCTAGAAAACGGAGTGTGCGGTATCATTAAAAAGTCTTTAAAAAACATAGAGGGTTTGAACGATTTTTCGATTTAAGTATTCGTTTGTGAGATATTCAACTTAATAACTCATTTCTTGATAAAACAGGGCGCCTATTATGTTTGACTACGGAACCCTATTCTATGAGTGGCCCGACACGCACTTGGCTGGTTCTTCATAATTAGTATGAATATCTGGCACTTAAGTGTCTTATCATCGAAAATTTGGCGACTTCCAAAAAAGGAGGAGGTTCTCAATTCAACTGTATGTTTTTTTTATGTTTGTTTTGTACCTCTTGATTGGGTGAACCGTTTTGTTTTTAATGAAAGCTACTAGTTCCCAAGTGGTCATTTCAATTTGGTCCCATTCCGACAATAATTTGGTCCCATTTCGGTAATTTGAAGTCGATTGTTGTGTCACTTTTTTATTTTAGTTTATCCGGAGTATTGAACAGGAATGCCATAAATTACGAATATTATTATGTATGTAATTAAATAATTTATCATATCAAATTGTTATGGAGCCAATAAATATAAATTAAACTAACCGGAAAACCTTCCAAAATTATAAAGCCAATAAAAAAGTCGTAAAATTCAGTAGAGCCGCTGACTCTTGACCTTACCAACTCTCCGTCGTGTGGCCTTTAGCCATCGCTTGATTCGTCATGTGACTCTTCTTGACCTGCAGTGACTTATCTATCGCTATCCTGGACATTTAGGTTATTTATTTACTTCGCATAATTTTACTTATTTGGCAAATTCGCTCGCTTAGAATGATTTATGGCAATAACTTTTTTTCTTCAAATCCGATTTTGATGAAATAAAACCTATACGTTGCCTTCAGTTCTAAAAGCTGCACGAAAATCCGATCACGAACTTCGGAGTTTGTTTTATATCACTTACACATTTTTTGGATGGTTTAGAGATATTTCTACTAGCGAAGACAGCACGGAAGGATTCTTGGTTGGATTGTTCAAGAAGAGAATTAAATACGCTAAGGCTACACACTCAAACTTCATGTTACATACATTTATAGCTGATCCGCTCAGGTAAGGCAGAGACCACGGATTTCTTTTTTCGGAGTCGCCAAAGTGACGCTGTTCTCCTGATGAAAAGCCAAGACGATGTCTAAAAGAACTTCAAATACTTCAAATGTTTTGTCGTCTGCACCAGTGAATAATTGTATGTTATCTTGAAGTAAATAATATCTGCTTGACTGTTGTTCAATTTCAACACTCAAATATAGAGAGATCAAAGCCAATTAGGCATAATACTCCTTTACATGTTGAAACGTAGTAATTATTATTTGTGGCCAATAATATTTGTACCTACTTACACGTAACTGAGGCTTGTTAATTTAGGTGTTCATTTATCATACTTCATTTCATCTATGAACAGTTTTGTTTGAAGGTTGGTATTTGGAGGCTGTTTCATTTGGTTTATTGATTGATTTGTTTTCATTGCGCGTAAGTTTTGCCCATAAGTTTACGGTTGGAATAGGTTTCCAGGAGACTTCTGGAGTGTATTCTGGTAGCCAGTAGTATGGTTGGTTCTACGTACTAGGAGGCATATCTACCTATTGCCGTTAATCGAACCTTAATTTCTACAGCCAAGACCATAAAGGTACTATAGAGTAGGTCCATGGCGAAGACCAATGTTATACTGTGATATACAATCCCTGCAGTCCAGGCATTGTCATAGTCCAATCACGGCATATCTTGCAATCGCATTCTAACGCGGCTTACGGGTAGTGCGATTTAGTAGAAATCGTCACGTTATGCTTATCAGTGGTTTCCAACCTTTTGTCCCCAGAAGCCAAAATATGGTCCGCTTTTTTTATTTTTATTTCAAATTTAGCATCGGCGTTGTTAGTAAAACGAGAAGCAACTCAAACCCAGGTTGCGTTGCGTGTTGCAGTTGCGTAAAGAACTTCGTTCCTGACGGGGGGGAGGTCCCCGTTTTTTTTTGCCGTCCCATTTCCTGAAGGAGGTATTATGTTCGCTCACAAAGGGCAGACCTCTGTTCTACTGTTGGTGACATGTTGAACTATTGTAGGTATTGCAATTATGTTTAGTAGGCGAGTTCTTCTTTAAGCGCGATTCAATATTTCAAGGAGCTTAACCATAATTATGAGTACCTACCTATGTCGCTCAAAGTTTATTATTTTCTTAATTCAGAATCAATAGGTTGTCCGTCGAAGTTGAAGATGTCGGTGGATGTACATGAGGTCGCCATATATGCATATTGCACTCACGTAACAGACATTTGATGGTTGGTATGAAAAAATAATTTTATCGTACCGCGAACCTTGACAAAGGTCTATCTTAACTCGATCCTGAGGTCGAGACTTCAAGACACGAGTGTGAACGAGCTGTTATGTGATGGGTGCATTGTTTTTGAACATTACGGCTGAATTAGCAGCAGCTTTCGACGTTAGCGTCAAAACAATATTAGTCCATTTGCGTCAAATTGGCAAGGTAAAAAAGCTTGACAAATGGGTGCCCCACGAACTCAATGATCGCCAGCGCGAAGTACGCGTCGAGACATGCCTTGCATTGTTCAACAGACACATAAATGAAGGAATTTTTAACCTTGCGATGAAAAACGGATTCTGTTTGATAACCGCAAGCGTTCAGCAAGTTGGTTGGATCCTGGTTCAGGACCTAAACAATGCCCTAAACGAAAACTTACCCCTAGAAAAGTGATGGTCACTGTTTGGCGGCCTAGCGCCGGTGTGATTCATCACAGCTTCTTACCAAACAGGGTGAGCATTACTGCAGATGTGTACTGTGAAGAACTGAACACAATGATGGAGAAGCTGGCGCATCTCCAACCAGCATTGGTCAATCACTCGTCTCCGCTGCTCCTGCACGACAATGCGCAACCTCATACTGCACAGCAGACGGTCTCCAAGTTGCAAGAACTGGGGTTGGAGGCTCTCCGTCATCCGCCATACTCATCAGACCTTGCGCCTACAGACTACTACTTTTTCCAAATTTTGGATAACTTCTTGGCGGGAAAGAAATTCAATACCCGAGAGGTAGTACAAAATGCCTTTGAAGAATTTGTTGCGTCCCGTCCAGCTGATTTCTTTAAGATGGGCATCAATAAATTGCCGCTGCGTTGGCAAAGATGCATTGATTGCATGGGTGATATATCGATTAAAACAAATAAAAAATACATGAAAAAATTTTTTTTATATTTTTCATACAAAATGGCAATTTCATAGGTTACTATGTATTAATAAATATTAACTGTGTTCTACAACTTCTCTTAAAATCGTGCGCAAATTTTAAAAACCTTGGAAGTTACCTTTAGAAATATATAATGTACATGCAAAATATATGTATAAATATATAGTTATACGTGATCCTTCAGTATACGGAAGTAAATTTTAAATTAGCAATTAGTGTTTATTTATTATAGACGCGTGTAGTTAAAATAAGGATTTTTATAAACAAACTAAAATTTGTCATTGAATGATAATAGCGTAAATAATGACGAAATATTGTTTTAATTAATGTATATATTCGCGCTATTCATTGCTCAGAGGGTTGATAGAAGGGTTATTTTACTACGTTTTGGCAGCAGTCCCATGAAATAAACATTTTAAAATTGATTTTGTTGATATAAGTACATAACTAGCTTTGACATTAAAGGATTTATTTTTAAACATAAGTGTTTTATAATATCCACTCTGCAGTCCGGGCTCCCATGGCTATTATAGAGTGACACGTCAGTCCCCCACTGGCTCCGAAAGTGGCGGAAATACTTTCCACGCTTGATCATAAAATTCTAAAAATCTATTTTAAGAGAGGAAAGATTTAATTGTTTGGGATATTAATTTAAATAAAATAAATCTAACTACTTTGCAATATTCCGCCACATGCAAATTCGGCGCACGGCGACCGAATGCGCCGAGCCATCGACATCTCCTGATGATGCCCCTGGTTGGGGGCGAAACACGTGTCGAGGTTTTTTATTATTTTTTGCACGATAACACAACTCTCATATTTATTCTATTTTCAAAATTATTTCTCTATTCTTTCGGCCTAAGTGGGATTGGAGGGCGGATTTGTGCATGAATAAATACGAGAGTTGGGTAATTTGCATGTGGCGGAATATTGCAAAGTAGTTAGATTTATTTTATTTAACTATGGACTTCCGAAAAGTAACGCCTGATAGTATTAACTTGATATTAATTTATTTATAAATCACTTTAATAGGTAATTAAAAAAAAGAAACAATAAACTTCACCCGAGTTACACACTCTACTTTTCATTTCGAATACGAGGAAAGCAAATAAAAGTCAAATTAAAAGAATTATAACAATAGAGATTGATCACGTAGCAAGTAATGTACTTCCCGCCTTTTTTTTAATTTTTGTTTTTCATTCGCACTGTTTTCAGGGCAGTCTTTTGATCATACTGCCTTTTCATTGGTTATATACTTCCATACAAAATAGTTTTCAGTTTTTTATTTCTTCAGTAATTTTTTTACGCACATATTTTTTTGAAGCGCTATAGATTTTTTTTAACATTTGATGCGGTACGGCGGGCAATTTAGTCAGGTTTAGTCGGAGTCTCAACTTTAAAATACAGGACAGTTATATCTTAAAATACTCCGTATTTTAAGGTATAACTGTCCAAATAATTATTTATTCTGTTAATTACGTTTTATTTTATTGTAACTCAACTCTTTTTTGTTTAATTCAAAAAAGTTGTATTGACTCAATCGAACTTTGGCTGTATACGTTTTTGCCATCGCCTCGTTTTTGTTTTCCGCCCTAGGGCCGAAATGTATCACTTTCAACCCGCATATCAGGTAAGCAATGACCCACTTTCAGAGCATGAGAGATGAAAGTAGAAGAAGTAGCTTTAAGAAGTAGAGGTAGGCCAAAGAAAAGATGGATGGAATGTGTGAAAGAGGATATGACAAGGAGAGGAGTGAATGAAGAGATGACTTCTGACAGAGGTGTGTGGAGGAGAAAGACTTGTTGCGCCGACCCCAAATAATTGGGATAAGGGCAGGTAGATGATGATGATGATGATGAGAGATGAAAACTAAATATCCTATCTAAAAACTAAAACTGAAATAAATTACCAATAAATAAATAAATGAATTGTTTGGTTGTTTGTACGTTTGTTTGAATAGGATCCGTAAATACTGAACCGATTTAAAAAAAATCTTTCACAGACATGTAGCTACATTACCCCGGAGTAACATAGGCTACTTTTTATCGTAATGTGTTCCCACGGGAACCGGGAACGAGAAAACTATATCACGCGAGCAAAGTCGCGGTGATTAGTCAGTAAATTAATAAAGTAACGAGGCTGTTGAGAGAGATTAATTGCAAAACTTGCTTGCGATTGAAAGTAACACCGTGACCGCAGAGATCTGCCGCATTTCTCCTTCTCACGGTGAGCTGCGCGGGCGCACCACTGACTAACATGACGTAATTATATTACTAAAGTCGTTTTTTAGGGTTCCGTGCCCAAAGAGTAAAACGGGAACCCTATTACTGAGACTTTGCTGTCCGTCCGTCTGTCTTGGGCTGTATCTCATGAACCATGATAGTTAGAAAGTTGAAAAACAGAATATAACCAGGAGCTGCGGTCGCTGCCGTGGTACTGCGCTGCAGCATGCAATTGAGCGAAGTTTTATTTTTATTGTCATATTTTTGGTCAATAACTTTTTTTGAGGGTCCTAAATCAAAACTCGGTCTCGAACAAAACCTGCTCCTGGGAATGCTTGATTTTTGAGGGAAAAAATAATGAAAATCGGTTGGGTAGTTGTCGAGAAACAATTTCATATCGAGTTGCATTTGAGTCACCTGATAAGGAGCTCCATTCGCTACACCCGCTTCGCTCAATAATATTTAAAGGGGACTCAACAATACGCTGAACATACAACAAACGTGATGTTTGTCGTATTGGAACGTATTGGTCCGACTCGCACTTAGCCGATTTTTCTCTTCTAAAGGAACCTATACACCAATAGCCTGCCTGCAGTTTCAGTTCGATAAGGTTGTAGTTGGCAACAGACGTTAGTCGATAAGGCTGAAACATGAACATAAAAGGCCATCTGAAACTGCACGTGATCAGTCAGTGTGTAAATTATTAACGCAAAATATTGTATCACGCCTTATTTCAGCCGAAATGTATATTAAAATCTTTTCATACCACTTCACCGATACTGGCCGCAAACATATACACCAACGGTAGGGTACCGATTTGCATAAGTAGAACAAGCACGAGAGAAATTTGTATCTTTTTTAGAAACAAGAACGCTGTTTTCTATGTCTCCTAGGGACTTCTGGGGGAATAAAACTGTAATATCTCGCCTGGTAAAATTAAATATAACAATAAAGAAATTAAAAGGGACTACCTCTTTTAATTTCTTAAATTCGCTATCCATCCAACTATCACTCTAAGGAGAAAGAAGAATAAAGCTTAGTAAACAATGAAATACAGATAAGACTAAATAGAATCAGAAAATAAACTCACATAGGTAATGATTATTAATAATGAAGCTAAAAGAAGATAATAAAAGTACTGATACAATTATACATACATACAGATAGACCATACACATAATTCATATAAGTAAAAATACACAGACATACCATACATAAACGTATTTATAGACTAGATATAAGTTGTAGATATAATATTATTTGAAGTAAGTGGTCGACTAGAGCCCCTCTGGATCTCTTATTTTGGGATGGTATTTGTAGGTTCCTAAATAAAATTGAAGTGTCACATTTTCCAATGAACAGCTTTACCTACATATATAGGTACCTACAAGACATTTTTCTCTGTATGTATATGTATTTGTGTGACTTTCATTTTCAGTTACCTGATATAAATATTAAGAAGTAACTTAAGCTATCCTGGGATTGTGTTTCCATGGTAATAGCGTGATGTTATATACCATAAGCTTTCTTAATACATGAGCTATTTATTCGTAAAAGAATTTTACAAGTCGGATCAATAGTTACTGAGATATAACCATTCAAACACACGAACTCTTTTATTAGTACCTATTGATAATAAATTGTCGGTCAGAATGACTAATATGAACTTCTAATTGCTAATTACAACACAAAGGTACATAATTAAGTACATTTTTATTCGTAACTATTTAATAAGTGTACTCACTAAAGAACGTTGCCCTTAATACCTACTAGCGGACGCCCGAGGCTGCGCGTGATTCAGTTTTCTCATTCCCATTTCCCACGGGAACGCATTACCGGGATAAAAAGTAGCATAGTACCTATAATCACAAGACAACACAAGGCTGTACATCGAGGAGTGCTTGTCCCTACACTAATGTATGGTAGTGAATGTTGGGTTTGACAGAAGAAGCATGAGAGTAAAATAAATGCAGTGGAAATGAGAAGGTTGAGAAGTATAGCTGGGGTAACGCTAGTGGATAAAGTAAGGAACAACGTGATACGGGAACGTTGTGGTGTGACAGAAGATGTAGTAACCAAAATTTAAAAAGGGATGCTTAGAGGGTTCGGTCATGTAGAGAGGATGGATGATAGGAGACTGACAAAACAGATATATGAAGCGAGTGTGAATAGACGAAAGCTATAGTAAGGGTCGACCTAGGCGGACTTATGGCGACCAAATCGCAGATGTCTTGAATAAAGGCCAGGTTTAAAGCACCCATGACCGGCGAGCATGCATGAATACATTAATGAAAGTTGAGGAAGCGAAAGAAGTATGCCAGGATCGTAGGAAGTAGAAATCCGTGATCTCTGCCTACCCCACTGGGAAAGAGGCGTGATTTTATGTATGTATGTACTTATGTATATTACCTATTTAATGCACTAAATATTTATTTATAAAGTTATATATCAGTTCATCATAATCTTGGCCTCGCGATGTATGGGAAACGGTAATTTTCCATTTAACTGGTACAATTTAGATTTATGCAAACAATAATCTAGGTGCACTAAGCGGTTTATTCGCATTTTCCGAAAGTACTACAACTACAAACTTTCACTCGATCCCTCCATCTGAGATCGGTCCTTGACTCAATGTACCAGCCTAGAGTGGTTTGTCTATGATCCCAATATGGCCGTCTTTAGAATTATACCTTGACTTGTATCTTTAATATTGTAACAATTCTATTTTATTAAATTTGAGCGTTCAGGTTTTTTTCAATATTTGTAACTTAAATACGGAACGTAAACGATTTAGTTAGGCAATAATTACCTACCTTGGGTCGGTATATCTTTGAGGTCGGGGTTTATCCCACTCCCGCGTCTGTTAGTAAAGGCGAAGGACAGTGGGATGCTAGCCTGCCGTCCTTAGACCCCGATCATGGAGGTCGGTGGTACTGTGCGTTTTTTTGACACGTAGGTTAAACAAAGTCTAAGTCTAGCTAAGTCGCCGGGAGGGAGAGGGAGCGTACCCTCCCCGCCGAATTCCGTAGTCGGCGGCCAGGCCGCCCCAGACTACGCGACTACGCCCAAGACTATCGTCCTCCATGATCGGGGCCTGAGGACGGCGGGATCGCCACCCACCGTCCTTACAGAAGCAGGCTAGAAGGGTTGGGTGCTGCGGGGCCTTTGTCCCATAGCACGCAACCAGATTCACTCACTGACGCGGGATAAAACCCGACCCCAATGACGCGGGATTCTCGTCCCGATCAAACACCCGCAGAGACCACAGAGGTGGTCAAAGTCCGCCGGACGCCACTGGACATACCCTCTGCTAGTAACCAGAGACGCCCGGCATTGGACGTTAGAGCGGTCGCGGCCTTGGGCCGCGGAATTAAAAAAAAAAAAAGTCTAGCTAAGTCAAACTAACATTAAGCAAAATATAAATTAGTTCAACTTAGTTACTACTTACGTCGGTAATGTCATGTAGGTATGTACATTATACAAATTAGATGAATTAAATAGAGAAATTTTATGTATTAACTGGCCTAGTGCTTAATGACCGTGGAGAGCCCGAGGTCGTGGGTCAGATTCTCACCAAGAAGAGAATAGTCAGCGTGACTGTTTATTAGCCTGTTTATTAGCCATATCTACCTAGTGATTAGAAAGTGTAAGGCTCTAAGCACAAAGTGGCATTTCAGCTGCTGCACTCCAGTTTCTTTGCAGCTTGAATGCAATTACTACGACTACAATTAAGCTGCAAACTTCGAATTTACAGCCAGAGTGCAGTTGAAATGACGTTCGTTTGTCTAGGGCCTTCTATCTCTTCCTATATAACTTTCTGACAAATTGGGTACCCAAAGTGCCCGCAAATATAGCCGATTGGACAGATCTGTCTGATTTTTGAGTGTGATTAAAAAATAATGAAACTAAAATTTCTTGCCTCTCATACTGACTGACTTATCTACTATTACTAGAAAACCAACTTATAAGAATCATCGCATTAAAATGTAATCTGCACACTTTTCATGATTCAAGCACAAAAACACTAATAATGCGCTCGCGCACTATGCGCTTACGACACGTACGAGCTGCTTGTGTGTGTGTCAATCTGTATGTGTGGGTGCGAGAGTAAACTTATGTAACAGCCAGCGAGAGTGCATTCACTCTACGAGCACGTTGTGGGGGGAGCCCGAGGAGATACAGGCGAGGAAGGGGGAGGGGGTTCGAGAGAGAAATGCATCGGTGCAGCGCACGCGCATCGTGATATAATACGAGACAGATTATGTTCGAGATTTGCGAGATTTTAATGATACATTCTGATTATTGTAGCACTATGATGTGTTATTTGTTTTAGCTTTCTGTCGGAGCGTGATCCTGGTCCTGTTTTAGCTTACTGTCGGAGCGTGATCCTGGTCCTGTTTTAGCTTACTGTCGGAGCGTGATCCTGGTCCTGTTTTAGCTTACTGTTGGAGCGTGATCCTGGTCCTGTTTTAGCTTACTGTCGGTGCGAGATCCGGGTCCTGTTATAGCTTATTGTCGTAGCGTGATCCTGGTCCTGTTTTAGCTTACTGTCGGAGCGTGATTCTGGTCCTGTTTTAGCTTACTGTCGGAGCGTGATCCTGGTCCTGTTA
The DNA here is from genome assembly GCA_963556515.1 of Nudaria mundana. Classification (NCBI taxonomy): domain Eukaryota; kingdom Metazoa; phylum Arthropoda; class Insecta; order Lepidoptera; family Erebidae; genus Nudaria; species Nudaria mundana. The sequence goes on along the minus strand of OY748289.1, from coordinate 24,359,062 downwards.
TAGCTAACTGTCGTAGCGTGATCCTGGTCCTGTTTTAGCTTACTGTCGGAGCGTGATCCTGGTCCTGTTTTAGCTTACTGTCGAAGCGTGATCCTGGTCCTGTTGGATCGCATCTAATAAAAGAAAGTACTGGGTCGTGTTAGACTTCATATTGCTTCTAGGTATTTAATTAATCGTGGCAGACATGTAGGGTCATCGTAGGCTCGCAGTCTGTAGGATGCACATTCCACCTCTTCCATTCTATCATCAGAAGACGACACAAACTGCTTAGCGCCACCGGCATATCTATGGTGGATGTACTGCTCTTTCGCAACATTGGTTTGACGTTCACCATCAATACGCAACCAATGAACTTTCTGAGCATTGTGTTCTCCGATTCCAACAACCTAGGTCTCTTCAAGTCGGAACTGAATAGGTTCCTTATAGAAAAGCGTATCCAATCGTTGATGACATTTTAACATCAGGTGAGATCTTGGTCAAGCTTAGTTATACTGAAAAAAAAAACAAGAAGATATCGATGCACATTCCCCAGAACTTGAAAGCAATCTGTATCTCTCTCTGTAAAAGTTCTGTAAGAAAGGTATTACCTATGAAGTTTGGAACTGAGCAGCCAATTGAACTGGGTAGACCATTAAAGTGTCTTTATTGGTCTCACTACTGGACAAAACTATTGCCCTCTCCATCATGGAATATATTTGCAGAACCTCGTCTGTTGGACAGCAGCCGCGACGCGTACAGGCACATACTACTTATTTTATGACTTTATTTGTGTCCTTTAGATATTGGTAGTGCCCTAAATACACCGAGAGCAGTTCGTGGTTTGGGCAATCCGCGTAATATTATTAACTAGCTTTTGCCTGCAGCTCCGCCTGCGTGTTATAGTTTTCTTGATCACCAGTTACTGATTTATTATGTATAGCTGTTGCCCGCAGCTCCACCTGCGTGTTACTTTAGATCGACATAACTTTTTTATTTATGAACCACAACGCATTACTGAAAACTGCATTCAAATCGGTTAAGCCGATTCTGAGATTAGCGTTTTCAAACATTTAGACATACAGACAAAAGCCCCCCTACATCAGTTTCTCTATTATATCTTCGATGTACAGACACCGACCACTTACAATTTTAGTATAGTATTGATTTCATAATTTTTTTCCCAGTTATAAACAAAACTATTACGATTCTGGAAACGCAAGCTTTTGGGACAAAATGGTCTAGTAGACAACTGTCTTAAAATATATTTATTTATTTTGTTAATTCTCGCGCCATCTTTGATTATGCAACGTAATGAACGTCACGCGACGTGTATTTTTTTAATTAACTAAACACGATCGCATGTGTCTTATTGTCAGCCATTTTAACACATTCATTGAGGAATTTAAGTGAAAACAGTACGTAAATAAAAGTGATTAACGGCTGTGAAATTTCTAATAAGTAGTTAAATATAAAGTAATGTTTACGTAAAGTTATTAAACTGTGTAAATGATAAGTTGGGTAATAAGTAATATTGTGTTATTTATAATCGTGTATGGTTTTGTTGTACAAAATATTGAAGGTATAGAGATTATTAATTTGTTTTTTTTATTAACCTACTTCCAAAAAAGGAGGAGCTTCTCAATTCGACTGTATCTATGTTTTTTTTCTCTGGACTGAGAGAACCGATTTTGAAATTATTTTTTTAAATGAAAGCTACTTGGCAAGTGGTCCCATCTCAATTTGGTCCCATTCTGACAATTATTTGGTCCCATTTCGGTAATTTGAAGTCGATTATTGTGTCACTTTTTGACGTGTATTATTGAATGAGCTTATACGAATAATTTTGATTTTATAAGTTCTTGTAATTTTTTCTTCTTTTTTTTTAAAAAACGTGGCTCCATCGATATTCATCGATGATTTCGCCAATGTCAAGGTAATGTTTGATTAGTTGATAGTCCCACACAGAAGAACTAGTTATTCCTAACTAGCTCCAGGTGCAGGACAAGAGCGTTGTTCGGTATGTGAGTATCTGGGAACCCGATTTATGCGGAGCGCCAGAGGTAACCTAAAAAGCCACCAGCCACGCGCTCAGCAAAAATCAAACTCCTTGTAATGTTTTAATAACCCATTTACAGACAAAATTATTAGGTTACACGTCAAACATGTCAGACCGAAGTTTTAGGTACATACACTAAGTTTAGATAGAGATTTGATAAGTTAAAAATTAAGTTGGTGGTAAGTATACGAACTTTGAGAAACTGAATTTAGATACTACTTAATTTTAATATTAAACTTACAAAAATCACAAGAAGTTAATATAAATCGGCAACATTTAGTAAAGTGTAGAAAAACTGAACTGAACTGACAAGATTTATAAATTGTCAATTCTCTCTGAAAAATAATTTTACTGAAAATTTTGTTGCAGAGAAAATAAAACTAGCCTAGCTTAGCAACAAGTGAACAATCATCCTGTGCAGTAATTTGTGTTCCTGTATGTGTGCGTGTGCGCAACACAGGGCACACAACCACAAGCTCACTTTCACTAGGCGAACTATTCTAAGGTGGCACATACAATGTGGTAGTCGACTGTCCAATCAAATCACTTCATTTTTTGTAATGATATAACTAGGTATGCAATGCATGCTACTAATTGCAAATGTTGAGCGGAGCAAATTTTCTTATTTTTTTTTATTTTTATGATTTCAGAGATATGCACTCCCGGGTATGATGTCGACCAGCATGCCAAATTTGGTCAAAATCGGTCGAGCCGTTTCGGAGGAGTTGGCACACAAACGATTTACACTTGTCGTCTAAGATAGAGCTTCGCTTCGTTCCGCTTAATAAATATGTTTAGGACAATTCACACAACGCCACCTAGTCTCCAACTAAGCAGAGCTTGTGATATGAGTACTAGATAAACTGATATAAATACTTATATTTTTTTTTTGTAAATACATAGGTACATAATATACATAGGAAACACCCAGACTTCGGTACAAACGTATGTGTCATCACACAAAGTTTGTCCCGACTGGGAATCGAACCCGAGACTCCGGCGTCGAAAGTGGTTGCTCTACCGACCACACCAACGAAGCAGTCAGTTTTTGAAAGCAATGAGTAGGCTTCTACTATTTCTCAAATATTAAGATAGAAGTTATAAATTGCGAAAACGTATGTACTTGGCAAGACTCGAACCTGCGGCTTTTTCTTTACAGGAGGAACTAACATGTTAAGACGTCAGCGCTATGGGGTTATCCATGCGAGGGTGTACCTGGGATACCAGGCAATGGTCACAAAGGCGTATAGTAAAAAACTTTCTAACTATCACGGTTCATGAGATACAGCTCAAGACAGACGGACGGACGGGCGGACAGCGAAGTATCATAGGCTCTAATAGGGTTCCTGTTTTACCATTTGGGTACGGAACCCTAAGAATATCGATTTGTCCTTGTATTACCTATGTTTGAAATAGCGAGAGAGAACTTGCGATCTCTCACTGGCCGAGTCCACTCAGAGATCGCAAGTCTACTGTCTATGCGCGGACATCCGAAAGGTATGAACAGAGCTTTATATTTTCTGATCAGATACTTATATTTTCCAACTGCCTCGGTGGCGCATTGGTATGAATATGTGACTGTTGTCTTTGACGTCCCTGGTTCGATTCCAAAAAATATTTGTGTGAGCCACAAATATTTGTTTCGGAGGTTGTGTGTTGTTTTATGTATTGTATGTATTTAGAAATATGTTTATTAGTCGTCTAGATACCATTACATAGCCCATGTAATAGCTAATGAATATTTTTAGCCTTGTTAATAGCTATTTAATTGCTTGAGAGAATAAAAGTATTTGTTGTGTACACCATTATGTACAGAGCCTAAGGCAGCGTTAGAATCATTCATTAGTGTGCTCTCAGGATGCAGGTGTGTGCGTCTATTGCATGTAGCCAACCATTTCTTAGCAGATTATGATCAAGCTTTGGTTTCATAGTTGTGCCGTCATATAGCAGCCGTACTGCCGTAATACAGCGGTGAATTGACGTCATTCAAACGTTGTATAGAGAAGGAAAACTCGACACTGCACCCTATACGAACCTATCTGGTCAGCGTGGTATATGTAGGCTGAATTCCCCCCTCTTTGGCGGATGCCTATGTCCAGCAGTGGGTGTCAAATAGTCTGTGATAATGATGATGAAACGTTGTAATGTAAACCTAATTGGCACCGTTGTTTACATAGAAAATGGCGGCATTCACCGCTGGGTTACGGCCGTTAATATGATGTCCTAGGAAACCAAACCTTTAGAGGGGTCTATTGAAATTACAATTTCCTTTTATCAGGTCGCCAAATTGACGCATGATAGAAAGCCGTCGCGACGTCGGCGATTATGAGCGACTCTCTCAGTACGCAATATGTACTATTAAGCGTGGCCCTCAACTTGACGACCTAGTGATATGCCTCTTCCCGCTCCGCTTGAAGAACTCTGGGTTGTAAGTAGGAGTAAATACGTGCGCGGGCAGGGTGTTCCAGGTCCCGATAGTTCTTATTATTATTATTAACTACTAACAAGATAAACCGAAGTTCACATTCACGCTTGTTATTCTAGAAGGGATTGACAGGATCATGTTATACACACAAAAACAGTTTAAATTTCAATAAAGTCACATACAAGATTTAGTTACACAATATCACACATTTTTCCCCACAGGGGTAAGTAGCATATATAATAACACTCAAAATAACCAAATAAAAAACATGGAAGCAGCGGCATCCCAAGTCAATGAGAATACACGTCATTGTAACTTAACTAGTCTGCGCGTTGCTATTTTACCTAAGTACTCGTATTTGTGTTTAATCTATGCTTTGATAACTGAGTCCGAGACACCCAGGACTTTAATTGGCTGTGCCATAGCGGCTGGCATGTAAGATTTTGTTGCCTTTCATCAACATTTCAACGCGAGGTAACGGGTTACAATTTTATTTCAAAATTACAATATAACTGCTACTTTTTGTTAAATTCATTGCAGGCAGTTTGAACATAACCCATTATAAATGTGCCCGGTAACGGCAATAGGCTTGCCCGCTATTACGTGGGACTAAAATACTGGCAAATTGTGGGTGTGCAATGCACCTCTCTATGCAGTTTCTATTCCAATACCTATCAATTCTGTTCAAAGCAAGTTCAGCACTAGGCTAGTTAATTAATAATTGAAAAATATACTTAACCAATGTTTTACACTCCATCCATTCATCTTGTCAATAATAATCGTTCACATGTTTCATTCAAGCTATCAATCATTTTCTCCTACTTTTACATTGACGGAATCATAGGTATACCATGAAACCATAATAATTTAACTACAAGAAGAAACCCCTGTCTTCTCTCTTAAGTGAAATCTTTACCTCTATAACTCTAAGGTAAAAGAAAAGTCGTTGCAAGTGCATTTTGTTAATAATAAATTAAGTACCAAGATAAAGTTTCTTTTTAATGTACTCTGGCAGCAGCAGGGACCGTATTTCTCTATGACAACAACGATACACTACATATTTAAATAAATTTGGATCATTTCGCAAATTAATTAGAAACGTGATCTAACGCTTTCGAGTTTTACGTGTTATTGCAAACAATGTGAATAGTTGCTAGACTTAGAGCGGGGTGTTAGAACTATTTGCTAGCGTGCGTGCACCGCGCGGGGTAGAACATAGGCCGGAGAGGGGAAAGGGGGTTGCGTTCGGCACAATGCGCCCGGCGCAAAGACGTTCGTTGCTCCCGCTCAGGTCATCGACTCTTTCACCGGCTCTCGCGCACGCGACCCGCCCGCCACTTTCGCACCGCGATAACATTTGCTAGACGGACTTTGTCGATTTGAAACGAGACCGCCGTATACACTTTCGATTTGTAAGAAAGAGATGAACTGCATTTCTAAATGACCATGGCAGTGCAGAAAAATATTTTTAATTAAAGAAAGCATTGCGTGTAAGTCCGTGTAACCGGCGTGAGTGCTGTATTTAACTATTTTTTTCAGTTTACAGATGGTCTAGTCTTCTTATCTTATAATCCTGATCGTCACATGAATTATGTTTAGTTAAGTATTATTAATTAGGGGCGGGGCCCCAAGTGATTAAATACTACGTCCTCGCCGTCCGCCCTGGACCCCAACTTGACCACGGTAACGCAGTGGCAAGTTGGGTGACCGAACGTATTTAGTCTGAACTTGCGATTGGCCAATTTTTGCGATTATGAATAACCTCGAAGAGACCTCCGGTCCCGACACTGCCCTTTCCCGGGCAGTGTCAACCGACGAAACTATGCATGAAATACTGATTCCGATGCCTATCGAGCCCCATGTCGACGCCCCAAGGAACTGATGCTGCTGGGACTGACGATGGGTCAGCTCCCAGCAGTGTGAAGAAGAAGGGCCGCTCTTCTGCGACAAAGAAGAGGACCCTCGAGGAGAAGGGGGGGCCGCCGCGCGACCGTAGCACCAGCTGCTCCGGGTGGGGGTCCCTCCTCTCCACCGATTCAGAGGAGGAGGTGCCGGTCAAGACGGTGCGTACGCGTCTCGACGCGTACAGAAGGCGGCCGCCAACTCCTCCTCCGTCCTCGGTCCAACTGTCCCAGCGAAGTCCCCGGGAAATCGGTGGGCCGCCCGCGCGTGAGCTGATGAGCGTTTTTGCCCGCATGAACGCGGCCATGCGGGGCAACAGAAACGTGGCGGGGAGGAAGAAGATTGTGGCTTCATTGGTGGATGAAGCCCAATCTTCCCTCAACAAGCTCCTCACGCGGAGCGTCACTAAGGAGGAGGCGAGGCTCCGGAAGCAGGTGACGAGCCTGGAGGCGGAGCTCGCTGCTTCCAGGAAGCAGATGGATGACCTGTGGCGGGAGGTCGCTGACTTGACCAAGGTGGTCAAGGCGCCTCCCGGTCCCATGCTGCCGCCTCCTCCTCCGACGGCTGGACCAGCGCCGAAGATGGCGCCACCCACGGCGCCCACCACGGCGCCCACCAAGGCGCCCACGACGGCGCCAACCACGGCGTCCAAAAAGGCGCCCACCACGGCGCCCACCACGGCGCCCACCACGGCGCCCACCACGGCGCCCACCACGGTGCCCAACACGGCGCCCGGATTGCCGCCACAGCCTGTGCCGACTATGGTACAGGTCCTGACGGCGATCGAGAGGCGCCTCGCGGTCCTGGAGGACCGGGCGTACCGCCCTCCGCTAGCACGTCCCGCGTTCTCATACGCGGCGGCTGTTAGCGGTTCTCCCGCTCCAGGACCAAGCGGCACACCCGCTGTCCGCCACCCCGCTCCGCCCCAGTCCGCTCCAGCGTACCGGTTGCCGGCCGAGACCGCGGCCCAGGCGCGGAAGGCGAAGGGGCGCGGCAAGAAGAGCGGCACCCCTGCCGCCTCCTCTTCCTCTAACGCTCCCGCTGCTCCTTTACATCCCTCCGGACGGGAGGGATGGGAGGTAGTGGGGGCCAAGAAGAGGAAGACGAAGGCCGCCAAGAAAGCGGCCAAGAAAGTGGCCAAAGCCGCCGCGGCGAAGGCGCCGAAGAGGCCCCGCGCTCCTCGCTCCACAGCCGTCGTCCTTACGGTGACGACGGAGGGTGTGGAGAGGGGTGTGGGGTACGCTGATGTCCTGAGGACCGTGAAGTCCTCAGTCAACCTCTCAGCCCTCGATATCCAGGGGGGTCTCCGGTGCAAGACGACACGCACCGGGGCTCGCCTCCTCGAGGTCTCCGGCGCCTCCAGCGGCCCTAAAGCTGACGCCCTAGCAGCGCAGCTTAGGGACGCGCTAGACGCAGAAGCCGTCCGCGTCACCAGGCCCACCAAATGCGCTGCATTGCGCATCACGGGTCTGGATGACGCGGCCACGACGGAGGAAGTAATCTCCGCCGTCGTGGAGGCGGGCGGCTGCCCCCGTGACCAGGTGAAGGCTGGAGACATCTCCTTCGGCTCCACTGGTCATGGGATGATAGTCGTCCAGTGCCCCGTCGCGGCGGCACTGAAAGTGACGGACGGACGAAGCCTCCTCGTAGGGGGCTTCCTAAAGGCGCAGGTGCACCTCCTTCGTGCCCGGGAAACCAGATGTTTCCGGTGCATGGTGGTGGGGCACGTCGGAGTGCAGTGCACAGCGGAAGTCACCGTGGGCGATCGGTGCTTCCGCTGCAGCCGGCCCGGTCACAAGGCAAGTGCCTGTGATGCCCCGCCTCGCTGCTTTAGATGCGAGGCGGAGGGCAAAACTGCGGACCACCGGGTCGGCAGCACAACCTGCGCCGCCTCGAGGCCAAAGCCTCGTCCGTCCGCTGAGAGCGGTGGGGGTGCCGCTACTGCACGGCCAGATGTTTCTCGGCGGGATGCTGATATGGACGTCCATTAATGTCTGACGCCCATATCCGCATCCTGCAAGTGAATTTGAACTGCTGCCGCGCTGCTCAGGATCTTCTGTACCAGAGTATCCGGCAGTGGTCCATAAACTTGGCCGTGGTCGCCGAGCCGTACTACGTCCACCCGGGAAGCCCGGTGGACGAGGACGGCTCGGCCTGTTTTATCTTCGGGGGGTCCGCCGCAGACAACTCGCGCCTTGCTATCATTGCAAGGGGCCGCGGGTGTGTTGCGGCGGAATATGATGGGTTGGCAGTCGTGGCCACCTACATCTCGCTGACACTGGACGAGACTCAGTTTGAGCTATGGCTCACTGAGCTCGACGTCGTCTTCGCTGCGTGCCGTCCTCGCCCTGTCCTGCTCCTGGGAGACTTCAACGCCTGGAGTGAGGCATGGGGCTCCCGGGAAACCAGGGACAAGGGGAGGCTTCTTGAGGACTGGACCAGAACACGTGGTCTGGAGGTCCTCAACCGGGGGAATGTCGCCACCTTCTGGCGGCGGGGGACCAGCTCGGTCGTGGACGTATCGTTCGCGACCTCTGCCCTCGCCGCCCGTATTACTGGCTGGCACGTGGAGGAGGGTGAGGAGACGCACTCAGACCATCGGTACATCCGATTCGATGTCGTCCCCCCACCTGACCTCCCACAGCCGGTAGAAAATCCCCCGGATCCGCGTTGGGCACTTCACCATCTGGATCGGGAGGCTCTCCTGGAGGCTTCCATCGTGCAGGCCTGGATTCCGGCACCGGACCGGCCTGCCGATGTGGATGCCGAGGCGGAGTGGTTCAGGAGAGCCATGTCGCAAATCTGTGATGCGGCGATGCCTAGGGTTACACCCAGACCGGCAAGGAAGCAGGTGTACTGGTGGTCGCCGGAGATTGCACAGCTGCGCGCAGCATGCATCTCCGCCCGCCGCCAGTACACCAGGTTTCGGCGGAGGCATCGCCGCCCAGACGACGCGGCAACCCGAGAGGCGGAGCTTTATCAGGCTTACAGGGAGGCTAAAGGTAATCTCCAGGAGACAATAAAGCGGGCCAAGACGGCGGCCCGCGAGGAGCTCCTGGAGACCCTGCAGCAGAACCCATGGGGGCGCCCGTACCTACAGGTCAGGGAGAAACTCCGACCTAGGGCGCCCCCACTGACCCAGAGTCTCCAGCCGCAGCAGCTGGAGCGGGTCATGGGCTCCCTGTTTCCGACGAGCGCGGAGGAGCACGTCCTTCCGCGCATGGCTCCGTCTCTGCCCGACGCGGATAGCACCGGCGAAGACGACGTACCCGAAGTCAGGGTGGGGGAGCTAGGGGCGGCAGTACGCCGGCTTAAACGCCGGAAAATCACTGCCCCCGGACCCGACGGCATTCCTGGCCGTGCATGGGTCCTGGCCCTCGAAGAACTCGGGCCTCGACTGATGGGGCTCTTTAGCGCATGCCTCGAAAGGGGCCAGTTTCCCAAGGTGTGGAGGACGGGGAAGCTGGTCCTGATCCGTAAGGCCGGTGGACTCACCGTCCGGATACCGGCCGATCGTGTTGCTCGACGAGGTGTGTAAGCTCTTTGAGCGAATTATCGCGGAACGCCTCGTCGAGCATCTCTCGACGGTGGGGCCAGACCTGGCGGACAACCAGTACGGTTTCCGTCGGGGACGCTCCACCGTGAGCGCGATCATGCGCGTCAGGAGCCTGACGGAGGAAGCAGTCTCGCAGGGCAAGGTGGTAGTGGCGGTGTCTCTTGACATCGCCAACGCGTTCTACACCTTGCCATGGAGCTGCGTTAGGGAGGCGCTCGTGTATCACGAAACGCCTCTCTACCTCCGTCGTATTGTCGGGGCCTATCTCTCGGAGAGGGCCATAGCTTTCCCCAGCTGGCTCGGGCCAGCTCGGCGGGATGTGTCGTGCGGTGTTCCACAGGGGTCGGTCCTGGGGCCGCTTCTGTGGAACATCGGCTACGACTGGGTGCTGCGGGGTGCGTTGCCTGAGGGTGTCGGCGTAACGTGCTACGCCGACGATACCCTCGTCACGGCGCGGGGTGCAACGTACCAGGAGGCAGCACTCAAGGTCACGACGGGTGTTGCTCAAGTCGTGGGTCGGATACGGCGGCTGGGACTGGAGGTGGCCTTGCACAAGTCCGAGGTTCTGTGTTTTCACAGACCTCGGAACGGTCCACCTGAAGGTTCCAGCATAAATGTGGGAGGCGTTAGCATCGGCATCAAGCCCTCGATGAAGTATCTAGGGATCGTACTTGATAGCCGATGGAACTTCGGACCACATTTCCGAAGTTTGGTCCCCAAGATGACACACGCATCGGTCGCGCTTTCGCGACTGATGCCCAACCTAAAGGGACCCAACGCTTCCTGCAGGAGACTGTACCTGGGGATCGTGCGGAGTATGGCCCTATACGGGGCTCCCGTATGGGCGGCGCGGTTGACGGCCAATAACTCAACGCTCCTTAACAGACCGTTGAGGACCTTGGCCGTCAAAACAATAAGGGGCTACCGCACGATCTCCGGAGAGGCTGCATGTCTCCTAGCCGGGACCCCTCCATGGGACCTGGAAGCGAGAACCCTTGCGTCATTGTTCCAATGGCGCAAGGAGGCGCTGGAGCGGGACCACAGGCCTGCGTCTCGAGAAATCGATGACCGGCGGTCCCAACTCCGACATGATCTCATGGAGTCATGGAGGGTGCGACTTGAGCAACCCAAGTGGGGTGCCACCATCATCGCGGCGGTGAGACCGATCATGGACGATTGGCTGCAGAGGCAGCATGGTGACCTCACGTATCGTGCGACGCAGATCGTTACCGGGCATGGATGCTTCGGTAGCTATCTGTTTCGCATCCATCGTGAGGTCACACCCCGGTGTCAACACTGCGAGGTTTCCGACGACGACACCGCACTCCACACGTTGGTGGAGTGCTCAGCGTGGGCGAGTCAGCGCCGGGACCTCGTAGTGGGTCTGGGCGTGGATACCCTCTCGCTGGAGACCATGCTTCAAGCCATGGTCTCCAGCGGGAGTAGGTGGAACACGGCCGTGTCCTTCTGCGAGCAAGTCGTGCTCGCGAAGGAGGCGGCCGAGAGGGAGAGGGAGCGTGCCCTCCCCGCCGAGTTCCGTAGTCAGCGGCGAGGCCGCCGCAGACTCATCTACGCCCAAGACCATCGACCTCCATGATCGGGGCCTGAGGACGGCGGGATCGCCACCCGTCGTCCTTACAGAAGCAGGCTAGAAGGGTTGCGTGCTGCGGGCCCTTTGCCCCATAGCACGCAACCAGATTCACTCACTGACGCGGGATAAAACCCTACCCCCAACGACGCGGGATTCTCATCCCGACCCAACCCCCGCAGAGACCACAGAGGTGGTCAAAGTCCGCCGGGCGCCACTGGAAATACGTTCTGCCTGTAACCAGAAACGCCCGGCAACGGACGTTAGAGCGGCCGCGGCCTTGGTCGCGGAACTAAAAAAAAAAAAAAAAAAAAGGTATTATTAATTATGAAATCATTTATGGATTAATAACTAGATCAGGCGATAAGAATATCTAACATGGTAATGTGGACAGCTTTTTGGGAATGTTGCCATACTTCGATGAAGAAATTCTTCAATACGTAACCGAGGTTCTAGTTTTGTTCAGTTTTATCTATTTTTCATAGTAAACAAATAACTTGGACTCAAAACTAAGTAGGTACCTAGGTATATATTTACAAAATTTCTCCGCATCATCGCTGACTGGAAACGTTCCCAGAATGTATTATTGTCACGTTGTAAGGTAATGATAATTATCTAAGCCAGAAAGTAGTTAATCAGCCCTAAGATCCATTATTTTTTTTTAGATCATCATTCACCGAGCCTTTTCCCAACTTAGTTGGGGTCAGCTTTCCAGTCAAACTGCTATGCGGCTGAGCTTCGGTATTTTTGATTTAAGTATTGTTGAAATATAATCTGTATTTAAATAAAAAAGTTAATAAATTCGCCAATGAGGCCACTTGCTGACTGACAGACAGGCGCCTGGTCTGAAAAAGAGTACCTGAAAACGGTAAGAGCCCCTGCTACGTAGACCAACAAAGTTTATAAACGTTCGCGTTTGGAATTCAATTACATTATTTCAGAGTCAGCACAAAAGAAAGATTGTCAGCCTGTGATCACCGACCCGATGTAACTCTGTCGAAACGTCAGACTAATAGGTACCTACACGTTAAATTACGCGTTTAAGTTCTTAAATAAATAATAATATAATGGACCAACATTCTAATAAATATTATCAGAATTATCGGCTTGACTGTTTGTCAACAGATGCACCAGAGGCGGCTCTCCAATTTATTAAGGTTTGCGTAATAAAATTCATACAAAATTCATTGTATGCAGTCGCCCAAAATATCATCTCAAATTCAAATACATTTTAAGAATGTTTGAAACTTTTGACAAAAATAATTATCTTCTTTTAAGAATTGAACAAAAATGTCTTTAGATAATTGTATTGTGAAATGAGTGGGAGTTATATTATGACTGCCTTTGACGTAGTCTGTAGGGTACATGACAGGATCGTGGTGATATACGAGTACCTATGTGGGCAAGTTGACTCTGCCCAGTTTTGCCTTTGTAACCTATACACGCTTTTCCGATGGGCCATGCGCCTGGTTATGGATATAATAACAGACATTTTAAAAGAAAATAAAAACGTGTAGAATATTTATACTGTCGATTGATGGCACTTGGTGGAATCTGCAACATATATTGGATACAACACCTTGCACTTTTCCAAATTTATTTATTTCATATTGACCGCGCTTTCGCCTCACGGTATCATTAGAGATTTTATTAACACTATAACTCCATATTTCACTAAGCAGTACTAAATTTGAACTTCAAAACATGCACATAATTCGTATAAAAACGTATAGTTATTATGCAAATGCAGTATGCTTCTAACGCCAAAACTGTTACATTGCGTATTCTCTGACAATAATGGATTGTGCGGCATTTCCAATAACAAACAAAATAAAAATACAATACAATACAAATAAACAAATAAAGTAGAGTAAATAAAGTAGGTAACAATTGTACAAAGGGAGGCCTTGTCGCGTAGAGCGATTTCTTCCAGGCAACCTTAGGATGGATAGAACAAGATGAAATATAAAAGAGGAAGTGTAAAAAAAGAAAGTCAAGTCACATAGGTCTGGTAGACAGTTGTGTGCGCTGGCATCTTTAGTCTCAAATTCTCCGATAACCGTAAGGATTTCGCGTGTGTCATGAAGGAACGTAAACCGTTCTTTGAAGTATCTGGGAGTACTAGGATTGAACAGTATACTGTATAACAAAGATAGGATGTGAGTATTCCTTCGATGAAGAATTGCGAGTCACTTGAGCCTTTGCCGAAATTAGGTACCTATCTTCATTCATGTTGGTCATAAAGTTACACGAACTTATGAATGTCAAGATTATTTTTTTATTTTATTTATTTATTAATTTAAGTACACACATAACGGTATAAGAGCGAGAAGAATATAATACAGAAATATCATTAGTACAAGGGCACCACTTACTTCAAACGAAATCTCTTCCAGTGGGCCAGGGGATGGAAATGCTAGGTAGAATAAAGTTAATGTGTGCGTAGATTGATTGATGTTTGAAATACATAGATACATACATATTATACTTACATAAAATATACATAATTATAAAATAAATAAATACATACAAATATATAAGTACAAATTATACATAATACATACACATAAATATAAAGATATAAAGATATGATCCACGGAGCCTTTTCCCAACGTAGTTGGGAAAAGGCTTTCCAGTCTAACTGCGATTTGGCTGAACTTCGATATTTCACGTGAAGCGACTGCGACACGTGGGCGATATTGAAGTTCTGTAGTTAAACCGGTCTGATTTTTGATTTAGGGTTCCAACTACCCTTAACGACTGCCATAGATGTTCGTAAGACCACCGGGACCGACGGCTTAACGTGCTCTCCGAGGCACGGAAGGGTCTCAGAGTTTTAAGAAATTGTCACCCATCCCTTAGGATGGGTGACCATTTAACCGGCCTGACTAGATGTTGCTTAATCTTTGCATTGTGTTAACATTGTCGGTTACCACTAGACCACGAGCCCCTCTATAAAGCTCTCTATAAAGCTATAAAGATATACATAACCTAAATATTATAAATTTATATAAGTACATACAGATAATTCAGGGCAGAGAGGAGAGATAGAAATCTTTGCTTTTACATTTACTTTTATTGAAATCTCAAGACCAGTTTTTGAAATGAAATTGAAATGATTTATTTATTTAGGTCATTAAATGGCTCTTACAAACGTCAGTAAGTACTTAAAATAAAAATGTTATTGCTGTAACAGTGTAACAGTTTAGCACATACATTCCAATTATCTCGGTTTCTAATAAAACAGTATCTATCGCTAACGCTATGAATACTAACTAGAATCTTACTAAAACTTACCTAGTACAATAAAGCGTAGTTAAAAATGCGTGGATTGCAGCGGCCGTGCCTTTCACCGGCGCACGCGCAGAAAGTGACAGTGTGACGCGCTAGTGACGACACAGCTACTTGACTGTTTTAATGCTTCGAAGGTGTAGTTTTTATGAATTCGATTCCTGGGTCGGAACAAAGTTTTGCGTGATCCATAGTAAATGGGTGCTTTATACAGTTCCAAAAAAAATTGCGTCGAACACATTGACAGGCAGACATATATGAAGCCTATTTCCCCGATGGGGTGGGCAGAGGTGCATTATACATACACACTTTGCAAGTAATTTTGTCGGTCAGTAAAAGGGAGCAAGCCTTTTGCCATTACTGAGCACTATTATAGAATATTCAAAACCACTTTGTAATTCAATACACCATTCCCTCAGCCAGGACAGACGTTATCATACCACTAAACAGAACATCTGCAGTCCCAGCAAATCATATTGGTATCTAGGATTTATTTTATATCAATACACGGACGGTATTGAAATAAATTAAATCCAAAATTATTTTACTCTTTACATTAATATCGTATAGTATAAGTAGATTTTAATAAGTTTACAAAAATTGACGTCTACAACGCGACAGTTGAAACTGAACACAAGAAAGAAATAAGAAAAGCAAACTGCTGTGTATTTTTGTATTATTTGTAAATAAATCGGGTTCATACAGCCACGGATATAGATTTAATATTTGTAAAAGTCTTTTAATCCCGATAATATACCTATAGGTTCCAGGGTCCAGAATAAAACACTGCACAGGCTGCCATTCGTCTATACATATAGTTCTATGCTAGTAGGTAATATTATATTGGCTCTTGAGCCAGGAAGTAATACCACTCTTCAACGAAGCAACGCAGCCAGCCTTCTGAAAACCTTCCCAGTCGGCAATGACGCAGAGGATTTTTATATGACATTCTGTAAATATTTTAAATAAATAAATAAATATAAATATAAATATTTTTGGACATTCTCACACGACGTCATCTAGCCCAGGTTAAGCTAATATAAGCTTGTGTTATGAGATCTAGACGACTGATAAACATACTTATATATTTCTAAATACATACATATTATACATAGAAAATACCCAAACTCCGAAACAAACATTTGTGGATCGCACAAATAATTAGATTCGACCCGGAATCGAACCTGTGACCTCAGGGACGGCAGTCGCATACTCATACCACTGCGCCACCGAGGCAGTCAAATGAGTTGTTGTGTTTTCTATCTAAATTATGTAGGTATATACTTACTCACGCCTATATCCCACAATTTGCCAGTATTTTTAGTCCCACGAATTAGGGAGCATGCCTATAGCTATCACTGGGCACTCTAAAAAGTGGGTTATGTCCAAAATGGCCGTATTAATTTATTTAATAAATTAAGCAATATTATAATTTTAAAAACTACATTTGAAACCCGTTGCCTTGCGATGAAATATTGATGAAAGGAAACAAAATCTTACGTGCCAGCCGCTGGCGCTGTGGCACAGCCAATTAAAGTCCTGGGCGTCTCGAACTCATATAATGTACCTACATATAATGTATTACATTGTACAGAACCCCTATAATTTCTCACGATATTCTTTCCATCCTAAAGTCTGCCAAAGCCTGGAAGAGATAGCTCTTTAGCGATAAGGCCGCCTATAGTACATATTTTTTGAAGGCATGTATCATTGATAATCTCTGCTTTTTTGTGTACAATAAAGAGTATTTATCTAATCTTATCTTAACTCATCTTTCTTTCTCATATTATTATAAAGTTGAAGAGTTTGTTTAAACAAGCTAACCTCAAGACACAATGGTTAGAATCGATCTTGTACTTCAAAAAGGAAACAATACCTAAACACTGCGTTTGTCTATTTTAATGATTGTTAGATAGGAATTGCTTTAACAATTGCTTTGTAATGAGTATTTAAGCTATCCGCTCTCAACCTTCTACGTTTCGTAGGTCATTGGTATTATCTAACCATAGTATCTAACCGACTGCGAGGTCTACTTACTCGTAAAATGCTGTGACAATAAAGAGGAAATCTTGAACTTACGATTATTAATGAGTGTAGGGTACCTGACCTACTAGCTGATGCTAGAATAGTCATATATTTCACTGTTATAAATGTTATTTATTTCAGTGTATACATTATTATATTATCACGCCTGAGACCTCCAAGGTATAGGCAGAGGTAGGTATAATCACTACATATTATATTAAGGACAGACATGCTGGAAAAGGTTCAACGTAGTTTAAACAAAATACCGCCCATATTGAAACACACGAAGAGCGCTTGGAACTTCTGCAGCTCACTCCACTAAAAAGTCGTAGAGTGCGTGGAGATCTAATTGAGACATTTAAGATCTTGAATGGTCATTACTACATCGAAGGATTTAACAGACTATTTTTACGTAATCTGAACACTCATCTAAGAGGCCACCATCTAACGTTGCGGTTTGTCACACAACAATCCACATAAGCACTTCCTGACAAACATAATTAGTAAGTTAGCCTGTGGAACAAACTTCCGGACGAAATGATATCTGCGGAAAGCGTGAATCAGTTCAAGAATAGGCTTGATATATATCTAAACTCCAATAGAATCTAGTGGAGAGCAGCAGGACACAGGTTCTACCAGTTGATTCAACTGCTGCCTTATTTCAACCATTTGCTCCACAGCGTCTGTCTGTTCGCAATAAACTCAAAAACTGCTGAACCGATTACCATGCGGCTTTCACTAGGTAATAGATAGTGTTTCTCAAGGAAGGTTTTTTGTCACGGGCGAAGTTGTGGGCGTCCGCTAGTAAACAATAAAATAAATTAGTTCAGGAACCATCAAGCAAAGGTTCACATTCATTCGGCCGTACAACGTATGCGACCTCTCTTGGCGGTCACTACGTAATGCTTTATGTATGTAGGTATTTATTTAATTTATTCTTTAACTAGTATGTATGTATGTGTGTGTGTGTGTAAGAACTTATGCATGCACGTTGTTGTGTGATCCTGTTTTGTACCTACTATGAATAAACAAGCACAGTCCATAGTTTATATTTAAACTTTTGATAGATATCATTAGATGTTACCTACTTAAGTAATCTATGGTAAATAATCAGACTATTTTGAGGCGTTTTAGAACGCCTTAATTATAATACCTAGGAACCTGAGTTTTTATATTACTTATTGTTATAAATATCTATCTGAAAAGACATTAAATCAAGAGCCATGAAGACTTTTCTAATTTCTAATTTCAAAAGAACATAAGTAATAGGTACCTTCCTACATGTAACACTAAGAAGGTAGGTTTGGTATTGGTAACATTCAATTCATTTATGCACCTTAATTGTTTACCTTAAATACCTGAATACAGAAGTAAAATAAGAAGGCCACGATTTGTTTCATTGTTTTATTAAACTTAAACACAGTTAAATAACCGAATAGATAATGAACAGCATTGGTTTGGTCTGTGTGAAAAAGAGCCTCTACAAGGTTGAAGCGAATCCTCGTCATCTCGTAATAGACAATGCAACTACGAGTACCATAAACTCGCATAATACTTCTATAATATACATAGTCATGTGGTGACCAAAGGCCAATCACCAATATTGATGTACCTTTATATCTCTGGAACCTTTGAAGAACTATTTCTGAGATTTGGCGTGTTTTGGAACCTAAACCAATTCTATAGACTTTATCGTTTGCTTCCACCAGAGATGAGGATTACAGCTTGACGTTCAAGCCATAATCCTCATTAACTTATAGCTATAACGCCGAAACTATAATACGACTATTTTTTTACATGTACGACTATTTATGACTATTTCATGACTATTTTTTAGCGTTGTCAAAATTCGTTTTCATTGAGATTTCAAATATGAGGATTACAGATTGAAGCACACCTATATTGGTATTACTTATATTTTTCCTTCCGCCTGAAATGAAACATGGGTAATATGTTAGAGGACAGTATGAGAAATTAATAGCAAAAAAATCAGGTCTATCAACCGTAACCAAACGAAGTTACACGGGGAAAGCTAACAATAGTTTTGATAGTATATTTTTGTCAGGCGTTACCTATTTTGTATATTTAATGAAACTGAAATACAATTCCAATTGACATTTTGAGGTTTATACGAGTAATGATGAAGTTGGTTGTAACTGTCATATTTATTCAAAAGACTGGCAATCTTTGTTACCAAAACTAGTTAAAAATGTGATAAGTGGATCGAATAGATGCCCCAGACTAAAATAAGTGAAACAACCATACATTTTGAAACTTAACTATTTATGAATAGTTAGTACCTATTTCAGTTTTTACAATATTATTTTACACTAATATGATAACTCATCATCATTACTTGTTTCTCTTGCCACATCATGTCTCACTATAAGATCTAAAAATTCAACTGGAGGACTTAAGTTTTCTTGATGTCTATGCATGAACCACAATAAAACATGACGTGGCTACAACATCTGAGTGTTATTTTACCAGGAGTACAAGAATTGAAATGCCTTTTTATTTCTGCTACGAACCATCGTCTCTCACATGGTCACCGTAATAACTCCTGTGTATCTAAGTAGTACCAGTTTCTTACGTGAATTTACGTCAGGGAAGATGTATGGAGGAATACGAAAACGTAGTTCGAGCAAATTAACGTAAGGAACTTGTACTAGGCACACTGGCCTTATTTGGTACATGCCCAGAGCACATATATCATCAAGTCATCAATATTTAGTATGTCTAGGCCGGGAAAATTCATAGTCATTGACAAAAATTCAGCTCTGGTATGATTAAGGTTTCTGTAAATAACATAATCCTATTCTCACATCATTCCTATTCTTACTCAAATTCTTCTTATCATTACTCACATCTTAAACTTCTCTATCTCCTCCGGCTTCTTTCCTGCAGTTTGGAAGGAAGCACAAGTTATCCCACTTCCTAAAAACCGAAATCCTACCACGTACTCCCACTTCTTGATTTTACCAACGCTTTTAATACTGTTGACTTTCAAATTCTTCTTTGAACTCTTCGCTCTATTAACATATCTCCAACGGTGATTGATTGGTTTCGCAGTTACCTACCTGTATGGCCGCCGGCAACGTGTACGCATTGAAGACACTTTTTCTTCCTGGAGTGATGTTACTGTCGGTGTGCCGCAGGGTGGCGTTCTATCTCCACTTCTCTTCACAATTTTTATAAATTCTATCTCTGTACAATTAGTTTCATCCTACCACCTTTATGCCGATGATCTCCAAATTTACACACAAGCGCCACTGGAGAATTTACACGAAGCATTTACTACGATCAACCTGGATCTGGAGATAATATGTGATTGGAGCATTCGACATGGGCTTCAAGTGAACCCCGCAAAGACCCAGATGATTCTAATAGGTGGCCCTAGGACGATGTCACGTATCGACTTGTCACAGTTGCCCCAAGTTATCTTCAACGGAACTCCAATCGAAGTAAGCAACAGTGTAAAGAACTTGGGTATTTACTTGGATAGTACGATGTCTTGGGATCGTCAAGTGCAGGAGGTTGGATACAAAATCTTTGCATCAAATGGCTCGCTGCGCAGGCTGCGAAACCTCCTTCCAACAGCTACTAAAGTTACGCTGGCACAGTCTCTATTGCTCCCACTTCTCGATTATGCCGACGTCAGCTATCTTGACCTCACGGAGGAGCACCTTGATAAGCTTGAGCGCCTTCAAAATGTCTGTATTAGATTTATATTTGGCCTACGCAAGTATGATCACGTGTTGAGTTTCAAAAAACGCTCAAGTGGCTCCCAATTCGCCTTCGCCGAAATACACTGCTATATAGTATACTCTTCAATCCTCGCACTCCCCAATATCTTAAAGAACGGTTTAGGTTCCTACATGACACACATTCAAGATCTTTGAGGTCATCGGCAAATTTGATGCTGGAAATGCCAGCACACTCGTCTACTTACGCAGACAAATCTTTCACGGTCAGGGCGGTTCGTTTGTGGAATGCTTTGCCACTTCACATCAACTGATTACTACCTTTCTCTAAACAATATTTAGAATGTCTATGTATTTTGTGTATTTTAAGTATTTATGTAAGTATTCTTTCTTTTCCTATGATATTATTACTACCTGGGTAAGTTTATTAGTTCATTTATATTGTTATCCTACTCTTTCTTATCTTTATTTTATTATTTACTAAGCTTTATCTTTCTTTTCTCTTTCACGTATTGTACACTACCCTTTTAATTTCTTTAACTCGCTATCCATTCAAAGGTTGTCTGGAAGAGATCTTTTGTACTATCTTTAAGTTAAGTCTACTAATTGTATGTTTTCTTTTTTGTGTACAATAAAGAGTATTTGTATTGTATTGTATAACCACTGAGATTGTTTTCATTGGGGATTTCGTATAATTAATTTCGTTTAAAAAATAGTGCAGTACGTGTAGAAGTTTGTTTATTTTATAATGTATTAAGAAGGTAAGTACTACGAGTATAAGTTGCACCAAGTGCCGACAATTTAAAGTATAAATTATATTGATTAGTAGGGACTGAGTGAATTATCAGATACAAATAGGTACCAAATATTGTATAGAATCAGGCGTTACCTGGAGAAATCCATGAAAAAAAAAAAAAAAAAAAAGGCTGTTCTCTCTGAGACAGTCTTGAGAATGCCTCGTTTAGAGGTGAAACATTTGTCGACGTTTTAATGTCTTATATTTTTGCGAGAATGATGCAATTATTTTGAAAAGTTTGAACATCTTACTTACCATTACAAATAGGTACGTTTTCAGGATCATTTATCCAATACAAAACCAAGAGTGGGCGCTCTTTGCTCGAGCCTGCTCGTGGTTAGTCAACACAAGCGCATGTTCGCTGTGTGCCAATTGGTACAAAAAGTCACTCTCTGTCTAATTGGGTCCTCCGAGTAGTACCCGAGTAGAAATACCCTCTCTAGACTTGTTTCTTTTGATGATTGATATCTCGTACAGTTCTCTAACATATGCTTCGTGTTTCACCTTTGGCGAAAAGAAAAAAAAATACCAGCAATGTATGGAAAATGGTCATTCCCCTTTCCATCAGCCAAAGATACATATTTAATGCCTTTATGGAATTTTCCATTCAAGTTCTAAGATCAAAATTATTTAGACCTTGTACACGTAGGTACCGACCTAAATTCATTATTTATCGAACTACGTATCACCTATACCTATAGATTAATCGAGCGGAGCGGAGCGGAGCTCAATCTTAGGCGACAAGTGTAAATCGTTTGTGCGTCTACTCCTCGGAAACGGCTCGACCGATTTTGACCAAATTTGGCATGCTGGTCGACATCATACCCGGGAGTGCATATATCTCAAATTATGAAAATAGAGCTGACCACGGAGGAATAATCACCGAAAATGTGAAAGTGTTCGATTCTGATTCTGATATACATGTAACAAAAACATTTGCTCCGCCCAACATTTGCAGTTAGCAGCATGCATTGCATACCTAGTTTATTTAATATAACCCATAACACGGTTTACCATAATTTACCCTACCGCAAATAATAAGTACTTACATGTTTGTTAGGTATAACTTTAATACATAGTAGGTATAGGTATATGTATGCAAAATTCCTCGCTTATTATATTTATTACTAGTTCGGTATAAAGGTCAAAGGCTTTAAGTAGTTACGAATTACGAAGGTCTCAATTCGTCATAATTGTTGATTAGGTAACTAAACATTGGCCGCATGTAACACGATTTTATGCGGCCTAAAAAAAATTGCCAACTCGAAAGTGACAGCGCGCGAAACAGTCAACTAATTCATGTTACTGTTGCGATGAGTAGACTTAAATTGCGCAAATGTGCGACTGTACAGAGTTTTGCTCTGTGTATTATTTATTGATTGTCGAAAAACAATGGCGGGCGCTTGCTGGCAGTGAGTCAGTGGGTCAAGGGCGCGCTGGCCTAGTTACGCAGTGCCGCGCGCCGAAATTCGCGGGTTTACCAGTTGCTAAGCTTACCGAGTGGGTACGGAGGGGCTTAAATACCTACTTTAAGCATTTATCATTCGTATGTAGCTGTTAATTTTTATTATTTAATTTTTATTCGTCTTCTGTGAGGACCTTGGGCTTTTAAGTGAAGGCTTCAGATACAACTGGGACTATAGATACAAGATGACTTACGTAGGGCTCTATGTATAGTCACTCTGGAGTTTCCAAAATCTATATTTTCCTTCTCTATAAGATATAAATATCGCTATAAGATATATATATGTATGTATGATTGTTTGTTTGGGCATCACGAAATACGGCTGCATCAAACTTGATGATATAGTACAACCCTGAGTACACTAAGACAAATACCTAAGACTTACCTTGGGAATTGGGACCAAAAACTACTTATTCCATGCGAGTGGAACCACAGGCGTTCACTAGTGCATAATACAATTACGCATTTGACCTCGATGGGCAGGCAGAGGTATTGGTCAAGCTCATTTCGCTGGTTATTTTTAATACTTACCTTGTAAAAGAGGCCTGACTACCTGACTTTTCGCTGAACTTTTTCTTTCGACCTCCTATCGTGTAGGTCGCAACTTGATGAGGTTAATTTATTGGATTGGTTGAGGCCCTTAAGCAAAAAGTAAGAAATAAAAATAAATAAATCTTTCTTTCTAAAAAGTTAGAGGTAAGACTTGTTGCTGTCTAAAAACTTGTGCTTGGATAAATGTGAAGCATTGAAATAAAATACACACACACACATATCATGCCTATATCCCCGAAACGTCCAAGAAGTTGCCCCCCCCCACTTATCGATTACAAAAATTTTGAAAGTTGTTCTAGGTTTGTGCTACTTTGTTCCAAAACATTTTAGCTAAGACTGAAATTTTCAGAGAAAATCCAAAAAAGCTAATTTCTGAGCTGGCCCCTCACTTTTAAGGTATCACGATTCTGGCGGTTGTTCTGGGTTGTGCTAGGTTTGTTCTATATTGTTCCAAAATATCGCGCACGAAAACCAATTATTTTCGCAATTATCGCAAATAATAATTTTTGAACTGGCAACTTTTAAGATATCACAATTTTGGCGGTTGTTCTGGGTCGTTCTAGGTTATTTCTTTCGTTTTTTGAAACAATGTTGTTTCATAATATCGCGCCCGAAAACCAATTATTTTAGCAAATATCTCAAATAATAATTCTTGAACTGGCACCCCAGTTTTAAGATATCACGATTCTGGCGGTTGTTCTGGGTTGTTCTAGATTTGTTCTATATTGTTCCAAAATATTGCACCCAAAAACTAATTATTTTATCAAATATCGCAAATTATGATTTTTGAGCTAGCACCACATTTTTGAGCTATTTATGGATAACAGCGTTTGTTCTCAGTTGTTTTGAGTTTGTTCTTCTTTGTTCCACAATATAGAAACTTGTTGTTGAACAATATAGAACAAACCTAGCACAACCCAGAACAACCGCCAGAATCGTGATATTTTAAAAATGGGGGGCCAGTTCAAAAATTATTATTTGCGATAATTGCGAAAATAATTGGTTTTTGGGCGCGATATTTTGGAACAATATAGAACAAACCTAGCACAACCCAGAACAACCGCCAGAATCGTGATATCTTAAAAGTGGGGGCCCAGCTCAGAAATTAGCTTTTTTGGATTTTCTCTGAAAATTTCAGTCTTAGCTCTAAAATGTTTTGGAACAAAGTAGCACAAACCTAGAACAACTTTCAAAATTTTTGTAATCGATAAGTGGTGGGGGGGGGCAACTTCTTGGACGTATCCCCGAAGGGGTAGGCATAGGTGCAGTACATACACCCTGATATGCTTGCCCCCCCCCCCTTATTATTGGTTATGTCCAAAATGGCCGAATGAATTTAATAAATTAGCAGCTATATTGTATTTTGAAAAAAATTTAAGCCCGTTGCCTTGCGATGAAATGTTGATGAAAGGCAACAAAATCTTAGGTGCCAGCCGCTATGACACAGCCAATTAAAGTCCTAGGCGTCTCGGACTAGTAAAATAAAATAACGTTCATATTTAAAGTACTTAGTTACTCAAATTTTTATTCCAAGTAGGTATTGTACCTAATATTTAGTTATATTTTTAATGCAGCAATTAAATTACTTCCTCAATATGAGCTTTATCAATCTAACCCACGATCCGGAGCGTTTTAATGAGAAGGTATCATCGTTAGTTTTAACCTTCGTTTGAATATATGGATTATATATGAATGGAATCATCTCTAAAACTAATTACCTATAACATTGAACACATGACAATTTTAATACTAGTAAGTATGTAGGTACGGTGTTCACAGTTCTTCTGGCCGCCTATAGCTTATCTACTAAATCTAGTATAAAAAAATTGCAGTCCACGGCCCGCGTTACATAAAGCCAAGTTTAAGGTCACTTAGATGTAACCTCAATGTTCCTAACTCGTGGACAAGTGATCAAAGTGAACTGAATGGCTATAACAAAATATTATCCGCGGCTGAGCCGTAGAACGTGTCCAAATTCTTACGAACACATGCATTGAACACTACCTATTTGAGATATCTCATAAATTAATCTCATTTACGTCCTTGGATGTAGTGAAAGTAAGTTATAGCGATCGCAAAATAACGTAATAACAGATTCAAGTGTGAGTTTAGCTGTTACAGCGCCATCTATGAGTGAGTAGAATTACTAATTTGGTCTTTAGTTACGAACTTATTGACAAAACTAAACTTTTGTTTGCAGTGTAATCAAAAACTGTACTTAAATAATTTATATTTCGTATAAGGTATTCACAATGGAAGAATCCGGTAAAAATATATCAGTGCTTTGTCTGGGACCAAAAGGTTCAGGAAAAACAACGTTGTTAAAAAAGTTGCAGAATGCAGAAGGTATTGACAATACATTCAGTCCTGTACCTACTATTGGAACTAACATTTACGATATTTATTATTTAAATAAACAAGGAAAAAAGCAAATGCTTTCTATAAGGGAGATTGGAGGGGAGATGGCGCCACTGTGGCATAATTATTTAGACGGCATTGAAAAAGTAAGTACCTATCAAAAGTTATTTTCAACTGCTGCGTCCATTTCAGGACGATTTTATATGAAACATTAAGATATTTTAACATTTTAAGGTCATTTACGTGGTGGATACATCGAATTTATGTCAAATATCGGCTGCTGCTGTTCTGCTCTACACCTTATTAGCGGAACCAAGACTTAAGAATACAAAGGTGAGTCACTTCTTAGATCATATTTATGAATGTTCTGAAACATCTTGCATCAGCAGGGTTCTTTTGGGGTAGGGTGACCTGGGGTTACTTATACTACGAACTAGAGAAAGAGACCTGGATTAAGTACCTAGATAATCTTGAGGTGATTTAACTTCTATTTACTATTTTTTGCTTAAAAATTTAGTTGTTTTTTTTCACAGTTCATTTTAGTGCTAAGCAAGATGGACGCAGCTTACCGACAAATGCGCAATGAAGCTTTACTAATGCTACAATTCACACGTCTCAGCACAGAGCTCGGGAACGCGCCTGAACTATTGGAAGCATCACCCTTGACTGGTGAGGGCATAGAAAAGTTAAAGGCTTTTGTAGCTGATACCAAAAATGTGAAAACTATTTAGCAAATATAAATACAGTTTTACTGTGATGTGATTTTAACAACAGTAGGTAATATTAAACATGGACTTATTAATACCTCTATGGTATAATACCCTATACTCGGATTAATAAAGGCGTTGTCACGTTATAATGGCTTTTTTTTACCTTATAATGGCTGAAATACACGTAACTGTATACTGGCGCCAACCTGGTTCAAAATGAGTTTGCGCAAACCCATTTTGTACCTACTAGGTTTGCGCCAGTATACAGTTACAAACGAAAACACAGAGTAGTACTTAGTACTGATTACGCAGCCTTAAGGGCTCTAAGGCTCTAAGGCCTTAGAATCAAACAAAAGTAAGTACTTACCTACATTTTTAACAAACGAACGTTTATGATACGATGACCATGGCTCCTCTAAACCAACTACAATGAAACAGAATTACTCACGAGAAATCACTCCGGTTGGAAGTTATAACTTGAGATTGACATAATGGCTGAGTAAAGTATTACGAATCTGTCTGCTTGCAGTTTCTTATTCGTGTACAACGTCATTTATTGAGATCAATTCTATGAAATGGAAACGGGCAAGCAGAATTACAATGGAATTCATTAACCATTTCAATACCAACTCTTTTACTGTAATTGTCGTAAATATGCGAAAATCAAAAATGCTATGCTTTAAAATTAAATAATGCTTCAAATTTAGTATTGGTTACGGAAACTGGAACAACCTGTACCTGAACGTGATTTTTAACAAGGCGGTATGGTCAGAAGACTATAGCCTCCCCTAGAAGTTGGCGAATAAAAAAAGTATTTTTTGACATTTTTGTCAACTTTTGTGTTATTGTTTACATTTTTGTATTAATTAAGGTGAAGGTTTTCGTAAATTTTCGTGTAATTTGTTTATTATGATGGATACGTCTAAACTTTGCAGAAGTTGTATGGAAGAAGTGGCTTCTTGGGAAAACGCAAACTTCGATCCACGAGCCGAAGAAATGTTCTACTTTTGCACCAACATTAAAATGGTAAAAATGTTTATAAAGTATGGTTTCACACAGGAACGTTTCGTGGTGAAAAAAAGAGGGTGCGCGGTTTTGCTAGCGAAGAATATACTTAATACATCTATTTCGAGTCAGTACCTAGCCAATGTAAAAGAAAATATATACAATAATAATCATTGCGTTCTGGTTTTTAGTTTCTTGAGCGTAAAAGTTACTAGTTTTGACATTTTCATCCAGAATCATTTAATTTAATGTTGTTTTATAATATTATATTTCATAATTAATTCTTACTTTATTTACTTCTAGATCTTAAATGATGACAAATTACCTAAACAATTTTGCTATAATTGTCTTACAAAAATCAAATCATCCTATACTTTCATAACTGAAGCACAGAAAGTTGACTCCATACTCAAAAATATTATCTCAACAGCTACAAGCACAATATTTGCAGAAAAAACTTATACAAATGTAATAGATTTTGATAATATTGGAACGGTAGACTGCCACGAATCCTGTATCGATAATAATGATATTCGCTCGGAGACAGAAGGAAATATAAATAGTTCTAAAGGGCTTCAAAATAAGAAAGAGAGGCAAGATAAACAGAATAGTGTGAGCGACAAAGAATTAAATAATATAGGAGATTTATCGAAGCATGTTTGTCCGTTGTGCTGTAAAGAATTTAAATCTAAATTGTGGTTTGACAAGCATATGTACAAAGAACACAAAGGGCCTAAGTTAATTTGTGAACATTGTCAGAAAGGTGAGTTGTTATTTTTATTCTTCTTATATAAGATTGCAGTGGGATCTCCGCTAAAATCTTACAAGGTTGATGCCAACTTTATTTGTCAATTGTTACCGCTGTTGTTCCTTCAGTCCTACCATTTGGTTACAGTAAACATAGCTAAAATGCAAGTTGGTCTTATTAGCCCAATGGTTAGAGCATTTCCCTGTGAGGCTGGAACAGGCTGCTGGTTCGAGCCCAAGAAGACATGCATTTTTGTGAATTGTATTGTGAAATATTTATTATTTTTTCTTTACATGTGATGCATTAGTAATTAAATAATTATTTTTTTAAATAATTAGTATTACAAAACCAGTAAGATGCAGCATCTTACTGGTTTTGTTACCACCATCTTAATCATCCATCATCATTCACCGAGCGTTTTCCCAAGTTCCCAAGTCCCCTCAGTTGGGGTCGGTTTCCAGTCAGTCTGACTGCAGCTGAACTTCAATATTTTTCATCGAGCGACTGCCATGTCACCTTCACATCACATTCTGTAGTTAGACCAGTCGGATTTGCTTTAGGGCTCCAAATACCCGTAACTACTGCCATAGATGTTTGTTAGACAACCGGGGACGATGGCTTAACATGCTCTCCGAGGCACGGTGGGGTCTTATTGTCTTAAGAAATTATCACCCCACCTAAGACCGGCCTGGTAAGATGTTGCTTAACCTTTGTAATGTGTTACAATACTCAGTTACCACTCAGCCCCGAGCCCCCCTTGTTACCCCCATTTCTGGAAATTGGAAAAAAAAATTGCCATGACTTTATATTGCCAGGATCATGAGACAAACTCGTCAATGTTTTTGCAGCATTCACAAGAAAATGGGAGTTGGAACAACATTTGTATTGCCACAGTGACGTGCGTAAATACTCGTGTTCGGACTGCGGGAAGGGTTTCAAACGCCTTCGACAACTGACTATGCATGCGCTTGCACATACCGAGCTGCGACCGTTCGAATGCGACAAATGTGGCATGAAGTAAGTATATAATTTACTTACACATCGAAAGCATCGCAAAAAACCTTGAAATCAAATGTCATTTCTCACTTATCCAGGTTAAGTAGGTTTATTAACCACGTTTCATTTTACAAATATCTAATTAATATATTCATGACTATCATCGTCACTAAACACGGTAAATTCACGGGCGTCCGCTACAGACAGTAGAGTAGTATTATACAGTATTATTAAGTAGTATTAAGTTCTCTATCTATGCACTTATGTATAACTAGCTGTTGCCCGCAGCTCCGCCTGCGTGTTATTTTAGATCTACTATAACTTTTTTATTTATGAACCGATTGAAAACCAAACCTTAAATGTTAAGTTGAATAAACCACGACGCATTACTGAAAACCGCAAATTCAAATCAAAAATTCAAATCGGTTAAGCCGTTTCTGAGATTAGCGTGTTCAAACATTCAGACAAAAGTTCTAAAAACGATTGTTTTGGGTTTTATTGCGTTCATAAAGCCCCCCTGCAACAGTTTATCTATTATATCTTCTATTATATTATATTTTTTAGAGAAATTGCAAAACAAAATACACTCGTAATAATGACGCATCTGAGCCGTGTGGTATGGCACCTCGTAGGGCTCGTAGACCTAACAGGCGACGGCCAGCAGTCAACTCACGCATGCGCAGTGCACATTCCAACGTCGTCACCCGCCTTCAAAATAGTGTATGTACTTGTTGACTAAATCTATAATATCTCTTAAGATATTCGTTGAAACCAAATGATGTAAAGGACTAATTTGTTCTAAATTAAATTCTTATGACGTGTAGCGTATTTGTTTGGATAAAGATTAATATTGTAAGCATAAAAATAGCTTCGCAAATCATGAATTGTTTTGAATCAACTTTGATTGCTATAAATTACGTTATAGTGCGTTAACCCTAAGAGGTAGATATATGCCATCGCGGACTTTTTTATAGAACTTTAGGCAAATAAATTCGTAGTACACAAATTTAACGTTACTTTAACCATTTAAGCAGGGTCCGCCACGGTCACCAAAAGAAATAAATTTCGGCTAAAAATTGCTGCTCCGCTCTTACTTGTCGTAGCGTAATGTTATATAGCCTATAGCCATCCTGGATAAATGTATTACATAACTAAAAAAGATTTTTTCTAATCGGACCAGTACTTGCGGACCAGTACTTTTAGCGTGTTCAACCAAACAAACAAACTCTTCAGCTTTATAATATTAGTATAGATAAAATATTTTTTTTTTTTGGGATTTATGGCTTGGTTTTAAGACCTTTAAGCCATTGTTCTGATCACTTCACTGTTTACCTTCACTAATTATTTACACTGGTAGCGGTTACCGGGCTTATGTCTATGGCGTATATATAATAGATAACCTAACCTTAGGTTTTCTATGTTACCGGGCAATTTAAAAATAGAATTTGGTTATTAAAATTTGTGACCTTGTGTATATCATACCTACTTTCTCCCATAGACAAACAGGGCCACAGCTGTAACTGGCACATTTAAAAAAAAGCGTAACATGTTTAAATTTAGAATTTTGATAAGAGTGACCTTGATATTCTGAGATAGAAGGTACCTTGGCTCTGTTTAATATATAGTATAGTGTCGCCCGTGACCCACTTACCCACTAAACTTGAGGGACCCTCACCTTGGTGATATGACGAGGTTACTAGGCACTAACTATTATATCATAATGCACAAGGTCATTTTAATATATTTTGGATAAAGTTTATTTATGTATGCGTATAGGTACTTATTAAATTTGTTTAATCATTGGAAGCGTAATTTCGTGATTTTGTTTTAACCGAATCGCTTGGTACAAGAAAATAATAGAATGAAATAAGGGATTCAATTCTATATTTATTGGAAAACAAACAGCCTGTGAGCCTTGACGTTCATATTATGAGCTTAACAAGTAACGTAAAATAATAGGCGTTAAAATATTTACACTACTATAAAGTGGAAAGACTTGTATTTTTATATTTGTAAAGAATAAACTCAATAATTATTGGATCGATATTTTCAAATGCTACATTCTAGCTATTATTTCGGTTCCCTTAATCGATTGTGCAACGGTGATGTAAACGAAATTAGTGGCGAAATACATACAAACATATCATCACGCCTATATCCGCGAAGGTGTAGACAGAGGTGCAATATACACTCGGACATTCCCAGTAATTTTGTTGGTGCCGCGTATTAGAGGGCAAGTCTGCCTTTACCTGGCACTATAGGAAATTCATAACCACTCTGTAATTCAAACCAAAATTCAAACACCCAGGACATGGTAGATATACATACCACTAAATCAATATATTTTTGTGTATCAAAGCAATGAGTTTGCTTAAACTATTCTTAAATATTAAGAAGTAGCTCAGTTGGTTAGAGCATTCCCCCTGTAAGGGAAAGGCCATGGGTTCGAGTCCACCGCACTCCACACGTTGGTGGAGTGCTCTGCGTGGGCGAGTCAGCGCCGGGACCTCGTAGTGGGTCTGGGCGTGGATATCCTCTCGCTGGAAACCATGCTCCAAGCCATGGTCTCCAGCGCGAGTAGGTGGAACGCGGCCGTGTTCTTCTGCGAGCAAGTCATGCTCGCGAAGGAGGCGGCCGAGAGGGAGAG
The DNA here is from genome assembly GCA_963556515.1 of Nudaria mundana. Taxonomy (NCBI): domain Eukaryota; kingdom Metazoa; phylum Arthropoda; class Insecta; order Lepidoptera; family Erebidae; genus Nudaria; species Nudaria mundana. The sequence goes on along the minus strand of OY748289.1, from coordinate 24,327,259 downwards.
GGAGCGTACCCTTCCCGCCGAGGGCGCCGCAGACTTATCTACGCCCAAGACCATCGACCTCCATGATCGGGGCCTGAGGACGGCGGGATCGCCACCCACCGTCCTTACAGAAGCAGGCTAGAAGGGTTGCGTGCTGCGGGGCGTTTGCCCCATGACACGCAACCAGATTCACTCACTGTCGCGGGATAAAACCCTACCCCAACGACGCGGGATTATCATCCCGACCCAACTCCCGCAGAGACCACAGAGGTGGTCAAAGTCCGCCGGGCGCCACTGGAAATACGTTCTGCTTGTAACCAGAGACGCCCGGCAACAGACGTTAGAGCGACCACGGCCCTGGGCCGCGAAATTAAAAAAAAAAAATGGGTTCGAGTCCCGCCGATAACATTTCGGTTTAGTGATATTTATCATTTCTATTCTAATCATCTCACTCACACATCATATCACTAAATCGAAATTACTAAAATGGCGAAATATAGGTGTTTAATACCTCTCTGCCTACCTCAGCTGAGCGTTAGGTTTAAAATAACTGTTACAGATTTAAATTGAAAGATATATTGAAGGCGCACATGAGCGTCCATGACGGAGAGAAGCCGCACCTTTGCTCCATCTGTGGGTGGAGATTCGCTCGAGGTTGGTATCTAGTTATCTACTAACTGTACAAGGTTCCACGGTTTGATACTAGATGGCGCTGTGTTTAAATGCCTCCAACGAGATAAAAAACAATTAGTCTGCCATTTGCAGGAATCTGTTTGGCAGATTATAATACGGGACGACTGATCTACTAACTGTACAAGGTTCCACGGTTTGATACTAGATGGCGCTGTGTTTAAATGCCTCCAACGAGATAAAAAAAAATTAGTCTGCCACTTGCAGGAATCTGTTTGGCAGATTATAATACGGGACGACTGATCTACTAACTGTACAAGGTTCCACGGTTTGATACTAGATGGCGCTGTGTTTAAATGCCTCCAACGAGATAAAAAAAAAATAGTCTGCCATTTGCAGGAATCTATTTGGCAGATTATAATACGGGACGACTGATCTACTAACTGTACAAGGTTCCACGGTTTGATACTAGATGGCGCTGTGTTTAAATGCCTCCAACGAGATAAAAAAAAATTAGTCTGCCATTTGCAGGAATCTGTTTGGCAGATTATAATACGGGACGACTGATCTACTAACTGTACAAGGTTCCACGGTTTGATACTAGATGGCGCTGTGTTTAAATGCCTCCAACGAGATAAAAAAAAATTAGTCTGCCATTTGCAGGAATCTGTTTGGCAGATTATAATACGGGACGACTGATCTACTAACTGTACAAGGTTCCACGGTTTGATACTAGATGGCGCTGTGTTTAAATGCCTCCAACGAGATAAAAAAAATTAGTCTGCCATTTGCAGGAATTTGTTTGACAGATTATAATACGGGACGACTGAGGGGGTATCTGTGAATAAATACTTTACTGCAAAGGCTGGACCGATAAACAGAACTTTCATTGGCAGATAGCCGATGTTACATAGAGTAACGTTTATTTTAGTTTAGAAAAAAATGGCCATATGTGTGTCGGGTCACGCATAGAATAGGGTTCCGTAGTCACGACTCTAGAACTCCTGAACTTACAAAGTTATCTGGTCCGTTATAGTATGGACTAGACAAGGACTGCCTTCATGATTTTTTTTACATTTTTCGTGCCAGCCGTTTAGCAATAAAACTAGGCATATATTTTTTCCAGCCGGCAACCTCTCGGTCCACATGCGTCAACACACAGGCGACAAGCCCTACTCGTGCGACGAGTGTAACTTCCGAGCCGCTGTGCCCTCCACGCTCAAGTGTCACCAGCGAAGACATCAGCTGCTGAGGAGTCACGTGTGCAACCATTGCAGTAAAGGGTTCTATGACGCTAGTGGATTGGTGAGATATTTATATAAGCCGCGCAAGATGACAATGGGATTAGCGGCCATGTTGGTGACGTCATAGTCAGGTAGATTAACCTACGATACGATTTTGTTATCCGCACTTTTCAGTGGTTGATGACGTCACTTGACCGGTTATTGTGACAAGGTTCTATGCCACTCACATCCGCAGTTATACAATACCATAATTATAGAGTGAGTTTCAAGCCCATGCCATATGGGGGGAAAGTATCTTATGTAGATAGATAATTTAACTGAAAGGAAACTTTATTTTGATTTCAAAAATAATTTTAACTGCAGTAATAAATATTTGAAAAATCATGTGTGATCCGGGTATGGAATCGGTCAAATGGTAAAAAAATACTTATCAGTATTACGACACTGATCAAATGCCTCCATGGGAAGGATGTAATTATTTCCAAGTAACTTAACATTTCATTACAAGGAACGCCATGAAATATTACATTTATTTAAAATAATTACATTTTATGACGCGAAATTAATAATTTTCAAAATCATATCATGCTGCTTATTTTTTTAAATTAATCGGACCATTTTGGACATAACCTACTTTCTAGAGTGCCCGGTGACGGCAATAGGCTTGCCCCCTTATTACGTGGGTCTAAAAATACTGGCAAATTGTGGGTGTGTAATGTCCCTCTGCCTACCCCTTCGGGGATATAGGCGTGATATGTGTGTATGTGTGCGAAATTAATAATCTCATATAGCAAGACGGGGCTCCAGGTCACAACAGCTATACTCGTAGAACAAGGGACTAGCTTAGTGAAAGTTGTTCGTTCCTGGATCAGCGCTCTTGGGCCAATAATGGCAACTCCTGTATATTCAAAGCGATGCAAACTTTAAATATCTTTATATTCTTGTATTTTTGAAAGCAATAAGTTTGCTTATACCATTTTCTTTTTTAGTTCCGCGGCCCAATGCCGCAGCCGCTCTAACGTCCGTTGCCGGGCGTCTCTGGTTACAGGGAGTGGCGCCCGGCGGACTTTGACCACCTCTGTGGTCTCTGCGGGGATTTGGTCGGGATGAGAATCCCGCGTCGTTGGGGTAGGGTTTTATCCCACGTCAGTGAGTGAATCTGGTTGCGTGCTATGGGGACAAAGGCCCCGCAGCACGCAACCCTTCTAGCCTGCTTCTGTAAGGACGGCGGGTGGCGATCCCGCCGTCCTCAGACCCCGATCATGGAGGTCGATGGTCTTGGGTGTAGTCGCAGAGTCTGGGGCGCCCTCGCCGCTGACTACGGAACTCGGCGGGGAGGGTTCGCAGAAGGACACAGCCGCGTTCCACCTACTACCGCTGGAGACCATGGCTTGAAGCATGGTCTCCAGCGAAAGGGTATCCATGCCCAGATGCTTAGTTATACCATTCTTAAAATATTTCGATAAAAATTATATATCACAAAACGAATGTCATCGGCAGGACTCGAACCCACGGCATTTCACAATGGGAATGCTCTGACCACTGAGCTTCGATTATTAAGGTTAGCGCTGGCCGTGGGTTCGAGTCCTGCCGATGATATATATTTTTGTGATTTAAAATTTCTATGAATATATTTTATAAGCAACTAGCTGACCCCGCAAACGTTGTTTTGCTTCAGGGGTGGACAACCCTTATCACTTAGGGGTATGAAAAATAGATAGTAGCCTATTCTCAGACATATGTACTGAATCATCATTCACCGAGCCTTTTCCCAAAACTTATAAGCGATGAGGCGCTCACAAGTAACCGACTTCAGAGCCTCGACCATCGCCGTCTGGTTGCGAGTCTGTGTGTCTTCTACAGGTTACATTTCGGAGAGTGTGCGCAGGAATTGCATGAATTAATTCCACCAGCACCATTCCATCATCGGACATCAAGGCGTGGTCTGAGATTCCATCCGTATGTGGTCGATATTCCACCTCTTCGTACCTCTCGATTCACTTCTTCTTTCATCATGCGAACCGCAAAGGAATGGAATTCCCTTCCAGCGTCATTGTTCCCCGATACATATAATCTTGGGATTTTCAAGGCAAGAGTAAATAGGCATTATTTGAGTTTGCGTACTTCATCTTAGACCGCATCGTTACTTAACATCAGGTAAGATTGCGGTCAAACGCACTCAAATTTATTCATAAAAAAAATGCTTATAAAATTTAATAAAATCAGTTGAGCCGTTTCGGAGGAGTACGAAATTACGAACTAACATTGGACACGAGAATTTTATATACAGGATGTAACATTGATATGGGTCAGTGAGGGAAAGTCTGAAACTATAAGACGTACGAGGATCTGGTCTTAGGAACCATGTCATCGATTTTATTAAAAACTAGCTGTTGCCTGCAGCTCCGCCTGCGTGTTATAGCTTTCTTGATCACCAGTTACTGATTTATTATGTATAGCTGTTGCCCGCAGCTCCGCCTGCGTTGAACTTTAGATCGACATAACATTTTTATTTATGAACCGATTGAAATAAAACAAACCTTAACTGTTAAGTTGAATAAACCACAACGCATTACTAAAAACCGCATTCAAATCGGTTAAGCCATTTCTGAGATTAGCGTGTTCAAACATTCAGACAAACAGACAAAAATTCTAAAAACCATTGTTTTGGGTACTATTGCGTTCATAAAGCCCCCCTACAACAGTTTCTCTATTATATCTTTGATGTACAGACATCGACTACTTACAATTTTATTATATGTATTGATAAAAAAAAATCTAATATATAATTTTACAATAGTATGTATCACAAAAATTATATCCTTGGGCTGGACTCGAACACACCACTAGCCCAAAATATCTAATTTTGTGATCATATTGTGTTAATATCGCGACTTACTGCGTCGCCAAAGCGCCATCTACCGGTAGTTGAGGAACTAACTACTATGGTACTTATAATTAATATCGAAACATTGGACTCGGCAGGTGCGTCACGTGCGCACGCACACGGGCGAGCTGCCGTACAGCTGCCCGGCGTGCGCGCGCACGTTCGCGGACAGCTGGAAGCGCAAGTCGCACCTCATGCGCGCGCACGGCCTCGCGCTCGCGGACATCCCGCGCATGGACCGCGCCGGCCGGAGCTTGTCTTGAACTGACTATTCTCTATGTACTTGGATATGTGAGTATTGAGTATTAAGGTTTTTGTGCCTTGAATAGATTTTTGTGAATTGAGATATTGATTAATTATATGCTGCTGTTGCAAAAAACTGAGCAAAGTGTTAAATTTTCGAACGACAACGATTTGTTTTTTTATTTTCAAACTTGTTTTTTATTTTATTATTCTAAACCAGCCTCAAGCCACACGTTATCACTGTGGTAAGTTTGAAGGAGATCGGTTCAGGCGTTTAGGAGGAGTATGCGGACAAACGAAATACATGAGTCGCCTAAGATTGAGCTTCGCTCGCGTCGCTCACTTCGCTCAACTAGTAGTCGCCGTTTGGTCGAACAGTAGACCTCGCGAACATTTAAAACTTCTCCCCAATAAAAAAACACAAAAAATAATGTTTCTAGTAAAGGAATAAAAATTGTATTTAATCAAGGAACGAAGATTAGATAAAAATTGAGGCTAACCCGGAACACACTAAGCGTCTACATTTCGAGATTGATTACGTCTGTCTGTCTGTCTGTAAGGCGCTGTCTCCACGAGCGAGAGAATCCCGGCGATATTGTCGTCGTGCCACGTATTTCTATACACTATTTTCTCGCGAAAAAATCGCGATGAGTCTGTACTTCTATCGCACTGTCTAGTGCCTTACAGACAGACAGACAGACAGACGTACAAAAGCAAAATTGTCCAATCTCGAAATGTAGACGCTTCGTCGTTCGGTCAATAACATACATACTTACTTATAAGCCGCGCACGATGACTAGCAATCGCTAAAAAGTACGGGTAACGGTTATTGTGACAAAGTTCCATCCCAGTGTCATCGTGCGCGGCTCATACTTATATCACGCATGTTTTTCCGAAGAGGCAGGCAGAGGTATATTATAATATGTTAAATTTTCGCCAGTTATTTGGTTGTTGTCACGATAAAGGGGGCAAGATATAAACACTACGGACTTATAGATAAATATATAACGAAATAATATAAAAAAAAAAAAAAAAATTAAAAAATTATAAGACACTTGTTTTAAGAAACAAAGATAATTTTAAAAAAAAGATCTCGTTGTTTAGAATAATAAATGTGTTAATTTTATATTATTATATTAATATTATTTCATTCTATACAATCCAACAACGATAGCATTTATTTAAATAAACGTTATAAATAATAATATTTATTATCATACATATACACATAACACATAATTATTATTTCATAACTTCAAATAAGTCATGTAAAAAAATATGCTGAAAATGGTACCTACACCAACGAGTGCTGTACAGCAATAAAATCACGTTCGTTGTATGGGAGCCGCCTTAAATATTTATTATATTCTGTTTTTTAGTATTTGTTGTTATAGAGGCAACAGAAATACGTCATCGGTTAAAATTTCAACTTTGTAACTATCACGGTTCATGAGATACAGCCCAAAACAGACAGACAGCGGAACCTAAAAAATATGTTACTTTTGAACGTGACACATCTATGTAGTACTAAACTAACATTCATTTTTAATATTGTCGAACTAGTTTCGATTAAAAGGACTGCTATAGGGACTTCCCGAGTACTGTTTTGAAAGAAAAATCACCCGGACCCCGATAGATTTGAATTTAATCTTACCCGTTTATCACCAACTATAGATACAGGGGTTAACTTTGCCAGTTCTTGTATTAAAGCCCACAAGTGACACCCCTGATCAGGGCTGTCACTTCACACAATATCGAACCCTGTAGAAACCTTTTTAGCCTTCCTGAATCTCAACCCATCACAGCTATTTCCAGACTATTATATATATATTAGAAAGACTTTTAGTTTATTTTTACTAAAGTGCTCCTAGTGCTGGATTAAATCATGTTTAGTCTAGAATTTCAACTTCATATTGCATTTGTGCGACTAAAAGCATATTGAACGTTATAAGTTTTTAGGTTAAAATTTGCAGCAACCAGAGTTTTTTTTGTACTGTGGGTAGTTTAATCTTTCTATATATATTAAGTTAGACTGTGATCTGTACGTTTTGCACAATATTAGACCACTCCACTTTGGAAGGCACTAGGTAAAACGCGGGGGCCACCTTTTGGCCGCAAGGACATTTGCAACCTGAAACAAAGTTATGGCGTAAGAATATAGCACTACCGAGACAATACAACACTACCGTCTAGACTGCACTCTTCAAACGAGCCTTAGCTGGAGGGGTTACCTAGGATTGTAAAGTGGCCCGGATTTGTCCCTGTATATTCTTCAAAGATGTTTTGGCACAATGAATTTGGCACACTTTTTTTGGCATAATTATACTTGGTCATAATTGATTTTTAGCAGCATATGTTGTGGCATAATTATATTTAGGTCTAATATATTTATGCATAGTTATAATTTGCACAATGTTTTTAGGCATAGTGTACAGTCGCCTAATAGTATATATTACTAAAATTGAATAGGTATAAATTAATGAAATGAATGAAAAATAAAAAAGTTACTTTAACCACTATTTCCTATATAATATAGTGTCAAAGTAGGTTTAGGTGCGGCGGGGATGGCCCTTGGGCCACCCCTAAGCCGCCTTTTAATTATTTTACATAGTTACTTATTCTGCGTAAGATGATTATGACTATATTCATTATAGTTTGATACGTTTATGCCTTTATCTATGCTTATAAATTTTATGCTTAAATATGATTATGCTAATTTTATTTATGATCAAGACAAATATGCTAAATTTGTTATGGATAAAAAAATTATGCATAAATATCATTAGTCTAAATTACCATATGCCAAAATATATTATGGTAATGTTTTTTATGCAAATGGATAGTGAACCATACGAAACTGCCCAGATGACACTTTGTGCTGTAGTGCGTCCAGACCCCTCGTTGCTTTCAAATACAATATCCAAGAACGACATGGGCTTCACGACCACATGAGGCGACACGTGTGAGCATCCAGCATGTTGGTCTAACACCTACCTACTTTAGTAGGAGCCCTTCACTCTGGAGTAGGTATGTAGATACGTACCCATGATCCAGCTGAAGCTCCCTATCTTGGTGAGACACTTGGGACAGTGTAACTTCCCGCTGTGCAGGTGAGCCACGTCGCGCATCCACGACATGGGCTCCACGAACCACATGAGGCGACACGTGTCGGGAAGGTCGGCTCGAGCCGCGATGTGGTCGTCCACCATGTTGGTCTCGCTGTAGCCGTCTAACACCTACACATACAGTAGAAACTCGAGTATCCGGCCCTCAGTATAAGGATTCGCGATTATCCGGACTACCAATTGCATTGTCCATTATGAGCTTTTACCACTAGACAGAACCATCGATTCGGATTTCTATTGCTAACAACTTACGAGATTGAAATATAAATAAACTATGACTAGTGGTCGCCTTTATGGTAGAATGCGATACCTAGAGGATCACTCGTTAATCAATGATCAGCAATATGGCTTCAGACCAAAACCATCAACGGGTGACCTGGCATTCGTCACGCATGTTATGCTAGGCTATGGAAAGGTACGGCGAGTCCTTGGGCTATTAGCCTGGACACAGCCAAAGCCTTCGATAAAGTCTGGCATGCTTCGCTCCTTTCCAAGCTTCCGGCATATGGACTACCTCCTCAACTGTGCAGTTGGATGGCCAACTTTTTAAACGAGCGCCGAATGCGGGTCCTCTGCGATGGCCATGCCTCCCGCTTCTTGTAAGTAAATGCCAGGGTACCGCAGGGGTCCGTACTGTCACCAACTCTCTTTCTTTGGCATATCAATGATAACATATCGGGAACATTAATTGCTACGCAGATGACAGCACATTGCAAGGCAGAGAGACGAAAACTCGTGGCTGATCTCGACGGGAACCGCGACTATATCCCAATGGGGTGCCGAAAACCTGGTACAGTTCAATGCCCGCAAAACAGAGGCGTGTGCATTTACAGCGAAGAAATCCCCTTTCCTTCCCCAACCATCTCTTCAGAATGCAATATTACCAATGAAGGACAACCTAGTCATACTTGGCATAGATGTTCGTCGAGAGCTCAATAATAAAAACTACATTGAGAGATGTATTGGGGTAGGTTCGTGGAAATAAGGAATACTGGACAAGGTAAAGCGATTCTTTACACCGCACCAGAGGTGTCTGCTGTACAAGACGCAGATTAGACCCTGCGTCGAATATTGCTCTCATGTTGTATTTGATGGACGCACTCGACGCTATACAGCGACGCGCTATTCGCATTATAGATTGTCCGAAGGTGACGGGAAGCCTTGAGCCGCTAGCCCAACGTCGAACAATTGCTTCCTTGGCCACATTCTATCGTATTTACCAGGGTGAGTGTTCTGAAGAGCTCTTCAACCTGATCCGACCCTTCCGATTCCGAACAACGCGTGCCGGGCAAAGATGTCTGAGATATTTCAAGGCTAGCCTAGTCGTGGTGCGGTAGTACGCGAAAGCGCGCTTCCCGAACATAGAACAAACGTCACAGGACGCTTTCTATGTGAAAAAGACTATACAATATCAGTGAAATTTTCAAAATCGGTTCTGGGGTTTCAATTCAAAGAAACAATCAAATCTTCCCTCAAAATAAGTATAAAAATAGGTAACCTTACCTGGCTGGTGCCTTCGTCACTCTGTTGACTATTACTTTGCCCCGGGGTCTCTTCAATCTCATCGGTGTGAAAGTCCATTATCTGTGCAGCTAAATTCTTTAGTTTTTCTATAAGTATCTCGCCATTTTCTGCGCACGTAAGTCCTGTTAGTTTACTGGGTGGGGGACGCATACCTGCAAATGTTTATGAAGTATACAGAGTATGAGTTTCTGTGTGTGTGATGCCTCCGAAACCGAAAATTTCCCGCTAATCTCTGAAAATGCTAGACCTGGACAGATTTTACCGGGACTTCTAATGTTATAAACAGTCTTTTTATCCCGGAAATGTGTTCATGTGGGAATTGGTAACTACGAAACATTTTAATTGGCTAGTAAAAAATACTAACCTTTCTTAGCAAGTTCAACTTTAACACTTTTAGGTATATGCGGTATGATGTTCCCCTGGCTGGCGACTATGCGGCGACACTTCCTGCAGCGGTACACGATGGGGTCGGGCTTCTCGTGAACCAGGCCGGGGTCGGGCTTCACCAGGTCTGCGAATAGCTGCGGCAAGATCTTCACTGGAAATTAAACGGTTCAGATTTCATCATGTGATTTTTTTTTCAACAAACCGTACCTTTACAGAAACTGTCCAATAAAGCACGCTCCCAATGCGTCCTTTATTGGACAGTTTCTGTCGGGGGTAGTTTATATTAAAATAGCCCATAATCTACTGCTATTTGAGGGTAGCCCCCTATTACGTACTATTATAAACACCACTGAACTAGTTTCGGCTAAAATGTGATTCACACACACAACTTAATCGTAATCCCTGAAGGGGTAGATAAAGGCGTTCAATATTTCGTCAGCCACTATGATTTAACCACATGCATTCTATAGGATGACCGCTTAACTCAGACCTCAACTGCAGGGTACTGGTAAAAGTGGAAACCGATCAAGATATTAGACGTATTATGAGGTGGCTAATAAAAAGGTTTAGTCTAGGAATGACCGATTCGCGGAATGACTACATGGTCTATAATTGACCAATTCTTGGAACGTACAATTCTATAAATGACTGATTCTACAATAGACTGATTCTACAAAAGACTGATTCTACAAATGACTGATCCTACAAAAGACCGATTCTACAATTGACTGATTCTACAAATGATTTTTAAATTTTATGAACAGTAAGTAGTTTGAATAGGAATATGATGGTAAATAAAATCATATATTTCAAATAGTTTTTGTTGTAATTACAAAATGACGAAAATTACTAAATATTATAATGTCACGTACTACAACGTTTCCTACGAAGCGTTCTTTATTGTAAGGTACACTGTAAAACATTAAGAATACCATTGCTTATTGGTAAAAATATTATTCTAAACGAGGACGGACGAACGGACATGACGAAACTATAAGGGTTCTGAGACGGTACCCTAGAAAGAACTATAAGTGTATTGTAATTTAATTTTGTTCCAAAGTGTTGGAGTGTATTTTCTTTTTCTAAAAATATTCGTAAATATTAAATGCAATTTGCTTGTCTTGTCTTCCAATTTTGTGTCTGCGGACTGAGTTAACGGCCTATAGAGGCTAAGTTTATTGCCGTCTACAGGCACATAAGAGCAAACTACAACACCAGCAGGTGGCAACTAGTCAATAATTTTACCTTGTTTCAATTTCTGACCAGCCAATTTTAGTCGAAACTGCTTAAACCTCGGGTCATCCTTATTCAGCGTATACCCCATATGACCGAACAGCTTCAACTGGGCAACGAACCCCACATTAGGGCCGACAAACCGTCTCTTACTCTTCACTAAGGAGAATGCCTCTTCGTAACATAGACCGTACTTTTCCATGATGTAGCCAATCACTACGGCTGCTGATCTTGATACTCCGTAGTGGCTGGAAGAAGATATGACATTTCGTATATGAGAAATTTAGTACAATAACTAGGCTAAAGTTACATAAAATTTTAACACTTTTATGACACACCCACAATTTGATAGGGGCAAGCCTATTGCAGTCACCGGGCACACATATAATGGGTTATGTCTAAAATGGCCGAATGAATTTAATAAAAAGTAGCAGCTGTATTGTTTTTTTTTTAAATTACCGGAATGGAACCAAATTGAACGCACGAACATGTGTTAAAGATTTACCCGAGAAAGATTTATACCTAGTTGAAAGATATGAGGTAACCAACATAAGAAGAAAAACACAGTTGAATTGAGAGCACCTCCTCCTATCTTGAAGGTTGGACAACATATTAATATTATTATAGAAGAAAGCCCAGTTTCTTACCAGTGAACTAACACGACCCCTCCATCTCCGATAGCTTGCTTGATAAACTCATTAGTTTCAGGAAGGTGACTGATTAGATCCTCTTTGGGCACATCTGCCACTGCAAAAGGAAAATAATTCCATTGAATATATTTTACAAGCAATGAAGTATGCTAACTTTTTTCTCATATAATTTTACAATATAAATTGTTATGTAACTACTTAATTTTGTAATTTCATACTATTAGGGAAATGCTCAGTGGATGATGAGAAAAGAGTGGCTCTACCTATTGTTTTGCGATTCTGGCAGTAAATTGACATGTAGATTATGTAGAATAACTCATAACAACTTGCGTAGGTGTCTCATCTGTGACCTATACATATATGATTAATAAATTAGATTCTTTGATTCTATTAATGACATTACATAGTTTGCCTGCGCCAGAGAAAGTTGGTCCCGGTTGTCTTACAAACATCTATGGCAGTCGTTCGTTACAGGTATTTGGAGCCCTAAAAACAAAATCCGACTGGTCTAACTACAGAACTTTGGTATTGCTAATGGGTTGTGGAGGTCAGATGGCAGTCACTCCATGAAAAATATAGAAGTTCAGTCACATTGCAGAAAAGGTTTTTATACTACTACAGAAAATTCTACATAAATCTTGTGCTTTTATGTGTGAAATACTCACATTTAACAAAATGGAACGTGAGATTAGTTCTATCCAGTATTGTCCGAGGTAATGGCACCACATCGAGGGTAAGGATGTGAGTTATCTTTAGTTTCTCTAGAGACTTGTTGTCTCTAGCACATGCTAAGTTACCTGAAAAAGTACCAACATGTTCTATTAGTACCTAGGTAACAACATCCTTTTTTAATATATTAAAATGCATTATTTTTTATCTTAAGTTTATAATATTAAAATGCAGTTAAACAAAATATCCAATTGACCATGTTTTAGTAAAACTAGTAAGGAAAGTACAATTTTTCTAGGTTATAGTATTAATTGTAATACTATAATATAATTAAAACCTTTCCATAACAAAACTCAATAGTTAGTAAGTATTTAAATTAAAATGAGAAGTGGAAGGTTCTGAAACAGGTTTACCATACCCCTTGAAATGGACACAAGCATTGCAAATATATAAACAGTAAAAAGAAAGTATAATACTGCATTAACTGGCAATAATAATTGTAGATGTGATGATTTTGTTTGGTTAATGATGTAAATGTGTTTTGGTAAAATATTAATTTAATTTCACACACACTTTTAACAATTTTAGTCTAAAGGACCTGTAGGATTATTGTTGACGAATTTTGTGGGCATATATTATAAATTCTAACTTACCTAAGTATAAGCCATCTTCAATCTGGTCCACATTAACATCTATATCCCCAAAGTCATTGTCGTCCGCCGCGTGAACCTCCACATCAGCTACTTGTTTAGCCATGTTTAGAGCTGAAGAGCCTTATAATATTCTTACCATGCCGATTTTAGATTATAACATTTGGAAACAGACTGAAATTGGAAAATCAATACCGCGATGAATTGTTTACACTTTATAATACAGACATAATCATGTTGAAGGTTGAACTAAAACAGACTATAAATAAACATTGTAGCATGAAGATTAAACCTGTTTTAATTTAATCTTATATTGAGGTAATTAATTGAAACAAAATTAATCCAAAAGTGTGCAATATTAGTAAGTAAATTAAATAAAATAAAGCGCGCGCGCTAAATTTTACAACAATTTGACGTTTGCGTTTTGTTTACTATTTTTTTAAGTGACAATAGTCTTGCTTGATCGCTCTCTTAGTTACGGTTTAACGTTGAGTATTTTGCGATCGGTTTTTAATGGATATACTAGGCTAATATTTAGGTTGTTTATATTGTTTTTATTTTGATACCAGTAATCGTTCTTATTGTGATTGTTTTGCTACAAGTCAATAGAAATAACGTCTTATCGTAATAGTAAAAACTAAACGCTTTTAGTTCCTTCTAACATCTACATGTTAGGTCACTTTTTCCTTACAACCTAGTGACCTAACATCTACTTTACATCATACGCGGGGGTTATTATACTGTCCTGATAATGGTAGTTTAAGTACGTGGGGATCGGAAAAGAGATATCCTTAAGGAGCGGGTGGACTCGTGAACATTATAATGCCGTTTGTGCAATTATTAATTCTGTGGTATACATATGTGGTTACCTCGATCGACAGGTCTAGAAAGGTACAAACCGTCTTGAAAGCGATACCGTCGCGTAAGTAGGTATAATAATATATCGTTAGAGCTGCAGAATATACGACGACCGTATTGCTCTATGGCAGAATAAGATATAATAAAAAATTTGGACTTTCTCACACAACGTCATCTAGTTAAGCTACAAGCTTGTGCTATGGGATCTAGACAAATGATAAACATACATAATATACCTACATAGAAAACACCCAAACTCCGAAACAAACATTAGGGGATCAGACAACTATTAGATTCGACCCGGGAATCGAACCCGAGACTCCGAAGTCGAAAGCCGATGCACTACCAACCACGCCACTGAAGCAGTTGTCAGCAGATACGCCGCAACCGAAAGAGCCTTACGACATGGTGGGTTGACAATAAAAAACCGGGAACGTGCGTGTCCGGCCATGCATAATATTTATAAGGTTCCGTAGGCTCCTAAACTAACTAATTCATCTGGTCTGTTATAGTTTCCTTCAAAGTTCATTATATGGACTTTCATCATGATTTTTTTAGATTCTTCGAGGTAGCCCTTTAGATTTTAGAGGAGAGGGACACTATGTTTTAACAAAGAAATGCGCTTTAAATTTGAATTTCTCAACGGACACCTAAATCAAAAAATTATCTTAGCAGCCGCCCAAATTTAAAAATAATACTTATCTAATGATAACCCACACGATGGGGATGACGCGAGAAAAAAATCATCATGCTTTACTTGTAGGGGAGGTACGCCAGAAAAAAAAATCTCATAATTTTATTGTAGCACTTTGTCGGAATAGTAAATACACATATCCGTGCAAAATTTAATCTTTCTGGCACTCACCGTTGGGGAGGAGAGCCGAGGACAGACGGACGGACAGACAGACATGACGAAACTCTAAGGGTTCTGATATTTTACTACGGAATCCTAAAAACCGCCCAAGTGCGTGTCGAGCCACGCATAAGATAGGGTTTCCGTAGTTACCCATAAAAGCCTCTTTAACTCCGGAATTAGCAGTTATACCAACCGTTATAGTACATGGACTACCATCATGATTTTTTTCAGATTCTTCATGCCAGCCGTCTAGGTTTTACAGGAAGTGGGGGGGGAGAGGGGACCTTTATTTTTACTAAGTATATTAGTACTAGATTTAATTGACGGGTGTAGATTTAATCTCAACGGGTGACTCAAACTATTTTTCAAACGATTTATGTTAAATTGTTTCTCGGCGAATACTCGGCCGATTTCGGATTTTCTTGCACTCATCAATAGCTTACAGAATTACCCAGGTTTTTACGATGCCAGAACTTTGAATTTAAACTCGCTTCGCTCAAATATATGCTGCAGCGTAACGGTACGTTTCGCGGCTGCGGCGACCTAGTAATAAATATGTACTTAATAGAAATATAAACCTACATACATTAGTTTTGTACACACATTTAAAGTGTTTGGCAACACAAGCACAGTTGGTCCCGAAGAGGCCACACAGGTAGCCAAGGTCCGCCGGGCGCCACAGGAAATACCTTCTGGTGTGTACAAGAGACGCCCGCAGCAATGGACATGGGAGGGGCAACAATTACGCAGAATTAAAAAAAAAGGCACAGTTGGTGGGTGACCGTTTCTTAAACTCGGACTGCAGGGATTCTACATTTAGTGGTATTCTGTGGTATGGAATATCTACTGTCCTTGCTGTTGGAATTTTAATTCAAATGACTGAGTAGTTATGGATTCTCTATAGTGCCCCATTTTTGTTATTTTTGTTTTATATGATTACGTTGTATTTGTTTACATACAAGTAGGGGAAAATTTACAAGACTGTCGTCAGACCTGCCGTCTTGTATGGACTCTCATGTTTGGCCGTCATCTTCTTCTCGTGTCGATGGCCGTAAAAGCGACGGATGAAAGAAAACTGCATGTAGCGGAAATGCGAATGTTAAGATGGATGTGTGGTGTAACAAGGATGGATAGAGTAAGGAACGAGTATATTAGAGGAAGTTTGAAAGTTGCCCCTGTCAATGAAAAAGTGAGAAGCGAACGGTTATCATGGTATGGACATATTGTTATGAGAAGAGAGGAAAGTAACGTAGTAAGAAAGGTGCAAAGTATGAATGTAGATGGCTTGAGAACTCGAGGTAGGTCCAAGAAAAGATGGATGGAATGCGTGAAAGAGGATATGACCAGGAAAAGAGTGACTGAGGAGATGACGTGTGACAGGGATGTATGGAAGATGAAAACATGTTCCGCTGACCCCAAATAATTGGGATAAGGGCAGGCAGATGATGATGATGTATTTGTTTACATCAGTAATTGTAAAATAACATTTAAAAATAATAAGTTGGTACCTATGTAAATGACAATTTGAAAACTAGGTATGCAATGCATGCTGCTAATTGCAAATGTTGAGCGGAGCAAATGTTTTTATTACATATCAGAATCAGAATCGGCCACTTAAATTAATTAATCGAATGAAAATGAAATCTATTTTCATTGTTGACGCACGTGTTTCCATGGCAACCATTTAATCATCTGGTTTTTCGGTGATGTCCAGGACATTTTCGGTGATTATTCCTCCGTGGTCAGGTCTATTTTCATGATTTCAGAGATATGCACTCCCGGGTATGATGTCGACCAGCATGCCAAACGTTTTGGAGGAGTTGGCACACAAACGATTTACACTTGTCATCTAAGATTGAGCTCCGCTTCGCTCCGCTCAATTAATGGCCGTGAGATTTCTTGCCAGATTAAGAATCTCACAGGCTGTACCTGTTGCTTTGCGAATTTGGCAGTAAATGTATAGGTACCTACTTACATCTAGAATCACTCTTTTTAATTTAAACTGTCAATCAAATGTCTATTTTATTATCTACAATTTTGCACAAAACTATTTTTTGATTTAAATCACTGTTTACGTGAAAAATCCAAAAAACCGAAAATTTTCATCTTTAACCTTTAATAACTTTTTTGGCACTAGTTGGATCGATGGGAACTTTTGATATTTGATTTATAATGGTGTACTTAAGACCTGCACCAATTTGCAGCTCTATACAAATTAATGCAACCTTACAATTTTGTTCTGAATATTTTAACTGGATAACTCTGTTAGCTACCTGATTTGAGATTTCTTTTTGAGATATTGGGGTAGGACTCGGTAAAATAAAACTACTTACGAATAATGAGGTTACTGTAAATAAATATTTTTCAGTGTTCTACGGCCCACGTACTATAACAGCTTTATTTTTTTTATCTGATCACGACTCTCTTGTTTATGGTATTACTCAGCCAAGACACGTTCACGTAAAGGGAAGTGAATCTTGATATCTTAGTATCGATAACTTAGTTCAGATCTACAGTGTATAGAGTTTACAAACTAATTAAGGCAACTAGGTTTCCGGAAGCAGCATGGTACAGTCACCTGTTACTTAATATAATCACAACAACATTTCCGAGCGGGTGGGTAGAAATGAATTGCACATCCTCATTTTGCCAGAAGTTTTGTTGTTACCGGGCATTACAACAAAAGACAATAACCAACCAAAATTACAACAGATGATGTTGATGAAAATAAATCTCACTCATAGCAAATGGAATTTAACTAATTAAACGATCCCACCCTCTTTCTTCCGATCCCGAACAACGCGTACCGGGCAGAGATGTCACTCCCACACAGTGGATAGCATGTTCGCGAGAACCGAACGTTTTAAACGTTCGTTTCTCTGCCGAACGATAGTGGCCTGGAACGCCCTGCCTGTGCACGTATTTCCTCCCACATATAATCCTGGGTTCTTTAAGCGGAGCGTGAAGAGGCACATCAGTAGGCCGTCAAGTTGAGGGCCACTCTCTATAGTATTGTGTGCTGTGAGACCACTAGGCGGGCGGAGTCAATTTGGCGAACCCAATATAAAAAAGAAAGAAACAGTACGATACCCTAATATGGTTCCCCAAACGTTTCGCTTGAATTTATACCTACTGAAGTCAACCCGAGAGCCGTATTATCATTACAGCCGATTGTCGCTCACTAATTGGCATAGAACTTCTCCAACGAACGCCACAAAATTCAGACCACTTAGTGGCAGGCCGGCCTACCCGCGCTGTGTCTTCCAGTGCGCGGTCGCCACTCCCGGACTTAAGGCAACATCGGCCATCATTGCTACAAGTAAAGTGCCATTGAGTGACCCGTATCTTTCCTTTGATATTATCATGTCCTAATTTGGGACAAAATGGGAGTGAGGTTTTTTTTTATTCCGCGAGACCGCGGCCTCTCCTATGTCCATTGCCGCCGGCGTCTCTAGTACGCACCAGAATGCCTTTCCCGTGGCGTCCGACAGACCTTGGCAACCTCTGTGGCCTCTGCGCAGGGGTTTGGTCGGGTTTTATCCCGCGTCGTTGGGGTCGGGATTCATACCGCGTCGGTGAGTGAATCTGGCCGCTGACTGCGGAACTCAGCGGGGAGGGTAAGCTCCTTCTCCCTCTCAGCCGCCTCCTTCGCGAGCACGACTTGCTCGCAGAAGGACACGGCTACGTTCCACCTATTCGCGCTGGAGGCCATGGCTTGAAGCATGGTCTTCAGCGAGAGAGTATCCACGCCCAGACCCACTACGAGGTCCAGGCGCTGACTCGCCCACGCTAAGCACCCCACCAACGTGTGGAGTACAGTGTCGTCGTCGGAAACCTTGCAGTGTTGACACTCACTGACCTCACGATGGGTGCGAAACAGATAGTTACCGAAGCATCCATGCCCGGCAACGATCTGCGGCGTACGATACGTGAGGTCCCCATGCCGCCTCTGTAGCCACTCGTCCATGATCGGTCTCATCGCCGCGTTGACAGTGGTTCCCCACTTTGGTTGCTCAAGTCGCACCCTCCATGTCTCCATCAGATCCTGGGAGTGACGGGGTCACGTAAACCATCTAACTGTTGGGCGAAAGTCACCACAACATGGTCACGAAAGGATGGAAGACGCCGCCAAGGTCAGCCCCGACAGATGGCACAACGATCTGCATGCCGAACAGAAACTGACTTGAATAAGTGCTAAATAGAGCACGTTGCAAGCAGTTGGGGAAGGCACGCAGGCTAACAAAAACAAATGTGCCATTTAGCTATCAATGTAGGTACCTATATGTTATGTTACAATCTTTATACTCGTAATAAAGAAATCAAAATGTTAGCAATATATACATAAGCCGAGGAAAAATAATATACGATTATGTAATAAATGGGTCGATGTATAATCAAGAAATCACGATACCCCGAATAACGGCAGTAACTAGGTCTCAGGTTGTTCGCGTAACCTTTGTAATTGGGCAAGTTGGGAAAGGAGGGAGCAAGAGGGTAGGGGGGGGGGGCTGTTAGGTACATGGTTAATCCACTTGACAGCTACATGTTGCCGAAAAAGGGACAAATGCATCATTACATATTCGTTAACTCAAAACTATCGGCCATAGTTTCTTTTATCGATAGCATTCTAATGTAGAGTATTTAGCTGGGTATGTACAATAATAACAAGGGTACGCAAAGCACTAAGGGTTTATACGTTAGTTTTTGAAATTTTGTAAACAATACGCAGATACAAAACACCACAACTTAATTAGAACACGTTAACTAATACGTTACTTAACATAAAAAGTGGCTCAGCAGTAACCACCGACCACCCTACAAGGATGCAGCGATCACCTGCGCTCACGAGCTCTACCGATAGTGAAAGTAACTTCGTAATGGCGTTATGTCACAGCCTGCGCCCGCGCAGCCAGTCGCGACACGCCGCCACCGAGCGCGGACCTTTCCATACACCCGAATTGTACCGAACACCCAGTGATACCCCTAACAACTATGTGCGTCGAGACCTTTTTTTAAAAAAATATCAATTTTTTCCCAAAATGTCACCACTAGTGTTAATATTTCTGAGTGCGTTAGTTTTAGTAAATTCCGTTGAACTACCAAATGACAATAAGGAGAGTGCCCGCGAAGAGAAATTACGTAGTGGTTTAATTGACGCTTTTCAGAATATCAAAAAAGCTTCAGCTAAAGGTGGTATTGACGACGGAGCAGATCTTATAGGGTCATTGATACCAGTACAGACACAGCGGCGAAACGGACGACCGACCACAGAAGATGTTTTTGATGTTTTTGCTGATGACGACGGACTGTCGTTCTCAGATTTCAGTAACATAGAGCCTTTAGTAAAAACAACGAGTACAGAGAAATCACACAATGTCCAGCATATTGTGAAGACGACCAAACCTGCGGAGCAGACGACCTCGAAGTCTATCAAAGACGTTTTGAGTAAATTGAGTGATTCGATCAGGAATACCGTGAATGAATCAAGAGGCGTTCTCAGGAAAGAAAGTGTGACGAATACGACCGAACTGCTTGGTATAGAGAGTATACTGAGGTTATTCGATGCTGAGATCCTGGTGACGCAATGGCCTACTCTGCAGAAGAGTGTGAGCGGAGAATGTCGGCAGGACTTGCAGACGTACATCGACGGACTGCTTGGAAGGAAACTCTGGGCGCTGAAGAGTGAGTACTTACATTGTTACATTAAGTTTTCATTTTGAATTCCTCCTCAATAATTGGTATGTTGTTATTTCTAAATTCATTTCACAAATATCAATTTTCTTAACTGCAAAAAACTTAAAGTAGGGTTCGTGCAGTATTAAGATCTAGTTAAGTTTGTGGAGGAATGAGAAAAAAGTTCCCCCGACGCGACGCAAAGATAAGATATTCCTAACAAGTAGGTAATCACGCAAGCCTTTTGTAGCCCAATATTTCCCTTGTGTTCACATTATTATGCTATTGTATTATTATGTGTAGATTTACACCTGTCAAGTATAGGACCACGCCTGTGTTGAAAATTTCTTTTTTTTATTTTAATGCAGACAAAATCAAAATATCTTTATTCATATAGGCCACAAAGTAACACTTATGAACGTCAAAAAAAGAAAATGCTTCTACATTTACATTTACCGCCAGATTCGCAAGGCAATAGGTAGAGCCTGTGAGTAAAGAACCTGACAAGAAAAACTCATGGTTTTTGGAGTAGGTTCAAAAAGAAGATGGTTCTGAATTCAACGTATTATGTTTTTGTTTGTATTGTAAGTTTATCGACCCATAGATGATAATTTAATTGTAATGTTAAATGGATATTATATTATGTTATTATTAAATATTATATATTAAACCACACTATAGGGTTGCCATAAGTGTGGGGACTCAGACCGGGACAAAAATAGTTACTTTTATTATAATTTAATATAATTAACCAAGAAATATAACATTCTCGTTTATACATGGCACATTTTTGAAATTAACACAAAATATAATCATCAAATATAACTAGTCTGGTCATAAATACTGTTACATTAAAACTTTTCTTTTTTTCAACTTTTTAATTATTTTGAATTTGGAACACGTATATTATTTTAAAAACTTCTTTCGATTTCGCGCCATTTCACATATTTTTTCGTGTTCATTATCGAATTACAATATGGAATGGGGTGTTAATGAAAATAGGATCGCAATGATCGCTTTGCACAAAGTGGGTATGGAGCCGTCGGTCAAGATACTGTCTTGGATCATGTTGTGAAACCTCTCAGCAATACACTTTTTAAAAATATACCGTGGACTTTCCAGGCTCTTGGTCACAAGCCACGAACTACCCAAGTCTGGCTAGAAACCAACGTTCCGGACTTTATAAGAGCTGCAGACCGGCCCACATCTAGCCCAGACCTCAACCCTTTAGACTACAAATTATGGTCAGTTTTAGAGGACACATGACCTGCTCTAAACGACACGGCGACATTTAGTCTCTTAAAAAATCTTTGGAGCAAGCAGTGGCAAAATTTCCCTTGGAAACAGTGCGTAAATCCATAGATACGTGGACAAACAGATTAAATGCCTGTATAAAAGCCAAAGGTGGCCATTTCCAATAAAATAAATTTTTATTTTTTGCTAAGAATTTAATATATATGTAGGTATAAATTTTAATAATATTAAACTACTTCATTTTAAAAAAATAGCATTTTCATTTGTAACAAAACTTATGGCTGGACTAGGTAATATCGTCATCTAACCATGGCATTTTTTTCTTAATTAGGTAGTACAAAATATAATAAATTAATCAACAAATATAAAATCCAGCGACTAGAAAGTTTTTTAATCTAAATGTTGGCACATTTCTGGGCCCATTCATACTTTTCAAATGTTCTCGCTTTACGGAGCAATTTTTTTGGGGACTTTACTTACTTGTAAAACTCAAAGCATGCTTTTCAGACTGATAATATTACAAATACTTTTACGAAATCAACATTAACTTAGTATTAAGTATCTGTCAACATTTTTTAAATTAGCACACTATGTAATCAACAAACATAAAATTATCACATCTGGGCGCGCAGTAGCGACACCCTCGCTGCCTTCAGCCAACGGAGAGGCTTTGGCCTCGAAGCGGCGCAGGAACGGCTGCCGATCCGATATGGTCCGCCGTCTTCCCCTCCGCCTCGCATCTATAACAGCGAGGCGGTGCGTCACAGGCGTTGGACTTGTGACCGGGCCGGCTGCAACGGAAGCACCGATCACCCACGGTGTCTTCTGCACACTGCACTCCTACGTGTCCCACCATCATGCACCGGAAACACCTGGTTTCCCGGGCACGCAGGAGGAGCACCTGCGCCTTGAAGAATCCGCCTATGAGGAGGCTCCTTCCGCCCGCAATTTTAAGTGCCGCCGCGACATGACATATTTATTGGATTTCTTGTTTTAAACTTTTTTAAAAACTTTACGGCATCTTTCCTTGTCTAATGCTAGAGTTAGTATCCTCAATTAATTATGGACTATACAGTACACTACCAACATCTAAGATACCCATACCAACCTCATCAGAAAGGTTTTCAACTACCTATCAACGGACAAGCTTCTGCCCCAAACAAAAAAATTACCTTCTCGATTTGCCGCAATAGGCGTGCCTCCTGTTACTTGGGAGAAAACATTGAACAGTGAATTCGTATATAATGTGATCCTGTCTACACCTTCGCGGAGACGGGCGAGATAGTATGTGAGTAGTTTTCCATTTTGATGAAAAGGTTTCACAACTAACCCAGTCAAGTTATACCTGTGTTAATATGAAGTAGAGTGGAGTTCTGTAATTGAGATCGCGAGCAAGAATTTCATCATCTAGCGACTCCTGTGTTGGTTCAAAACTTTCCATTAGAAGTAGCAAAAAACCATCCCTATTTTATTGAGAATTAAGTGTAAATCAAATCAAATCAAATAAAATATTTTTATTCAAAATAGGATCAGTTAATACACACTTTTTGAATGTCAATTGCAAAGTGCAATTTATGCGAGAAGTAGGTACCTACCTACTCATTTTTTTTCGATAATCATGTAGATGTTATTACGAATCAAAATTAAATGACCTCAATTATGTCTTTCCAAGGCTGCTGAAAAAAGTTGCACCATAAAAGCCATTCGTGATTAGATTAACACACGTAGGTACTAGACTAGAATCAGACTAGTGTTTATTTGATCAACCTTTGCTATGTAAACATCTTTGCATATTGCTTCGTGAGCAATACGAGTATAACAATATCGTAAGGCTGTAGGTATTACAAGAAGCATTCCTAAAAGTAGTATTTCAGTGTTGTGCAAAGTGAATGTGCTGAGTAAGTGCAGCAAGTGTGCAATAATGTTGTGCCTAATGCCTGTGGTACAAGTGGGTCGCGGTAGTGGTGTAATCTCGTGGGGCTACTAGTTCGTAACCATGTGTTTACTCTAGAACGGACGGATATTTGTTCAGTACATACCTATGTACGAGTACAATCACGCTGTGCCCCGCTGGGGGTAGGCAGAGACAAATAACACGTCCACATTTAGCTATTTTGTTAATCCCACGTCATGGAACTTTTATATTTTTCTAAGATTTTGGTGCCTTTCATCATTTCATCACAAGGCAACGGGTTTCAATAGTAGATTGTTAACCAAGGGAAGAAAGCAGAAATGGGTGTTTTCACCCGAGTTAAACACTCTACTTTTCATTTCGAATACGAGGTAAGCAAATAAAAGTCAAATAAAACAAATATAACAATAGAGATTGATCACGTATCAAGTATTGTACTTCCCGCCTTTTTTTTATTTTTGTTTTTCATTCGCACTTTTTCCAGGGCAGGCAAGTCTTTTGGTCATACCGCCTTGTTTTTAGTTATATTTTTCCATCCAAAATGGTCTTCAGTTTTTTTTATTACTTCAGTTATTTTCTTACGCACATATTTTAGGATGCACTATAGAGTATTATTTTATGATTTGACGCGTTACGGCGGTCGAATTAGTCAGGTTTGGTCGGAGTCTCAATCTTAAAATTTGGATTAAAATACGAAAATAAGTATTTTAAGGTATAATTGTCCAAATAATTATTGTTTGTGCTCTTTACGTTTTATTTTATTGAAACCCCACTTTTTTTTGTTTATGATCATTCAAAAACCAGAATGTTGTATTAACTATCGAACTTTGGCTGTATACGTGTTATGCCATCGCCTCAAGATATGCTGATGATATTTTTTTACTTTTCCGCCCTAGGGCCAAAATGTATCACTTTCAACCCGCATATTAGGTAAGCAATGACCCACTTTCAGAGCATGAGAGATGAAAATTATTTTTCTAAATTACAATATTGCTGCTACTTTTTATTAAAATCATTCGGCCATTTTGAACATAACCCATTCCATGTGTGCCCGGTGACGACAATAGGCTTGCCACCTATTATGTTTTTTTTTGCCACCTATTACGTGGGACTAAAAATACTGGCAAACTGTGGGCGTGTATGCACCTCTGCCTACCACTTAGGGGATATAGGCGTGATAGGTGTGTATGTGTTGTGTGTGTATATTTTTCTATGTAAATTAAGTACATATATGCAAGTACACGTCTCAGTAGGTAGGTATATACTTCACTTCTCATTACAAAAGCCAATGATTATAAATTACTAACGGTCGCCCGACAAATTATATACACAAAAACCTTCCTCGAGAACCAATCTATCCATTAGTGAAAATCGCATCAAAATCCGTTGAGTAGTTTTAAAGATCTAAGCATACATAGGGAACGGATACGACTTTGTTTTATACTGTGTTATGACGATATAATTTTTACTAAGCTTTTTTTAAGGTATATTTTCAAAACACAGACTCACGCCTTTTTGCCCTTACCTTACGTAATAGGGGCGAGCCTATTACTATTTCCGCGCTCTGTCTGGCAACTATAAGGTATATTATATATACTCTCTCGCTTATCTCTCAGCTGGGGCGTGATGGTGAGGAAGGCTTGGGCTTGAAGATTTTGATAAAACCCCTTAGCTCATTATTTATATAATATGTCTTGATATATTTCTAATCTTGGATCCCTTCACCTTTATGTTATGTATTTACGTTCAATTACTACATTTTTCTTATCATAATATCAATAAAAACTGATTACAAATTCTTGCGGCAGCGAGCATATAATTTTCTTTACGCTCAATTCGTTTTACACGCCACCAATCCTATTTTATACAACCTTATTTATTATGAGTAAGAACTATGAGATTTATGCAAGAAATATCTAGATTTCCTATGTACTATAGGTAGATATTTTATTACGAAATATAAATACATCAGAGACCTTTGCGGGACAAAACGTTGGTATGTTCAAGTTTATTGAGTTTTGTATTTGCTATAAATATTTGTGTGCGTACGTGCTACATCAGCTTTTTATGGTTCCTTAGTAAAAGTCTCGGAACCCTTATAGTTTCGTCATGTCCGTCTGTCCGTCAGCCGTCCGTCCTCAGTTTTCCTCCCAAATGGTTAGTGCTAGAAAGATGAAATTTTGCAAATACATGTGTATTTATTATTCCAACAAAGTGCTAAAATAAAATTATGAAAAATATATTTTTCTGTGGTAGTTCCCCTACACGTAAAGTGGGGATGATTTTTTTTCTCGCGTCAACCCCATCGTGTGAGGTATCATTAGATATGTCTTTTTAAAACATTGGGAGACTGCTAAGACAATTTTGTGATGTAGGAGTCCGTTTGCGAGATAATCAACTTAAAGCGCATTTTTTTACTAAAACAGAGCTTCCATCTTGAATGTAAACGGTTACCTCGAAGAATCTGAAAACAATTCATGATGATAGTCCATATGATGAACTTTGAAGGAAAACTTTAACGAACCAGATAACTTTGTTAGTTTAGAAGTTATAGAGCCTATAATGGGTAACTACGGAACCCTATAATGCGTGGTCCGACACGCACTTCGTCGGTTTTTTTTTACTTTGAAGGAGAGCAACTCAGCAGCCAGTACCTACAGTTCTAATATAATTTAGCTAAAGATACAACCTTTTTTGTATTTCATTTTTTGTTTCTTTTGATTTGAATTGAATTGACAACAACATTATCTATGATCGTCAACAACAAACTTATTTTGTTTCTAATTTCGAATGTCATATTTGAATTTTGCCGCTTCAGTTTGGTTATATAAAATGGTATATTTACGTCATGGCTAGGTAGGTACTGTAATTATAAGTTTAATGTTAGTTTCATTTTTCAATGAATTGCTCAAAAATTTTGACTGAACGTTGTGTAAATATTTCGCGTTACGAATCGTTACATAAAGAGGTAACTGTTACACTACATATTTATTTCTTTAAATATGTAATTAAAAACAATTTGGACTTTCTATGATATAGCGTAAGCGTATTTATCGTAATAATTTATTGCGTTGTACTTCAAAAGAGAAAACTGGACATTTGAAAGTAATAGTGTTTGTTTGTGGGTCTGTTTGTTTGTAAGGACGAGTTGCCTTAAGTCAAGTTATTAAAAAGAAAATTAATGCATACATTTACGTCTCTTTCCCGTTAGGCATTGAGTATGTGTGATTTCCACTTGCTGCAATCTTGGCAATCTTCTTTTAATTATTTTAAATAAAAAATAAAAAACAAAGCGATGGAATTACTCTTTACTTTTAAAAAATACAAGGAGGTAGGTGTCTAACTAGTACTATATATTTGAATGAAATTTTACAATAATACATAAAAATAATATAAATATAATAATAATATATTAAAAGTACGATAACTCAAGGCTCAGCTTGCAGCAAACCGTTGCGTGCACAGTCGGTTTAGAATGAAAGCTGTTGAGGCTAGTGCCAATACTTTAATTCACGAGCTATATAGAGGGCTTACCCTAAACCGGTCGCCGGTTTCCCAACGGTCCGACAAAGTCATAATTTTAAAATATTTTGTAACATAACACAAAAACGAAAGTCTTAAGCTGATTGTCCGACGTAATTCGAAAGATTCACGTTAGATGTCTCTCACGTCGCTCTTGTAGATATGAGTCGCAATTTTCAGGTCTTCGGCGGTGTGGCTTAGTAGCTCAATTGGTAAGAGCATTGCAGAAACTGACGTAGGATCAAATCCAGCTCAACTAATTTTCATTTATTCAATATTGTAAAATTTTTAGTAAATGTAAAAATTGGCTTTAAATACAATGTTATCGATTAAAATCATCATTTTATATTACCTATCCGCCCGCCGCACCATGAACTAATGTCTTTCTCGTTCACAATCCTCACATTCTATAAAATGGTTATAAATTCATAATCTATACCTACTTCTATACTAATATACCACTAATGTAATAAAGAGCAAAGATTTAATTGTTTCTTTGAAGTGAATAGGCTCCGTAACTACATAACCGATTTTGAAAATTCTTTCACTGATATGTATATAGTTACATTATCCGGTAATATGTTGCCACGGGAACCGGGAACGAGAAAACTATACAAAGCGGGCAGAGCCGCGGCGATCAGCTTGTCTCTTATATTTCCAGTTTCTCTTTCTTGATTAAGGTTAAGGTCGAAACTAAATTCCACTTTAACAATAGATTAAGGATTCATGATAAAAACATACGATTTTCTAACTACGATCTTGGAAAAGGTTCTTAAGTAGGTACATCAGCTATACTACCATTATGAAGTTTCAACCCAATTTCTTGCATGCAATGAAATGGGAAAAATAGCCTTCTCTGAAAAAAAATACAATACATAAACATGGTCAAGTTTTTCATGACCTTGAAAAACGTAAATTGCGATGAAAAGATACTTAACCTAACCTAAAAAGATCATAAGCATTCGACAATAGTTTAAAATATCTAAACATTGACGACCTCATTTTGTTGCAGTCGGTAAAAATGGAGGTCAGTTCATAGAATCTATCACCAAAAAACTATTTATAATATCACTAGGTTATTGACTTTTGCTGGCTACTTTTTACACGCGCAACATTCATTAATTCGTATGTTTTTTTCTACCATTACGGTTTTACGAAGAATTGCAACACTAATGAACAGTAAATATTGGATGATTCATATTATATTGATAATTGAAACTTTACAACATAACTCAATACCATTTTGTTAGATAGTTTTCAGAGTTGAAGAGGCTCGTGTCTAATATTGGTTTACCGATTAGGTTGACACATTGCAAAGGTTTAGCAACCATTTTTTAAGACGAGTCCGAAACGCCCAGGACTTTCATTGGCTGTGCCTTACCGGCTAGCACGTAAGATTTTGTTGCCTTTCATTAAAATTTCATCGTAAGGCAACGGGTTTCAAATTAGTTTTTCAAAATTACAATATAGCTGCTACTTTTTATTAAATTAATTCGGCCATTTTGGATATAACCCATTATACTCATAAATGTGACCAGAGACGGCAATAGGCTTGCCCCCTATTACGTGGGACTAAAAATACTGGCAAATTGTCGGTGTGTAAGGCACCTTTGCCTACCCCTTCGGGGACATAGGCGTGATATATGTGTGTGTGTGTGTGTTTTTAAGACATTGAGATCCCTCCGTAATTTAAATTAAGTTCTACGACAACAGAGGCAAACCCTTTAGCAGACATAGTCAATTAATTGAATTAAATTTAGTTACAAATATTAATTATGTTAAAAAATGCCCTCCAAATCAAACCAAATCAAAAAATGTAAATTATATCAACATAGGGCATCAAAATATTGGTTGTTTAACACATGGCAAAGAGTTAGAGTTGGAACTGTTAATGAATTCAGATAATATTGATATTTTTTGTATTACAGAACATATGCGTAAGTCGAATGAGCTCATGTTCAATTTCAGTAATCACCGGGTTGGTAGTGCGTTCTGCAGGGTGACCACAGTACGGGGGGGATCTTTGATTTTATTAAATAAAAAACTTAAATTTAAAGAACGGAAAGATATTGTGTCTCTTTCTCTAGAGTGTAAAGTCGAACTGTCTTGCGTGGAAATGGAGCAATTCATAGTAGTATGCGTGTATAAACCCGGAACCTCGCCCTTTTGCGAATTTGAGGAACTTATTGACAAAGTTCTATTTAAACTTGGAAAAACTAATAAGTACCTAATAGTTTGTTATAATAGTTATAATATTTTAAATTTATTTAAATCACACTTTCTTACAAACTTATTTTTGGAGCCTACTAGATATTGTGCTACAATATTCCTTCGCCCGGCAGTACTTTTCTGGGTGCCCGTACTGTTGGCACTTGTTGCAGCACGTAGATCTGATGTGGTCCGTAATGCCCCTTGCCTGGATAATATATACAGCGATATGTTGCCAGAAAGTAAAAGTATTATAAAAAAGCTAGATTCAGACCATGGTGGGCAAATCTTTTAAAAGCATCTTTTAAAATCACTAAAGAAAAAGTTATAAAACGTAAAATATTATGTAGACCAATAACTGGTGACCGCTTGGAACGTATGAGGGTTGGACTTTGCAATAAAATTCCATTCTTAGACACTGGCTTAGATCCAAATGTAATGTATAAATTATTTTTTGATTCTTTTTACAACGAGTTCAACTCCATATTCAAGTCTAAGGAGGTCATGATTAGTGATAGTCCTACTATCAGTGAATGGGCCACTGAGGGTATACACAAAAGTAGACAAAAACTTTATGAACTATACTCAGAAAGACAGCTTAATAGATCAGTTGAATTTCTAGATTATGTTAAAACTTATTCAAAAAAGTTTAAAGCAGATTGTTTAGCAGCTAAATCAAAATATATAAGTGATAAAATTCTCAATAGTGCAGACAAAGTTAAATCTACTTGGAAAATTATAAACGCGGAAAGAGGTCAACAAAAATTAAATGATAATAATTTTAAACTTAATATAAATGGTAAAATAACAACATCAGACTTCGAGGTCGCTAACAAATTTGAAATTTTTTTCTCCCAAATTCCTGTAGATTTGACAAAAACCCTAGGCTCTTCAACCTTAACAACTTCAAACCTTAGGCGCCCATTGCAGAATCTTTGTTAAAAGCAAACGTTCCTTGTTGTAACGTTATATTTAAATTCAGTAAAGTTAACATAAACACCATCTTAAAAACTTTTAAATCTTTAAATATCAAGAAAACAGCTGACCTCTGGGGCATCTCTGTGTATTTAGTAAATTCTTTTATTGAAATGGTTGCTCCTAAACTAGTAATAATATTTAATAATTGTGTTGATAGTGGTGTGTTCCCTGATTTAATGAAATTTAGTAAATTAATTCCCCTGTTTAAATCGGGTAGTACTTCAGATCCGTCCAATTTCCGTCCCATTTCTGTACTACCTACATTTAGTAAAAATTTTTTAAAAATTATGCTTAATCAAATGCAAAAATTTAACGTTAAATACAAAACAATTCGGTTTCACTCGTGGTCGGTCCACCACTGATGCTGGAATTAAATTATTAGAGTGTATATACAGGGCCTGGGATGAGTCATATGATGCTTATGGTGTATTCTGTGACTTATCTAAGGCCTTCGATTGCGTTCAACACCAGACTTTAATTAAGAAACTTGATCATTACGGAATCCGGGGGACGGCCTTGAATTTCGTCAATTCTTACTTAAGTGATAGGGTCCAGAAAGTAGTGATCAATGGTAAACAGTCACCTGGTTCTCCTGTAGCAATGGGGGTACCGCAGGGTTCAATTTTGGGCCCTTTTCTTTTTCTAGTATATATTAATGATCTCCCTCACCTCATAAGAGACGACCACGAGGTAGTTTTGTTTGCTGATGACACTTCTTTAATATTTAAAGTTAAACGTGGACAGCGCGAACTTGACGATGTAAACATTGCCCTCTCTAGGATAGTCCACTGGTTTTGTGCTAATAATTTATTATTAAATGAAAATAAAACTAAATGTGTAAGATTCACCTTACCTAATGTAAGACTTGTTAAAACCAGTGTTAAGGTTAGGGATGATATAATAGAATTGGTTGATGACACTGTCTTTCTGGGCATAACGTTAGACTCCAAATTTCAATGGGGGCCTCATATCGGGAAAATTTCGGCCAGGCTTAGTTCAGCAGCCTATGCTGTCAAAAAGATCCGACAACTTACAGACATTAAAACGGCGCGTCTTGTCTACTTCAGCTACTTCCACAGTATCATGACATATGGCATACTACTGTGGGGTAATGCTGCCGATATTGAATGCATCTTTGTGTTGCAGAAGAGGGCTGTCCGGACTATCTATGGAATGGGGTCTCGGGAGTCATTAAGAGATAAGTTTAAGCATATTAACATCCTTACAGTGTATTCACAGTATATTTATGAAATTTTATTGTATACCCACAAGAACAAAAGTAAATTTGTGAAAAATAGTGATAATCATAATCTAAACTTAAGAAATAAGGATAAACTGGCTGTTCCTAAATTTAGGCTTCATAAAGTGAGTAATTCTTTTGCGGGGAACTTTATTCGAATGTACAATACATTGCCAACCGAAATAGCAAATTTATCTGTTAATAAATTTAAAAAACTAATAAAACGTAAATTGTGCCATAAAGCTTATTATAGTATTAATGATTTCTTAGATGGCAAGGCTGCCTGGTTGTAACACGAATTGCTCCTTTCTAAATAACTCTGTATTAGATTTAAGATGAAATATTTTGGAAAAAAGTCGAACTCAGTTTCTTGAGGGCTCTTCTCAGTCTCGTTGCATTTTGGAACCCTCGGTAGAGTCACACCAACTTTTGACGAATCTAAATAATTTTCTAAAAATTTCAAAGATAATAAACGTTATTTTATTTTATTTTTTATTTTATTTTCCTCCGTGCTTCTATGGCGACCATCTATGTCAGTCGTTACTGGTAGGGAAGTACTACAATGTCGCCAATGGGTTGTGGATGTCTGATGGCAGTTACTTCAAGGAAAATATCCAAGTTCAGCGGCTTAGATAGACTGGAAAGTCCACAGCAAGGTTGGGAAAGGCTCAGTGGGCCAGAAGGCAGTTGTTTCCAGGCTCAAAGAATTAGTATCACCATTCAAGGTAGCAGTACAGCCAGCATTGTGGGTACCTTCCCATTCCAAGTGTTTACACGAATTTCTGTAATTATTTGTGTAAATAAACCTAAAGATTCATACATAGGTACATTTAAGGCGAAATGCGGAAAGAATGAGTGCTGGAAATATCCCTTTTGTAAATAAAATTTAATAGAACAAGAGTACCTACTGTAGTATTTTGTCCTTCTTTTGGAGGACTCTGATATAAATACTAACCAGGAAATATTCTGAGACAACAGTCAAATCAAAGGTCATATTTAAAAGCACATTCCTGCACAATTGTTTATTTTAAAAAGCAAACATTCATAGCTATTAGTTCGACAATGTTATACGTACCATAGAGTCACGTCGCTCTAGGACTAACATTAAATTGTCTTTGTTCATCCTAATGACTGAATAATAAAATATACTAGGTATGCAATGCATGCTACTACGAGTGCAAATGTTGAGCGGTGCAAATTTTCTTAATTTTTTTTATGCTCTATTTTCATGATTTCAGAGATATGCACTCCCGGGTATGATGTCGACCAGCATGCCGAATTTGGTCAAAATCGTTCGAGCCGTTTCGAAGGAGTTGGGACACAAACGATTTACACTTGTCGACTAAGATAGAGCTTCGCTTCGCTCCGCTCAATTATAGCGATGATATTGGTGTGATATTTGATAAATATTGAGTATAACTTGTAATACCGGTCCTGTTTGTTATCAACCATTAATTATGAAGATCAGGAAAAATAACTAAAGTATTTATTCTTCGTTTCGTCTAATTATAAAGTTACTTCATACCTTTCTTTTTTTAAATTCCGCGAGATCGCGCCGCTCCCAAGTCCATTACTGCAGTCGTCTCTGGTAAACACCAGAAGGTATGTCCAGTGGGGTATAAAGTGCCTTATGCAGCTTGACCGATGTTAACGAAATTTGGTACAGAGATATGCTGAGACTCTGATGCTGACCCAACAGTCTAGATTTTTCCAGTGGGGTATAAAGTACCTAATGCAGCTTGACCGATGTTAACGAAATTTGGTACAGAGATATGCTGAGACTCTGACGCTGACCCAACAGTCTAGATTTTTCCCTAGGGGGTATAAAGTACCTAATGCAGCTTGACCGATGTTAACGAAATTTGGTACAGAGATATGCTGAGACTCTGACGCTGACCCAACAGTCTAGATTTTTCCAGTGGGGTATAAAGTGCCTAATGCAGCTTGACCGATGTTAACGAAATTTGGTACAGAGATATGCTGAGACTCTGACGCTGACCCAACAGTCTAGATTTTTCCAGTGGGGTATAAAGTACCTAATGCAGCTTGACCGATGTTAACGAAATTTGGTACAGAGATATGCTGAGACTCTGACGCTGACCCAACAGTCTAGATTTTTCCAGTGGGGTATCAAGTGCCTAATGCAGCTTGACCGATGTTAACGTAATTTGGTACAGAGATATGCTGAGACTCTGACGCTGACCCAACAGTCTAGATTTTTCCAGTGGGGTATAAAGTGCCTAATGCAGCTTGACCGATGTTAACGAAATTTGGTACAGAGATATGCTGAGACTCTGACGCTGACCCAACAGTCTAGATTTTACCAGTGGGGTATCAAGTGCCTAATGCAGCTTGACCGATGTTAACGAAATTTGGTACAGAGATATGCTGAGACTCTGACGCTGACCCAACAGTGTAGATTTTTATAAACAATTATAGTCGTTTACTTTAGTATGAAATTCCTCCGCGATCATGGAGCTTACAACAGTGCTGAAATATCGGGAATTCAAACCAACGTTACAGAGTATATATTATATCTTGATAATTCTAATACAAATTATAGAATTTGTATTCCAAAGTTGGTTCCCGTGGAGAGACAGACAGACATACATCACGGCTATATCCCCTAAGGGCTAGGCAGAGGTACACTAACACTTTGCCATGTAATAAATAAATAAACATACAATTTTTTTTTAAGTTTATACTTTTCACTATACAGAGTGTAACATTTTTATTAAATAAAAGAAAAAAAGGGTGCAAGTACCATTGATATTTGAAAGTCAGGGAAAGTCTGAAACTATAAGACTTACGAAGATCTGTTCTTAGGAACCATGTCACCGAGTAAAAATAAAATTAGCACACTCAGATTAATTTTTCTTTTTTGTTTTTTTTTAATAAAAAAAAAGTCTACAGCTAGGTGATGATTATTAACTGAGGGGTGCCTGCAAGAAGGTGATCCATCCATCCTGTTCAAAAAATAATTTTGCTTTTTACACTTTTACGCACAGAAACGAGTTCAACGTTGTATTGAAAAAAATGTAGTACTGTCGAATACCTACTAAAATAAACTAAAAGACACTAAAACAATGCCTTTTATTAATTTTAGACATCATGTTTCCTATATAGTAATATTTACTACTGAAAACCTACACAATTGATATCTAAATAAAATAGTGTAAGTTTTTCAAAAAGTCCTTCGATTACAAGCTGCGTACAAGTTTTTTTTTAATCTGAATGCAGGTTTTAGTCTTCTGTACCTACCTATATCTCTATACCGGGTGTTACGTAAGGGTTATATCAACCCGAAGCCAGCCCCATCAGCTGGTCGACCAGAACCCGTTTCGATATGTGGCGACCGCGATATGTATATAAAAATGAATCCCTATTTCCCTTGGTCACGCCATCACGCGTGAACAGCTGGACCGATTTCGCTTATTCTTTATTTGTTGTGTTCGTAATTATCAGGAGAAGGATCTTATAGAAGAAAAAAAAAGTTATGCGGAACATTATAAAAATGAATGCGGTACGAAGTTCGCCGGGACAGCTTGTTACTTATAAAGAAGGAAAACTTGACATAAAACCCTTCACCAACCCGACTGGCCAGCGAGGTATATGTAGGCTGAGGACTATGTCCAGCAGGGGGTGACAAGAGGGCTTAGATGATGATGATGATATCACTTAGAACTTAGATAATACAATAGAAAGCTACATGCGTTGACACCTTAGCACCTTCACACCTTCCAAGCACATCCGGATGTGCCGGCGTTGCTGCTGCATCGGCTGAAGACCTCAAACGGCGTGAATATGCTAACCTAGCAGGTGATTACATATTTGAGCCGTTTGGGGTTGAGACACTGGGGTCATGGGGTCCGAGTGCTCGTCGCCTTTATAGAGACATTGCTAAACGCTTAATCGATGCTTCTCAGGACCAGAAGGCTGGCTATTTTCTGGCCCAAAGAATAAGTATCGCCATCCAACGTGGCAACACAGCCAGCATTCTGGGAACCTTCCCAGTTAGCAATGACGTGGAGGATTTTTTAAACGATATTTTTTAATGTAAATATTTTTAGTGTACTCGTATAATTATATAATAGAAATACATATAAAAGATACACCGTTGGGTCTCTAAAGGTGAGTCATAAAACAACCCACAAGACAAAGCCACAAGAGTTCTGTTGCCGATGGATATTTCTATGACATTGTCCAAGAATGACGTAAAACATCGATGGCTTTACGTCACACGTGGACGTAAAGCCATCGTCATAATATTACACCAACGGTGACCTTCAAGCATTTTCTAATAAGTAGTTTCCCAACCACCACCATCGTCGAATTTGGCAACAGTCGGCCAAAGTTATGTAATTCATTGTCGGGGTACTCGCTGTGTGTAGACATTCGCTTAATTATATAGATAGGTGGCAAGCGCAACTATTATATTAATATTAAGGAAATATCTTAGATTACACTTTATATGAAAAGTTATTTAGAGATTAAAAAAAAGTGTGTGTGTCAGCTCCGACGCACGACTGGAGTTTACTCCTTAAGTACGAGTATCTAACCATAACAAATTAGAAAGTTGCGCACTAAAGGTGCGCACCAAAAACGTAACACGTTTTCGTTACTTGTTAGTAGGTTTTACCCCTCGGATTTTTCTCATACCGGGCGCCTTATACATATATGAAAATCGATTCTTAAGGAGTAAACTCCAATACATACACAACATCATAGAATTGCTACTGTATCATATGTAGACAGCGGCCTTCGTTACGTTCACATTTCGCCAGTGCATCTTGCTCCCACATAATTATATGAGGCAAGCCTGTTATGACCGACACAATTAAATGAAATTAGGTTAATTAATTATGGAATTAATAAAGTTGACTGCTTCGGTGGCGTTGTCGGTAGTGTGGCCGCTTTCGACGCCTGAGTCTTGGGTTCAATTCCCGGTCGGGACAAACTTTGTGTGATGACACATAAGTTTTTACCGAAGTCTGGATGTTTCCTATGTATAGTATCTATGTATGCATTTACAAAAAAAATGGATGCAAGTATTTATATCTCTTTATCTAGTACTCATATCACAAGCTCTGCTTAGTTTGAGACTAGATGGCGTTGTGTGAATTGTCCTAACATATTTATTTATTTAATATTATTAAATTACTAGATTGGTATACTTAATGTTTACGGTTAATAAACACATACCTCCCAGGCAAAATATGGGATATTTAATGTACTCAATTTACTTATATATCTAACTAGCGGACGCCTGCGGCTTCGCCCGCTTGACAAATTATAAACTCCACAAAAACCTTCCTCTAGAACCACTCTATCCATTGGTGAAAACCGCATCAAAATAAGTTGTGTTGTTTTAAAGATCTAAGCATACATAGGAACGGAAGCGACTTTGTTTTATAATAAGTACTAGCTGTCCCGGCGAACTTCGTAACGCATTATTTTGTTTAACAATTTTTTTTCTTCCATAAGAACTTTCTCCTAACAATAACAAACACAACAAAAAAAGAATTGTCAAAATCGGTCCAGCCGTTCACGCGTGATGTCGTGACCAAGGGAAATAGGGATTAATTTTTATATATAGAGATGATTATGATACTTCAAGTGGATATATTTTCTTTTTATATATTTTTGGACATTCTCACACGACGTCATCTAGCCCAAATTAAGCTAATATAAGCTAGTATATATTTCTAAATACATACATATTATACATAGAAAATACCCAAACTCCGAAACAAACATTTGTGGATCGCACAAATAATTTGATTCGACCCGGAATCGAAACTGGGACCTCAGGGACGGCAGTCGCATACTCATACCACTGCGCCATATTCGACTGCCTTGGTGGCGCGCCACCAAGGCAGTCGAATATATTGTATAAAGTTACAAACTTAACTGTACAGACACGTAAAAAACAAAGCTTTTAACATTAAGTTATTCCAAAATTATTAATTTTGACAAACGATCTGGCTTTTCAAGTTTAAATTATAAGGTGTGGCAACCAAACCTACCATCGCAGGTCGCAGATTGTAAATCTTTATCTCCTTTAAAAAATATATATTGGTTTTTGAACGAAATGTCAAGGACTTTTTAAACGGATTTTTACGAAATACAAATATGGCCGACAATTATATTGTACTAATACGAAGTACAAGTTAACGATAATGTGCTAAAACAGGTAAGTATATCTGTACGTCCCGATAATGAACAATTTTGTCATGTTCACGATTTTACATGTGTACATACTCTATTTGACTTATAAGTATGGTCATCAACCAAGCCGCTGAGAGGCCTATCAACATTTTAATTTTTTACTCGACTGCGTCAGCGAGGGTTATGTATGTTTCTTTGTTCTACAGGCCAAACGTTTGAATGTATTTCGACGAATGAGGTCTCAAATGAAAGGTATTTATCTCCTGAGTGTCATAGGGATCTTAGTTACAACTAAAAAACTGTAAATATAAATAATTAAGCCCCCGCTTCGGTTATAAAACATATACTACAAGTGTGACTCGCCCCCGCTTCGGTTATAAAACATATACTACAAGTGTGACTCGCCCCCGCTTCGGTTATAAAACATATACTACAAGTGTGACTCGCCCCCGCTTCGGTTATAAGTACGCGGTGATTTACTTTACACCAAACTTTAATGAATTCTACTTCTTCTTCTTATAAATAAGAATGAATCACCGTTCCTTCGTCACGCTAAAACTCGAGAACGGCTAAACCGATATTTTGGTATTTGTACAAACTCAGGGAAGGTTTAACAGTTTAATTTAACGCGATACGACGTTCGCCGAGACACGTTTCGCGTTTCATCTTTATAAGGCACTATAAAGATGTAACGCGAAAGTTTAAAAGTCGCAAGACACGCTTCCCTGCATTCTGCATAACTTCCAAACTAACCTTAGACAATTGCATAATTAAGTAATAGTATTTAGCATTATGCGTGCGTGCAACCTTCACCTCACAAGCCAAGAGACGTGGGAATTCACCATTGTTTAACATATTATGTGAAAATGGTGGATTGCCCAGACTGAGTATGTGCCTAGGTTTGTATCATCTGTCCTGGCCATCTGTCATTTTTATTGTACTTAATTATACATAAATAGATAACCTACTATATAGCTGTCCCGGCGAACTTCGTACCGCCTCACATTAACTTTCTAAACCCTGAGTTTGTACAAATATTTTAAGACAAAAGATTACCCAAATCGGTTCAGCTGTTCAAGAGCTTTACCGATAGTTACCGGTACTCAGTATATTTATAGAAAGACAGATATAGAAGATAGATGAATGGGATGTGGGTATTTGTAACAGCAATAAGCTTGCTGCCTAGTAATAGGCAAAATGTGGGAGAGTATGCCATGTTACTAATATCCACAACATCTGTACGGGCCATTATTCTTTTATCTATACTGAAACAACTGGGTGGCGCAAAAGTACTGGCACTATAGAAATTCCTTAAAGAAAATTATGACATCTCCTGTCTCTCCTGTGAAAATTTTGTAGTAATCAAAAAATTCACTAAAAATTATCAAGGACCGTTTTACTCATCGAGATAAATATTATTAGTTTTACTCCCCAAGAATGTGGAATAATCGAGTCAATGCTTTTACGGAACAATTCGTCAGTGATAAAAACACAGTTTTGGCAATTTGCCTTGTCCTGCTAGATCACCCGAATCACCCGACCTCACCTGTCCAAACTTCTTTCTTTAGGGTTATTTGAAATCTCGGGTGTCTGTGAACAAGCCACAGACTCTCGCAGCTTTAAAAGAACTCATTCACCAAGAAATAAGAAACATAGCACAGGAAGTGTTACGGCTAGTTTTGGAAAATAAGGAAAATGTCGGAGTTCGATTTATGCTGAGCGCATGGCTGGTGGTTTTTTAGGTTACCTCTGGCGCTCCGCAAAAATCGGGTTCCCAGATACTCACATACCGAACAACGTTTCCTGTCCTGCACCTGGAGCTAGTTAGGAATAAC
This sequence comes from Nudaria mundana, assembly GCA_963556515.1. Lineage (NCBI taxonomy): Eukaryota > Metazoa > Arthropoda > Insecta > Lepidoptera > Erebidae > Nudaria > Nudaria mundana. The sequence goes on along the minus strand of OY748289.1, from coordinate 24,287,534 downwards.
TAGTTCTTCTGTGCGGGACTATCAACTAATCAAGCATTGCCTTGACATTGGCGAATCATCGATCAATATCGATGGAGCCACGTTTTTAAAAGAAGAAGAAGAAGGAAAATGTCATAAATAGGGCTCAAATGTGCTTCAACTCTGGAGGTCAACATTTAATAAACAACATATTTATCTCATAATGCAACTAAATTTCATGGCATAAATTTTAAAATACTCTCTCTTTGTCCTGCCCTTTGTCCCATTATTTGGGGTCGGGACTCCTAACTTTTCGGCGCCAGGATTATCCTGGATTGTCTTTTCAGACAACTGAGCTTTCTTGAGGTCAGTTTTAATTTTAGACCACCAGGTTAGTGGCGGGCGGCCTCTACCTTTCATCTGTTCAGGCAGGCTTAGTGCAATCTGAACCTCATGGCACAAATATACAAATATTGGATAGAAACAGGCTGTTCTCTCTGAGACAGTCTTGATAATGCCTCGTTTAGAGGCGAAACAATTGTCGACGTTTTGTTGTCTTTTTAATTCTGCGAAAAATTAATGCTATTATAAATTTTAAAAAGTTTTTTCTTAAAACATTTTACTTACCATTGCTTTACAAATATACAAATTTAAAAAACTAATTCTAGTTTTCTGATTAAGAAAAGAAGTTGTAGCTGAACCAACTAGGATCAGTACTTTTGCGCCACCCCGCTGGGCGCCACTGGAAATGCCTTCTGCGTGCATACCAGAGACGCCCGGCAACGAAGGTGAGAGCGGCCGCGGCCGCAGATTAAAAAAAAACGTGTATATCTCTAGATCTGCGCACGCGCCGTTGCGTAACCGGTTGTTTACGCGAGAGGGCGACTGTGTCGCATTGATATTACGTGATGGATAGCCGGAAGATCCGGAAAAGACACAGTGTAGGTCAGGCACGTGCAAGTGCGGCTTTACTGAATGAAATTGTATTGAATATAAATATAATTTACTCTCGAATTGATGATGAATAAGCAGGCGATTACGTCATGTATTTCAGCAGTCGGCAATGACGCAAAGGATGTTACAAATAGAGTTACAAAATATCATACTCGTAGCTTACCTACACAATTTCTTCTGTTTTATTATCATAACATAGTTCTTTTTTGAACATTCTCACACAGCGTGACCTAGATCTGATAAATACTTATATACAGAGTGGAATTTTTTAATGACACCTGGAGGGAAAGTAGGTTTTCCTTTCATTTAATTTATCAAGTTTGTTAGAGAGATTTGATCCTTATTATTGACCCTGTCGATCGATGCCATAAGTACAGACAAAAAATAACAGCCTGTAAAAGTACAGGCTGTTATTTTTTCGGATTTTACCCGGTTCGATTCCCGGGTGTGGCAATCGAATTTTAAAAATCTGTGAATGCAGTTCTGTTTCTTTTTAAAAATAAAGGAATGTTTTCTTTTAGTTAAATTGTCTATCTTCAGTATGTAGAGTACTTTCCCTCCAGGTGTCATTAAAAAATTCAATCCTGTATTTATAAATACATACATAGAAAACACTCAAACACCGAAACAAACATTTGTGGAGCAGTTTTATGTGTATATTATGTATGTATAAAACAAATTCGTTCCGTTCCCTATGTATGCTTAGATCTTTAAAACTACGCAACGGATTTTGATGCGCTTTTCACCAATAGATACAGTGGTTCTCGAGGACGGTTTTTGTTTTGTGTATACAGTTTGTCAAACGTTTGAAGCCAGCAGTGTGGCGCTGTTTCCCACGTCGCGTGGCATACGTCGTATGTCAAGGACCAGTGTGTTTTAAGCTTCATTGTAGCTCAAGATTAGAGAGAGTCGAAGGTTTTTCGTAATCTACGAAAGCCAACAACAGCTGATTGTGATTGGTTTTTGTTGGGCATAGAGGTGATTACCGATTAAACGGTTTGTAATAACCTCCAGAACACAATGCAGCTTGAAGGCTTAGAGGCTGTTGACTTACTTATACGAGTATCAACCGACTTCCAAAAAAGGAGGAGTTCTCAATTAGTCGAATTGAGAACAATAATGAGAGAAAATAAAAAATCAAAACATATGAGGTACGAGCTCATATGTTTTGATTTTTTATTTTTATTTTATACCAGCTGTTGCCTGCAGCTCCGCCTGCGTGTTATAGTTTTCTTGATCACCAGTTACTGATTTATTATGTATACTCGTAGCTGTTGCCCGCAGCTCCGCCTGCGTGTTACTTTAGATCGACATAACTTTTTTATTTATCAACCGATTTAAATAAAACAAACCTTAAATGTTAAGTTGAATAAACCACAACGCATTACTAAAAACTGCATTCAAATCGGTTAAGCCGTTTCTGAGATTAGCGTGTTCAAACATTCACACAAACAGACACAGACAAACAGTCAAAAATTCTAAAAATAATTGTTTTGGGTACTATTGCGTTCATAAAGCCTCCCTACAACAGTTTCTCTATTATATCTTGGATGTACAGACATCGACCACTTACAATTTTATTATATGTATTGATTGATAATATATTCGTTACCTCATATCTTTGTACTGGGTAAACCCCGATATGTTTAAATTTTTTTTTATTAAAAGCTTGTACTTCCCCAAGTTGTCCCATTTCAAGTTGGTCCCATTTCAAGTTGGTCCCATTTCAAGTTGGTCCCATTTCAAGTTGGCCCCATTTCAAGTTGGTCTCATTTCAAGTTGGTCCCATTTCAAGTTGGTCCCATTCCGACGTCTATTTGGTCCCGGTAGTTTAAAGTCGGTTGCTGTGTCAATTTTTGACGTGTATTTTTATTTTAATTAAATCATTATCTGCTCATGTCTGCTCGGACGATAGGGATTATAATTCTTACTATGATATTGTTACGGCGATAAATACTCTGTCGGTCCGTCTGTGACACTTAAACCGACCGTCTCTTGAGTCTTGACCGATTTAAATAAAATTTGGTACTTACCGAGATAGTCTAGACTTCTAGAGCTAAAAGGACATAGGCTTTTCAACCAGACAAAAACTAATAATAACCCGTGGGAACTGGGAATGAGAAAACTCGCAGACCGACGATGTAATGTTTTCTGACTATGTAGGTAATTGTTCGTTTTACTTCGAAGTGAAATACATAAAATAGGTACAAATTTATAAGTCCTTGTAATAATTTTACACGATTAATTGAAATAATTGGACATACTAATTAATTATTATCTCTACAGTAAATAGGTAATCTAAATCTGTCTCTAAAACACAATAAAGCTAGTTAAGCAATCTGTAACAAATATTACAAAATTAACCAAAATGGAGGCGATTAATAATCAATTTGATTTTAGTTGGATAGAAAAGTTCAACAGTTCAACGAATAGACGCGGGTCAAGGCGTGTGACAAGGACAATATTATGCATTGAGGAGTAGGTGTGAGCAAGAGGAATAGCCACATATAGGATTACGTAAAGTACCTATCGAGTTGTATTCTTGAGAATGTTAATCGTTATTTTGGCGAAGATAATTATATTTGTTAAGAAATATTTGAGGCAAGTTATGAAACTGGAAATACTTTAACTCGTTTTAGGATTGTTGACTATTTTAACTAGCTAGATTATTTAACAGCTGAGTTTGTCGATCTGGGTCGAACTCCTAAACGACTGGACCGATCTTTATGAATTCAGATATATGCACTCACGGTGATGGTCACTATGACCGTGCCAAATTTCAAAAAGATCGGTCCAGTCGTTTATGAGGAGTTCGATCCCAAACGAAATACACAATAATAATAAGTAATAGCAATCACAAAACATAATTAAGTGCTGCATAGTTCTTGGAACGGAATGTGGCAACACTGAACACCTTTGTACTACTTTAAGTACTTTATAGTGTAGTACAGTTAGCGAGGGATACGCTGAGCTTTGCATTGGTGTGAGTGCAGTTTACGTGAACGTATATGTGACCTCTTTTACACACACATGTGTTGTACACACAGCTACAAAAAGAGTTTAAACTCTACTTTTCGTGGTCACTCACATAAATGCAAAGCTCCGCTTATACCTCGCGAACTGGACATATCTACTTAGATGTCAGTCTATATAATATGTAATCTAAAACATAGTTGAGGAATATGTCACAATCACGGAACAAAGAAAGCTATAATAATTGATAACCCAGACATTCATACTATTCTTAGAATATAACTTATAAATATTACAAAGCTCTTCCAGTACCTCAGCGAGACAGCTGATGAAGCGCAGGTGCGGTTCCCGAACGCTGACCTAGTATTTCTGGGGGACTTCAATGGCCATCACATTGAATGGCTGGGGTCCCTCAAGACTGATCATGCGGGTAGAGCCGCCCATGCGTTCGCTCTCTCCCACGGTCTGACCCAGATGGTATGCGGGATCACCCGGATACCAGACAGGTCAGATCACGCGCCCGCTCTGCTGGATCTACTGCTGACGAGTCGCCCAGCCCAGTACAGTGTTTCGGTAGGAGCCCCACTGGGTAGTTCCGACCACTGTGTTGTTCACGCTGGCATGAAGGTGTCACCTCCTGCACGTCCTGTACAAACGTCACGACGACTATGGCACTACTCGTCAGCGGATTGGGACGGTCTACGCGATTATTATGCGTCCGTCCCCTGGAGCCAGCGCTGCTTTGTAGGAAAGGCTCCTTCGGATAGTGCTTCTGCTATTGCTGGCGAGATCAGTTTAGGGATGGATTATTACATCCCTTTCACTGATGTCGCCAGTATCCGCAGAGCCCGTCCCTGGTTCGGGCGAGATTGTGCCAAAGCTGTTCGACAAAAACAGTCGGCATATCGCGCCTGGATCAGGGCCCGGGCTGTGCGCGACCCAAACGTGGGCCACCTCAAAGCAGCGTACAACCGGGCCACAAAGTCGAGTAAGAGGGCCTTTAAGAGAGCGGATGCCCAGCGCGTCGCGCGGCTTGGTCAGGAGCTCACTTCCCATCCCACGGGCAGCCGTGGATTCTGGCAACTGGCCAAAGCCGTGCAATCTAACTTTTGTCAGCCCGCGCTGCCACCGCTGCGTTACCCAGATGGAACACTGGCTCACAAAGCCCAAGAGAAAGCGGATATGCTCGCAGACCTCTTTGCGGCTAATTCCCGGGTCGAAGACCGTGGCCTGCAGCCCCCCGCCATCGCCAACTGTGGCCACACAATGCCTGATATTGTTATCAGACAATGTGATGTACGGGCAGTGCTGCGGTCACTCGACACGCGGAAAGCCAGTGGCCCTGACGGCATTCCGGCGGTGGAGCTACGAAAATGTGCAGCTGAGTTGTCTCCAGTATTAACGCGTCTGTACCGCCTGTCATACTCTTCAGGGCTCGTGCCGGAGGTATGGAAGGAGGCGAACGTACAACCGATCCCCAAGAAAGGGGATCGGTCCGATCCAGGCAACTATCGACCCATAGCTGTCACCTCAGTCATTTGCAAGGTGCTTCAGCTCCTTATAAATAAGCAGCTCATGCAATTCCTAGAGGATCACTCGCTAATCAATGGTCGACAATACGGCTTCAGGCCAAAGCGATCAACGGGTGATCTTCTGGCATTCGTAACGCATGTCTGGGGTGGGGCTATGGAAAGGCACGGCGAGTCCTTGGCTATTAGCCTGGACATCGCCAAAGCCTTCGATAGGGTCTGGCATGCTTCGCTCCTTTCCAAGCTTCCGTCTATGGTCTATGGTCTATGGTCTACCTCCTCAACTGTGCAGCTGGATTGCCAGCTTTTTAAACGAGCGCCGAGTGCGGGTCCTCTGCGATGGCCAGGCTTCTCGCTTCTTGCAAGTGAATGCCGGGGTACCGCAGGGGTCCGTACTATCACCAACTCTCTTTCTTCTGCATATCAATGATATGCTATCCCTCGGGAACATTCATTGCTATGCAGATGACTGCACACTGCACGGGAGTTACTCGGTTCGTCCAACGTCGGGGCGATCTGAGATTGAGGAGGAGAGACGACGACTCGTGGCTGATCTCGACCGTAACCTCGACAGTATCTCTCAATGGGGTACCGAGAACCTGGTCGAGTTCAATGCCCGCAAAACACAGGCGTGTGCATTTACTGCGAAGAAATCCCCTTTACTTCCCCTACCCTCTCTTCAGAATGCATTATTACCAATGAAGGACAACCTTGATATCCTTGGCATAGACGTTCGTCGAGAGCTCAATAATAAAAACTACATCGAAAGATGTATAGGGCTAGCTTCGCGGAAACTAGGAATACTGAATAAGGTAAAGAGATTCTTTACACCGGACCGGAGGTGTCTGCTGTACAAGACGCAGATTAGACCCTGCGTCGAATACTGCTCTCACCTCTGGGACGGCTCCGCGAAGTATCTGCTGGACGCTCTCGACGCTATGCAGCGACGGGCTATCCGTATTATAGATTGTCCGGAGGTAACGGGAAGCCTTGAGCCGCTAGTTCAGCGCCGAACAATAGCTTCCTTGGCCGCATTCTACCGTATTTACCACGGCGAGTGTTCTGAAGAGCTCTTCAATCTGATCCCACCCTCTTCCTTCCGATCCCGAACGACTCGTGCCGGGCAGAGATGCCACCCCCACACAGTGGATAGCATGTTCGCGAGAACCGAACGTTTTAAACGTTCGTTTCTCTGCCGAACGATAGTGGCCTGGAACGCCCTGCCTGTGCACGTGTTTCCTCCCACATATAATCCTGGGTTCTTTAAGCGGAGCGTGAAGAGGCACATCAGTAGGTCGTCAAGTTGAGGGCCACTCTCAATAGTAATGTGTGCTGTGAGAGTGGCCCACAATCGCTAGACGTCGTCACGACTTACCACCAGACGGGCGGCGTCAATTTGGCGAACCAAATTATAAAAAAAAAAAAAAAAATACCTACCAACGTCAATATACCTAATATCAAAGGCTCGGTGCATCTCTTTGGTAGTGTAATGGGTATTAAAAAATACCCTTGACACCGCCAATGGTGCAAGACGATGGTGTCAAGGGTCCTTCACGGTTGTTGTCTGTCCACCTTAACATCCCTTAAGGGTAACCTCAGGCCGTACCTAACTAATATTGGCTAAGCTGGCGAACGTTGTTTCCTCCATTTTTACTTTTTAGACTTCTTACTATACTGACAAGTATACTATGTAAGAGAAGTCTTATAGTCCGGTCCTGTCCGTCTGTCCGTACTTTTCAACTCGAGAACTACAAGTGCTAGAAAGTTATGATTTGGCACATAGAATTTTGGTACAGAATAAACACCATAGCAAAAAAAAAAAAAATTTAAAATTTAAAATTTATGATTATATTTATTATTTTATTTTTAACATGTGATATCACATAATAGTAAGAGTATCGTCTTATGCCTTCACTGCGATAGTGAAGGGCGCCTTGCTTGTTTTAACTTAAAACCTATCTATTGCCGATCGACTCTGTATACTAGGAAGAATTTCCAGTGGCGCCCGTTGTTTCCCACCGTTTAAATCTTTCCTAAACTTTGTATTCGTATTCCCTATTTTGTGTACTATTATTCCCTATTCTGTCCCTAAACTTAACGAATATATTAAAAGACCGGAATTAGCCAAATCAGTTCAGCCATTCTCGAGTCTTGGAGACAAAACGAACAGCAATCTATATATTTAATACGACAATTTGTCTGTCTGTCCGGCCGTTGCGTTTTTCAATTATAATTAATAATACATACATTTGCATGAAATATTAAAAAACTTTTTTTATTTTTTTTTTATTGGGATCACCTCAAAGTTCGTTGGGATAACTAGTTAATTTTAATGTAATACAAGATAAATACAAAGAATCGAAGTTTTCCTATACCAACCAAACTCACAAGCTAATCTATAAAAATGTAGTATCGAATAGAGTTAGGTAACCGTCAATGACCCACTAGTCGAATGCCGGGTGACGACCAGAGTTGACGAGAGTGGAATGTCTAAACGAGGCTCAATTATTTGTTGAGTAAACGGCGCTTAGATGCAAACGAGGCAGCGGAGGTGCCTCTCTATTATGTTATATGACTTTATGGCCCTTTAGTCGGACTCAGTACTTCTTCGGAATGTGAATTGAAGAAGGTGCTTGGAGGAAACTCATCAAACTCATTATCTATGCATTAGTCCCGGATACATTTGTGAAATATTAAGAAAAATGATATACTCGTATGTTAAACTGCCCGGTTCTCTGCCAGCGTTATTACTGTCTACAATAATTAGGGATCACCGAATTGTTTTATGAAATATGGTAGAAATTATGTAGAAATAAAGCCACAAATTAAGGGAATCAATTTATAATGTATTTCAATGAAAAATAAGAACAATGAAACTGAAACAAAACTGAAAACTGAAACAAAACTGAAACTGAAACATTCATAAATGATCGAATAAGATCATTTATGAATGTTTAGTGATCATTTGTGGTTCCGACGAACTTCGTAACGTCTCAATTTTGTCATACTTTCTCACCGTCTTTTTAACCTTCTCTGAACTTCTACGAATATTTCAAGGCCAAAAGTATCCAATTCCAGCCAGTCTCGAGTTTTAGCGGACAAACGAATTCCTTTTTCACCCGACTTTGAAAAAAAGAGGAAGTTCTCAATTTGACAGTTTTTTTATGTTTGTTACTTCATATATTTGGACCGGGGGAACCGATTTTGTTTTTTTTTTAAATCTATTACTACTTCCCAAGTGGTCCTATTTTAATTTGGTCCCATTCCTGCAATTATTTGGTCCCATTCCTGCAATTATTTGGTCCCATTCCTGCAATTATTTGGTCCCATTCCGGCAATTATTTGGTCTCATTTAGGGTAATTTGAAGACGTTGTGTCAATGTTTGACGTGTATTTTATATAATCTATACTTTTTTTTTTTTTTTTTTTTTTTTTAATTCCGCGGCCCAAGGCCGCGGCCGCTCTAACGTCCGTTGCCGGGCGTCCCTGGTTACTAGCAGAGGGTATGTCCAGTGGCGCCCGGCGGACTTTGACCACCCCTGTGGTCTCTGCGGGTGTTTGGTCGGGACGAGAATCCCGCGTCATTGGGGTCGGGTTTTATCCCGCGTCAGTGAGTGAATCTGGTTGCGTGCTATGGGGCAAAGGCCCCGCAGCACGCAACCCTTCTAGCCTGCTTCTGTAAGGACGGTGGGTGGCGATCCCGCCGTCCTCAGGCCCCGATCATGGAGGACGATAGTCTTGGGCGTAGTCGCGTAGTCTGGGGCGGCCTGACCGCCGACTACGGAACTCGGCGGGGAGGGTACGCTCCCTCTCCCTCCCGGCCGCCTCCTTCGCGAGCATGACTTGCTCGCAGAAGGACACGGCCGCGTTCCACCTACTCCCGCTGGATACCATGGCTTGAAGCATGGTCCCCAGCGAGAGGGTATCCACGCCCAGACCCACTACGAGGTCCCGGCGCTGACTCGCTCACGCTGAGCACTCCACCAACGTGTGGAGTGCGGTGTCGTCGTCGGAAACCTCGCAGTGTTGACACCGGGGTGTGACCTCACGATGCATGCGAAACAGATAGCTACCGAAGCATCCATGCCCGGCAACCATCTGCGTCGCACGGTACGTGAGGTCACCATGCTGCCTCTGCAGCCAATCGTCCATGATCGGTCTCACCGCCGCGATGAAGATGGCACCCCCCTTGGGTTGCTCAAGTCGCACCCTCCATGACTCCATGAGATCCTGGCGGAGTTGGGACCGCTGGTCCTCGATTTCTCGAGACGCAGGCCTGTGGTCCCGCTCCAGCGCCTCCTTGCGCCATTGGAACAATGACGCAAGGGCTCTCGCTTCCAGGTCCCATGGAGGGGTCCCGGCTAGGAGACATGCAGCCTCTCCGGAGATCGTGCGGTACCCCCGTACGGTTCTGACGGCCAAGGTTCTAAGTGGTCTGTTTAACAGAGTCACGTTCCCCTTGACCGCCAACCTATCCGCCCATACGGGAGCCCCGTATAGGGCCATACTCCGCACGATCCCCAGGTACAGTCTCCTGCAGGAGGCGTTGGGTCCCTTTAGGTTGGGCATCAGTCGCGAAAGCGCGACCGATGCCTGCGTCACCTTGGGGACCAAACTTCGGAAATGTGGTCCGAAGTTCCATCGGCTATCAAGTACGATCCCTAGGTACTTCATCGAGGGCTTGATGCCGATGCTAACGCCTCCCACATTTATGCTGGAACCTTCTGGTGGACCGTTCCGAGGTCTGTGAAAACACAGAACCTCGGACTTGTGCAAGGCCACCTCCAGTCTCAGCTGCCGTATCCGACCCACGACTCGAGCAACACCCGTCGTGACCTTGAGTGCTGCCTCCTGGTACGTTGCACCCCGCGCCGTGACGAGGGTATCGTCGGCGTAGCACGTTACGCCGACACCCCTAGGCCACGCACCCCGCAGCACCCAGTCGTAGCCGATGTTCCACAGAAGCGGCCCCAGGACCGACCCCTGCGGAACACCGCACGACACATCTCGCCGAGCTGGCCCGAGCCAGCTGGGGAAAGCTATGGCCCTCTCCGAGAGATAGGCCCCGACAATACGACGGAGGTAGAGAGGCGTTTCGTGATACACGAGCGCCTCCCTAACGCAGCTCCATGGCAAGGTGTTGAACGCGTTGGCGATGTCAAGAGACACCGCCACCACCACCTTGCCCTGCGAGACTGCTTCCTCCGTCAGGCTCTTCACGCGCATGATCGCGCTCACGGTGGAGCGTCCCCGACGGAAACCGAACTGGTTATCCGCCAGGTCTGGTCCCACACTCGTGAGATGCTCGACGAGACGTTCCGCGATAATGCGCTCAAAGAGCTTACACACCTCGTCGAGCAACACGATCGGCCGGTATCCGGACGGTGGGTCCACCGGCCGCCCCGCCTTACGGATCAGGACCAGTTTCCCCGTCCTCCACACCTTGGGAAACTGGCCCCTTTCGAGGCATGCGCTAAAGAGCCCCATCAGTCGAGGCCCGAGTTCTTCGAGGGCCAGGACCCATGCACGGCCAGGAATGCCGTCGGGTCCGGGGGCAGTGATTTTCCGGCGTTTAAGCCGGAGTACTGCCGCACCTAGCTCCCCCACCCTGACTTCGGGTACGTCGTCTTCGCTGGTGCTATCCGCGTCGGGCAGAGACGGAGCCATGCGCGGAGGGACGTGCTCCTCCGCGCTCGTCGGAAACAGGGAGCCCATGACCCGCTCCAGCTGCTGCGGCTGGAGACTCTGGGTCAGTGGGGGCGCCCTAGGTCGGAGTTTCTCCCTGACCTGTAGGTACGGGCGCCCCCATGGGTTCTGCTGCAGGGTCTCCAGGAGCTCCTCGCGGGCCGCCGTCTTGGCCCATTTTATCGTCTCCTGGAGATTACCTTTAGCCTCCCTGTATGCCTGAAAAAGCTCCGCCTCTCGGGCTGCCGCGTCGTCTGGGCGGCGACGCCTCCGGCGAAACCTGGTGTACCGGCGGCGATATAATCTATACTTATAATAAATCTGTAAAAGTGAAAATTCTGTACATTGAAAATATAAAAAAAGAAATGGCAGGGGGTGTTACTAGATGATGATGACGATGACCGAACCCAAAAATGTGATTAAAAAAAAATGTCAGTTTGTTTAGGCTTCACGCAAAATCTACCCGTTCGATTACGATGAAACGTGGTATAATTAGCTAGGCGTGCAAATAGATAGAAGGCTCTCGTGGGACTTTCAGGTTGCTGCGGACCAGGAAGTTAATTTACATTTTTAAAGTGCTGCGTGACTCAACCCCTCAACAAAAATTAAGAATGATGTACATCGCCCTCTGCCAATCAGTCATTCAGTATTGTATCCCGGTGTGGGGAGTCGTAGACAAAACGCAACTTCTGGAGCTCGAGAGAGCCCAGAGAGCTGCACTCAAAGTCCTAAACAAGAAGCCAATTAGGTACCCTAGTGCTGACCTATACTCTGAAATGCAAGTTCTCACTGTGAGACAACTCCTTGTGCGTAGATTAATATGTAGGACTCACCAGAGTGTAACTCCTCCTAAACCTGGCATAAGGCGAAGCAAGCGGTCAGTGTGTCCCGTTGCTCGTAATAGAACTGCTTTTGCTAGGCGCCAGTTTAAAAGTTTGGGTTGTAAGGTATTATATATACAACCTACTCCACAAAAACCAAAACATAGTCGGTTTAAATCTTCACGAGCTCAAAAAACTGCAACAAGATGGTTACTTCAACATGACTATGAAGGTACTGAGGTCTAATAAAATTTCTGGAGTGAACTCTTGTACCTTTCTAATTTCACTTCACCGAATATACCTACAAACGCACACATTTCACATTGTACAAAGTCATCTTTGTACATATACACAAACTATACACACACACACACACACACACACACACACACACACACACACACACACACACACACACACACAAATACATTTACACAACACATATATACTCACATATCCACAACATCCACACATATATTTACAAAACATACTCATATAAATTTACACTCTTAATGGTAAACATTCTATTCATACTTAATATAAACAAATTACCTATTAAAAACTGTTTTACTTTTTCATTCTAATTGTATATGATAAGTTCTTGAAGTTTTTAGCTAGTGTTAGTTATAAGTTAAGGTCTAATAAAGCAATGGTAAGTAAAAAATTTAAAAAAAATGTTTTAAACTTATTTTAATTTTTTTAATAGCACTATTTTCGCAGGATTAAAAAGACAACAAAACGTCGACAATTGTTTTACCTCTAAACGAAGCATTATCAAGACTGTCTCAGAGAGAACAGCAAAATTTGTGGTTAGAACATATTTGCTTATAAGTAAACGTGTGCAAATTTCATTATCGCGATGTAGGATTTTTTCACAATAACTAACGTGGGTAGAAACCTCAGATCTTGCTAACTAAGTACCCAAAAATAGGTATTCACCAATACAAGACTTTATCTTCTTAATTTTTAATAAATTGTGTAACCAACAACCAACAACCAACTAATGTGTCTGTCTGTTTACAACCAGATTAAGTAAGGGAGACGTGTGAAAATCTATTTGTTCATTGAGTAAGGTGTCTGCATCTCTTCTAACTATTTCTAGCCTTTCCCAAACACTCAGCTTGAACCCTTTCTCACATAAGCGTAAAACTTTAAAGGTGTTACTATTGTTCAAGGGGTGACCAGTGTCAAGGAGGTGCTTCGCGAATCAGATCCAATATTTAAGGTCTAATAGCTTATATTTCTGAACAAAATTTAAATAAATTGTAAAGTGCTGTGCCCTAAAAGTACAAATTTAAATAAGATCACTGTTTTCCAAGATACAGGCTTTGGCCTAGTTTGGAGACAAGTATCTTCACTGATTACAATAGGTTGTTTGTAGAAAACCAATTTGAAATATCATTTAAAATATTATTAAAATTATTCGCATCTTAATTTTGCGGTTCGATCCCTAGACCCGATTACTGTACCAACCGCAAATAATAATATTATATTAATAAATAAATACAATATTGCTCAACAGCTATACATAATAGATCAGTAACGGCTGAACACGCAGGCGAAGATGCGGGCAACAGCTAGTATATTTATAATAGAGAAGTTTTATCCATTTTACTAAGGTGAACATTTATCCGTTTTGCTTTTTGCTAACCAAAAAGTGTGCATTCAAATTGTGTCGTTTAATTCACAAATTCTGATTTCTAAAGCGAAAACAGTTCTAATTCTTGTACAAATTTCTCAAAAAATCTTTTCCCTTTCGACGCATGTTCCTATGGAGTGAAAGCGCCAAGGATAAGGTCTTTGGCCTTAAACCCTACACGGTACTCTATTACTTAAACGCATAACAATAAAGTCGAAAATAACAAACTTGTGAACGGTAAATACCACCAATTAGCGTTATTTAGAACTACGTTTCGTGACTTTCTTTTGTTATCATTTCCTTATAAATTTAATACCTACTTAAGTTCTATTGTTCGAGCAAAAGAGTTCAATTTTAAAGTTTCCTGATAAATTAAGGGCTGTTAAGTTAAGGCCACTATCTCGGCTTCTCAAATTAAAATCTCTAGTTAGTCAAACAATTTGACTTCTACTTTAACGAGTATTTCGCCCTGACTTTGCTTGGGTAGAATAGTACCCTTTGCGAGCATAGAGAATCGGTGTCCCCATTAAACTTTAATTGGAATTTTGCCTCAGTTTTGTTCAAAATTTAAAAAAAATCGCGATGGAAAAATGTTAATTTTTTGTTCGTTTTTGCTTCTGGTGGAAATGGGATAAAATATATGGTCGCTATGGAAATGTACCTACATAGATCTTCTTTCTTTAAAAACGTGGTTCCACCGATGTTCATCGATGATTTCGCCAATGTCAAGGTAATGCTTAATTTTAGTTGAAAGTCCCGCGCAGAAGAACTAGTTATTCCTAACTAGCTCCAGGTGCAGGACAAGAAACGTTGATCGGTATGAGAGTGTCTGGGAGCCCGATTTTTACGGAGCGCCAGAGGTAACCTAAAAAGCCACTAGCCACGCGCTCTGCAAAAATCGAACTTCTACCTACCTAGATCAGTATCTACGAATGTTTGTATCAGAGTTTGGGTGTTTCTTTTGTACCTAATAAACACCTATCATGTAATTTATCAATAAATAAAACTAATAAGTAGGTACGCTAAGATATTTTTCAAATCCTACTTTACTGTCCACTTGACGGTCGCCCCAGGTATAGGTAAAAAGGCGTAAGCTGAGCTTTGCATTTGTGTGAGTGATCACGAAAAGTAGAGTAGAAAGGCTATGTGTACAACACATGTGTGTGTAAAAGAAGTCACATTAAACGTTGTCGTCTCACACTATACGCTCTTAGAAGGATACCCCCCAAGGCGCAGGCAGACTTTAGCCACCTTAACGGCTTGTTCTAGGTAGTAGGTATTATGTTACGTTGAACAAAAGCGGAAGAGTAATGTTAAACGTTGCAAAAACGGAGAAAATATTAACATATCGCTAATTTCCGGTGCGTGGGATGCGTAAACTGTGAACGTTACATAACATAGGTAATCTCTATCTTGCATAAATAGGAGGTATTTACGCGAAATCATGGTGTTGTCTTTATAAAATTGTAAAATAGATTCGGTCATCATCACGTCAAAACTGGTCATACATTTTTTATTGTGTATTTGGACGAACAAATACAGAGAAAATTGGTGAAATGAACTTAGTCAACAACCCGCACCCCGCATGCGAATGCTAACGATGAGTGTAAATATTATGGTTGCCGGCAAGAGGGCCCTATGGCATGCGTTTCAAAAATCCTCTGCACATGGGAGTTAACGATTAATGATTATTTTAGCAAAAATAATAGAATCCAAATACGGAATGGCACTTTTAAATGGGATAGACAGTTATGACTTTATGAGATAACAAAATAATAAAATCTTCTAAATATTTTTTTTAGTCCAGCTTTTAGCATCATATTATTGCATTGTCATGCACTTTACATGCGTTCCATTCCTTTGAAGTCTAGTTAGTTAGGTATAGTTGATGACAAAATAAAACATAAATAAACATAAATACTTATTATATTGATTACAGGTATCGAGGTGTTAGATTTTGCGAATATTAATAGTCTGCTGCAATAATTGTCGGATCGAGGTCAAGCACCTCCATTACCTACATAATTACATATGAGGTGTTTTGTATCTCATGTTGCAAACACAATAATTTTCAGTTTCAATATTTAGTATTGCATGACATTTGGTTAATTTTGACTAAAATTATACTTTTTAAAAAGTTTTTTCTTAAAACATTTTACTTACCATTGTTTTAAAATTATACTGTTTAAAGAGTAAATTCCTAACTTAACGTAAGTTAAGTAACCTATGTTTCAACGATTGTACGGTATGATTTCTATGTAGAAAAACGGTTGGATAATTTTCGTCGAAAGGAAGGTTCGTGTGACCCGTTCTAGGAGCATGGCAGTGTTAACTAGACGCGATAGACATAATATTGTTCAACGAATATCGTTGAAAAATTCAAACTTAATACAGTTTTATATTTTCTGCGATAGCATTGTTCGTAGTCGTTAAAATACTAATCTTATCAGAAGTCGGCGCTGGCTGCGCTAGGTCTGCAGGCAGTACCTTGCCCGTAGAGAGTATTGGAGTGGAAAGCGTGCTCCGTCACACGCCACACGTCACACGCACGGGCACGTGCCAATGGCTGTTGAAGGAGTACCAACATTGTTGAATAGCAAAAGGACGGTGGGTTACCATCCCGCGCTGTCCTTCCGAACCCGACGATAAATAGCTTAAGTATTCAACACTATAAGATATTTTAGGATGGATATCTATATGATTTCTTAAGACACTGAGACCGCTCCGTGCCTCGGAGAGCACGTTCAGCCGTCGGTCCCGGTTGTTGTACGAATTTACGAACATCTATGGTTGTCGTTAGTGGTAGTTGGAGCCCTTAATAAAAAATCCGACCGGTCTAACTACAGAACTTCGATATCGCCCATGGGTTGTGGAGGTCAGATGGCAGTCGCTTCACGGAAAATATCGAAGTTCAGCCGAATCGCAGTTAGACTGGAAAGCCGACCCCCAATCGCGTTGGGAAAAGGCTCGGTGAATGATGATTATACCAATATAGATAACCATGTCAGTTTAATATATATTTTAGTCATAGCCTGTTTCAAGGGCAATCCTTAGCCTGTTGGTCCAAGTTTATTTTAAGTATTATCCATTAATCAAACCCTTTAGTAAAGAGGCTCTGAAGTGGTCCTATAGACGTTCTTCCATTTTAAGAAAATACTTAATATGTGTATGTATGTGATTAATTGATTACAGTCATCTCTTTTTATTACCGTGTGGCTACTGGCACTACTGGCCAAGCTTTTTGTTATTCTGTCCTAATCCTAACCCAGTTGGAGGTAGTGGTTTTCAACTGCGAAGCGACTAAACTTCCATATTTTCCACGGAGCCTCACCCCATTGGTAATAAAGAAGTTCTGTAGTTCGGTTATTCGATTTTTAGGGCTTAAACTACCCGTAAGTACTGCCATACATGTTCGTTTGGAAACCGAGTGCTCTCCCTCCTAAGACCGACTTGGTTAGTGGTTGATAAAGCTTTGCAATATGTTAACCTAACCGGTGACCACTTAGCCACGAGCCCCTCCGTATTCACAGATGTTTAGGTTACGCCTATCTCGAGACGACGACACCGCACTCCACTCGTTGGTGGAGTGCTCAGCGTGAGCGAGGCAGCGCCGGGATCTCGTAGTGAGTCTGGGCGTGGATACCCTCTCGCTGGAGACCATGCTTCAAGCCATGGTCTCCAGCGGAAGTAGGGGGATCGCGGCCATGTCCTTCTGCGAGCAGGTCATGCTCGCGAAGGAGGCGGCTGAGAGGGATAGGGAGCGTACCCTCCCCGCCGAATTCCGAAGTCAGCGGCGAGGGCGCCTCAGACTCATCTACGCCCTCCATAATCGGGGCCTGAGGACGGCGGGATAGCCACCCGCCGTCCTTACAGAACGGCTAAAAGGGTTGCGTGCTGCGGGGCCTCAGCCTCACAGCACGCGACCAGATTCACTCAACTCACGACAAAATAAATATAGCATTACAGGTTTCGAATTGTAGTTTTCGGTTCTCCTCCTTTACTGTTGTAACCGACGTAACACTCGCATCTGGAACATTACAGGCCAATAGGGAGCATATTAATGCGGTTTCGCCGGCGCCCTGGGTTTGTCCAAGGGCGTACCTGGGACGCCCGGCAATGGACGTTCAAGAGGTCATTCTCATTTTAAAAAATGCGTACAGAATAGCGTGCGTTAACTAGTTACATTATAAAATATTAACAGCCTAAGTATACAACTATGAAATCAACTTTTTCAATTCCATGATTTCGTAACACACTTAATGTCGAACAATTTTATGTAATTCATGTTTACGAAGAAGCAATTTTGTTTATTAACAAGCAACGGTGACCAGAATTATACAATTATTAAGTGAAAGTAAATAATAAGTACGTTTGTTAATGGGGTCAGCATGTGTTTCATGGCGAACATTTAAACACAAACTTAGGTAAGTACTTATTTAATATCTAAAAACTTAAAGTGAGGTACGATAACTTATAGATCTCTTATCTGTTGTATGGTCCCAAATTTGGTCATGGATCAACTCGTAGGTACCTCTAATAGTTAGTAGATCCAACCGTTTCAAATAGTACCCGGAACGACCAGACAAAAAGGCAATAAAAATATTTCAAAAGTTTTTCTTAATGTAAGAAACTGTACCTATATATATTGCTTTAAACATGCGGCGGGAAATAGGTCCTGGGAAATTTCCCAAGTGGCTGACAACATTACCACGTTGACTGAAAATTCGTTGATAAAGCCATAAAGTAAGTACCTAACCTATTTTATCACATACAAGTATGTAGGGACCGGACGGTCTCGTCTCGCGGTCGAGTGTCGCTCATAGAGAAAGTGCGTCCCAACAGAGTCAGTTTGCGCAAGAGCACGTACAACATTGTCTTGAGAGTGCAAGGCATGCGCGGACGCGGTTCAAGTTCACGCCCATTTATGTAGCTACCCACATAATTACTGAGATGAAAAAGAAACTGTCTGATTCTCCTTGTTTCGTGACTCTATAGTTTTTTTTATCAATAAATAAATAGTGAGATAATATTTAGAACCGTCTCAAACTAACAATGATTACCTCGGTGGGTGGCGCAGTGGTGTGTGTGAGTATGCGACTGCTGCCGTCCCAACGGTTGAGCTGAACCTTTGTACACCATGCAGACCAAGTTACGGACGGTTTGCAAGATTATAACCGACGCCCATAGATAGCAGGATGTGTCTAAAAATGACATAGGTTTTTAAAATAAGTTCCGCATATCAATGTCTAAACATTCGAAAACAACTAAATGAATTTCATGACCGGGTTCATATTTTTTTTTTTTTTTTTTTTTTTAGTTCCGCGACCAAGGCCGCGGCCGCTTTAACGTCCGTTGCCGGGCGTCTCTGGTTACAAGCAGAACGTATTTCCAGTGGCGCCCGGCGGACTTTGACCACCTCTGTGGTCTCTGCGGGGGGTTGGGTCGGGATGAGAATCCCGCGTCGTTGGGGTAGGGTTTTATCCCGCGTCAATGAGTGAATCTGGTTGCGTGCTATGGGGCAAAGGCCCCGCAGCAAGCAACCCTTCTAGCCTGCTTCTGTAAGGACGACGGGTGGCGATCCCGCCGTCCTCAGGCCCCGATCATGGAGGTCGATGGTCTTGGGCGTAGATGAGTCTGCGGCGGCCTCGCCGCTGACTACGGAACTCGGCGGGGAGGGCACGCTCCCTCTCCCTCTCGGCCGCCTCCTTCGCGAGCACGACTTGCTCGCAGAAGGACACGGCCGCGTTCCACCTACTCCCGCTGGAGACCATGGCTTGAAGCATGGTCTCCAGCGAGAGGGTATCCACGCCCAGACCCACTACGAGGTCCCGGCGCTGACTCGCCCACGCTGAGCACTCCACCAACGTGTGGAGTGCGGTGTCGTCGCCGGAAACCTCGCAGTGTTGACACCGGGGTGTGACCTCACGATGGATGCGAAACAGATAGCTACCGAAGCATCCATGCCCGGTAACGATCTGCGTCGCACGATACGTGAGGTCACCATGCTGCCTCTGCAGCCAATCGTCCATGATCGGTCTCACCGCCGCGATGATGGTGGCACCCCACTTGGGTTGCTCAAGTCGCACCCTCCATGACTCCATGAGATCCTGGCGGAGTTGGGACCGCCGGTCATCGATTTCTCGAGACGCAGGCCTGTGGTCCCGCT
The DNA here is from genome assembly GCA_963556515.1 of Nudaria mundana. NCBI lineage: Eukaryota > Metazoa > Arthropoda > Insecta > Lepidoptera > Erebidae > Nudaria > Nudaria mundana. The sequence goes on along the minus strand of OY748289.1, from coordinate 24,267,809 downwards.
CCAGCGCCTCCTTGCGCCATTGGAACAATGACGCAAGGGCTCTCGCTTCCAGGTCCCATGGAGGGGTCCCGGCTAGGAGACATGCAGCCTCTCCGGAGATCGTGCGGTAGCCCCTTATTGTTTTGACGGCCAAGGTCCTCAACGGTCTGTTAAGGAGCGTTGAGTTGTTGGCCGTCAACCGCGCCGCCCATACGGGAGCCCCGTATAGGGCCATACTCCGCACGATCCCCAGGTACAGTCTCCTGCAGGAAGCGTTGGGTCCCTTTAGGTTGGGCATCAGTCGCGAAAGCGCGACCGATGCCTGTGTCACCTTGGGGACCAAACTTCGGAAATGTGGTCCGAAGTTCCATCGGCTATCAAGTACGATCCCTAGATACTTCATCGAGGGCTTGATGCCGATGCTAACGCCTCCCACATTTATGCTGGAACCTTCAGGTGGACCGTTCCGAGGTCTGTGAAAACACAGAACCTCGGACTTGTGCAAGGCCACCTCCAGTCCCAGCCGCCGTATCCGACCCACGACTTGAGCAACACCCGTCGTGACCTTGAGTGCTGCCTCCTGGTACGTTGCACCCCGCGCCGTGACGAGGGTATCGTCGGCGTAGCACGTTACGCCGACGCCCTCAGGCAACGCACCCCGCAGCACCCAGTCGTAGCCGATGTTCCACAGAAGCGGCCCCAGGACCGACCCCTGCGGAACACCGCACGACACATCTCGCCGAGCTGGCCCGAGCCAGCTGGGGAAAGCTATGGCCCTCTCCGAGAGATAGGCCCCGACAATACGACGGAGGTAGAGAGGCGTTTCGTGATACACGAGCGCCTCCCTAACGCAGCTCCATGGCAAGGTGTTGAACGCGTTGGCGATGTCTAGAGACACCGCCACCACCACCTTGCCCTGTGAGACTGCTTCCTCCGTCAGGCTCTTGACGCGCATGATCGCGCTCACGGTGGAGCGTCCCCGACGGAAACCGTACTGGTTGTCCGCCAGGTCTGGCCCCACCGTCGAGAGATGCTCGACGAGGCGTTCCGCGATAATTCGCTCAAAGAGCTTACACACCTCGTCGAGCAACACGATCGGCCGGTATCCGGACGGTGAGTCCACCGGCCGCCCCGCCTTACGAATCAGGACCAGTTTCCCCGTCCTCCACACCTTGGGAAACTGGCCCCTTTCGAGGCATGCGCTAAAGAGCCCCATCAGTCGAGGCCCGAGTTCTTCGAGGGCCAGGACCCATGCACGGCCAGGAATGCCGTCGGGTCCGGGGGCAGTGATTTTCCGGCGTTTAAGCCGGAGTACTGCCGCACCTAGCTCCCCCACCCTGACTTCGGGTACGTCGTCTTCACTGATGCTATCCGCGTCGGGCAGAGACGGAGCCATGCGTGGAGGGACGTGCTCCTCCGCGCTCGTCGGAAACAGGGAGCCCATGACCCGCTCCAGCTGCTGCGGCTGGAGACTCTGGGTCAGTGGGGGCGCCCTAGGTCGGAGTTTCTCCCTGACCTGTAGGTACGGGCGCCCCCATGGGTTCTGCTGCAGGGTTTCCAGGAGCTCCTCGCGGGCCGCCGTCTTGGCCCGCTTTATTGTCTCCTGGAGATTACCTTTAGCCTCCCTGTAAGCCTGATAAAGCTCCGCCTCTCGGGTTGCCGCGTCGTCTGGGCGGCGATGCCTCCGGCGAAACCTGGTGTACTGGCGGCGGGCGGAGATGCATGCTGCGCGCAGCTGTGCAATCTCCGGCGACCACCAGTACACCGAGTTCATATTTATCGTTAGCAAAACGTGTTTAATATTGTCATTTTATTGGCCTATTACCACACCGCCGCCTTAGCAGGCGTTCCCCTCGCTCACATGATTATGACCTATAGGTCATAAGTTAGAAATAAAACAAATTGGCGTCTTGACAACTTACTAGCCTAGATCTAGTTGCGCGGCTATTGTCATCCCCAAAAATGCCAACCTGCTCAGTTTTTTGTTGCAAAAAAAAAAAAAAAAAAAAAAAAAAAAAAAAAAAAAAAAAAAAAAAAGTTCAGGCACATCTAGTTTACAAAAAGATGGTATTACCTTCCATAGGTAAGTATTAATCAAATAATAATACAAATTTCTTTGTTTATAATAATCAAAGTCTCATTATTTCGGATTTTTCTATCAACACGAAGTCGGTCGTTTCATACAATTCGCAAATCAGTTAAACATGTCAAACGACTGACATGGGTGTTGCCATGGCAACAAATACACAGTTATAGTGTCTGTATCGGAGTGATGTACCAAGTTAGGTATCGATAAAATACCTTGAAAATGCAAAGAGGTGCAATATAAATTACTGGTTTGAATATTATTTAAATTACGTAGGTCTGTATATTATGATCTTGATTTTAATAAAGGTTTTGATAAGTTTAATAGGTTTAATATATATTGAGTCTTGTTGTATAATTTTTTTATTATACTTAATAATTACATTTGTTCATTTATTTATTACGGGTTTCCGAAAGATCCGAGAGTAAGGGAATTATGGATATTGTTTTGTAACAACAGACGTTTGACAATGTTAACATCAATCTTGGATGTTGTTTACTTGTTTTATACAAAATTATATGTATCTGCCTTAATGATAAAAAAATCAATTGGATACGTTGAATTTACCGTCCAAAACGTAAGATAGGTAGAAACTGACGTTCCACTTAATGGGAACATGTTGCAACTCATTGAATCTACGACGCGACGTTCCTAGGTCTGGTTATCGATGTCTAAACTACAGTAGAGCCTGACTGACTGAGTGACGTATTTGTAGCGAGTAATTTCAGTTCTGCTACAAATACGTCAGCCATTACATAAAATAAATAGCAAGTAAATAAATTAAGCATTTGAGTAGCTGTATTAAAATATTTTATTGTACCCGGCTTCCACAGTACAATTTGAATAACTTACAGCATTCTGCTGTGGGATAAATGTGCTGATATAAATGTCCCATTTTCGTTTTATAAAAGCGAGCCGTTAGATATATAGTATAAACTTGCCCCAGATATATAGACCGTTTTCATTCAATTGTAAGGTACGGGTACTTGGAGACTATAGTGTTACTTAGACTTAGTTGAGTTAATTATTTCATTACTTTACTATTTTATTTTTATAAAATCGATGTTGTACTCGTAGTGCCCTTGCCCTCATTTTATTCTCCATCGAGTTGATGCTACTATATCACTAGTGTTAACGAAAGTGACGAAAGTTCATTCAAATGTTTATTTTTATGGGGTAGGTATTTATTATACATACAGAGTGTAATATTTATATGGGCAGCATGGAAAAGTCTGAAGCTATAAGACATACAAAGATCTGTTCTTAGTAACCATGTAATCGATTGTAGTAAAAATAGAAAACTGAATTATGACGCTATAGATATACCCTGTATACAGACTCTTCGATTTTATTTAGTTGTTTAGATTTATATGATGTATAGGTTTGATATAATACCTACCCTAAGTTACAAATAGCAAATAAAGTCACACTTTTATAAAAAACATCCACCTTGGTATCATTTTTGAAACCTGATTTTAATAGTCGATTTTGTCAAATTTATCGATAAAATGTATCGACACTGTTACATCAATAGTGGGCGGTAACTTTTGGTAGTGTCATTATAGTGTTATGATATAAAATGTATATGTATGTGTTTGTGAAAATGTTAATGTGTTATTCTTATTGTCATGTGTGAGTTTCGTAGTGGCACCCGATTGGGTTTGAGCGTCTGAGAATGTGTGCGTGTCGATGACCCCCCCGCACCAAACATGCTAGACTTTTATGTATCGGGTAAATGCATAATGCCTTGTCCCGTCGTATACGGCGACAGCGTATACGACGACCGCGTTGGTCTATGCCTATTACACGTTGAACAGGTGCATTGTCACCTCATAGTTTCTGCGACCCTATCCGTGAAGGTCAACTTAAGGATCACGTTTTTATAATTAATTGAAGATATCAAATCAGAAATTTCAACAATAATAGATATACCTTAGTGCAAAGAGAGAAAAAGAAAAATTAAGAGGGCTTTAGACGTAGAGTTAGGGCAAATAAAAGATGGATGGAATACGTGAAATAGGATATGACAAGGAAACGAGAGACTGAGGCGACGACTTCTGACAGGGATGCGTGGAGGGAGGAGACAGACAAACAGACAGGCAAAGAGCAGGTAGATGACGATGAATAGATAAATATTTATGGTAGTAAATGATAAGATACTGAAAAAAATCAGATAAACCGATTTATATACTAATTTAAAAAAAAAATAAACATTATACTAGTATATAGGATGAAAAAACATTTTTTAATCATTTGACCTGATAATCATGAATGCATAAGACCACGCTCTTAGGAGTGTGTGCCCTGTGCTTCACTGGCAGATAGGTGATGGAATGTGTTCCCGTGGGAATTGGAGTCTAGGAAATCATTCCACGCGGACGAAGACGTGGGATTAACCAGATGTACTGAGGTAGGCAATGTGCTCGTCTCAGTACAATATGCTGAGTGTCATCCTTCATATTGTGCGTCGCTATTTTTACAAGTTAGGTACTGTACGTGGGTACGTGTGAGTGAATTAAATAATATGTTGTAAAAACGCGGCACGTGCTTGCCACGTATTTCCTGCCACATACGTTACTCATAAGTGTAAACCAAACCACACTGTCAGTTATTGTGACACGACCATGTCCCTTTCGTTAATGTGGCCGTCGTGACCACAGATAAGTTATATTTTTCTTTGTGTAACGTTGAGTAAAGTTGTGATGCAACAATAAAAAAAATTCTTTCTTTTTTTTCTTTCTTTAACTAGTCCGGAAAATGAAAAAGAACACATTAGTCGTTGTAAACAGCTAATAACTTATACCTTGCACCACACATGCGTCACTGTTCCTCACAGCGACCAGTGAAATTCATTAGCACCTGTTATATGAACTCCTGCCTCGTTATAATAATTATGATACACTTTTACTACCGCCGCCGCCGCCGCATGACTTACAACCATTAATACAGATAAACACAATTACGCAATATTATATCATGTTATGTTGCTTTGAAGTTGTGTGTACCAACATGCTTTTGTACATTGTCTGGGCTGAGAATTTAGAGATTTCTCATTTATACTCTATATTATTTACTCTTTACTGCCTACTAATATTAAACTTTCACGATTTTCTGAATAACTGTTCTCTGAAAGGGACTTAATCGGTGTATTAACAAAGGCTTACAAAGGTACGCTACTGTATGATGGTTTCCCGACGTTTTGATTGGATTGCACCAACCGAGGTGACCTCTTCATATAACAATTACTTATCTATATTATTCTATCTATCTATATAAATAAAAATGAATCGCCGTTCGTTTGTCTGACTAAAACTCTGGAACGGCTGGACCAATTTAGCTCATTTTTGTCTTGACATATTCCTAAAAGTTCAGGGAAGGTTTAAAAGGCGGTACGAAGTTCACAGGGACAGCTAGTAATGTAATGTTATATTGAAAGAATATTAAGATCTACTTTAAAACAAGCAATACTAAGAAAAATAGGTACCTAACTTCGTGTAACTTTAGCGAAATTTTTGTCAAAATCGCTACCTTATCTAACTTCACGTTATACGTAGGTATTTTACTTATGTAAAAAAAGGAAAGTGGGTGGCTGAATTATTTTGGATTTTTGAATGCGAAAGTTAGACTTCGTTATTTGCAAAGACACGCACGACGTCACGCCATCCGGAGGGTTCGACAGAGGCGTTCAACCAATTATCACTAATACGTTTCGTTGATATATCATTGAGTGATAATCGAGAATTTATAATTTAGATTAGGTATAAAATATGTAGGTACCTTCTTCCAATATTACCAAAAGATCACGTAAAAGTCGTCCACGTCACAGCTTAATGGAAAGGTTCCCAGAATGCTGGCTGCGTTACCACGTTGGATGGCGATATATAGGTTTTCTTTGTGCCAGGAAGTAACTAGCCTTCTGGTCCTGAGAAGCATTGACCCTTGAAGATGCCTTACGTTGTTTCTAAGTACATAAGTATAAACTAGTAGGTATTTTAATTATACTTCTTCACTGTACCTACTGGTAGTCAAAATACCGGGTCAAATGCGGGTCGGGCCACGCATAGAATAGGGTGTCGTAGTCACCCATATAAGCATCTATAACTCCTGGACAAACAAAGTTGTCTAAATCGTTATCTATAGTTTTCCTTGAAAGTTCATTACATGGACTACCATCATAAATATTTTCAGATTTTTCGAGCGAGCCGTTAGATGGGGGGGGGGGGGAGGGGGCTCTGTTTTACTAAAAAATCTCATCAAATGAGAAACCTTTCAATATTTTTAAAATAACAATCTAAACCTACACTCCGGGGTAGACCAAAGAAAAAAAACATATTTTTCATAATTTTATTTTAGCACTTTTTTAACGTAGTAAATACACACATAAATCATGTTTCTAGCGCTCACGTCAGACGTTCAGACAGACATGACGAAACTATAAGGTTTCCGAGATATGAACTACGGAACCCGAAACATGGACCCGTAACCATGATTTTTGCTACAGGGCCGAAACGTCGGGAACTACAAAGGTATTTATATCTAATCAGAATCGCGTAAATGACCCGGTTTCTTAAGTTTACGATTGAATATGGAACTGTAATGTAAATTATCGTGTCTGCCAAATAATTACACTCTATTAGGTAGCACAATGTGTTGTGATCATGCGTACATCTATGGCAGTCGTTAAGGGTAGTTGGAGCCCTAAATCAAAAATCCGACTGTTTTAACTACAGAACTTCAATATTGCCCATGGGTTGTGGAGGTCAGATGGCAGTCGAATCACGTGAAATATCGAAGTTCAGCCAAATCGCAGTTAGACTGGAAAGCCTCAACTACGTTGGGAAAAGGCTGCCGAAGACTTGCAGCTAGTAAGTTAAAATTCCTCCTCTCTCCAGACAAACATTGTGCTGTGCCCGACAGGGTCCATAATTGTAACTTTACCTATTTTAACATCTGTACCACATTATGGAAGCAATTAATGTATTGAGTATTGAGTATTGACTGTGTGTCGAAAGACCTCATCTATGGGAATTTTAACATTCGCTAGGGAAATAGCTGTATTTATGTACCTACTAGTGGTCGCCCGCGACTGCGTCCGCGTGGTAATTTGGATTTTTTTCCGTTCCCGTCGCGCCACGTCATATTTTGAACAATTCACACAATATCCTTATAAATTGTAGCCTATGTGTTATTCTGATGTATAAGCTATATTATTGTAAAGTTTCATTAAAATCCATTCAGTAGTTTTTACGTGAAAGAGTAACAAACATCCATCCATCCATACATACTCGTACATACTCACAAACTTTCGCGTTTATAATATTAGTAGGATGTATGAGATGGGATATCTGTATACGTACAGTATTAAGTATCTTTGACGTAGTTTACATAATCAACACTTAAGTTACTCTCGTATTTTGTTAATAGTCCTCCAATAGGAACCTTTAAAATATAAATATAGGTACATATTTACATTTTAGAATCAACAAATTAAAAGCCTTGTTCGTTTTAATGCAAAAGAAATGTTTAGAAGTAAACAAATACACTTGAGAATGATTACATAAGAACATACATAAATCACCTAACTCGTACTTATTTCTGAGTAAGTAATCAAAGCAAATCTCAAAAAAAAAAAAATATTCCACTGTTCGACTATAGGGCGACCACTAGTTATAATTTAACGCTACCCCTTCCAGTGTGTTCCCATTTCATTTGGTCCCATTCCGATTGTCCCATCAGAATAGCATTAAGCTGAGAGGAGGCCTAATTTGTGCATTGGGATGACACTTGATGGCTTTACCGGCGCTGACGTATGGGTGCCCAATTCCCACTATTTTATATTATACTAGTGGTCGCCCGCGTGGTAATTTGGATTTTTTCCCGCTCCCGTCGCGCCGCGTCATATTTTGAACAATTCGACAATATCTTTATAAATTGTAGCCTATATGTTATTCTGATGTATAAGCTATATTATTGTAAAGTTTCATTAAAATCCATTCAGTAGTTTTTACGTGAAAGAGTAACAAACATCCATCCATCCATACATACATACATACTTACATACTTACATACTCACAAACTTTCGCGTTTATAATATTAGTAGGATCTATCGTTTTGTGTTTGCCTCCTTTTTGTTCTGTGCGGAATTATGTACCTACCTTGTATGTGTCATTCTGTGTAAAAATTAAACATTTTTCTTTCTTTCTTTTCTTTCTATTTCCGATTTTGTATCCATTTTTTACATATATTTTCCACTCTACCTAACTAAACAGTTCCCGGCAACGGCAATAGGCTTGCCCAATAACGTGGGATCAACAAAATCATTGGCAAAACCTCTTCCTATCCCTCGGGGTTATATCCGTGATTCTATGTATAGGTATTAACAAGATAGGAATGTCACCGAAAGTAATGCCTCACAATCGACTCATGCGCATGTCGTGTGTCACATCTTGTGACGTAATCTCTTGTATTGTTGTACTGTCACTGGCCAGTTCGTCTCGAACACACTGACACACATACGTGGTCATTGAGGTTAACAGTACTAACAACTACTTAGGTAAACAACTGGTAGGGCACACAAGACAATAAAGCACGAGTGTGGGTCAGCAGGTGCAATACTCGTAGAAGTTAATAAAAGTTTTTGCGTACAACATTTCGTGGTGTTTTACACCGGGTTCATGCATTTCCGGTGACATATACTTTACATCGGAAACTAGGTATGCAATGCATTATGCCGTTGCAATAATTAAGCTGAGTTTGTCGATCCGGGTCGAACTCCTAAACGACTGGACCGATCTTTATGAATTCAGATATATGCACTCACGGTGATGGTCACTATGACCGTGCCAAATTTCAAAAAGATCGGTCCAGTCGTTTAGGAGGAGTTCGATCACGAACGAAATACACGAGTCACCTAAGAAAGAGTATCCAATAAGGTAATTTTAAAACTGTAAGTAAAATTATTTCCATTCATATAATTCATCTCATTCTATTATTATGAGTCTGGCAACACTGAGGAACTAGATGAGGAAACAGTTGCAACATTACACAAAGGTCAGAAGATGATACGTGATGCGCGCATACCGAGCTGCGAATACGCAGTCGCAATAAAACTGCACGAAGCTTACCCAACCATACATTTATATACAAATTAAGCATGATATATTATGATTACCTAATGTAACACATTTGGTCTATATGATACATAGATAACCTCCTAATAGATTCCGCATGCAGGGCAACAAACGCGCGCCACTCATACTTGATTTCGCAAGCATATAAAGCTATGCCTAAAATCACGACGTCAGTGACAACCAACCTCGCGACCTATGACCACATGCGATTATATAATTTAAAAAAAATGTTTTTGTGAGCATTTTACTTTTTAAATTTTTTTTTTTTTTTTTTTTTTTTTTTTATATTTGGTTCGCCAAATTGACGCCGCCCGCCTGGTGGTAAGTCGTGACGACGTCTAGCGATTGTGGGCCACTCTCACAGCACACATTACTATTGAGAGTGGCCCTCAACTTGACGACCTACTGATGTGCCTCTTCACGCTCCGCTTAAAGAACCCAGGATTATATGTGGGAGGAAACACGTGCACAGGCAGGGCGTTCCAGGCCACTATCGTTCGGCAGAGAAACGAACGTTTAAAACGTTCGGTTCTCGCGAACATGCTATCCACTGTGTGGGGGTGGCATCTCTGCCCGGCACGAGTCGTTCGGGATCGGAAGGAAGAGGGTGGGATCAGATTGAAGAGCTCTTCAGAACACTCGCCGTGGTAAATACGGTAGAATGCGGCCAAGGAAGCTATTGTTCGGCGCTGAGCTAGCGGCTCAAGGCTTCCCGTTACCTCCGGACAACCAATAATACGGATAGCCCGTCGCTGCATAGCGTCGAGAGCGTCCAGCAAATACTTCGCGGAGCCGTCCCAGAGGTGAGAGCAGTATTCGACGCAGGGTCTAATCTGCGTCTTGTACAGCAGACACCTCTGGTCCGGTGTAAAGAATCTCTTTACCTTATTCAGTATTCCTAGTTTCCGCGAAGCTAGCCCTATACATCTTTCGATGTAGTTTTTATTATTGAGCTCTCGACGAACGTCTATGCCAAGGATATCAAGGTTGTCCTTCATTGGTAATAATGCATTCTGAAGAGAGGGTAGGGGAAGGAAAGGGGATTTCTTCGCAGTAAATGCACACGCCTGTGTTTTGCGGGCATTGAACTCGACCAGGTTCTCGGTACCCCATTGAGAGATACTGTCGAGGTTACGGTCGAGATCAGCCACGAGTCGTCGTCTCTCCTCCTCAATCTCAGATCGCCCCGCCGTCGGACGAACCGAGTAACTCCCGTGCAGTGTGCTGTCATCTGCATAGCAATGAATGTTCCCGAGGGATAGCATATCATTGATATGCAGAAGAAAGAGAGTTGGTGATAGTACGGACCCCTGTGGTACCCCGGCATTCACTTGCAAGAAGCGAGAAGCCTGGCCATCGCAGAGGACCCGCACTCGGCGCTCGTTTAAAAAGCTGGCAATCCAGCTGCACAGTTGAGGAGGTAGACCATATGCCGGAAGCTTGGAAAGGAGCGAAGCATGCCAGACCCTATCGAAGGCTTTGGCGATGTCCAGGCTAATAGCCAAGGACTCGCCGTGCCTTTCCATAGCCCCACCCCAGACATGCGTTACGAATGCCAGAAGATCACCCGTTGATCGCTTTGGCCTGAAGCCGTATTGTCGATCATTGATTAGCGAGTGATCCTCTAGGAATTGCATGAGCTGCTTATTTATAAGGAGCTCAAGCACCTTGCAAATGACTGAGGTGACAGCTATGGGTCGATAGTTGCCTGGATCGGACCGATCCCCTTTCTTGGGGATCGGTTGTACGTTCGCCTCCTTCCAGACCTCCGGCACGAGCCCTGAAGAGTATGACAGGCGGTACAGACGCGTTAATACTGGAGACAACTCAGCTGCACATTTTCGTAGCACCACCGCCGGAATGCCGTCAGGGCCACTGGCTTTCCGCGTGTCGAGTGACCGCAGCACTGCCCGTACATCACATTGCCTGATAACAATATCAGGCATTGTGTGGCCACAGTTGGCGATGGCGGGGGGCTGCAGGCCACGGTCGTCGACCCGGGAATTAGCCGCAAAGAGGTCTGCGAGCATATCCGCTTTCTCTTGGGCTTTGTGAGCCAGTGTTCCATCTGGGTAACGCAGCGGTGGCAGCGAGGGCTGACAAAAGTTAGATTGCACGGCTTTGGCCAGTTGCCAGAATCCACGGCTGCCCGTGGGATGGGAAGTGAGCTCCTGACCAAGCCGCGCGACGCGCTGGGCATCCGCTCTCTTAAAGGCCCTCTTACTCGACTTTGTGGCCCGGTTGTACGCTGCTTTGAGGTGGCCCACGTTTGGGTCGCGCACAGCCCGGGCCCTGATCCAGGCGCGATATGCCGACTGTTTTTGTCGAACAGCTTTGGCACAATCTCGCCCGAACCAGGGACGGGCTCTGCGGCTTCCTGTTTCGTAAAATGGTGTGGCAAGTCGGCGAAGACATCAAATTACCAAAAAGATGGCATTACATTTCACCGGTAAGTAAATTAGACATAAATGTAAATATAAATTGACTAGGCACCGGAGTTCAATTTATTCTGGTTGGTAATAGAACATAAACACAAACAATTTCGAACCCGTTGATGTCTTTTTGAAATTACTCTTTCACTCATTAGCCAAATTATAATAGCTATCCTTTTCTAACAATACATTACAATAGCACTTGAATCGATAGTGATGGGATATCGGTATGATATTGTACGTCATCGATATTTTGCAGTATTATTGCCGTAGGTGCTTTAAAAAGTAGTACCTATAAATAAGCAACATGTTGTCGCCTGCTACTGCGCCCGCTTGAATTTCGGTAAGCTGCGATTTATTTGCGACCAATTTGTGCGTTGGCATTATTTAAATTTTTTTTCGCAGCTAATGTGATTTAGTATTAGCAATGTAACTGAGATATATATTATTTTATAGGTTTCCTGGATGCCCCGAGGAAAAAGAAATGGGTAGATGCAACATCTCGTGGGGAGAGTTGGTTTCCCACCAATAACAACGTAAAATATTAAGAAAGAAATTATAGTCCCGCCGATGACATCAGTTTTTGTGATCTATTTTTAATTTCTTTCTTAATATAAATTATATTATTTTACATCTACTGAATAAAAATATAAAATTATAATGTATCATCATCAGAGATGGGGGCCTCGTGGCTTAGTGGTAACCGTGTATATTAACACATTGCTAAGGTTAAGAAACATCTAACCAGGTCGGTCTTAGGATCGGTGACCATTTTTTTAGAAATTGAGACCTCCGTGCCTCTGGGAGCACGTTAACCCGTCGGTCCCGGTTATTATACGAAAATCTATGGCAGTCGTTACGGGTATTTGGGGCCCTAAATCAAAATCCAACTGGTCTAACTACAGAGCTTTGATATCGCCCATAGTTTGTGGAGGTCAGAATGATGGCAGTCGCTCCACGGAAAATATTAAAGTTCAGCTGCATCGCAGTTACACTGGAAAGCTGATCCTGAGTTGGGAAAAGGCTCGGTAGATGTGCAATCATCAGAGATCGGAATAGGTAGAAAATTTTTACTTAAAGTTTGAGGAAATAGGAACTGAGAGGTAATAATACCTGTCCCTCTTGATTAAGTCCCGATACCTATTCCTATAAAAATTATAATAATAAATAAAAGAAAAATATTTTTTTTATTTATTATTATAATTTTTTATAAATGTATTTAAAAATGTATAAAATAAGAATATAAAGGAATAAACGATATAATAAAATTATAAAAATATAATTATAATATACGATTACCTATCAACATTTTATCGATACATTTTCATCCCTATCCATCTCTAGTATTCGGTGCATTCGAAGATTGACCTTGAAACAGCCAATCATAGCGCACTTACATGTTTCCCCGCGCGCCCCTCACATTCCGCCAAAACAGGTGAACTCGGTAAGGAACAAAATTACAGTAATGCGGAATCTATTAGGAGGTTATCTATGATATGATATGATTAGATGGTATTCCAAAATAGGGGGTCGTTTGTGATTACTCTTTTATCTTTGCCTTAACATAGTGTAAAATAAAGAAGCTAGTGCAGTACGCTTAGATCTTTAAAACTAACCGCTGTGTTTGTAGGCAACTCAAGAATTTATTTATAAAAAAACTACCTATAATAATTTTGTGATTTCAGCAATCCTACTAATATTATAAACGCGAAAGTTTGTGAGTATGTAAGTATGTATGTATGGATGGATGGATGTTTGTTACTCTTTCACGTAAAAACTACTGAATGGATTTTAATGAAACTTTACAATAATATAGCTTATACATCAGAATTACACATAGGATACAATTTATAAAGATATTGTGTGAATTGTTCAAAATATGACGTGGCGCGACGGGAACGGGAAAAAGTCGCGGGCGACCACTAGTATAATATAAAGCAATATAAATGCCTTTCAGAGCCTCCTATCCGTTTCCTTAACCATTTCCTTAATAATTCCTTTCCTGATATACCACAGCGAACTTTTAAAGTTCTGTGAATTGTAAGAACAGGTCTTAACGAACAGTCCCGGCCTCACATAGGGGTCACATGTTACTGGGATAAAAGTATCCTATGAGCCAATTTAGGAAATAGTCTATCTAAGTACTAAAATTCATTCAAATCTGTCCAAGATTTAACACTTGGTTGAGAAACAAATATCCTTTTATAGTCCAAAGCTTATGAACTCTCATTTGATGTGAATGTAATTACAAGTATAACAGTGTACGAGTATTATTAACGAGGTGAATGGACTGTTCGCTTATAAGATAACCTTGTAATGATTGATAGCTTACTATATAGTTCATGCACACAACTTCGGTCTCATACAAATTAATTAATCTATACACAGAATAAAATAGGATGTTATAACTTTTAAACATTTATTATTTACTAGTGGTCGCCCGCGACTTCGTCCGCGTGATTATTGTTATCGTGTATCTTTATAAATTGTAGCCTATGTGTTATTCTGATGTATAAGCTAAGTATATTATTGTAAAGTTTCATCAAAATCCGTTCAGTAGTTTTTACGTGAAAGAGTAACAAACATCCATGCTTACAAACTTTCGCATTTACAATATTAGTAGGATTATTTCAACAATACATCCATCCTTACAGGGCAACCCCCAATTCAATGGAAGTAAAACAATACCTCTAACTTATATCTATTATATTAAAAATGAACTAACTATACATTAACACTATTCAATAAATAACACATGGCCTATATGAATTCACTCCACGAACACGAGAATAAATCAATCGATTCAGATACCATGTTAAGCGCCCGCAACGCACGATTCAGCGGCGCGAGGTGCAGCGGGTTGACGCGAGCTGCTGGAATCTCTAATAGCGGTGTCCGTCTCCGTCGTCGTATGTAGTCGTTAGGGATACAGAGACGTATCTCCTGTAGTACCGTCTGATTATTTGTTTGTCCCCTCATGATATTAAGCACATACGTCGCTTTCCGTAGTACCACCGCCGGAATGCCGTCAGGGCCACTGGCTTTCCGCGTGTCGAGTGATCGCAGCACTACCCGTACATCGCATTGCCTGAGTACAATGTTAGGCATAGTGTGGCCACAGTTGGCGATGGCGGGAGGCTGCAGGCCACGGTCGTCGATCCGGGAATTAGCCGCAAAGAGGTCTGCGAGCATATCCGCTGTAATATTCCATCCCTAAACTGATCCCGCCAGCAATCGCAGAAGCGCTATCCGAGGAAGCCTTTCCTACAAAGCAGCGCTGGCTCTAGGGGACGGACGCATAATAATCGCGTAGACCGTCCCAATCCGCTGACGAGTAGTGCCATAGTCGTCGTGACATTTGTACAGCACGTGCAGGAGGTGATACCTTCATGCCAGCGTGAACAACACAGTGGTCGGAACTACCCAATGGGGCTCCTACCGAAAGACTGTACTGGGCTGGGCGACTCGTCAGCAGTAAATCCAGCAGAGCGGGCGCGTGATCTGACCTGTCTGGTATCCGGGTGATCCCGCATACCATCTGGGTCAGACCGTGGGAGAGCAGTGGGAGCGCATGATCAGTCATGATCAGTCTTGAGGGACCCCAGCCATTCAATGTGATGGCCATTGAAGTCCCCCAGAAATACTAGGTCAGCGTTCGGGAACCGCACCTGCGCTTCATCACCTCAAGCCTTTCATAACCCACCATACCCATACAATATGCGTTTCTATTTTGCTGCTTGATGTTTCAACCAGGTGTCAACGGTTGTGGTCATAAGCTTTTGTTTTAATGCGACCCTATCGTCCATTGCCTGTCGCCCCGGGTACGCCTGTACTTACCTAAATTTCCAACAGCCGCACTGCATTCCGGACACTTATTTACAAAAGGCTGCCGTCTGTTAAAAGATAAAAGATATTATAATATTAAATAATTTCTTATGCAGTTGAGCGATGCAGAGTCTAAATGACCCTTTACAAGTTCAATGACTCGACTTACCTTGACACAGATCTCGATACTTTTCGATTGTAATCGAGTTAAGTAGTTGCAATTTAAATTGACCAGTGATTGGGGGCGGTAGACCGTATGTTACAATCTGTTAATGAAATTAGCAATGTATTCAGAGTTGATAAAGTTAAATTTAGCTTGGAGTATCTCGACAAACAACTGGGCTATGTGAAGGTATATTTTGCTCTTAATGCAACCAGTTGTAATGCGGCATCGCAAATTGCTGTTATGAAACGTCTATAAAATTTGTAAGCAATACACTTTTTACGTCGGCACCGTAAGTATAAGTCTTCTTTTGTTTAGTATTTATTTAATCCTTAAACGGGCACGAGGATGTGTAAGGCTTAGTTAAAAAGGAAGAAATGATTTATAGAAATATGATACCAGAGAACCCAAAAATCTTACTAAAAAAATAGGGGGTGGAGAGAAAATGCTGTTTTTGCGGTGGGAAATTATTTCCCGTTGCCCGATAAGCGCTGTGAATAAAACTTAAAAGTGGGAAAATAATTCCCCTTGTCCATTTAATGTTACAGACTTTTCAAAAGAACATAATACTAGTGTTTACCGTGGGTTTGCTTGGACCATTTTTTTTATATTTAAATTAAAAAAATATTAAAGTAAAAGTTCTCATTAATCACGTATTTGTTTCTTATTTCACACAAATAAGAAACAAATACGTGATTAAAGAGAACTTTTATTAGGTATCGCATAAAAATGTTAAGGGTCCATCATAGGAATTTTATCCATGGTCCTATCTATATCCAAGTATTTTAGATACAAGGTCTACAATGATTAGCTTTATGTGACAGCGGACTGACCAGTAGGTTTAGGTACTATTGCATCTGGATGTAACCATCAGATCAACATTTAGCAGCCGTTCTCTTTGGTGTTAGATTCGGACACATTCCATCAGGATATGTTGAACATCCTTATTTTCTCTATTTTCTCCTCTAAAATAGATCAAAAGCTGAAAATAACTAGAGAAGGTTCTCAATTGGATCTTTCGCCTGGGTAAACTGATTTTATTTTTGAAACGAAGTTCTCTAACGCGACTTACGGGTAGTGCGATTTAGTCAAAATCGTCACGTTACGCTTATCAGTGATTCCCAACAGGGTGGTCCGTTTTTTTTTTTTCCCCTGTGGTCCCATTTCAATTTCGTCTCATTCTGACAATTATTTGGTAGCGGCAGACGCCGAAAAAGTGCTTAGAAATGAAAATGACTGTCCAATCAGTAAAAATGTGATTTCCTCAATACAAATTTGTACTTTTTGTAAAACTTGGACCAAAAGGCGTCGAGTGGTAAGAAAACAAAATTTGTGCGGTTGGGCTATTAATTGTTATAAACAAATTAATTTGTTAACTGATAAAAGCTGGTTTTTATATTGGAAAAAAAATAGAACACTTTTTACTTTGTGATTTTTTCGAAAAAATGCGTTTTAAAGAAGTTAAAATCATTTTAAAGCGCAAAAATGGTCACATTCAACATTTTTTATCTCGGCGAGTTTTGATCGAATTCAAAAAAATCCTACTGCAGAATACTTATCAGATCTTAAGCTTCAACTGACTATTTTTCAAAATTAGAATATACTCAAGGAAATGGCACACAAATATGTATTATAGTTTATACAAGTAGATATGTAGTTGTTTCTCATTTTAATTAAATCGGTGCTACATTGGCAATTACTTCTGTGATTTCAGAGTTAGTTAGCGGTAGATATCGTTGGACTTGGATGGTGAAACTTTAAGTTATTTATGTGTCATGAGAATGAGAACTAAACCCATGCTTTTTGTAACAACTTGTCTCATGGTCTAGTTAAGTAATATCTGTACAATTATTGATCATTGTTATTACTTTTGTTACGTGATTCTCTGCGAAACAAGTGTGTTTCTTAAATTAATTACAATTTATAAAGTAATCTTGTAGTTAATTTTTATATTTATGTGGTAGGAGCGTTACCTAATATTAAATTGTACAGTCTACACCGTAGCTATGAATGACAGACTGTAGGCTCACAATCATTATTCGTAGCTGCAAGTCGTATTTCGCTATGATGCTTGGCCTTAAGGTGGCCCTTGTAAAGTCCGAAGCACTCTTCTTCCATGGGACTCAGATGAAACCCGGCGGGATATCAAGATTAGATTGTGTTGAAAATTGCAAGCGGGAATACCTTACAGGATTCCCTTCAAGTCTAGATGTACTTATTAAAATAAAAATAAAATAAAATAAAATAACGTTTATTATCTTTGAAATTTTCAGAAAATTATTTAGATTCGTCAGAAGTTGGTGTGACTCTACCGAGGGTTCCAAAATGCAACGAGACTGAGAAGAGCCCTCAAGAAACTCAGCTCGGCTTTTTTCAAAATATTTCATCTTAAATCTAATACAGAGTTATTTAGAAAGGAGCAATTCGTTACGTTGTTACAACCAGGCCGCCTTGTCATCTAAGAAATCATTAATACTATAATAAGCTTTATGGCACAATTTACTTTTTATTAGTTTTTTAAATTTATTGACAGATAAATTTGCTATTTCGGTTGGCAATGTATTGTACATTCGAATAAAGTTCCCCGCAAAAGAATTACTCACTTTATGAAGCCTAAATTTAGGAACAGCCAGTTTATCCTTATTTCTTAAGTTTAGATTATGATTATCACTATTTTTCACAAACTTACTTTTGTTCTTGTGGGTATACAATAAAATTTCATAAATATACTGTGAATACACTGTAAGGATGTTAATATGCTTAAACTTATCTCTTAATGACTCCCGAGACCCCATTCCATAGATAGTCCGGACAGCCCTCTTCTGCAACACAAAGATGCATTCAATATCGGCAGCGTTACCCCACAGTAGTATGCCATATGTCATGATACTGTGGAAGTAGCTGAAGTAGACAAGACGCGCCGTTTTAATGTCTGTAAGTTGTCGGATCTTTTTGACAGCATAGGCTGCTGAACTAAGCCTGGCCGAAATTTTCCCGATATGAGGCCCCCATTGCAATTTGGAGTCTAACGTTATGCCCAGAAAGACAGTGTCATCGACCAATTCTATTATATCATCCCTAACCTTAACACTGGTTTTAACAAGTCTTACATTAGGTAAGGTGAATCTTACACATTTAGTTTTATTTTCATTTAATAATAAATTATTAGGACAAAACCAGTGGACTATCCTAGAGAGGGCAATGTTTACATCGTCAAGTTCGCGCTGTCCACGTTTAACTTTAAATATTAAAGAAGTGTCATCAGCAAACAAAACTACCTCGTGGTCGTCTCTTATGAGGTGAGGGAGATCATTAATATATACTAGAAAAAGAAAAGGGCCCAAAATTGAACCCTGCGGTACCCCCAGTGCTACAGGAGAACCAGGTGACTGTTTACCATTGATCACTACTTTCTGGACCCTATCACTTAAGTAAGAATTGACGAAATTCAAGGCCGTCCCCCGGATTCCGTAATGATCAAGTTTCTTAATTAAAGTCTGGTGCTGAACGCAATCGAAGGCCTTAGATAAGTCACAGAATACACCATAAGCATCATATGACTCATCCCAGGCCCTGTATATACACTCTAATAATTTAATTCCGGCATCAGTGGTGGACCGACCACGAGTGAAACCGAATTGTTTTGTATGTAATAGTTTATTAACGTTAAAGTGATTTTGCATTTGATTGAGCATAATTTTTTCAAAAATTTTACTAAATGTAGGTAGTACAGAAATGGGACGGAAATTGGACGGATCTGAATTACTACCCGATTTAAACAGGGGAATTAATTTACTAGATTTCATAAAATCAGGGAACACACCACTATCAACACAATTATTAAATATTATTACTAGTTCAGGAGCAACCATTTCAATAAAAGAATTTACTAAATACACAGAGATGCCCCAGAGGTCAGCTGTTTTCTTGATATTTAAAGATTTAAAAGTTTTTAAGATAGTGTTTATGTTAACTTTACTGAATTTAAATATAACGTTACAACAAGGAACGTTTGCTTTTAACAAAGATTCTGCAATGGGGGTTGAAGAGCCTAGGGTTTTTGTCAAATCTACAGGAATTCGGGAGAAAAAAATTTCAAATTCGTTAGCGACCTCGAAGTCTGATGTAGTTATTTTACCATTTATATTAAGTTTAAAATGATTATCATTTAATTTTTGTTGACCTCTTTCCACGTTTATAATTTTCCAAGTAGATTTAACTTTGTCTGCACTATTGAGAATTTTATCACTTATATATTTTGATTTAGCTGATAAACAATCTGCTTTAAACTTTTTTGAATAAGTTTTAACATAATCTAGAAATTCAACTGATCTATTAAGCTGTCTTTCTGAGTATAGTTCATAAAGTTTTTGTCTACTTTTGTGTATACCCTCAGTGGCCCATTCACTGAAAGTAGGACTATCACTAATCATGACCTCCTTAGACTTGAATATGGAGTTGAACTCGTTGTAAAAAGAATCAAAAAATAATTTATACATTACATTTGGATCTAAGCCAGTGTCTAAGAATGGAATTTTATTGCAAAGTCCAACCCTCATACGTTCCAAGCGGTCACCAGTTATTGGTCTACATAATATTTTACGTTTTATAACTTTTTCTTTAGTGATTTTAAAAGATGCTATTTGCCCACAATGGTCTGAATCTAGCTTTTTTATAATACTTTTACTTTCTGGCAACATATCGCTGTATATATTATCCAGGCAAGTGGCTATTGTATTACAATATCTAGTAGGCTCCAAAAATAAGTTTGTAAGATTGTGTGATTTAAATAAATTTAAAATATTATAACTCATAGGCGTATTAACAAGTAAATCGACATTAAAATCACCACATACTATTAGGTACTTATTAGTTTTTCCAAGTTTACATAGAACTTTGTCAATAAGTTCCTCAAATGTACTAATAATATTATGTACTTCAGTATATACCTACTGTATCATAAGTAGATACTATGACCTATTCGCCTAAGGAATAATTATATTGACTTAACGTTGTCACTCAAGTTAGTCACGCCCCTTGACCAATCAAATAAATTAAATAAATTAGAAAGCGTACACAACTATATGGACGAGTCATTTGTCATAAATGACTAGCTGATCTCTACGGCTCTACCCGCGTAACATAGTTTCATCGTTTCCAATTCCCGTGGGAATATTACCGTGATTAAAAGTATCCTATGTTACTCAAGGACAATGTAGCTACATATTCATCAAAGAGTTTTCAAATTTGGTTCAGGAGTTACGTGTCTATTCAATTCAAACAAATAAACTATCAAACCTTTCCTCTTTAGGTATACAATAAAAAGTTTGCTTTAACGTCAAAGTAGTTACACTGATAAGTCACTATATTGTAAACGCGAACAGACTATAACTAGTAGTTGCCTCGAGCTTCCCACGGGTAGAACAGGAGACCTCGCGAGGCACAGTGGGTATCAGTACCGTGATTAATTATTATAAACATTATTTGGAATTGTTGCTCTCAATCAAAAAAGGAGGGAAATAATTGTGTTAAATTAACGTCACTTATGCCAAGTTACATACAAATAAATCGACGAAAACAAAATTGTCCAGTATGATCTCGAAATGTTGACGCCTTGAACTTACAAAATGACAGTTCGCTCAATATCAACAAGGAGGAAGTGATATTGGACACCGTTGTGTGACCTCACCTGGTCATCGCAAGTTAACGAACCTAGTAAATCTTTAGCGTCATAATTATAATGATTAAAACCTTCATGTTCACCAACGATAAATTGCCGACACTTGCCGACACTCGCCAAAACTTCGTTTATTTTCGCAGAAATTGTCTTCCTGGTTTTATTGGCAATTATTTATTACCGTATTTTTGAGTATATTTGGTACCAATGGTCGATATTTTAGCAATTTATCATAGTTACCTTAAAGTTAGTTCTTTAAATGCTGTTAGATTGCTCTGACTTGACGTTGTAAGTCGCACCGTTCGATTCCAGCCCAAGACTATAGTTTTAACGATTTATTTTGTAAATTATTGGAGACTAGCTAATCATAGCGGGTCCGCTTTATCATTCTTGATTCCCATGGGATCACTACCGGGATAAAAAGTAGCCTAAGGGCCGGCGCTCACTGCCGGTATGGTACAGCAGATTGTGCTGCGGCATCCTTCGGCATGCCTGCATGCATCTCTTGCCACGCTCAATCAGTGTGAGAGACAAACAACGCGTGTGCGCCAGTGCGTCTTCTCCCTCCCTTGCCCCCGCGCACCGACCGGACTGCGCCCCATTAACCGAAATGACCGCTGCACAAGTTACAACCTTATTTCAACTGGATTAGCAATCATAATTCCGCGACACAAAGTGACCCATACGTCGCGCGAGATGCAATGGCGTGCCGTAGCATCCCGCGGCATGCCGGGGCGCGTCGCGTCATGCCACAGCATCCCGCGGCACGTCGTGGCATCGTGGTATCGAAATAAAGTAACATGAACTCTAAACTCATTGAAATAAGATTCAAAATAACTTGATTAGTAATAAAATCCTTTGCCATGCCATGCCGTGCCGTGCCGGCAGTGAGCGCTGGCCCTAAGTTACTGCGAAAGATCTTTTAAAATTGGTTGAGTAGTTACGGAGACTATTCAATTCTAACATACAAACAAGCAATCAAATCTTTCGTATTTATAACAAACTCAAACACAAAAATATTTATTAATATAGGTTATAAAATGACGCTTATTAAAGTCAACAAATAAGAATTAAATTTAAAATACGTTTTAGAAAAAAAAGTTAGTAAGCTTCATTGTCTTGAAAGTATACATATATTCATATTTATAAATAGTTTATTAGTTTCAAGGATTTCAAATATTTATTCATTTAGTCACAGACACTAATGAAAGTCGTTAGGAGTGAATCAACATGTATCAACATTTGCTGCCAGATTCGCAAGGTAACAGGTAGAGCCTGTGAGTAAGAATCTGGCGAGAAATCTCAAAGCCACTCTTTATCAATCAAAGTAATTACAAAAATTATTAAAAGCAACATACAACTTATTTATATATAACAGTAAAATATGTACTTTTCAACCACAACAATTAAACAAATATGTGCCTCGGTGGGGCAGTAGTATGAGTATGCTGCCGTCCCTGAGGTCGTAGGTTCGATTCCGGGTCGAATCAAATATTTATGTGATCCACAAATATTTGTTTCGGAGTTTGGGTGTCTTCTATGTATTATATGTATGTATTTAGAAATATATAAGTATGTTTATCAGTCGTCTAGATCCCATAACACAAGCTTATAAGCTTTTATTAAATTAATTTGGGCTAGATGACGTTGTGTGAGAATGTCCAAAAATACTATATCGATCTAAATAATCACTCATGGTGTAATACTCGTACTTAGATCTTTCCTAATAAATGACTCTTAACAGCATTTTTGAATACCTATAGTACTACTAGTATACTGTGTAATTTAATTTTAGTGAACTATTGTACAAATAATCGTAATGTATGTTTAATTAATATAAAGTATGTGTTTCCAGTGGAAGATGCGAGCGGCCGGTACACATCTATGTTCTACTGGGGTAACAACTACTGGACGGGCTCCGCGGAGCTGTGCGACATACTCAACGATGAACATGAGCCTACACGACCGGATAACAGTAAGTACATTTTATTATTAGAAGTAGTGATTCGCCCCGACTTTGCACGAGTATTACAGTAGACCACGCGAGCGCAGGGAGTATCGTTATCGTAAAGTATCGTATTAAACATTAACAACATTGTTTGGGGTTTTCAAATTGAAGAAAAGGTCAAAAGGCCGTAACCGGAGAGAATGCATAAGTTAGGGTTACCCGTAACCGGAGAGTATGCAAATATGTTTAAACTCATGTCATAAACTTCCAATTATGATTTATGAATACATAGTATTAGTTTAAGTATGTAATACATAATAACAGTGTAGAACTGCTTTGATAATGAAAGTGGAATATTGTGTGTACAAAGTACAAGTTGTTTTTCGTAAACATATGAAATTAAATAAAGTAGTGCATAAAACTCAACATTATTAAGTATTAGGACACTAGTAGGAAACTATAAATAAACTCGCCAAGGCTCATTTCTTTAAAACCAACTCGTATTCTATCTTATTGCAACAGTTTCATAAACTACTATTATGAAAGTTGAAAAAGCGAAAGATCTCTGCTTACTCCAACGGGAAAGAGGCGTGAATATACGTGGCATGGTACGTGTATGTATGATGTAAATATTAAAGAAGACATGTGGTAACACAAGTTGAGTAAGTATAACTTATGATGATCAACTTGATTATTCAATTATTTTTTTTATGTTATTTTTTTATATTGGGTTCGCCAAATTGACGCCGCCCGCCTGGTGGTAAGTCGTGACGACGTCTAGCGATTGTGGGTCACTCTCACAGCGCACAATACTATAGAGAGTGGCCCTCAACTTGACGACCTACTGATGTGCCTCTTCACGCTCCGCTTAAAGAACCCAGGGTTAGGAAGTAAACCTGCAGTTAGCCACTGAAGCGTGTCACTTATATCACTTACTTAGGTAGGTATACAATGTAACAAGCGGGCGAACGCGTTCCACCCTCTCTCTGTAGTGTTATAACAATCTATATATTTTGTATTTCAAAGCAATGAGTTTGCTTAAACTATTCTTAAAATGTTAAGAAAGAAATTATAAATAGATCACAAAAACTGATGTCATCGGCGGGATTCGAACCCACGGCCTTTCCCTAACAGGGGGACTGCTCTGCCAACTGAGCTACGATGACAATGGGTTCGAATCCCGCCGATGACATCAGTTTTTGTGATCTATTTATAATTTCTTTCTTAACATTATAACAATCTGTGTATACCTAATCTGGATATACTTTTCATCGCTAAAAAGGCGGCGAGAGAATGTAAATATTATGTATTTGTCTCGGTTACTTATCTTAATCCCAAATTTTAATAATTCCGAATATCATAATCCCGAAAACGTTTGGACATTTTTTCATAATCCCGTTTTTACAAATTCCGAAGTTTTGTTTGCCATATAATCGCAACTCCGAATTTCATTTGCCCATTTATTAATTTGTACGACTTTTTAGAATCCAGACGAATGAGTTCCAGACACACGAAACCTAAATGCACAAAATCCAGATGACCGTAATCCATATGCACGAAAGCCCAATTTTTAAAACACAAATTTTTGAAATACAGTTAATTGATATCCAGACAAACAATATCCAGATTTATAGAAATCAAGATTTGTTAATTTAAAATGAACGATAACCAGAAAAACTAAATCCATATTAAATAAATTATTAAATGTTTGCAATTTTGTTCGGTATTTTAGTCATCTGCCAACATAAATCAGTTTGTTTATTTAATATTTAATTTAATAACCTTAACCTATCTGTAATGGGCAAGTAAAACAATAGCGAGTCGGTTCTGGCATTGCAAGGGATTGCAGTTCTAACCTAACCTAACCTACTGAGTCGAATTTGACCTAGCTGTAATGGGCAAGTAAAACAATAGCGAGTCGGTTCTGGCACTCGCCGGCCACTGCCGCGGCACGCTCGGCTCGTGCGAGGGATTGCAGTTCTAATCTAACCTAACCTACTGAGTCGAATTTGACACAAACCTATTTGTAATAGGCAAATAATGCATGGGAAACACAATAATATTACGTATTTCAATAGTTTAGCTGGAACACGATTGTATGGGAACCAAATAAAAAGATTATGAAAATCTGGCAATAGTTTATCAGGAATATGATTGTATGGGAACCAAATAAAAAGATTATGAAAATTTGGTAGTAAATAGTTTATTTGGAAAATGTTACGATGGGAATCAAAAAAAGTATTCTGGTATAACTATATCTGGATTATGAGAATATGGGAAACTAAAATACTTTTTGAAAATTTGGCTTTAGTGCACCTGGAAATTGATTCATCTGGGAAATTAAAAAGGGAATTTTAAAAAGTTGTCATTCATTACATATTATATTTTATTTTATTTTATATTTCTACCAACCGTTTTCGGGATTTTAAGATTCGGGTAACAGAAATTCGAGATTTCAATAGGTTACCATTTGTCTCGCATAGTTACGCCGTCAGCACTGGACTGCCCGGAGGTGCTTGCTCTCGTTAACATCTATACACATACTCGTAGACACCATCTCCGCTCGAGCCCGTTGTTTGTTGTTACCTCTGTTGCCACCAACTACCGCCAAAACAGCTTCCTATACCGAGTGTGCGCCAATTACAATAAGGTTGTCCGTGGTTGTCCGGAACTAGATATTACGCATTCGATATATAAGACTTCTTTTAGGCGTAAATAAAATAAAATTACATTAACACTAGCAGGTAAATGTCATTAGACTATAGCTATCTTCGCAGGTTTTAAATTATGTCAAAATTATAGTCAATTTATGTTTTATGTCATATTGTCGTAGATAAGCTCTTTTGTTATAATATTACTTTGTCGCCACCTGTGGGGACTTATTAATGGCTCAATGTTACTCTATCTATCTATCTATCTAATCTTTATGTTACGTTCGTGTATTTAGCTGATAGTCTCCTAAAATCAAATAAATAAATACCGAGTTTCGGAGTTTGGGTGTCTTCTATGTATAATATGTATGTATTTAGAATATACATGGGGCACACTAAAAGTATTGCACTTCTAGCTAATCGGAATTATTTGAATTTCGAATGTTATATTTTTTTAAACTTTGCAACCTTCTTAGTAATAAAAAAAAACAATTGGCGGGAAATCATTTGTTAATTGTTTTTTATCACACATCAAAGTTCTACGTATGCAACGAAAATGGAATTAAGTCGAAAAGATTTTAGAGCGATGATTTTTTATGATTTTAAAAGTTCTCCCTCTCCGCAAGACTGTTCGCTCCTCCACCGCTCGTCTTCAAAATGCTTTTAGGAGAGAAGCACCTTGTTTGAGCACCGTAAGGCGATGGTTAGCTGAATTTGAGAGAGGTCGAGTTTCTTTACATGACGAATTTCGTGAAGGGCGGCTTTCAACTGCCGTCAACGAAAATAATGTGGCTACTATTAAGCGGTTAATTTAAGAAAACCCGCGGATTACCTATGAGACAATTCGAGGACTATTGGGGATTGGTATGAGTCAAATCCAGAAAATTTTACACGAAGAATAAAAGTTCGGAAACTTTGTTGTCGTTGGATCCCTCATGAACTGACAGCAGAGCAGAAGCGAGCTCGCGTGGAATGGTGCTCACAGATGCTACTGAAGTACGACCACGGACATTCTATTGCTGTTTATGACGTTGTCACAGGAGACGAAACGTGGATTTATTGTTTTGAACCCGAAAAAAAACAGCAATCTTGTGAATGGGTGTTTGAAAATGAGAACAAGCCAACTGAGGCAGGCGAGAAACGTTGGTAAAAAAATTATCGCGTTTTTTATCTCAGCTACGGGTCCCATCTGTACAATTCCACTTGAAGATCAAAAGGGTGTTAATGCCGAGTGGTATTCTACCATTAGTTTACCCAGGGTGTTAGAAAAAGTTCGCGAAAGACGACCCAAAAACCGCGTTCTCCTACATCATGACAACGCTTCTTCACACACGGCCAATAAAACAAAGTCATTTTTAGCTTCCGAAAAAGTACAACTCGTTACCCATCCTGCGCATAGCCCCGACCTAGCACCCTGTGATTTCTGTATTTTACCCAAAATTAAAGATTTGATGAGAGGTTTCACTTTTACCAACTCCGAAGAGGCAGTGATAGCGTTCAATCAGCACGTAGAAAATATGCCTTCAGATCTGTGGTCCTCCTGTTTTAAAAAATGGTTCGATCGCATGAAAAAATGTTTAAAATGTAAAGGAAAGTATTTTGAAAAGCAATAAACATAATATTTTGGTTTTAACATGTTGTTTTTTTAAGTTACGCAAAACTTATAGTGTGACCTACTATAAGTATGTTTATCAGTCATCTAGATACCATAGCACATGCTGATATTATCTTAAATGTAAACAATTAATTTATAATTATGTTGTAAAAACGCGGCACGTGCTTGCCACTTGCCACGTACTTCCTGCCACACATACGTCACTCATAAGTGTCAAACCAAACCACACTGTTGTGACAGTTATTGTGACACCGTGAACGTGTCATTTATGTCAATTTTACGTCTGTGGGCGTCGTGACCACAGATAAGTTATGTTTTTCTTTGTGTAACGTTTAGTGTAAAGTTGTGATGGAACAATAAAAAATATTCTTTATTTCTACGTTCTTCTTTCTTAATTTGGGCTAGATAACGTTGTGTGCGAATGTCCAAAAATATTTATTTATTTACCGACTTATTTTCTATTCTATTCAGAGAAGTAAAGGTATAAAGTACCTTAGTAATTTTTTTTTGCTGTTTCGAGTATTATATATATATATATTGTAGTAAAATGAAGGTTTAATGGCAAAATAACAAATTTTATCTTTTTTATCGCCTACTCTTATTTTATATTTATAATTTTGTAAAATAATATTAATGTAGGTACTTATATTTCAAAAATATTTCATCAAAATCGAATGGCTTTAGTAAAGGTTATTGTTTAACGCGAGCAACGTCGCGTGGCGCGGTTAGTTACGTATAATTTGTGACAATAGAAATTTGAACCCAATAAAAAACGATTAATCGATATGAATTTCTAACTAAACTCAAAGATTGGTGAACAACGTAACGACTGCACGGTTGCGTGCATACTTTTCTAGCGTTACATCACCCGGAATCGATTTTGTGGTCCACAGTCCATATCGACTGGTATTTGCATGGGCTGTATCATTAGAGTCGCTAGTTCGATCAATGAACGAATGAACTTTATAGTTTGCATACATACATCAATCATCATCACCTGTTTCCCCAAAGGGCTTGCATTCCATTGCGGCCCACAGTCCCAGTCACTGTTCCTCGAACTAGGGAGCGAGCATATTGCAGGTATTATTGCCAAGTAAAGGCTATTTTATTATCCTACTTTCCCAGTGTTATTTTGTTAGTCACACGTGATAAGGGTGACGATATTGTCACTATTGGCACTGGAAACTAATATAACCGAGATCATTTTGTTAGTTCTAGAATTTATTAGGTACACGAGAAAGAAAATTAAGATTCTAAGATTAATAAATTGAAAGATATTAATACAATGCGTTTTATTAATTTTAGTTATCATATTTCGTAGTAACATTCATTGTATAAAACCTAAACAATCGATGCGATGTGTAAATAGAAACAGTGTACGTTTGTAGTGTAAATATTTTGTAATGTAATATAATTATGTATATTGTAGATCGAAAACCTACGTACGAACTGCTGCTGGCAACACCGACGAGTTCAGTGTGGCGGTAGGCTTGCCTCAGGGCTCGGCGCTAAGCCCATATCTTTTCCTGTTGATAATGGATGCTTTGACATCGGAGATACAGGAAGAGACACCCTGGTGTATGCTATTTGCCGATGACATTGTACTCGTCGGTGAAAACGAGCCTGAGGTACAGAGTAGATTGGAAAAATGGCAGTGTAAACTGGAGAGTGTAGGCTTGAAAATCAGTAGAACCAAAACTGAGTAGGTACATGTTCTCTGATTTCGGCGGTCTCTCCAGTTCTACACCCATAGTGCTGGACGGCACACCAATACCAGTTTGCTCCAGTTTCCGGTACCTCGGCTCACTTATTCAGAAGGATGGGGAAATCGATCGTACAGGCAAGCACAGAATTGACGCAGGTTGGGTGAAATGGTGGCAGGTCAAAGGCACTATTTGCGACCCTCTATTTCCCCCTAAACTTAAAGAGAAAATTTACAAGACTGTCGTCAGACCTGCCGTCCTGTATGGACTGTCATGTTTGACCTTAAAAGCGACGGATGAAAGACAATTGCATATAGCAGAGATGCGAATGTTAAGATGGATGTGTGGTGTGACAAGAATGGATATTATTATTATATATTGTAATTCTTATTGTGTGCGTTTTATTTTTCTAAACGTCCAGGTTCAATTCCCGAGCTGAGTAATAGTTTTTTGGTAATCTGTTTTTATTTTTACTTAAATCGACGACATGGTTCCTAAGAACAGACCTTTGTATATTTTGCCCCCATACTGACCCATGTTAATGTTACACCCTGTATACAGACGTCAAAGAACTCCTAAGCCTCATCACGGAGTGGCAATGTTCCCAGAAAGCTGACAGAATTGCCACGCTGTATGGCAATGCTTATTCTTTAAGCTAAAAAGTAACCAGCCTTCTGGTCTTGAGAAGAGACTTTGTTCGGAAATTAATAATGATAATATTAATAATGAATCTGAAAACGGTACGAATGCCAATTTGTACCATTTTCAGATTCATTATGTAGGTACCCAATTGGAACCACTTAAGTTCGATGCCAATATCTATAGGTACAAAAATAATACACAATTTGTTTGGTTGAACGCGATAAATATACGAAACGAACGAACTAGTTCGAAATGAAAAGATTCGTTCAGTAGTTCGAAGTTCGAAGTTCGTAGTTCGAAATACACACTTAAAATTAAATAGTTAAGATAGAAATTATAAATAAATCACAAAAGCTGATGTCATCGGCAGGGCTCGAACCCACGGCCTTTCCCTAACATGGGGAATTCTCTGACCACTGAGCTAGGATGACCAATATCAACAACATCCAATCTTTGCTTCATATCATAATTTCTAGATCATTGCTTTGAAATACAAAAATATATAAATTGAACAGTTCATAATCATCTCATTAAAATTTGAAAAAAAAAAATGCGTACGTCTAAAAACCAGTTTTCCTTTTTTAAACGTTTCAAAGTGTTCGTTTTTAGAGAGGTGCGCTTGCGCATAAAGCAAGGCCGCGGTTGTTTGTAGAAAGTAATGTGTGAGTGAATACCCCTTGACCCAGTCAATTGTATAATCTTTAGGTTTTATTTCAAATTATATTATACTTAATGATAGAGTTACATTGTAGTTAGATAGTTATTCTAAAAATAACGAAAATTTTCTATTGTTCTAGTTTAAACGTATCCATAGTGTATTTTCACCCGACAGCGTTAGCGAGGGTAAGGTTTTTCGCGCGTATATATGTATGTATGTATGTATGTGGGTTTGTGTGTTTTTATGTTTCTTTGTTGGGTACACAACATGGTGATAAAAATATCAGGGTTTTGTGGCGCGCAACGCATTACTGTATGTATGTAATTTGTGTTAGTTACCATGATATCAAACTCAAACTCAAACTCTAAAATATTTATTAATATAAGTTATAAAATTTAGGAAATATTAATTTTCTATGATGCCCCCCCGCTCCCTAAACACGGTTTTCCTATAAATAAATAAAACAGTAATAGACCAGCAATAGAGTAGTTAAAACAGTATCTGTTATATAATAATATGTCCCCTTGACGTCATAAACGCGTTTAGGTCACGGTAAACATTTACCGTCAAGTCGGCCGTAAGTACCTACACACAATACGAAGTAAGAAAAAAAGCTGCGAAAACAATGACTCATTAAAATAAACCGATTTAAAAACAACGAGTCATGTCCTCACAGACCAAAGATAATATAATATTATGAAACAAAACACAAAGAACGAGTCATTTTGAGAGTTCAGATGTTTTAAAAAGTTTCGTCACCAACGACAAGTTTTTAATGGTTAAAAAGTGGTCAAGTGTGAGTTGCAATTGTAGTAAGAATTCTGTAAAATTATAAACTAACATTTTAAAGACGATACTAGAGACCTGATTTAAAAAAATATTTTAGGGAAAACCCCAGTGCAAAAGGCCTATATTCTTGAGAGGGTAGGCAGAGGTGCATTACACACCTACACTTTGCCAGTTTCTTAGTTCCACGTAATATTTTTTAATTTTTTTTTTGGACATTCTCACACAACGTCATCTAACCTAAATTAAGCTAATATAAGCTTGTATTATGGAACCTAGACGACTGATAAACACATACTTATATATTTCTAAATACATACATAATATACATAGAAGACATCCAAACTCCGAAACAAATATTTGTGGATCACACAAATATTTGATTCGACCCGGAATCTAACCTGGTACCTCAGGGACGGCAGTCGCATACTTATACCACTGCGCCACCGAGGCAGTTTAAAATAATATAAATAAATATAAATATGTTTAGGACAATTCACACAACGCCACCTAGTCTCAAACTAAGCAGAGCTTGTGATATGAGTACTAGATAAACTGATATAAATACTTAAGTACATTTTTTTTCTGTAAATACATACATATACCCAGACTTCGGTACAAACGTATGTGTCATCACACAAAGTTTGTCCCGACCGGGAATCGAACCCAAGACTCCGGCGTCAAAAGCGGATGCACTACCGACCACGCCACCGAAGCAGTCAAAGGGAAGATAATAGGGGGAAACCATAGAGCCAAGTAATATACTAGGAATAGAGCGCTAACTCGCTTTGTTTATTGCAACCCGAATGAGCGCCCTCTGGAGTTTTTGGTCTCAAACTTTGTACGCGTGTAGATATAGTTAGACACGTTAAATTACACCCCCGACATTGTACCAACACTATAGAAAATCCATAATCGCTCTGTAATTCAAACCAAAATATACATAAATAATAAGTAGAATCTCTGCAGTCCGAGCTGAAGCCAAGCTATGATGATTAATAATTTATTTACTATATGACTAATACATATAAATACTGTAAAGTCATTATGTAATCACGATTATCACTCCAAGTCATCTCATATTGAAACACGGCACGTAACGCGTTGATGTCTTTTGTATGACGCTGCGCATACGCACACGTAGGCGCTGTACTGTAACTATGTGTATGCTGAAATATGTATAAGAAACAGTAATTAATAATTACCTAATTGGCTATTTAGTTAAACGATGCCTAATAATAAAAATGGTGAAAAATTTTAATTATCGGTCAAGAGGTTGCTGAGAAACGAACATCCGAACATTTTACATTTAACCTGCTCCATGGGAGCTCCGCTCAATAAATAACGCTCAGACTGCAAAATTATCATCGGTCCTGGCTGTTGTATTTTTCGGGTGTGGTTTTAAGGGTTCCGTACCCGAAGGGTAAAACGGGAACCTTCGCTGCTGTTCGTCCGTCCGTCCGTCCGTCCGTTCGTCTATTCGTCCGTCGAACCGTGATTAGAAAGTTGAAATTTTCACAGATGATGTATATACGAGTATGTTGCCTCTATAACAACAAATACTAAAAAACAGAATACAGTTAATATTTAAGGGGGCTCACATACTTGGCCGGTTTTTTTATGGTGCCAGGTGACGGCAATATTATTTTATTTTTTTTTATATATATTAAAGTAGAGTATCAAAACAATACCTTAATTATACTCGTATTACAATCTAGCCTATTGACTAATGAGTAACTTATTTTGATGATGAAAGGCTACTATAATGTAGACGAATATCTTAATGATAAAAATGCATGGTCACCCTAATCTTCTGTTGTTGGCCACTCGTATAATACAATAGAAACTAATTGTAACAATGTAAACAAAACAATATTAAAAAAGAAAATGGATAATCTACCTGAGTTTCTTGCTGGTCTCTTCTCAGGAGAACCAAATTACCGAACCAGCGAAAGAATCATTTTCTAATGGTTATTTATGTACTTACTTAATTTAGTATTTTTATAATATTACTTGACAAAATTGTAAAATTTTGACATTCATATGTGCTCTTTATGTGCCTAAACTGAATAAATGAAATTGATTCTTTGATTCTTTGATTGATTCTTCTTTGACCTAATAAGTATACTACGAAAACAATAACTAAGAACGTGTCCACTAACACTTTACTTATGAGTCTGTTAAGGCACCTTATCGCAATATCACTAGATTTATTTAGTTCGTCACTATTAGTAGTTTGGTCCGTTTTAGTCTTCTCAATAATTCAGTGACGTCTAGCAGCTGTATAGCCTCGACGTTCACGTGATGATGAAGTCTATTGTATTGAGCTTCAGCATATTTCTGTATAACAGTATCTACGTCATCCACGTTTAGGTGACGGCAATAGACATGCCCCCTATTAGGCTACGTGTGTCATGAATCTTTCCTCTTCTTCGAGGATATTAGCGTGATGTATGTATGTCTGTCTTAATTTGATGCTTAGACGGTTCGGATGCGTGTCGCTTTTTTTAATATTCAGCTAAAAGTGCGTGCCCTTTAGTGCCCTTTGAAGACTCGACATTAAGTGTTTAACAACTCGTAAATAATTCCAGAGAGCAGTACCAACTCGATATTCAACGACTGGCGCCAGGACCTGTCCATGACTGGCGCGGGACCTCCCTTCGAGACCGCCTTCTACGTGGCGAGGGTCACCATCGCCACCAATCTCACCGACATCGTTAAAACTGTAAGTACTTTTGCCGTCCTGCTTACTTATAATCTACAATATTGACTGCTTCGGAGGCGTGGTCGGTACTTAGTGAATCCGCTTTCGACCCTGTTGTCTCGGGTTCGATTCTTGGGTCGAATCTAATATTTGTGTAATCTTTAAAGTTTGTTTTAAATTTTGGGTATTTCCTATGTATATTATGTATGTATTTAGAAATATATAAGTATGTTTATCAGTTGTCTAGATCCCATAACATTTCTTGTACCCTATCAACCCTATCATTTCTTGTAACTTTCATTCCATCCTAAGGTTGCCTGGAAGAGATTGCTCTTTAGCAATAAGGCCGCCTGTTGTACATTATATTTTTTAAGACTTGTCATAAACTATTTGTTTCTCTATTGTGTACAATAAAGAGTATTTACTTACCTACTTACTTACTTATAACACATGTAAGTGTAAGTTACAGTATTTTAATATATATATGATACATCTATTAAAGACT
Organism: Nudaria mundana; assembly: GCA_963556515.1. NCBI lineage: Eukaryota > Metazoa > Arthropoda > Insecta > Lepidoptera > Erebidae > Nudaria > Nudaria mundana. The sequence continues at coordinate 24,233,305 of OY748289.1, read as the reverse complement.
TTCTTTTTTAATTTCGCAGCCCAAGGCCGCGGCTGCTCTAATGTCCGTTGCCGGACGTCTCTGGTTACAAGCAGAACGTATTTCCAGTGGCGCCCGGCGGACTTTGACCACCTCTGTGGTCTCTGCGGGGGTTAGGTCAGGATGAGAATCCTGCGTCGTTGGGTAGGGTTTTATCCCGCGTCAGTGAGTGAATCTGGTTGCGTGCTATGGGGCAAAGGCCCCACAGCACGCAACCCTTCTAGGCTGCTTCTGTAAGGACGATGGGTGGCGATCCCGCCGTCCTCAGGCCCCGATCATAGAGGTCGATGGTCTTGGGCGTAGATGAGTCTGCGGCGCCCTCGCCGCTGACTACGGAATTCGGCGGGGAGGGTACGCTCCCTCTCCCTCTCGGCCGCCTCCTTCGCGACCATGACTTGCTCGCAGAAGGACACGGCCGCGTTCCACCTACTCCCACTGGAGACCATGGCTTAAAGCATGGTCTCCAGCGAGAGGGTATCCACGCCCAGACCCACTACGAGGTCCCGGCGCTGACTCGCCCACGCTGAGCACTCCACCAACTTGTGGAGTGCGGTGTCGTCGTCGGAAACCTCGCAGTGTTGACACCGGGGTGTGACCTCACGATGGATGCGAAACAGATAGCTACCGAAGCATCCATGCCCGGTAACGATCTGCGTCGCACGATACGTGAGGTCACCATGCCGCCTCTGCAGCCACTCGTCCAAGATCTGTCTCACCGCCGCGATGACGGTAGTTCCCCACTTTGATTTCTCAAGTCGCACCCTCCAAGTCTCCATGAGATCCTGGCGGAGTTGGGACCGCTGTTCCTCGATTTCATTTATTTAAGAATAGATTTGAACTAGCGTCAGTTTTCTTTCAGCGAAGTGCTTTGACCAATTAAATTACCAAGTCCATATTGGAAGATATCTGTATAACGATCTATTCTTTACATTTTAGTCGACTAAATAGCTGATACAAATAGTTTTAGAGATCCCTACCTAAAGGGTAAAACTGGAACACTATTACTGAGACTTCGTTGTCCGTCCGTTTGTCGCCACAGCGAAGCGAGCGCCATCTCAAGTCTCTGGTCGCCACACTGTATCTCATGAACCGTGATAGTTAGACTTGAAATTTTCCCGGATGATGTATTTCTGTTCCCGCTATAACAAGAAATACTGAACAACAGAATAAATCAATATTTAGGGGGGTCCCATACAAATAACATAATTTGTTTTGCCACTTTTATAGATAAAGGTACGGAACCCTTCGTACGCCAGTTCTCACACTCGCACTTGGCCGCATTGAAAACACCCAAAATTCGAACATATATTGTGACAAACACAGGCGTTTATTACATACTAGCTGATCGCCGCAGCTCCGCCCGCGTGATTTAGTTTACTCGTTCCCGGTTCCCGTGGGAACACATTACCGGGATAAAAAGTAGCCTATGTTACTCACGGTGAATGTAGCTTTCCAATGGTGAAAGAATTTTTGAAATCGGCATAGCAGTTTTTGAGTTTATTTATTATAAACATACACACAAAAATACAAATCTTTCCTCTTTATAATAGTAGTTTAGATGTAGATAAAAACAATTACGACCCTGAATTTTTACCTGCGATTCGGCGTATGTCGACGTCGCCACCAAACCAGCTTTATAAATTAAATAAAAATGTAAAAAAAAAAATTACTTAATACCAATTCTAAATCCTACTAATATTATAAACGCGAAAGTTTGTGAGTATGTATGGATGGATGTTTGTTACTCTTTCACGTAAAAACTACAGAATGGATTTTAATGAAACTTTAATATAATATAGCTTATGTACATCAGAATAACACATAGGCTACAATTTATAAAGATGTTGTGTGTTTTCGATCTTTTATGTTTATCTTTAAGCGACTCGGCGCGACGGGAACGGGAAAAAATCCAAATTACCACGCGAACGAATTCGCGAGCGACCACTAGTAATAATTATAATGTACCTTTTGTCGAATAAAATGGCAAAACAAAGAAACATTAAAGTAAAAATGCAAACAGCGGTCCTTTTACTTTAGCAATGTCGCAACAATTACAAATTATACAATGTTTTACTATAATATATAATCTAGCTCGTCCAATTAAAATTCCAAGTTAAAAATTCCAAAATTGATCTTTAGATTTTATTTACTATTACTGTTTTGCAACATCGTTTTTGTGTGTACACAGTATTTATTTAATAAGGTTCACCAACAGTCATCATCATCATCATTCACCGAGCATTTTCCCAACTCAGTTGGGGTCGGCTTTCAAGTCTAACTGTGATTCGGCTGAACTTCGATATTTTTCGTGAAGCGACTGCCATCTGACCTCCACAACCCGTGGGCGATATCAAAGTTCTGTAATTAGACCGGTCGGATTTTTGATTTAGGGCTTCAACTACCACTAACGACTTCATAACTTCTTAACGTTCACCAACAGTCATTCACATCAATACAAGTACATAGCCAACACAAAATGTAAGTAAATTACAATGCAATGACTGCGTACAGTTAAACACCGCTTATAAATATTATATACTAGTGGTCCCGGCGAACTGCGTACCGCCTGAAATTTTGCTTATGAACCTTCCCTGAACCTCCACGAATATTTTAAGACCCAAATTAGCCAAATCGGTCCAGCCGTTCACGCGTGATGTCGTGACCAAGGGAAATAGGGATTCATTTTTAAATATAGAGATAACAGTAAAAAGCATAAAAAACAAATGCTTTGAACTCCATAATAAAGTAGGATGTATAATTTAGTGTGGTAACAATCACAGGTTTTTAATTAACCAAAATGGATAAATGCTCAACTTCATCTTCCTAAAAATATGACTTGGGTACTTGTGCTATTATTATGTTCCATGACTTGTGTACCATTTTGTCTTAAAACGCTCGCCATACCATTCGTTATAACAGTCACTATGGGTACGCCCTCGTAAGGATTAACAACTGTACATTTTAGCTATTCTTAGTCCCATGTAATAGGGAGGTCTTTTTGCTGTTACTCAGCACCAATTGAAAATCAGTTAGCATTCTGTTATACGACCCCAAATTTTAATTATAATAAGCATCTGCCTACCCTTCGGAGATAAAATCAAGATTGTATTATGAAGCCAAATTAGTCACTTGCCTTATTAAAAAAAAGGACAGTCGTTTTTAAATAATTTTACAAAATTATCGCAGATAATCTTGGCGGGGAATGAACCATCGAATGTTCCCGTTCCAGGAGGAACGTTCTGCCAACGTACCAAGATAGCCGCTTTTAGTTTTAAATGTTTATGTTCCAGCGTCGAACTCTGCACCTCGGCATCTGTCTACCACGCACGTGCTCGCGCGCGGCGGTCGCCAAGCTAGTGGGGGATGCGCGTGCGCCGCTCCTGTCGCACACGGTGACAGCTGTCAGATCGCCGCAGCATGGCGGCTACACATACCTGGGGGACCCCACTTTTAGAGTATTGCTGTGAGTATATATACGTAGTATAATTATAGTATGGAGGAGACGTGGTAGGGAAGGGATTTTGGGTATGACCAAAGGTGCGACTACACCTAGTTTTATCCAACTACACTTCCTTCTCTCAGTCTCTGCCTACCTCAGAGGGAAAGAGGCTGGGCTGTTCGTAGAAGTGGTCACACAGGAAAATTGGGATGGCCATTTACACTATGACGTTATAAGATTTTTCTCTATTCCTCTAATTAATGCTATTTGTTTCTATAATATTTTTTTTTGTGTATATTTAAAGTTAGTATATCTTATTATTGTTAGTATATTCTATTGAATTTCATATATATGTACTTGTTTCTCCTGATAAATATTCATTTATCAATGTATTGAACATTTTGCTCTCTTCTTTAAATCCTATTAATTTATTATTTTTAAATATAATTATAATACATTGTACACAACCCCTATCATTTCTTGTAACTTTCATTCCATCCTAAGGTTGCCTGGAAGAGATTGCTCTTTAGCAATCAGGCCGCCTGTTGTACATTATTATTTTTAAGACTTGTCATAAACCATTTGTTGTTATATTGTGTACAATAAAGAGTATTTATTATTATTACTTTGATTACTAACACACTGGTGATAAGATAAGAAAGGCCGAGAGGTTTTGTTGCCAGGTTTCTTTCTCACTGGCTTTATCTCGAATATGGCAGTAGAAGCAGTAGAATTAAAAAAAGAAGCAATTATCTTGACATTCATCTGTGTGATCTACATTGAACACGACCTTTGATTTTTGTGTATTTTGATTTTGATTAAAAACGGGTTCTTTACATGTTAATTTATAGAGCATCCGATATTTCGGCACTATTGGAAGCGTCATGTTATTACATAGCAAGAAAAAATGGAAATTCCAATTGCTTAACATATTAAGTTTTGCTCGACAAGAATGTCGTTAATAAGTACTGCAATAATCCCAATTATTATGTGCAATAAAACATGGATGAATCACCATGCGCTTAAAATACTCGTAATTATGAAATGCCGACATTCTGTTATTTCTTAACGTTGGCTCAGCTCAAGTGGCGGTATTACGTTTTCCGAACGAGGTTTGTGGGCCATGTGACGTCACGGTTTATGGTCTAGCCTGCTCAGAAGACTGGTCGGCGAGAGGTTTTGAATGTAGCGTAAGAAATTTATGTAATATTTGCGAATCTTGCAATATAAGTTGGGTAATTCCGAACTTTGGTTTTTGTCCATAGCTGTAGATGTTGGCTTTTTCCGTAAAATTAATCTCATCAGTCGAGATCTTCGAATTCCTTAAGATTCTCTCCAGTTGCAAAACCTTTCGCAAATATTTGTAGCAAAGTTTTTGAGTTGAAAAAACAAAGCTTCGTTGTGAAATTCGGGGAGTTCAAACAAGCGAAAACCATTGAACATTATTTAAATGAAAATTAGCCTATAGAAAAACCATTTCTTGAATTACCACGTAATGTACTTTTTATCCCTGTAATATTATAGGGATAAAAAGTATGTGTTACTGAGAATTGGGAAGGAGGAAATCAATCTACCTAATTTCTTACATCGAAGGTAATGTATAAATACAAGTAGACCTTGTATTTATACATTGGCAAACATGGTTCTGCTGCATTAATTATTAAAAAAATATGAGTAGGTACGGGGTAGGGTGACAAACATTTACACGATTTACTGTATTAATTACTAAAACTATTTATTCGAGCCGTTTCGGAGAATTGCTAGCATGGAAACCGTGACCAAATCGTATATTACCTAATATATTGATCACTTACCTTTCAGTGCCGTGTCCATTCTTGTCGGGTTCCTTCTAATCACATCAACAGCGTACGACATGAAGATCGCTCGAGACGTGCGCAGGTCCAGACAACGAGCAGCTAACATCACGGCGAACAGCAACGGTCGTAGCGACCTGAAGTTGGACCTAAATAGGCTTGATGATATCACTGTAGCCAACGGTAAGGGTTTTACAGCCTACAGTCATTTTACTAAGTTTGGAAAGTGCTGAGTGTGACCATTTCTTAAGACACTCTCGGAGAGCACGTTAATCCGTGGGTCCCGGCATATGGCAGTCGTTACGGGTAGTTAGTTACGGGAGCCCTAAAATGCGACTGCTCTAACTACAGAACTTCCATATCACCCATGGGTTGTGGAAAATATCGTAGTTGTGTGAAAAGGCTATGTGAATCATGATGATTATATTATATGTTCGTCTTGCTGCAGGCAAATCGATGTACAGCGTAAACAACAACCTGGCCATCAACAGCAACACCTCGGAAGAGAGCCTCACTGCTGACACCGTCTCCACTGATCAACTCAAACTCAGTAAGAATAACCTTTTGTTAATGCAGCACTCCAGGTTGGTTTAAGGAATGGTGTCCATTTCCCAAGAGATTGAGACCCCTCTGCGCCTCGGAGTGCACGCTAAGCCATTGTCGGTCTCGGTGGCCATATAAATATCTATGGCAGACGTTGCGGGTGTTTAGATCTCTAAATACTGGTCTAAATGACAAATAACATGTTTGGTACAGGTGTATGGTCGGAGCTGCTGTTATCGTTCTCGATGAAGGCGAACGTGCTGCAGATCTTCGACCAGTCGGTGGGCCCCGACACGGTGCCCGTGGTGCACGGACTGCGCACCATGTCCATGGTGTGGGTCATCTTTGGACATACCTGCATAGTCATCTTCAAGGTAAACATCATAAACTTCTATTACGAGTATATTAAACAAAAAGATTCCACTTTTCCATAACTTCCTAAACCTGGCCACAGATAAAAGAATACTTATCCTAAGGGTTTAAGACGTGAACTTATATTTTCATTTCAAGTCTCTCAATACAAAGCCCAATACCGCTACCGACCTACTAAAATTGCATACCTATTGATATGGTGCATCTGTAATTACCAACTGCTTCAACATCTCATGTAACCCATATTTGCAATGATCTTTAATAAATAAAATAAAAATAAAAAATAATTTTATATTAACAACATTCTCAAACGTTGCATTAATATTACAACCTTATTATTGGTGAATTTCAACTTTATTAAATACCGATTATGCCGGGCTGTTCTGTATTACGGCTCTGCCCCCAGCGCCTGTTATTTTACTAGTGTTGTATTAGTTTTAGTGTACTACGTACACAGGGTCTGTGTATGCTCCTACGTCCATTGCCAAGCGCCTCTAGTTAGCTCCAGGAAGAATTTCCAGTGGCGGCCGACGGACAACGTCGTGAATTATTTGGCACACGCGTTGTGTATATACTTTGCAGGCTTTGTGCATTGATCAAACTTCATACGAAAACAAAGTGACGTAAAGCAGAAATATAAGTTGGCACGTGGCAAAAACTGGAACTAATAGAATAGTATGGAGTTATTGTTCTAAAATCTCGTTTCTGACGTATTTCAATGGAATGTGGCGCCACCATTGGAACGCCCACTTATACTTGGCAACTTGTACGTTCAAGAGTTCATGACGTCATTTACTCTGATTGGTGTTCAACTAATAGATACTGTATTTTACAGTTTTATTTTATTAAATAAAATATCGATCTCGCCCTCAATATGAAAGAAAATACATTCTTCGAAATCTATTAATCCTATATAGTTAAATTAACATATTATTTTAGTGATCTTTAACTACAGCCTTCATTCCCATTCTAAGATGCGTTAAAGAACTCCTCCGCCTTGTCGCCGACTGGCAATGTTCCCAGAAGACATTACCACGTTCGTATAAGTTGTATACAAGATAGAGTGATTGTTTTTATGTGTACAGTACGCGGACAATACGGCGCTGCGAGCAGTCTTGGAGAAGAGTTTCTGGTTCCAGCTCATCATCAGCGCGGTGTACAGTGTGGACACGTTCTTCTGTCTCGGGTAAAGACCATAGTTTCTTAATATCATCACATCAGAGTGCTTAGTACCAGTTATTACGTTAATTTGCTTGAAATACGTTTTGTATTCCCCATTCATTACACACCAGCGCCCCTAGCGGTAACGTCAGGGAATTGTGTGAAATGTATGGAGGAATACGAAAAGGTATTTCGAGCAAATTAACGTAAGGAACTGCTACTAAACAACTGGTATCACTGGACTCGAAGGTCACGGGTTCAAATTCCACCCAGGACAAACGTTTGTGAGATTAACACGATGGTTTGTTCTGAGTATTCTTGTAGGGTGTTATTTATCTATAATATTATGTGTACCGATATCTCAGTAATAGGGATACTGAAACAAACATAGACCCGGGAATCGAACCCGGGGCATTTAAGATGGCAGTCTCATACACTACTGCTCCACCGAGGCAGTTTTACCATATTTATTGTAATTAAGAATCCCATATTAATATAAGTTAATTTTATTCGTAGAAGCTTGACCGACAAATTTATCATAAAATCTGCTACAGAAATAGTTTCACACACTTCATGTTTTTAGTATCCGGGATTGATAATTCATACAATTCGAAATTTGACATTGACAGAATTTGACGGAATTAAAAGTCCCGGATAGCAAAATATGGATCAAGTTTTTTTTTTACAATATTATGTTTTATTTACAATAAGAATAATACAATATACACAATAAAATAGATGGCATATGGAACTTGGTAGTAAGCAGATGTCAGACAGGGATCAAACCTGATTGATCCACCTTGGTTAACAAATAGACGTTAGTTCGAATAATAAATAAATATAATAAATATTTTTGGACATTCTTACACAACGTCATTTAGCCCAAATTAAGCTTTAAAATTTGTGGCTCACAAAAATAATTTGATTCGACCCGGAATCGAACCTGGGACCTCAGGGATGGCAGTCGCATACTAATACCACTGCGCCACCGAGGCAGTCAAAATATAATATGTACAACTATATAACTGTATATAGTATGACTATCCCATCAAAACAGTAGACTTACGAAACCAACTGTAAAGAAAATAATAGATCATGTCAAAACATAAACATTGGTGATTTATTTCGTCCCAAAATTTTGAATTTAAATGTAATAAATAATATTTAAATGAAACTTTGTAGACACAAATGAATTGGAGTTTAAAAGTGGGTTATGTATGACTACTGTTAAGCTTTATATATCCATTTTATGTAACATATATTATAACAAGTTCAACACAACTTTGTGTAAATTGAACGCGTTTTACTTATAAATATCATAACTAGGAACTGCAGCATGCAATTGAGCGAAGCGACTATTGTCATATTTTTGGTCAATAACTTTTTTTGGTCAATAACTTTTTTTGAGAGTTCTAAATCAAAATTCGGTCTCGAACAAAACCTGCTCCTGCTCCTGAGAATGCTTGATTTTTGAGTGAATAAATCATGAAAATCGGTTGGGTAGTTGTCGAGAAACAATTTCACATCGAGTTGCATTTGAGTCACCTGATAAGGAAATACGTCCGTCCGTCTGTTCGTCTGTCTTGGGCTAAGTCTCATGAACCGTGATAGTTACAAGGTTGAAATTTTCACAGATGATGTATTTCTGTTACCTCTACCTCTAACAACAAATACTAAAAAAAACATAATAAATATTGACGGAGGCTTCCATAAAACAAAACGTGATTTTTTTGTTGTTTTTATTTTAGTTTTTAGTTTTAGATAGTATAGCTTATAGTTCGTTTAGTTTTTTTTTATTTAATTTTCCTGTTCCTTGTATATATTAATATTAAATTTGAATTAAAATCCGTTAGTACATCTGTAATCAATCAATATCATCAATCAATCAATATCAACAGAAACGACTTGAACCGATTTGAATGAGATTTCACTAGTACGTTAACGTTTACTTATCATTTCGTGTGTGTCGTTCTCATCGGTAATAAAATAAAAAAGTTATGTCGATCTAAAAAATCACACATAATCGCGAATAAGCAACCCCAGTAGTGGTTTCAACTAAGATGGGTGACTTCAATTGGCACAATAAAACATGTCAAGTGACAGACATGACAAACAGACATAGGTACATCACGCCCATATCCCCGTAGGAGTACTGTTGGTGGTCCAAACCTATAGTAATACATTTTGCTGTTAGGGCAATGTAAAAAAATTCATGACCATTGAATTATTGCCGTTTCTGCTCTTACGTCCGTTGCCGGCGTCTCTGGTGCACACGCAGAAGATATTTCCAGTGGCGCCCGGCAATGACCATTGTATAATTTAAATCAAAATTACAAAAGCCAGGTCAGATGACAGACTTATTGATTACTAAGCCACTCGGACTACAGATATATTAGTAACCATACTTTAAAAAAATACTCGAAGTAAAAACAACCCGGTGTGCGGAATTGTATTTCAATGTTTGCTGTTTTTATAACACGTGTGTATACATCAAATGATCTGTGTATCTATTACTAGTTCTTTCCGTTACATAATTTGCTCGAAATACATTTTCCTATTCCTCCATACATTCACACAGTTCCCTGACGTTACCGCTAGGGGCGCTGGTGTGAAATGTATGACGAATACGAAAACGTATTTTGAGCAAATTAACGTAAGAAATTCGTACTAGAGACTCTGTACATGATGTAATTGAATGTCTTTTACACGATTAGTACCTAAAAACTGGAGTAAAAGAAAACCCCGGTGTGCAGAATTAGATTTCACTATTTCCTGTTTTTAACGCGTGTGCATACCTCAATCAATCAATCATCATCATACATCATACATAATAAATCTGTAACTGGTGATCAAGAAAACTATAACACGCAGGCGGAGCTGCGGGCAACAGGTAGTCTAAATTAAAATTTCAAGAGAGAACTATATAACTAACCAGATAACTAAACTTACGTGACATTTCATCCGAAAAAATACTCATCCGCGGATGAAACGTCACCTCCTCAAATTGTTAGGAGTCATCTCATCCGAAAAATATTAATCTATCAGTAGGTACCATAATAAAACTTTGTTTGTGGCTTACTCATAAGAGGCTCATGTACAATTTTGTTCCGTGTAATACAATTCCAACTGATACAACTTATGTTCCTTATTTACATTTCTGATCGATAGATGTCACTGTGCTTGTAATTTAAAAGGCACTATGGTTTCGTTACAACCACCAGGTTATGAAGTCAGATATTTCGTGATTAGGTTAATGGATAGACCATGGTTCTTTAAAACCATTATAACGGTTTTGATGTGGTTTTTATATTTTTGCTATGATCCACATAGTTGAATTACTATGTTGGATCAACATAATAGATCGAAAGGAGATTGTTCAATCGACAGCCGTTTCTTTTTTAAAAACCTAAATAAAAAGTGCATGGCAGCCATATTTATTTAGGTATTAGATTTATCAATTTACTTAGGTAGCCAGCCATACTATGGCTACCTAAGTAAATTATTTATTGATTGAAGTATGGTCCCCAATTCCCGCGGGAACACATTTCCGGGATAAAAAGTAGTTTTATTACATCAGCTATCTGCCAGTAAAATCCCGTTAATTTCGATCCAGCCGTTCCAGAGATTAACGGGAACAAACAAACAGACAAATATAATATTTAAAAATAGCATTTTATATGTAAACTAACGACCCGCCCATGCTTCGCACGGGTGCAATGTAGACTATGTAGCATGTCAACAAAGACCTTATAATACAACGGACATAGGATCTAGAACAAATCGCAAGAAAATAATGTCCCGAGTCGACCTATACATTATACATAGGCATACATAGATATAAACAAATTTCATATTAAAATTTAAACCTTGATTCAACGGAATAGTGTTCACTTTTGTTTGCACTAATTTATCGCATTACGTAGCTTCTATCTGTCCGCCTGACTAATTCACCTTATGCAGCGTATACTTGAACTACGTGAACATAGAAACAATGGAGTAGGTTTATTTTGTTAAAGTCTTTTAAGGATTCCATGATATGTACCTACGTAGGCGTAATAATTAATGTAAGACTACAATAAATTCCATAATCTTATAAATTGTAATTACTTGTTTATGTTAGACGAAATAAGCTGAAAAACTAATTAACGACTGACAAAGATTTTTTTTTTCGAGTCAGTTTCATAATAAGTAACTGTAGTGTATGAATAACAAAAAGGGAATTAATGAATTTAACTAATTATAATATTATAAATGCCAAACTTCTTGCGGGTGTCAAAGTTCTTCCGCTTTCATTACTATTTTCATAACGCTATGTCGCTACGTCTACTACAAGATAGCCGTGTTTCAAGTGACTGAATTAGTTGCTAAAACTGCGCATCATTAATTTATTTTTATCTTATGGTTAATTTTTGGGATACGAAATTATTGGCTACTAGCTGATCACCGTGACTCCGCCCGCGAGATATAGTTATCTCGGCCCCGATTCCCGTGGGAATACATTACCGAGAATCCAAATAAAAAGAAAATAACAGTACATACACGAAATAAAATGACATGTGTAATTATATTTATGACAAAACAATGATACCCTGTGAAAATTAAAAACATTTTTGGGCTTATCTCCTCCATTCAATCAAGGGATTCTTGTACAAGTTTCATAAAGATCGGACCTCTTTTTGTTATGTCCATAAAATGAGCCGAACAAACAAGATTGTTATTTTTTGGATCAAAATATTCTTCTCGCCGTGCTAGGGCAATAATATTTTTCCATTGTGCACAGTGTACTGGATCCCGAGGAAAACTGAAATAGATGTTGGTTCATATAACGAAAAAAAAATCATAAAGAGCCAAGGCGTCTCCACTATAATCTTTGTTCCAAATAGTTTTATCGCTATCGGTAATCCGAATAAATCTGAATGGTCATTTTGTTAGTACATTATTCAGTGAAAATGAAATGGTCTCTTTCTTTTTACTGAGCTTGGGATGAGTTCGAAAGAGACAGATAGGTACTTCGGTATTGGACTGGATTGCAATATTTACTTTTGTCTTTTAATTTATTATCGACGAAATACTGTATTTTAAGTGAAATAATAAATTGCAAATAATAAAACAAAAGCTTATTTACTGAAAATATGATACACCGTCTTCAATTTGCTTTTTTTTCGTAGTTTTTACACGTTTTTACAATACAGTACGGCATTGTGCAACGTGTTGTCGTTCAGTTGTCAAAATCAAGACTGGCGCGCGATTGTTTCTCTTTTAGCGTTTTGTTTCTCTTTTAGTTCGGACACTTTTGAGCGATGATCCGAAATCCATTGTATTTAAAATCATTGCATGTCAGTCTTAAAATGCAAATATCTCAATGCAAATATTTGTATGCTTTGCATTGGTAGAATTATTGTCTTTATCTGTGGTATAAGAATTGTGGAATTAGATTCGTCTTTGAATTTCAATGCCAAACAATGTTCAATCACTACTGACATGCTATCAATTGATACTATCGATCGTCCTTGTAAGGAATCGATGGATCGTAATTCATGGCAGAATTTTCTTCATTTACCCACGAATTAGTTCTGGCTCTCTGTAATCGATGCCTACCCCTATCCTGGCTGCTTGACTGATTTGGTTCATTTTTGTGTTGAAATAGTCGTACAAATTCAATGAACGGTATGAAGATCGCCGGGACGTTGAGTTAAACAGGAAGCACAAAAACGAATATAATCGACAGGAGTCGAACTTGCGGCCTTTCCCTAAGTATAGTAGAAGGAAACTTATTGCTTTCAAATACAGTACTAAATTAAATTTGGTTTTAATAATAGTTTATTTAATAATCAAAATTGACAATAGGGAGATTTAATTTTATTAAAATCAATTCCGAAGCTGTTTCGCCTGACAAGCGATTTCTTAAATCGTCGTAACACTAATCCAGCGTTACTAAATAGGCGCGTTGCTAAACAGACCGTATGTCGTTGCTATCATGGAAGATGGGAAGGCTTTGGTGTGGGACGCCACATGCGTTGACACCTTAGCACCTTCACACCTTCCAAGCACATCCGAATGTGCCGGCGCTGCTGCTGCATCGGCTGAAGACCTCAAACGGCGTAAATATGCTAACCTAGCAGGTGATTACATATTTGAGCCGTTTGGGGTTGAGACACTGGGGTCATGGGGTCCGAGTGCTCGCCGCCTTTATAGAGACATTGCTAAACGCCTAATCGATGCTTCTCAGGACCAGAAGGCTGGCTATTTTCTGGCCCAAAGAATAAGTATCGCCATCCAACGTGGCAACACAGCCTGCATTCTGGGAACCTTCCCAGTCGGCAATGACGCGGAGGATTTTTTAAACGATATTTTGTAATGTAAATATTTTTAGTATATATATCTAATTATGTATATTTTGTACATTGTAATTCTTATTGTAAATAAATAAATATGTTAGGACAATTGTTTTAAGTCGACTTCAGTACCAAAAATCTATCTAAAGGAACACTTTGTTCGTTATCGTCACTGTCAGGCTCTAAAGCTAACATTTGGGCTAACATTGAACCCACAAAGTTTCCTGTAGGGGTGGTGGCTGTAGCCCCCGAAACTCCCAAGCTCGTGGATGATCGACTGTTAGCGTTTAATGCGACATCCGTAACGACATCAATAATTGGACGTCGATCGTGCAGACAGGTAGGCTTGGCCAAACCAAAAGCAGTTGCGGTGCGGGAGCAGTGCGGTAGCAGTGCGTCCACATTAGTAAATAATGTAGTTATATGAGGGATGACACACTGAACAGACGCGGGCCCGCTGAACCTACCTGCTCCGCCACTGCGCCGCGCACGCACTGCTTTTCGACAAAACATTTGGACGGGAGCAGCGCAGACGCGGGGCGGTGGCACCGCAGGCGCGAGGCGGCCACAGTGAGCACACGTTGTATTACTACCTCCGCCATTTTGAGTGGTCACACTAGAGCAATTGAGCGGGACAGACGCAGCGCAGGTTGTAAACGGTTGTAATTTTTTACAAGTTTATCATGGAACCAATGATTTTAAATACAATGGATTTCGGATCATCGCTCAAAAGTGTCCGAACTAAAAGAGAAACAAAACGCTAAAAGAGAAACAATCGCGCGCCAGTCTTGATTTTGACAACTGAACGACAACACGTTGCACAATGCCGTACTGTATTGTAAAAACGTGTAAAAACTACGAAAAAAAAAGCAAATTGAAGACGGTGTATCATATTTTCAGTAAATAAGCTTTTGTTTTATTATTTGCAATTTATTATTTCACTTAAAATACAGTATTTCGTCGATAATAAATTAAAAGACAAAAGTAAATATTGCAATCCAGTCCAATACCGAAGTACCTATCTGTCTCTTTCGAACTCATCCCAAGCTCAGTAAAAAGAAAGAGACCATTTCATTTTCACTGAATAATGTACTAACAAAATGACCATTCAGATTTATTCGGATTACCGATAGCGATAAAACTATTTGGAACAAAGATTATAGTGGAGACGCCTTGGCTCTTTATGATTTTTTTTTCGTTATATGAACCAACATCTATTTCAGTTTTCCTCGGGATCCAGTACACTGTGCACAATGGAAAAATATTATTGCCCTAGCACGGCGAGAAGAATATTTTGATCCAAAAAATAACAATCTTGTTTGTTCGGCTCATTTTATGGACATAACAAAAAGAGGTCCGATCTTTATGAAACTTGTACAAGAATCCCTTGATTGAATGGAGGAGATAAGCCCAAAAATGTTTTTAATTTTCACAGGGTATCATTGTTTTGTCATAAATATAATTACACATGTCATTTTATTTCGTGTATGTACTGTTATTTTCTTTTTATTTGGATTCTCGGTAATGTATTCCCACGGGAATCGGGGCCGAGATAACTATATCTCGCGGGCGGAGTCACGGTGATCAGCTAGTAGCCAATAATTTCGTATCCCAAAAATTAACCATAAGATAAAAATAAATTAATGATGCGCAGTTTTAGCAACTAATTCAGTCACTTGAAACACGGCTATCTTGTAGTAGACGTAGCGACATAGCGTTATGAAAATAGTAATGAAAGCGGAAGAACTTTGACACCCGCAAGAAGTTTGGCATTTATAATATTATAATTAGTTAAATTCATTAATTCCCTTTTTGTTATTCATACACTACAGTTACTTATTATGAAACTGACTCGAAAAAAAAAATCTTTGTCAGTCGTTAATTAGTTTTTCAGCTTATTTCGTCTAACATAAACAAGTAATTACAATTTATAAGATTATGGAATTTATTGTAGTCTTACATTAATTATTACGCCTACGTAGGTACATATCATGGAATCCTTAAAAGACTTTAACAAAATAAACCTACTCCATTGTTTCTATGTTCACGTAGTTCAAGTATACGCTGCATAAGGTGAATTAGTCAGGCGGACAGATAGAAGCTACGTAATGCGATAAATTAGTGCAAACAAAAGTGAACACTATTCCGTTGAATCAAGGTTTAAATTTTAATATGAAATTTGTTTATATCTATGTATGCCTATGTATAATGTATAGGTCGACTCGGGACATTATTTTCTTGCGATTTGTTCTAGATCCTATGTCCGTTGTATTATAAGGTCTTTGCATGGAACCAAATGAAAAATTGATTGAGTTGGTGAGAAAATAATGTTTATATGATTTAAAGTATAGATATTATAGAAATTGGTTTACAAGATGCGACTATGGGGGAAGATAGCTCAACAACATCATTCAACATCTTGAAGTGGTTATAAAGCAGGACCGCCTTCAAACTGCTTTCTGACTGCTCATGTTTCTGGTGTGACATCAACCGCGACGCAACTGACCTGCCCTGCTAAGGAGCTGCGCCTGTCCTGCTTTTGGTTTGCCCAGGCCTTAAGTATTTCTGACTCGTGGCCGCCGCTCGTTGCTATGGTTGCGTGCGCCCGAGTGAATTGGATAGGTACTTCCGAATATTCCTCTTACGGTAAGAGGAAGAGGAAGCGGAAGAGGAATTTTTCACTTTCATTTTTGGGGAAGCGGAAGTGTGAGGATCTTTAAAATATGAGGAATTTCCTATTTTTATTTATTATTTATACCTTATTTCTACCTCTCTACGCTCCGCTCCGCTCTACGCTCTACCTCTAGGAAGCGGTAGAGGAATCCTCATCAACCCTAGTAGGTAGTACCTACTATGAATTTCGAAAAACATGTCGAATGAATTGAATGAATGAAAATGAATTTTTAATGAAAAAGCCTATGACATAACCTATTAATCTGTAATACATACATAGCATCACGCCTTTTTCCCCGAAGGGGTAGGCAGAGGTGTGCAAACACACCCACATCTCGCCAGCTATGTTAGGTCCCATGTAATAGGGGGCGAGCCTATTGCCATCTACCGGGCACAAGTTCCAGACTCTGGGATAATTATCTGGATAAAATTCTAAAGAGAATTATACATTATCCACCAGACCCGGGAATCGAACCCGAGACCTCGAGTGTGGCAGTCCGTACATAGTACCATTGTGCCACCGAGGTAGTCTGTAATATATTCGAAATTATTCTGTAAAGGGCCATATTGATCTATATTAAAAGCAAAATGTATTTAAGGTACTTAATTGGATAAGGATTTATGCTGTATTGCTTAAAACCTCTGTGTGTTCACTGCCGTCATTGGACACAGCCCGGCTGCGTCGCCGCGCTCGTATTTTTTTTCCATCACGAGATATCTCTTAAAGTGCAGCGCAGACGGCACACTTTTTGTGTGATCGACAAAATGTCTGCATGGCGCGCAAAAAGTCAGTCGCGGATTTTTCACAGACTCAACGCACATCTTCGATCATTCTGTCGGCAGAACTCTAGGGACGTAGACACTATGGAAATCGTGCAGAGATCGCGAAGTATTATTGTGTACTTTAAGTACAGAAAAAGAAGAAGAAAAAGAGAAATTTGGGCAATAGATCGCGTACGCTACGTCCACCCCTAACGAATGCAGATTGCCGACTAAAGTGTGCGCCGTCTGCGTAAGAGCGCGTTGAAGCCAACGTTAAATTTTTTTCGCACACTTTTTAAGCAGCGCTGCGCGGCACGGCGCGGCACGGTCTGTCCGAAACACGGATTTTGTGTGCGCCGGACTTTTTGCGCGTCGTGTACACGTTACTGCATATAATTACATAGGTTCTATGTTCACAGACTAAAAAGTGCGTCACGGATAGTCTTTCGTCTGCGCTGCACCTAAGTCATTCGTCCAAATTATATGGTTTGAAAAGCAATTTTGGTCTACATTAAATGCACAACGTATGTAAAATATTCAATTAGATAAGGAATAATACTGCATTGGTAAAAATAGCTTGGCAAATGACACATTATTTTTTTGTCATTTATAAAAGATAAAAATGGTTACTGTGCGTTATCCTTAAGAGATAGACATATGCTATCGCGGACTTTTTTGTAGACCTTTCTATGATGTACAATACTGTAGTAGATTATTTTGATCTGTCTCGTAGGGTTTCGTCAGCGGTTGCAATGAAAGCGCGAAAAAAATGAGTTTATTTACGACATTACATTAGAAACCTCTAAAATAATCGGTATTACTCTACTATGTTATACATGTATTATACATTAAAACCTTTTTGTTGAATCACTCTATCTATTAAAAAAAACCGCATCAAAATCCGTTGCGTAGTTTTAAAGATCTATGCATACATAGGGACAGACAGACAGGAAAAGCGACTTTGTTTTATACTATGTATAGATATTGCGTTGCATACTATCATATGAGGTATATGAGAATAACATGAGGTAACAAACATAAAAAAACATACAATCGAATTAAGAACCACCTCCTTTTGTAGAAGTCGGGTAAAAAACATTATTTATACCAAAATTAGTCCTATTTGGACCTCTGCCTACGCCTTATGATTAAAAGACGATGATAAGAAGACGACGACGAAAAATCGTGTTTATAAAGGTAGAGATAATTAAAAAATTTTTATTTTTACAGCGGCATGTTGGTGACGTTTCTGTACTTCCGTCAGAAATCCAAGGGCAAGCTGGACCTTCTGGTGAAGGGACACAGGAAACTGACATCAGGGTTCCTGCAATTCCTCGGACTTATTGGATATAGATTCGCCAGGTAGGTACTTACTACAATTACACACACACCTAAAATCACGTAGGTATATATCCCTATAGGGGTAGACAGGGGCGATTAATGTGCCCACATTTCGCCACACTCTTTGATATTTCACGTAATAAGAGGTGAGGCATTGCAGTTTCTAGGCATAACACAACTCCAAAATTACTCAGCATTTTTTCAAAAATTATTTCACCCCTTCAATTCTACACTATCCCTAACATGAACATATCTAACTACCCTTGCGATCCCGGAACATGCCTGTTCCCAACCCAGTTGGAGTCGGTTTTCCATTTTAACTGTAAAACGGCTGAACTTCCATAATTTCCGTAAATTAACCACCACCCACCCGACCTTCACACACATCAGCGATATCGATGAACTGCTGTTTATAGGTTACTTATAAACTTCCAGGTTGACAGCGCCATATCTGTTCATCCTGGGCGTGGTGGAGGTGATAATGAAGTGGTTCGCGTACAACTCTGTGTTCGAACCCCCGGCGATGGACCACGAGACTTGTCCCAAGTACTGGTGGAGGAATCTCCTGTACATCAACACCTTGTTCCCCGTCGATCAAATGGTGAGTCAACTGAATTTTGAACTGAACATTGAAAATGAAACAATCTCTTCTTTCATCTTTATTTTTATTGGGTTTTAATTTTTAATCAATATTGTTGACCATTCCAGTGCATGCTGTGGAGTTGGTACCTCTCTGACGACACCCAGTTCTACGCTGTCAGCGCTATATTACTGATTTTAGCTACAAGGTACATAATATATTATTATTAAATATTCGCAATTAACGCCTCGATTTCTTGTGGATACAAAGTGGCCCTATTGGCAACTCCGGGGGCCTGAGCACTTGTACGCATCGGCTGACAGATAGACGAGACTCTGGCTAACATACCCGGGTTCCTATACCCGGAAACGACTTTGGTCTGTCCCTATTACGTGGGACCAACTGTGACCGGTGAAATGATAAAAATATTGGATGGAAACAGGCGTTACCTGGTGAAAATCCATGACAAGGTAATGGTAAGTAAGATGTTAAAACTTTTCAAAATATAATAGCATTATTTTCGCAAAAATAAAAGACAATAAAACGTCGACAATTGTTTCACCTCTAAACGAGGCATTATCAAGACTGTCTCAAAGAGAACAGCCTCAAAGAGAAGAGGCTGTTCTCTTTGAGACTTTGAAATGATAAAAGTTCTATGTAGGTACTAATCTTAGGTCTCTCTAAGTAGGAACCTATCTTCAAGGGTTTTCATTCTCTCCACTGTTTTTTTCATTCCTGCTTCGTTCTCATTGACTGTAGCGTTAACAAAACAAAACAACATTTTAAGTTAGTTTTAGGATTCCATAATTCCGTACCCAAAGGATGAAACGGGACCCTATTACTAAGTGCGCGTCTGTCCGTCCGTCTGTCACCTAACTATATCTCATGGACCGTGATAGTTAGACAGTTGAAATTTTCACTGATGATGTATTTCTGTTGTCGTTATAACAACAAATACTAAAAAAGAATCAATACTCAGTGTACAACATGTATGTTTATTTTCAGTCATTTCAAAACCTCAGCAAGTTTGACGGGCGTGCTGTTCCTATCGTCACTGGTGACGACAGGGTACGTGTCGTACAGTAGCAACCACATACCGAACCCCGAGGACCCCTTCACGCAGTTCGACAAGGTCTATGAGAAACCCTGGACGAGGCTTGGACCCTACCTTATGGGAATGCTCACTGGATGGATACTGTTTAAGACTGACTTGAAGATTAGGATGAATAGGGTAAGGTTATTAATTTTATGAATAAAAACTGATAAACAAAACTTTATGTACAGAGATTTGAGAAGGATGTCCCGCGGAACAGATTTGCCTGAAAATTGGCACACAAGATTGATCATTTCCTGAATTGATACATAGGACTCAACGAAAGGTATTGTTTGAAGACCACGAACTCTATGGCAGTCGTTACGGGTTGTGCTCAGTTGGTGCTCTAAAAATCCGACTGGTCTAACGACAGATTTTCGATATCGCCAATGGGTTAGTAGTGGACTTCAGAATGGCAGTCCCTTCACGGAAAATATCGCAGTTCAGTCGCAGTTACACTGGAAAGCCGACCCCAACTGAGTTGGGAAAAGGCTCAGTCCACTGAGCCTTTTCCCAACTCAGTTGGGGTCGGCAAATTTCGTTGTATATCTTCATCCATGAAGATATACAACGAAATTTCAGCTCAGCTTGACAGCGTTATTAACTAATCATGTAACCCCCTCCAGATATGGGCAGTAGTCGGATGGTCAATATGTACAGCAACACTTCTGTTCCTAATCTTCGGGCTGTACAAGACGGAGTTAGGAGTTTGGACAGCCGCAGTGTACAGCGCGGTGTCGCACTCGCTGTGGGCCGCCTGCATAGGGTGGATCATCATAGCTTGCTCTACTGGACATGGAGGTATACTTACTTACTGTTGGTGCTTGAATCAGATAGAAACACATACATACATACAATAGTATCTTATTTATTAGAGGCTACATGGGAAAAGTTACCGATGTTATTAACTTAGGCAGAAGAATTTTGCTGGTCCACGTGATAGGAGGTCACCCTATCGACGCTAACCGGGCACTTTTATGGTAACCAATGCCTCGTCCGTTGATCGGCATATGCACTACTGGCAGACGAGGCTGGCATGGGCTCGAAGATCTTAGTGAGACCATTATGCATCCAAAATGACGTATTTATCCCTGAAAACTTAGACGTTCATTATAGTGACATTTCGCCAATAACTGGAGTTGGCGCCATGTAATAGGAAGCCAGCTTATTGCCGTTCATCTTTTTAAGTATTTTCGCCAGAGCCTCGTGTCCGTCGGCAGATGCACCGATGTATAAGTCGCGCAAGATGACAGTGGGATTGGCGGCCATGTTGGTGACGTCATAGTGACGTAGATTACCTTACAATACTGTTATGTTAGCCGTACTTTTCAGCGGTTGATGACGTCACGAAGCGGTTATTGTGACAAGGTTCTATCCTACTCACATCGTAAACACATAAAACAACAATAAATTTAAAACCTTTATAAAGACCACTTTATGTCAAAATGCATATTATAAGACAGTTAAGTTACGTTAAGTTAAGTTAAGTAACGTAACGTAACGTTAAGTTAAGTAACGATAAAAGTGTCTGGCTTGAGCATGGTGCAGGCGCCTCCTAAAATGGCGTAATTGTAGCATATTTTGTACTTAGGTGACTATATATATTTTTTTTTTGTTGCATTATACACGCTTTTTGATTTGACACGAGACCAATGTACATTCGTCCACATTTAGTCTTAAGAAAATGTGTAAATTAGTCTATTATTGAAAAAGAGTGACCGAGAGTTTTATTGCCAGGTTCTTTCTCCCGGTTCTACTTATTGCTTTGCGAATCTGACAGTACATGTAAATATAGAAGCAATGACATTTTTTTTATTTTAAGTACTTACTGACGTTTGTAAGAGCCATTTATTGACCTATACAAATAAATAAATCATTTCATTTCATTATATTATGAATGTTGTGCAGGCTGGGTGACAAGTCTGCTGTCGACGCCGGTGCTGTACCCGCTGTCGCGCGTGACGTACTGCGCCTACCTGGTGCACCCCGTGGTGCTGCGCTACGTCGCCATGCACTTCACACACCCCATACACATGGGGGAACTGCTAGTGGTCTGTATACCCTATATTGCTTACTTTAAGGAGTTTCTTTCCAGTTTTTCTGAGACACTGCCTTTTGGAACGTGGTACTTGATTCGTGACTTTTTTTTCTTCTCGGATGTGTGGTAATCGAATTGGTGGATTTCTTGGCCTTCATTAAACATGTATTAACTATATACACCTATTTTGAATAAAATTATTTTTACTTTGACATTGATTGGTATAACGTTACTCGTGGGACCGGGAACCGTTGCAGGTTCAAACAAGACTTTTGGCAATTCATATAGTAAAATAACTTGAGAAAAGAAATGTAACTCAATTTCTACTCTAATTATTTCCAACAGTTCATCTTATTCCTCGGCCTCACGATAATATCCTACGTGTTCGCGTTCATCCTCTCCGTGGCCTTCGAAGCGCCCATCGTCACGATGCTCAAGATAGTCTCGCCCCAACGAAAACCCCATAGAGTATGAAAGCATTACAATTTTGTACAATAAAGTTCAAAGACTGCTTTAAATTGAGAACTGAGCCTGAGTACGTAGAGGGCGTCACATGCGACATGCCACCATCCTCATGGGGCATGTCACATGTGAGCATGTAGCGATGTTATTATAACCAGTTTTATGATGTTATAAAATCGGAAAATCGTAGTTTATGAAAATGTAGCATTATAAGCAATTATTAGGTTTATTTTATTGGCAACATAATTGTAATCGCACAAAAATGTAAGTACTTACCATAGTGAAATGGCGGCAAAAATTAATCGCACATGCGTAAACAAACTTTTTTTATGGAAGCAAAAATGTCAACCAAAGTATTCCATAATCATTACATAGTTACCTACAGGCTTTTAAGAAATCTCATGCAATTTTTAAACTTAAGTAACAAATTCATTATGCACAAACTAAATACTAGCCTAACAATAGATAGTCTTCGTCGATGCTTTCGCATTTTGAATCATGTACAAATGTATGAAAAGACGTAGGTTAAGATATTACTGAATTAGCATAAGTACAATTTGCTTTTAAAACAGTCATTTAAATAATTGATTTGACGTATGATTGTATGATTGATATTAGAATAAAATTATATCTAACAAACATGACAAAATTGGAAAACAACCGTAATTATTGGTTGAATAGTTGTATTTGAAATAAATAATTTGTGTCTATGAAACAGTTTGACTTAAAAAAAGAAAATGAAAACTACATACCCATTTTGTTTTAGGATAAATCTATTTTTTAATCACGGCTGAAATGCCTAAGTATTGGGACAAAAACCTCGCTAAAATAAAGAAAAAAAAAACAAAACTTAAATTGTTTAGTGAAATGAAACAAAGTGAAACTCTCCAACTATTTTAGTTTAATAATTTGACGGTTTACTAATATTGTAGTTTAAAATTTCATCTTTTGCTGGTTTATACACATTTTTATGTAAAAATTAAGACGGCTTTTTTTTTAAATCCGCTGCCTAAGGCCCCGGCCGCTCTCACGTCCGTTCCGGGTGTCTCTGGTTCGCACGCAGACGGTATTTCCAGTGGCGCCCGGTGGACATTGACCACCTGTGTGGCCTCTTCGGTGGAAGAATAGGCTTTAAAGTACATTATGTCGACTGTGAACCGTAAAATGTCGATTCGTGATACCAGTGATACATACTTTTCTCAAGTTTTCTTAGACTTCGCTTATCTTTAATTAGTTACTTAGTTATCTTAAATGTACAATAAATAATATTGACTTAAATGTATACCTACATTAGTTCAAGTTCATTCAAATTACACGGAACACGGGGTAAGTAGGTATTTCTTATAATAGGTATATATTTTTTTATTTTCCTTAGCATGTGCACTGGGTATGTGGCATGATAAGCCTTATTTAGAAAACTAATTAATTAACCTTTCTAAATGAAATACTTCATAATTAGAATAAGATTAGCTAAATACAAGATGGACACTGCTCTTTATTTTTTTTTTGAGTATTACTTATTAAAGGTTTATTTTCTTGCGCTAATAGCGAGAAAGCGAAGGCGATGTTCATGATTTTTTGTATTCAGCCTTATTCATTTTTTTTTTAAATATATTAGGACAATTCACACAACGCCATCTAGTCTCAAACTAAGCAGAGCTTGTGATATGAGTACTAGACTAGGTAAAGCCACGCTGCTGTAAACAGTGCGCGGCTTCGTATTGAGCA
The DNA here is from genome assembly GCA_963556515.1 of Nudaria mundana. NCBI lineage: Eukaryota > Metazoa > Arthropoda > Insecta > Lepidoptera > Erebidae > Nudaria > Nudaria mundana. Next base: position 24,208,946 of record OY748289.1, on the reverse strand, counting down.
AAGCGTTTTTTTTTTTTAATTGAATAATTGAGCTTCGTCACGACCTTAATTGAAATCAGCTATTAATTTAGGTAAAAAAAAAATTATTATCGGTCAAGAGGTTGCTGAGAAACGAACATCCGAACATTTTACATTTAACCTGCTCCATGGGAGATCAATAAACTGATATAAATACTTATAAACATTTTTTTTGTAAATACATACATATTATACATAGGAAATACCCAGACTTCGGCACAAACGTACGTGTCATCACACAAAGTTGACCAGGAATCGAAAGCGGATGCACTACCGACCACGCCACCGAAGCAGTCAAAATCTATATTCTATATTTATACATATATATATTCTATTATATATATTTATATCTATATTTTTAATAAGTAAATTGGTCCGTGTTCCAATTAATGTGATTTAACTAATCATAATGTATGTACAAGTTGTAAAACATAATGTAAATAGATTGTAAATATATCTAGTAGTCATAAGATTTTTACCAACCATAGACAATAATATTTTCATAAGAAATATTTAAAAAATAATAGTTGTTTTATTCCTTTATTCTCGTGGCACAGTCGGAGATTCGTCTGAGCAAATTACAAAAAGGTATCTCCACTAATAGAGATAGTAGGAGAGCTGCGAGTAGAGTCAATATGGTCGTACCAGCGAAGTAAACCCACTGTAACAATATGAGTGTTTCAGAGATAAACATTAAGTACCTTGTTACAGGGAACAAGTTCATGGGCGTTTCTCCTGACTTAAGGCAAATTGCCTAGCAGAGGTTTCCGTGTCAAGCGCACGACGACTTGAGTCTCGGAGACCCCATTTGTTTGTTTATTGCTAAATCATTATCCACTGAACCGATTTGGCTGAAATTGGGTATACTAGGTATTCGCTGGAATGCGTAATAAGCGAATAAAGACGGAGCTGGCGGAATCTTAACCTAGCCCTACCTAACCTAAGCTAAAAAAAAAAACACTATAACAATGGCGCGATCCAACAATTAAGTTTCAAATGCTGCATTTAAACATTTAAATTTCGCGCGCGAGGCATAATCAATTTTTTTTAGCACTGTAAAAGGCATGTTTCTTTAATGCTTAATAACTCAGAAACTATAAGACATACATCAAAAACTATACAGCTAACCACAGGCTTATGTTATATCTTTATGTCAAATTTCAAGTTGATATGTTAAGAGATGCGCCCGATATCGTGTCGCATACATTCTTGATTGAGCCCATCGTTGTGCAGACTTCGCAAGCTCCGTCTTACTAACTGCTAATAACTACTGGATTACTCTGAATTAGTGTGCAATGAGAAATGATAACGGGAAAACCAGATACAAGCGGGCAAAGTTGAACTTACGATGCAAATAGTGTGTGAACATAGTGTAGTGTCGAACGACAATAGTACAGCTCGATGTATCGCAGAGTGAAGCAAGATCATGCCGTAGCACAAGCGACTGACCGCCGCTACCAACGAATTGCCCAGGGTGCGACGGAATACTCCTGGAACGGAAGAAATTGATGAGGGATACACTTGACGCAAAGATGGCGAAACATAAAGATTCCATAGTAGGCTGTAAATTGAAATTAATGTGAAATAATATCTCACCCCAAAAAAGACCTTTCAGACTAGTAACTAATGAAATGGTAGTCAATGTGTAAAGCAAGATTTCACACACAAATCCTTATTGTAAAACATAAATATGTATTGTATTCAAAAATGTAATGTAGAAGATTGAAAATAAGTAGATAAAAGTGAAATTACTATTAATGAACTCACCCGCTAAACTGGTAGTTCCCACCACCACAGGCCACAGTAATGCTATAGGCCACAACAAATGTAGCCAGGCCGCCAGCCACGGCAGCCCTATCGCAGACACAGCTACTGATGCCAATATAAACGATAACGATGACATCCAAAGCAGTGATGATGTCACCTGATAATATAAAAATGTGAATTAAAAGATTTTTTTATTTTAATTATCATAAATGTACTAATTAAATTCGTATTAGTATCCAAGAATTCACTACAAATTTCTGGAAAGCCTTTGATACTATCAACCATCTTTTATAAAAAAAATAAACTTAGAATTCAATCATTAGAGTATTGTAAAGATGAATTGGATACCATTGATTAGGGCACTCTAAGATTTATGTAAGTAGATACACCTCCTTGCAGTTATCTATTCTATTAATGTTCAATAGAACTTCATAGAAGGGAGTACTGCAAGGTACAACATTAGGTCCATGTCTATCAACTTACCTTCGAAACTTTGAGTTTGCCTTGTAAATTGTGTACCAGCCAGCCGGTCAAAATACCAAGAAAGTATGGAGCCACGCGAGCCCAGGGACGTTCAACTATTACGTTGTACAAATGGAAGCCATCAGGGAATCTATAATACATACAATAAGCAATTCTAGATTACGTATATACATTTTTACGCTTTCGTCTTCTACATTAAGACCATTGAGCTTTTACTCTAACCTGATTACTATTTTTTGTAACAAACTTACTCACATAATCTGTACAAGACACTGATTTATGCAAATACAATACTTACATAACACGGGTGAAAAATGTAGAATATTACATTTAATTTTTAGGGTTCCCTACCCAAAGGGTAAAACGGCAACCCTATTACTGAGACTTCGCTGTCCGTCCGTCCGTCTGTCTTGTGCTGTATCTCATGAAACGTGATAGTTCGAAAGTTGAAGTGTTTCACAGGTGATGTATTTCTGTTGCCTCTACAGGATGTTACATAAGGGTTACATCAACCTGAAGACACCCCTGTCAGCTTGTCGTCCAGAACGCATTTCGATATGTGGCGACTGCCAAACAAGAAAAAAAAGTTCATCAAAAAATTGAAAAAGTTAAATATGCGTGATTTCAAATCAAAACAAACGTGTCCTAACAGTAGTGCTTGACATACCTACTACTAGACAATGAGCGCGTGGTACGTACAATGCCCTTGGCGGCGGCGCGGGCGTCGCGGTGCTGTGGGAGTGCTTTGTCGGCGTCCTTAAAGGATTATTTTTATTTATGTAAATAAAATTTTGACCAAACCTAAATAGTTATGTTCCCAGATCCTCGTCAGTACTCCGACAATGAAACGCTCACGGTACAACTCCCGGACAGCGCTGAAATTGCCTTCTGATGCTCCTACACAAAGCATCATCTCGTAATAATCTCCGTTACTCAGATCCATTACTACACAACACAGTCACTATCACACACAGCTTGACACAACTCACAAATTAACACACTAAACAACCATTTACCTACTGCACTGCACAAAGCACTGAATGCAACTGAACTGACCTGTGACCTGACTAAATAATTTTAAAGAAAATACTAAGAAACTTTAAACGGGGACCTTGATGCATAACAGAGACAAAATGTTCCTACCAGGAGAGAGAGAGAGAAGGTTTTTCACAGGCGCGCATTATTTGTACTACCTACTTGATGTCGATGACCGTATCAGCTGATTTTAGCTAGTGTTGATCAAACAAGAGTATTTTATTCGGTAATAATGTTTATTTATAAACTTTTTTTTCTTGTTTGGCGTTCGCCACATATCGAAATGCGTTCTGGACGACCAGCTGGGGGTGTATTCAGGTTGATATAGCCCTTATGTAACACCCGGTATATCAACAAATACTAAAAACAGAATATAATAAATATTTAAGGAGACTCTCATACCCTTTGTGCGCGGGTTAGACTCACACTTGGCCGGTTTTTTAATGAATTTAATACGATCTAGCAAATATTGAATATGATCGACCCTAAATCGATTCAGTGGTTAACGATCAAAAGATCCGCATCCCTGTAATTAAAAAAAGTCCTAGTAATCATACTCACATCTGTGCAAAGTCCAGGTAAGCGGCACTGGCGTCCACTACACTGGCTGTCAGCGCCGCCAGCAGCGCCAGCCCCACCCCGCCCCGCGCGCGCCACCCCCCCGCCGCGCTCACTGCGCACAGCATGGCGCCCAGCATGTGCATCTGCGTCTCCGTGGACAGGTACCAGGATACTTGCAGACACTAGACACGAGATACCAACATATTATCATCCACTGAACATTTTTCCCAATCCGGTTGGGTTCGGTTCTCCAGTCTAACTACGATGCCGCTGAACTTCGATATTTTTAGTGGAGTCACAGCCATCTGAACGGGCGATCATGGGCGATATTGAAACTCTGTAGTTAGACCAGTCCGATTTTGTTTTAGGGCTCCAAATACCGTAACAACTGTCATAGATATTCATATGACATACTTTCCGAGGCACTCGTCATGCATCATCCCAGCTTATTGCTGTCTACTGCTGAAGACTTCTTCAATTAGCTTCTAGTGTGACCGGTCCATTATACCACCTGCATCCAAAGAGACCCAGTGCTCTTAGCCTAGACTAGTGGATTAGGGTCTGTTTTTGTGCCGTGTGTGTGTTGGTGGATTAAATATAATTTCTATAAATAGTAGTAGTTAAGTTATGTGACAGTTAAAGTGCGATTACACTTAGTTTTTGGTGTAGCCAATATAAAACTAGATGTATGAGACCCTAATTCAGAGCGATAGCTCGAGTCCAGATCTTTCGATTTCCGGGTGGTTATAAAAAATTTAGAACCTAACCTCAGCCTAGTCGGATAAATCGTGGGTAAATAATCAAAAAATGGCTCCTTGCCAAGCCCCGTCCGTTTTTTAGCAGGTACACCGCGAGCAAAATATTTCCAGTTACATGTAATAAATCTGACCTGCTCTTGCTGTGGGAACATAGTATTGACGTAGAACAAGTTCCGCCACCAGTAGTGGTCGCAGTTGACGTGGTCGCCGTCCGGCAGCGCCAGGGTGGCGAGCGCGCGCGACCAGCGGGCGACCACGCCCGACAGGAGCACCACGTACGAATACGAGGGAAGTAATCTGAAGAAGGATAATACATAGTATAACCCTAAGATCTGTTTATTTTACTTTATGCCTTTATCCATGAAAGGGTAGGCAGATCTGCATTATACACCCACACCTTCCTAGTAAGTAGTTTGTTGGGTAAATATATAAATAATTTTTTTAAATGTTTTTAAATTTTAAATGTTAGTCCTTTTATCTTTACAAGGTATCCGGTATCTATACTAGTATTATAACAAGTTAAAATTATGGCAAAGATTTGCCATATATTTTAGAGTTTTCGAAAGATTTTTCATAAAATCTAAAAAAAAAATGAAAAAAAAAGTTCAACATCACTTTAGAGGTCTTTGACCATGCTGAGTTGATTGCAGCTGGTCTTGAGTCTCTAACTATTACCGTTCTCGATTTGATCTCGTTTTGACCTTGACGTTGAGATTAGAGGTCAAAGGTCAAATTCATTTTAGAGGTCTATGACCATGCTGAGTCGATTGGCGTTTACACTGAGTCTCTAGCTCAATCCGTTCTCGAGTTGAAAGTAGTTCACGGACGGACATTACTGTTGTATAAGAGATTTTCGTTTCGAAAACTCTAAAAAGGAAAGATTTGATTGTTTGTTTGAAGCGAATAGACTTCAATCAAAAATCATCAATATCATAATGAATGTGGAGGTGGACTATTGTCAAGCAAGTAATAACATCAAGTTCTTACAAGGGGGACAGCGCGTACGCAGTCCCCACTAACAAAAATTGCGCATCCGAGTTATCCACATTAGGGATAATCGCAAGGGTCAACCAAACCGCAGTGCAATGGGAAGGCCTCGCCCTGGGGGAACCGCCTGTTTGATCACGGTGTCCCCTATGCCAGGTAAGTATGCTTAAGTCTGGTGAACTTGAATGTGGTGATTCAACATTGGAGACTCTTAACACTGACTTCTAACTTTACCAGTGACGCCATCTATGTACACGAAAATAAGTTAAAATAAAGGTTCCTGAGGATTACTTGCAACACGATATTGTTAGTTTTGCAGTGAGACCAATGGTAAAAATAACAATAATGCGTATTATTTGAATAGCTTGTTATTAACTTATTATAATTCGTCAAGTTTATGAATTTAAGTCAACAAAAACTAAGTGCAACCAAAACTATGAGCGCTATCGACCAAGAAAACAAGTCGGTCTCCAAAATTCATATCTAAATTTAATTTCCAATCGAATATCCATTAAAACATATTTAGGTCTGCACTTTCACAAAAAAGTTTTATAAGTAATTATCGATTTGATGAGCTTCTTCGCATAAACTGGCTAAATGGTCAAAACAGACACACATACGAGCCCCATGCTCAATTAAGTACCGGTGGCGGTATAAACGTTTGATATAAACGCCTATACAATTTTTTTGGAAAATATTTAGTACACATAACGGGGGGACACTGCAAGGAACCCAACTTAGGTCCCTTACTTATATAGTGTAGTGATTAGCGGATATGACATTAAAGTTTTCTTATACTGCCTGCCTGTGACTCAACTCTTTTTATCACTGAAAATATTTACGAGGGCGAAGCCACATGCGTTGGCTAGTAGAATTTAAAAGTTTTAAACAGCTTTTGTCTCAAACTTTTATCGACCTCAGCCTAGTAGTATTTTAAAACGAAAATACAAGGAAGTGACCATTCGAGGATCTCAACGGTGCGTAATACGTAAGCTATTTTTTAAACGCAACCTCAAGTGAGAGGGTGCAGCCACAGTTCAACATCATGTAGATTCTTAATTCCTCATACCTGATGACTCTGTTGATGACGAAGCAGATGAACTGCATGAGATGACCACAGCCTCCGTCCCAGCCCACTAGCTCCTCGACGCTGTACTGGCTTTTCAGGTAGAAGAAATGATGGGCGCTGAATAAACCACTGTAGACAACACGCTGGCATTAAATACCTTTTTATATTTAACTGATGCTAACGGCCTCGCCTACAAGGAATAGTTTACTTGTTCCTAATTCCCACGGGATAGCCCATAGCGTGAAAGTATTTTCAAAATCAGTTCAGTAGATCTATAGATATATCAAATATAGAGACAGAAAGAAAAATTAATTAATGCATAGAAATTTGATATTATACAGAGGATAGAGCTCACACAAACACAAAAGAATCAAAGATAAAAATAAACAAACAAAAAAAAAATACTTAACGTTAACAAACTTAGAATTTAAGTTAAAATTTCATCAAGTTTGGTCCAGGCTCGAATAAAAACATCTTTTATTTTAAAAGATCTAAATATAGATGGCTAGTTATTAATATTTAATTGTTGTTCAAAAATAGTGAAAGTTATTTTCAAGTTTACAATTAAGAGGGCCCTCGTACATTGTTAATTGAGGCTATAAAAGTTAAAAGATGATCGAACACAAGCCATAAATGTACAATAGTATGTGTGGAATTTCAATAATGGTCGATCCTACTAATTAAATAAATATGATTGCTAATATGTTTACCACGCGTGTTTCATTAAAGATATAGGTACTACACTCAGGCCCCTCTTTCCCATTGACTATGGGCACGTGCCCAGTGCCCCTACTTCCTGTGAGGTCACCAAATGCTAACCCATATTTATAAAGGTTAACACATGATTACAATACCTATTAGTTGTTACATGCGCGAAGTTACTCTACTCTCGGTCGAAACATGCCTTGTTGAAACGGGCCAGGTTCCCTAGATGTGGAGGACGGGCAAGCTGGGTCCTGCTGATCCGGAAAGTGGGGCGGCCGATAGACTCTCCGTCCGGTTACAGGCCACTCGAGTTGCTTAACGAGGTTTGTAAGTTCTTTCACCGTGAAGGCGATCATGCGCGTGAGGAGTCTGAGGACCCTGGCGGAGGAAGCAGTCTTTCAGGACGAGGTGGTGGTGGTGTCAGTGTCTCTAGACAGCGCCAACGCTCGCTTTTATCACCTTGCCCTGGAATGTCTAAGGGAGTGGCTCGTGTATCACGAAGTCCCTCTCTACCTTCGTCGTACTGTAGGGGCTTATTTATCAGAAAACACAGCTGGCTTGCGCCGGCTCGGCGAGACGTATCGTGCGGTGTCTCACAGGGGTTGGCCTGTGGCTAGGACCACTATAGGACACCGCTCCTGTGGAACATCGGATACGACCGGGTGCTGCGGGGTGCGTTGCCTGAGGGCGTCGGTTTTAAAAAGATCGTAGAAAACTATAGCAAGTCTAACCCAACCCTAGAGGCAGCATGTCTCTTAACCGGGACTCTTCCAGGGAGTGCCAGATGATTACCAGGCACGGATCCTTTAGTAAGTATCTGCACCGCATCGTAAGGTCACACCCCAGTGTCAACACAGCGAGACTTTCGGTGACGACACGGCACTCTACACGTTCTTGGAGTGCACAGCGTAGACTACTGAGTGCCGGGACCTCGTCGTGGGTCAGAACGTGTCACGGTCTCCAAGTGACCGTATCCAAGGTGGCCGAGAGGAGGAGCGGGCGTACCCTCGGCGGGCTAGAAACCCACTATCCTTACAGAAGCATGCCGTAAGGGTTGCGTGCTGTGGGGTTTTATGTGCGTATTCAAACTTTGAGAATGCCTCAAACATCTTCCCTAAAACGTCTACCAGATCGAGCTCTATTGAAAGTCATTATATAAATAAAAAATTTTGGCGCCAAAAAGCGCGGATACCTACATATACCTTTTTATTCATTTCATTTGAGACCTCATTTTCATCGAAGCTCATCCAGTCGTTATAGGCATAGGGCAAAAATTACTTACAATTGAGAATTGATTATATTTTATAAGCAATGAAGTTTGCAATCATTTTCTCATATAATTTTCCAATATGAATTACAAAACTATAGCCTTGGGCAGGACTCGATTAGATGTCTTGGGGTAGTGGTGTCTAGAGGGATCAGTCGCTGGTTTGAGTCCCAAGACTATAGTTTTTGTGATTCATAATGTAAAATTATAATTGAGAATTGTTTCTTAATTCTACCGTATTACTTATGTATAGTCATAGAAAACACTCTTGAGAGGGGCTCGTGGTCTGAGAGGGGCTCGTGGTCTAGTGGTAACCGACAATGTTGACACATTGCAAAGGTTAAGTAACATCGACTCAGGCCGGTCTTAGGATGGGTGACCATTTCTTAATACATTGAGACCCCTCCGTGCCTCGGAGAGCACGTTAAGCCGTCGGTCCCGGTTGTCATACTAACATCTATGGCAGTCGTTAGGGGTAGTTGGAGGAGCCCTAAATCAAAAATCCGACCGGTCTAACTGCAGAACTTCGATATCGCCCATGGGTTGTGAAGGTCAGATGGTAGTCGCTTCACGGAAAATATCGAAGTTCAGCCGAATCGCAGTCAGACTGGAAAGCCGACCCCAACTGAGTTAGGAAAAGGCTCGGTGAATGATGAGTCATAGAAAACACTCTAACGCTATTCTCTGATTCCTCAAATATTCGTTTCGACCCATCATCGGGGAGTGGGGTTCGAACACACCACTAAAATAGATTTCAAAATAATAATCTTATGCACTTTTAAATCAGTCTCAACTTACCTCACAAAAAATAGAGTATCGAAAGCAATAGTTCCAGTTGCGACAGTATAGTAAATATTATTGCGATCATTAATGTCTGATGTGTCATCTGAAAAGAAATTTTTAAGGTAATTAAATATATTGAGATCACACTTTATACATATAAGCTATCCATGAGCAAAAGGATTTTTAAACCAACAAAAATAACTTTTCCTATCATATGTATTACATATATTTTGACACAAGAAACACCCAACCACCGGTAAGTACAAACATTTGTGGATTGGTGATGGACAACACTAAAAGAACTTTAAGCAGTCATTTAATTAGGTACTTAATTCGATAAAAATATTACCTGCGATATAGTCCACAGCCAGAGCAACATGTAAGAAGATAATCCACAAGGTCGCCACAATTCTCAACCCATGAATCAATGCGAGATCCTTAGTCGAAGTATTGGTGTTAAATACTCTTTGCCAACAGTAAGATATGGAAAAACACAATAACAGACTACGGAAGGCACAACTCCCCTCGCTCATTGTACTAAGACTCACTATCGAGTTGTACTGCAGTTTAGGACAGGAAGATCTGTTGCTTTGACTCGGACTGCTGCACTGCTTCCGATACTTCCCGCATCGGTCACAACTTGTAGACCTAATTCGGTCCCCGCTGGTTACGTCCTGCGTAATCGCGGGAAGCCCTTTAGTCATACTTTCCACTACTAAAGACTTCATTTTCCTTGGATTTCTTCCCAAACTATCTATATCGCTTTTCAAATCAATACCATTATTGAAATGTCGTTCTAAATGTGTTCGTTTATCTAAATTATACTTTTCAAGGTCAAAAGTCATTGATTTTCTACTATAAGGTAAGCATTTTATCAGATTCAAGTCTAAGGTGGTAGCCGTCAGAGTCACAACGGCTAGGAATACTGTAACACATATTAACAGTATCGCTCCAGTATCTCCTGCTATGTTATACGAGCCTGGTACTTGTCTCACACTGGAGATCTTTGTTGAGTGAGCTGTGGTTCTGTTTGTTTTGAGGTTGTCGTTAATCATGGTCGAGAAATGTATGACGGATGATATGTCTTTGGCAGAACACGAGCGAGGTAGACATACACCCAGCACTATGTTATATGACTGAAATAGATAAAATATGTTTTCTGACGGTTAATAAACAAGCCCATAGCACACCAGCTACCAGGTGAGACATAGAGCAGCAGTGCACTTATAGTGGATAATTATTGTTCTCCGTAGCAGAAAGGAAAGTGGGATTCCGAATCTCTCAACGTGTGATACACACGCGATGCTCCGGCTGAAAGAAGAACGAGTCTCTGGCTAATATACTTTCCTGAAGTTCCCGAAAACAGAACATTTCGTGGGCTCGACATAATAACTAAAGATTTTTGGACATTTAAACCGTGTCTACCCAATCAACCAAAATGTATGAAAAGTGGTACGCGACATACCGTTAATGAAAGTAATGACCAATGTTGTTAAAGCTAATATTTACAAAGCACTCAATAATTCTAATGGTAAGCGTGATTTTTGTTTCAAGAATTCAATTGTTTACAACTTATCGTCGTTATTATCTGAACGGTAGTCCCGGTTGCACTCAAACATTTTTAAATCGATGTTTCACAAGTCAGGTAATCCTAAGGTTACCTGGCAGAGATAGTTCCTTCGCGATAAGGCATATTATTTCCAAGACAAGTATGTGTAAGATATTTTATTTTATAGATGTCCTTGGATTGGCTTACCTTGACTATATTGGGTTTGGTAATATTCAGATTGATGTCTAAAGTGGTGTAGGCGAGTCTGTAAGGAGGCCACAACTCTGACACCACGGGCTTTTGGGTCGGCTCTGAGTGGAACACCCATTTCCATTCTCGTGCGTCTGGATATCAAAGGTAATCTTAATAATATTAGTCCAGCCGTTTTAAAGTGTTGAGACAGAAACAAACCGACACAACTAAAAAGAAGCTATATTTGATTCGGTTTTCCTAGTTGCCGTGAGTATCTTAGTATATTTTTAGTTATAATATTTACGTTACGGACGTCGTGAGTGTAGTGTGCAGGGACTTTAACAACGCACCGCAGAAATATCAAGACCCAGTGAGGGTAGATGGAGAATCTGACCGCGCCTCACGCTATCGACGCCGCCAGCTCCAGTCAGCCTGTGACCACGGCCCGATGTAACTCGGTCGAAACTCCAAACAGAAGGTAAATTACGCGTGTAAGTCCCGAAATCGTAAAAACTATTTTTAGTTGTCTTTATTGCACAAATAATAAAAACGGAATCAGAACACAAAGAGGCCCTGCACTCGATACAACTGCTGACAAATTGATGAAACTCTGGTAAGGCTCAAAAGTGTCCGGAAACTTGGCGAAATGTGGGGGTTATGCTCTCCTCTCTGTCTACCCCTAGAGGTATAAACACCTCTGATTTCGTGTATGTGTGTCTGTTTAATCTACCTAGCGACAATTGCCAGCAAGTTATGCTCGCGAAGGAGGCGGCCGAGAGGGAGAAAGAGCGTACCCTCCCCGCCGAGTTCCGTAGTCAGTGGCGAGGGCGCCGCAGACTCATCTACGCCCAAGACCATCGACCTCCATGATCGGAGCCTGAGGACGGCGGCGGGATCGCCACCCGTCGTTCTTACAGAAGCAGGCTAGAAGGGTTGCGTGCTGCGGGGCCTTTGGCCCATAGCACGCAACCAGATTCACTCACTGACGCGGGATAAAACCCTACCCCAACGACGAGGGATTCTCATCCCGACCCAACCCCCGCAGAGACCACAGAGGTGGTCAAAGTCCGCCGGGCTCCACTGGAAATACGTTCTGCTTGTAACCAGAGACGCCCGGCAACGGACGTTAGAGCGGCCGCGGCCTTGGGCCGCGGAACTAAAAACAAAAAAAAACTAGCGACAATTTTGTGAGTTAATTTACTCTAATATACAGAGTCTCATCTTAAATGCTTACCGTCAACATCACGGGATGTGTTATGTGCGATTGCTTCTTCATCCTAAAATTAAAACAAAAACTTGAATTATCCGTAAATGACTAATCTAATTATGTTTTAGATAAGTTTGACATAGTACCAGTTTACAACATTGCGCTTTGGAGCCCAACCAGTAGCGGTTCCCGGAGATAAGTGCAGACTCATAACGGCCGGACGCATCCAGAGCTGTAATTAACAAGAAATAAATTTAATGTTTTGGGCATTTTATTACAAAGCGTTATCTAGCCCAAAGAAAGCTTGTGTTATGAGATCTAGATAACAGATAAACATATTTCTAAATACATACATATGGCTCCTAAATGGCACCATTAATTTATAATAAGGTTCCCAAAAATATAAGGCAGTTAGTTGAATACAATCCATTTCAAAAATGCACTCAAGACGATATTAATTGATAAATGCTATTATAATATTATGGACTTTTTTAATGATAAACTTTAAACTTTAATGATTGTATTATTTGATTAATTGACATTATTAATTATTTATACTTGAATTGACATTATATTGCTATGATTGTACTAAATTACACCCCGACAAAAGGGTAGGTAACCTAACCATCGCTCGTGCTCATCACACAAATCAATCAATTATGAACCTTTTTTAGAGGAGTAGGAACTCCTCACGAGTGAAGTAGCAGGCGTCTGCTAGTCGGTTCTCTTCTTTTATTCTGTAAAGTTGTAGTTTATAATCTCGGCCAATCTCCAAAATGGCTGAACTGATTTTAAAGGGAGTTTCTCCGGCAGATAGCTAATGAAAGGTATTACTAGGCTACCAATATTTTTTGTACCTATATTGTTAGTTGGAAATCTATTTCACGCGGGTAAAACCATGGGCGCCAGTTAGTTAGTAATAATCATTGTTAATTAAATACTTAAACGAGAGAGTTAGATAATTGTTAATAGATCACGGTCACGCGACAGTTTAACTTGGAATGTTACGAGTATTTGAGCTCATTCACACTGATAATTGAAAGTTTACTCATTAAATATTAAACACATACAATCACGGAGAGACCCATATTCCCGTAGGAGGTAGGCAAGATGCGTTCATTACGTACGTCCGGATGAAAATATTGACGCACAATTACAAATAGGTTGTGTGTTTTAGAATAGTCTCTAAAATAGTACTAATATTAGAGCCTATAGACCTAGTCCTGGAGAAGTAGATCTCCTAGACCTACCGCTTACCTATTCCCAAGCGTGAAGGCTAGGTATTGATACGTACGACAGCGACCTTGCGCAATAATATTTTAGAAATAATTTTATAATGTAGTTATAGAATCTGTCAGAGTTCTTGCATTAGCAAAAACAAAATATAAATAAAATACTAGGAAAGGTATATTTCTGTACGTAAACCTACTAAGAAGTTAATATTTTAACAACCGACCTCCAAAAAAGGAGGTTCTCAATTCGACTGTATGTTTTTTTTTAATGTTTGTTACCTCATATCTTTGGACTGGCTAGCTACTACTTCCCAAATAGTCCCATTTCAATTTGGTCCCATTCCGACAATTATTTGGTCCCATTTCGGTAATTTGAAGTCGGTTGTTGTGTCAATTTTTGACACAACTAAAAATACATTTTCAATTCTATTAAATACAATAATTTTAAAATCGGTTCATCCAGTCGAAAGAAATGAGGTCCCAAACAAACATAAAAATACAGTCGAATTGAGATGCTCCTCACTTTTTTGTCGGTAAAAGTATCTTTGTGAGTTTTTTTAATTTATGACTTGGTTTCAAAACCTTTAAGTTAGCCTTGTGGCACGTGGGCTGTGGAACAGATAATAGTCTCTGTACCTACCTAGGGTACAGAGCCTCAAAGAGTACCCATATAATCACGGGACTTAAAAGAAGAAAACGACAAATGAAACTGGCCAAAATAACGAATATCAACCTAACCTCAAAAACTAGAAATGGCAGGCCGTCAATGCAGCCAACATAGGAGAACCCAACAGCCCCATCCCATACTTTGAGTTGAGTTTACATTGCCCCTGTTAGGCAATGTAAACTCAACTCATTAGGTAGGCAAGTATACAAAATCCAACACCACTCTGCTGTAATTCAAACCAAATATTCGAAAAGCGAGGACAGAATATGTCAATACCACTAAATAGCATCTCTTAACACCAACAGTGTCCAAAGCTTAAAAGAAATAAGGTCTATCTTGTCTAATCTTTGTCTAATTCTTGGTTATCTTATCTTATCTTAAGGTAATTAATCATCATCATCATCTCAGCCCATTAGACACCCACTGCCGGGCATAGACCTTCCCCAAGGAGGACGATTCAGCCTACCTATATACCACGCTGTCTAGACGGGTTGGTATAGGGTTTTGTGTCGAGTTTTCCTTAAATTTTTTTAAGTTAATTAATAGGTGCCCCAAAATAAATAGTTAATTTTTACTAGTGGCTAAATACACTCATACTTACCGGTGTACGTCCATGCTCTTCCGTCCGACAAATCTCTAAAGAATACTCCAAGTTCATCCCAACAGGAATAATCAACAAGAATATGTAGACCGTTGGTGATTTTAGGCCAAATCACTGCCAGAAACAATGGATCATAAACAGTAAATAAATTGTCAAATATTTCATTTCGAGCGATTCGTTGCCCGACACTAGATTGGTGTTCTTTTTTTGAAATACCGATTTTTTGGCGCGTTGGGTCGCAAGCTACCAACATAACAAAACATAATAGCGCGAACACTTTCTTAGTGAACATTTTACATTATTTTATTTCTACTTTTGCTATCGAAACCCGTGCGTGCACCACAGACACGCGATAACTAATGTTTGTGAGTTGCAATGAGTCTTGATTATGTATGTTTATTCGCACAGTAAGTGATTAAGTAGGTAAGTAGTAAAGGTTTGGCTAGGCCGTTGGATTAAAAATGAAAGACACAGTTTCAATACCCAGTTTTTTTGTTTATGTGATAAGAAATATGATCATCCTATTATCCTTTTCAGTAGATACCACAGGTATCTGTGAATTGGCTGCTTAAAATATTGTTTCCAGTAAAGGAATACTTGAAGTTTCGTGAAGATTGGATGAAAATGAAAACTGTGCCCGCTAGCCCGGAACACACAGACAGACGGAGGAACTAAAGCAAAACTGTCCACTCTCGATATTTAGACGCTTCGCTCGCTCGGTCAATTCTTTACAATATTTAAGGCTTGGGCAAACCAAAAGCAGTTGCAGTGCGGTAGCAGTGCGGCAGCAGTGCGTCTAGGTTAGTAAATAATGTAGTTATATGAGGGATGACCCACTAAACAAACGCGGGCCCACTTTGTTCAGTGTGGTTTGCCCAAGCCTTTATTGCGCGAAGCGAGCCGAAGGCGAGCGGAGCTCTCAACGGGTGACTCAAATTATTTTTCAAACGATTTATGTTAAATTGTTTCTCGGCGAATACTCGGCCGATTTCGGATTTTCTTGCACTCATCAATAGCTTACAGAATTACGTGTTATTACGATGCCAGAATTTTGAATTTAAACTCGCTTCGCTCAAATATATGCTGCAGTGTAACGGTACGTTTCGCGACTGCGGCGACCAATAGTATTTCCTTTATATTGAACTTATCTACATACTTAATACATCTATATCTATATCTATACCTTAGATGAACTATATACTAGATGGCGCGTCTCCAAGCAATCACTACAATAGAAACACTTCAGCTTACGCATGCTAGTGTGCGTGAGCGTATTGTCATACACTCGCCTTGTTTGACGTCGTGTATGCCAGCTAAAGAAACTTTTCCTATTTTCCCATTTTATTTAGGATATTTTCAGGGGAAAAAAAACAAATTAAAAAATTGTAAATAAAAAGTTACCGAGTTGCGTCCAACTTTTTAACTTTTATCTTTAATATTTAACTTTGACTTTTAACTTATTATTTTAAAATTTTGACTTTTAACTTTTGACATTCAACTTTTAATTTTTAACTTTTAATGTTTATTTTTCATTTTTAACTTTTATTTTTAAATTTTCAGTTCTAACTTTTCAATTCAACTTATTTTTATTTTTTATTTTTAACTTTTTAATTTAAACTTTAATTTTAACTTTTAATTTTTAATTTTTCATCATTAACTTTTTAATTTAATTTTTTTATTTATCTATTATTTTTATTTTTTAACTTTTTAATTGTAACTTTTATTTTTATTTTCATCTTTTATTTTTAACTTTTTATTTTTGGCAGCCATATTGGATTGCGAAATGGACACGAAATTCTTACTTAACATAGGTACCAAAAACCTTGCCCGACCTTGTCCCGACTTAACGTATCTATCATCTTTTCTAGGTACATCACTATACACTCGTTACTACGCGACTCACGCTTGACCATTTTCAAATTATTTATTTTATGTATCTGTATTTTCTAATGACTTGTCCAACACCTATTTCTACTAATATAAATCGGGGAATTTTGAATTCGAAACTGGCAATACCAACAAAAATGACAATTATAAATTAGACATTATTTAAATATTGATTTAATAAAATTATGTTGATTAATGAGTTACCTACTTATAGATGGTAGGGGACTTTACTGTTTGTTTTTATTCGCCCTCTGTAGTTTCTGCAAACTTTTATTGCACATTTAGCCATATTTAGGCCAAAAAAAATTATCGCATAAACAACCATAACCCTTGACAACAAAATTGTCAATAAAGAGCGGGAAGCAGTTTACGGTAGACCCGTTCTCCTGTACTTTTTTAAATACCTTTCTGACACTGAGTTTCCGTCTATAGTATATAACACGTCACTTATCTGTACTTATAATAAATCTGTAGAAGTGAAAATTCTGTACATTGAAAATTTCAAAAAAATAAATGATAGGGGTGTTACTAGACCGACACCGAACCCAAAAATGTGACTAATAAAATTTTTGTCTGTCTGTCTGTTTGTTCAGGCATCATGCAAAAACTACCGGTTCGATTACGATGAAACTTGAACTGAAAAGTATATACAATAAAAAACAAACTTAATTTTGCGGTTCGATCCCTAGACCCGATTACTGTACCAACCGCAAGTAATAAGTTTGTCGTAGGTTACGCCACCCGCAGTGGAGTTCACTAAGGGGCGCTGCTCACGGCTAAGATACTATAATATTTTATCTTAAGATACAATATCGCTCAACAGCTATCTTCTATACTTTTTTTTTTTTTTTAATTACGCGGCCCAAGGCCGCGGCCGCTCTAACGTCCGTTGCCGGGCGTCCCTGGTTACTAGCAGAGGGTACGTCCAGTGGCGCCCGGCGGACTTTGACCACCCCTGTGGTCTCTGCGGGTGTTTGGTCGGGACGAGAATCCCGCGTCATTGGGGTCGGGTTTTATCCCGCGTCAGTGAGTGAATCTGGTTGCGTGCTATGGGGCAAAGGCCCCGCAGCACGCAACCCTTCTAGCCTGCTTCTGTAAGGACGGTGGGTGGCGATCCCGCCGTCCTCAGGCCCCGATCATGGAGGACGATAGTCTTGGGCGTAGTCGCGTAGTCTGGGGCGGCCTGGCCGCCGACTACGGAACTCGGCGGGGAGGGTACGCTCCCTCTCCCTCCCGGCCGCCTCCTTCGCGAGCATGACTTGCTCGCAGAAGGACACGGCCGCGTTCCACCTACTCCCGCTGGATACCATGGCTTGAAGCATGGTCCCCAGCGAGAGGGTATCCACGCCCAGACCCACTACGAGGTCCCGGCGCTGACTCGCCCACGCTGAGCACTCCACCAACGTGTGGAGTGCGGTGTCGTCGTCGGAAACCTCGCAGTGTTGACACCGGGGTGTGACCTCACGATGCATGCGAAACAGATAGCCACCGAAGCATCCATGCCCGGCAACCACCTGCGTCGCACGGTACGTGAGGTCACCATGCTGCCTCTGCAGCCAATCGTCCATGATCGGTCTCACCGCCGCGATGAAGATGGCACCCCCCTTGGGTTGCTCAAGTCGCACCCTCCATGACTCCATGAGATCCTGGCGGAGTTGGGACCGCTGGTCCTCGATTTCTCGAGACGCAGGCCTGTGGTCCCGCTCCAGCGCCTCCTTGCGCCATTGGAACAATGACGCAAGGGCTCTCGCTTCCAGGTCCCATGGAGGGGTCCCGGCTAGGAGACATGCAGCCTCTCCGGAGATCGTGCGGTACCCCCGTACGGTTCTGACGGCCAAGGTTCTAAGTGGTCTGTTTAACAGAGTCACGTTCCCCTTGACCGCCAACCTATCCGCCCATACGGGAGCCCCGTATAGGGCCATACTCCGCACGATCCCCAGGTACAGTCTCCTGCAGGAGGCGTTGGGTCCCTTTAGGTTGGGCATCAGTCGCGAAAGCGCGACCGATGCCTGCGTCACCTTGGGGACCAAACTTCGGAAATGTGGTCCGAAGTTCCATCGGCTATCAAGTACGATCCCTAGGTACTTCATCGAGGGCTTGATGCCGATGCTAACGCCTCCCACATTTATGCTGGAACCTTCTGGTGGACCGTTCCGAGGTCTGTGAAAACACAGAACCTCGGACTTGTGCAAGGCCACCTCCAGTCCCAGCTGCCGTATCCGACCCACGACTCGAGCAACACCCGTCGTGACCTTGAGTGCTGCCTCCTGGTACGTTGCACCCCGCGCCGTGACGAGGGTATCGTCGGCGTAGCACGTTACGCCGACACCCCTAGGCAACGCACCCCGCAGCACCCAGTCGTAGCCGATGTTCCACAGAAGCGGCCCCAGGACCGACCCCTGCGGAACACCGCACGACACATCTCGCCGAGCTGGCCCGAGCCAGCTGGGGAAAGCTATGGCCCTCTCCGAGAGATAGGCCCCGAAAATACGACGGAGGTAGAGAGGCGTTTCGTGATACACGAGCGCCTCCCTAACGCAGCTCCATGGCAAGGTGTTGAACGCGTTGGCGATGTCAAGAGACACCGCCACCACCACCTTGCCCTGCGAGACTGCTTCCTCCGTCAGGCTCTTCACGCGCATGATCGCGCTCACGGTGGAGCGTCCCCGACGGAAACCGAACTGGTTATCCGCCAGGTCTGGCCCCACACTCGTGAGATGCTCGACGAGGCGTTCCGCGATAATGCGCTCAAAGAGCTTACACACCTCGTCGAGCAACACGATCGGCCGGTATCCGGACGGTGAGTCCACCGGCCGCCCCGCCTTACGGATCAGGACCAGTTTCCCCGTCCTCCACACCTTGGGAAACTGGCCCCTTTCGAGGCATGCGCTAAAGAGCCCCATCAGTCGAGGCCCGAGTTCTTCGAGGGCCAGGACCCATGCACGGCCAGGAATGCCGTCGGGTCCGGGGGCAGTGATTTTCCGGCTTTTAAGCCGGAGTACTGCCGCACCTAGCTCCCCCACCCTGACTTCGGGTACGTCGTCTTCGCTGGTGCTATCCGCGTCGGGCAGAGACGGAGCCATGCGCGGAGGGACGTGCTCCTCCGCGCTCGTCGGAAACAGGGAGCCCATGACCCGCTCCAGCTGCTGCGGCTGGAGACTCTGGGTCAGTGGGGGCGCCCTAGGTCGGAGTTTCTCCCTGACCTGTAGGTACGGGCGCCCCCATGGGTTCTGCTGCAGGGTCTCCAGGAGCTCCTCGCGGGCCGCCGTCTTGGCCCGCTTTATCGTCTCCTGGAGATTACCTTTAGCCTCCCTGTATGCCTGAAAAAGCTCCGCCTCTCGGGCTGCCGCGTCGTCTGGGCGGCGACGCCTCCGGCGAAACCTGGTGTACCGGCGGCGGGCGGAGATGCATGCTGCGCGCAGCTCTGCAATCTCCGGCGACCACCAGTACACCTGCTTCCTGGCCGGTCTGGGTGTAACCCTAGGCATCGCCGCATCACAGATTTGCGACATGGCTCTCCTGAACCACTCCGCCTCGGCATCCACATCGGCAGGCCGGTCCGGTGGATCCGGCTGGAATCCAGGCCTGCACGATGGATGCCTCCAGGAGAGCCTCCCGATCCAGATGGTGAAGTGCCCAACGCGGATCCGGGGGATTTGCCACCGGCTGTGGGAGGTCAGGTGGGGGGACGACATCGAACCGGATGTACCGATGATCCGAGTGCGTCTCCTCACCCTCCTCCACGCGCCAGCCTGTAATACGGGCGGCGAGGTCAGGGGATGCGAACGTTACGTCCACGATCGATTCCCCCCCCCCCGCCGCCAAAAGGTGGCGACATTCCCCCGGTTGAGGACCTCCAGACCACGTGTTCTGGTCCAGTCCTCAAGAAGCCTCCCCTTGTCCCTGGTTTCCCGGGAGCCCCACGCCTCACTCCAGGCGTTGAAGTCTCCCAGGAGCAGGACAGGGCGAGGACGGCACGCAGCGAAGACGACGTCGAGCTCAGTGAGCCATAGCTCAAACTGAGACTCGTCAATGTTCGGCGAGATGTAGGTGGCCACGACTGCCAACCCATCATAGTCCGCCGCAACACACCCGCGGCCCCTTGCAATGATCGCAAGGCGCGAGTTGTCTGCGGCGGACCCCCCAAAGATACAACAGGCCGAGCCGTCCTCGTCCACCGGGCTTCCCGGGTGGACGTAGTACGGCTCGGCGACCACGGCCAAGTTTATGGACCACTGCCGGATGCTCTGGTACAGAAGATCCTGAGCAGCACGGCAGTGGTTCAAATTCACTTGCAGGATACGGATACGGGCGTCAGACATTAATTGACGTCCATAACCGCATCCCGCCGCGAAGCAACTGGCCGCGCAAGGGCGGCACCCCCACCGCTCTCAGCGGACGGACGAGGTTTTGGCTTCGAGGCGGCGCAGGTTGTGCTGCCGACCCGGTGATCCGCGGTCTTGCCCTCCGCCTCGCATCTAAAGCAGCGAGGCGGGGCGTCACAGGCACTTGCCTTGTGACCGGGCCGGCTGCAGCGGAAGCACCGATCGCCCACGGTGACTTCCGCTGTACACTGCACTCCGACGTGCCCCACCACCATGCACCGGAAACATCTGGTTTCCCGGGCACGAAGGAGGTGCACCTGCGCCTTTAGGAAGCCCCCTACGAGGAGGCTTCGTCCGTCCGCCACTTTCAGTGCCGCCGCGACGGGGCACTGGACGACTGTCATCCCGTGACCAGTGGAGCCGAAGGAGATATCTGAAACCTTCACCTGGTCACGGGGGCAGCCGCCCGCCTCCACGACGGCGGAGACAACTTCCTCCGTCGTGGCCGCGTCATCCAGACCCGTGATGCGCAATGCGGCGCATTTGGTGGGTCTGGTGACGCGGACGGCTTCTTCGTCCAGCGCGACCCTAAGCTGAGCCGCTAGGGCGTCAGCTTTAGGGCCGCTGGAGGCGCCGGAGACCTCGAGGAGGCGAGCCCCGGTGCGTGTCGTCTTGCACCGGAGCCCCCCTTGTATTTCGAGGGCCGAGAGGTTGACTGAGGACTTCACGGTCCTCAGTACGTCGGCGTACCCCACCCCTTTCTCCACACCTACCGTCGTCACCGTCAGGACGACGGCGGTGGAGCGAGGGGGGCGGGGCCTCTTCGGCGCCTTCGCCGCGGCGGCTTTGGCCGCTTTCTTGGCAGCCTTCGTCTTCCTCTTCTTGGCTCCCACTACTTCCCATCCCTCCCGTCTGGAAGGATGTAAGGAAGCAACGGGAGCGACGTTAGAGGAAGACGAGGCGGCAGGGGTGCCACTCTTCTTACCACGCCCCTTGGCCTTCCGCGCCTGGGCCGCGGTCTCGGCCGGCATCCGGTTCGCTGAAGCGGACGGGGCGGAGCGGGGCGGCGGACAGCGGGTGTGCCGCTTGGACCCGGAGCGGGAGCACCGCCGACAGCCGCCGCGTATGAAAACGCGGGACGCGCTAGCGGAGGGCGGTACGCCCGGTCCTCCAGGACCGCGAGGCGCCTCTCGATCGCCGTCAGGACCTGCACCGTAGTCGGTACAGGCTTCGGCGGCGAGCCGGGCGCCATGGTGGGCGCGGTCCTAGGCGCCGTCTTCGGCGCTGGTCCAGCCGTCAGAGGAGGAGGCGGCATGGGACCTGGAGGTGCCTTGACCGCTTTGGTCAGCTCAGCGACCTCCCGACGGAGATCTTCCATCTCCTTTCGGGAGGCAGTGAGCTCCACCTCCAGGCTCGCAACCTGCTTGCGGAGCTTCGCCTCCTCCTCTGTGACGCTCCGCTCGAGGAGCTTGTCGAGGGAGGATTGGGCTTCATCCATCAGT
The DNA here is from genome assembly GCA_963556515.1 of Nudaria mundana. Classification (NCBI taxonomy): domain Eukaryota; kingdom Metazoa; phylum Arthropoda; class Insecta; order Lepidoptera; family Erebidae; genus Nudaria; species Nudaria mundana. The sequence continues at coordinate 24,186,351 of OY748289.1, read as the reverse complement.
GAAGCCACAATCTTCTTCCTCCCCGACATGTTTTTACTCCCCCGCATGGCCGCGTTCATGCGGGAGAAAATACTCATTATCTCCCGCGCGGGCGGCACACCGATATCCCTGCGACTGCGCAGGGACGGCACAGATGACGGGGGTGGTGTTGGCGGGCGCTTTCTGTAGGCGTCGAGACGCGTGCGCACCGTCTTCACCGGCACCTCCTCCTCCGAATCGCTGGAGAGGAGGGACCCCCACCCAGAGCAACTAGTGCTCCGGTCGCGCGGCAGCCCCCCCTTCTCGAGGGTCCTCTTCTGCGAAGAAGAAGGGCCCTTACCCCTCACACTACTGGGAGCTGACCCATCGTCAGTCCCAGCAGCAACATTTCCTTGGGGCGTCGACGTCGCGCTGCAACTAGGCGGCGCGACGCGAGCCCCCAAATCAAAAGGCATCGAAGTCCGTTGTACGCGCAATATGTCGTCGGCTGAGACTGCCCGGGGAAGGGCAGTGTCAGGACCGGGGGTCTCTTCAGGCTTCATAGTAAGCACAATTCCTTCTGTGTTGGCCACTCAAGTTTCGATTTCGACGTTCGGTCACCCAACTTGCCACTGCGTTACCGTGGTCAAGTTGGGGTCCAGGGCGGACGGCGAGGACGTAGTCTAATCTCTTGGGGCCCCGCCCCTATCTTCTATACTTATAATAAATCTGTAGAAGTGAAAATTCTGTACATTGAAAATATCAAAAAAATAAATGGCAGGGGGTGTTACTAGACCGATACCGAACCCAGAAATGTGATTAAAATAATTTTTGTCTGTCTGTCTGTTTGTTCAGGCATCACGCAAAAACTACCGGATCGATTACGATGAAACTTGGTATAATTATTCTTTAAGGTTGCGCTATTTAGCGGCTCAAACTCGTTGATAGGTATTGCTCTGGAGCATGCTGTTTCACCTCACAGCGTAAACACATGGTGTGCGTGTGTTTTCCTCCGACCGCACCCCGCATCGCACGGGGGAGAATCGTGTGAATGCGAATTAGCTATAATTCATCGTAAAACGGGTGTAGAAATTCACGAAAGGTCTTTTGATAAAAAGTGTATTCTGAAAAAAGTACTGCATCTATCGATTTAGAATAAAGTTTTCTGAACTCTTCGAGAGTTAAATTTTGTCGTCACGGTTTTAGTTTTTGAGATTTTACACTCCTTATAGCCTAGATATGTTTATTTATTAAATATATTAAACATCAGATATGTATTATTTACACAGAAAGTTGATTAAAAATAAGGCAGAAATTACGAATGTTTATTGGCTTATATCTTTTTAATGGTTCATAATTATACATTTTTAAAACCGTACCGACACAGTTAATAATTAGGCAAGACAATAAAACTTTAAAACTTGTTTGTAGGATGTCAAATAGATGAGGTATGGACTTCAGAAGTTTCTATGGACAAAGTAGCGGCTAGCTCCGCCTTAATATCCTGGGCACCACGCTGGGTACTTTTTATCCCTGAAAAGTATGTATATATAAAAATGAATCCCTATTTCCCTTGGTCACGACATCACGCGTGAACGGCTGGACCGATTTGGCTAATTTGGGTCTTAAAATATTCGTGGAGGTTCAGGGAAGGTTCATAAGCAAAATTTCAGGCGGTACGAAGTTCGCCGGGACCACTAGTATACAATAAAAAACTAACTTAATTTTGCGGTTCGATCTCTAGACCCGATTACTGTACCAACCGCAAATAATAAGTTTGTCGTAGGTTACGTCAGGAGCAGCGGAGACGAGCGATTGACCAATGCTGGCTGGAGATGTGCCAGCTTCTCCATCATTGTGTTCAGTTCTTCACAATACACTGTAACGAAGATGCCTTCCGGCCTAGGGTACCAGGAGGGTCTTCACTGTTTGAGTTGGAATATAAACACTGGAAAACTTCAAAATCTGCAGTAATGCTCACCCCGTTTGGTAAGAAGCTGTGATGAATCACACCGGCGCTAGACCACCAAACAGGTTACCTACTTGACCGTTGGATCGAACAGTCGTGTCGTGCGCTATTGAAATAATTACTAACCTACCCACTTACAATGGTTCTAAGTAAATGTGTCGTATGTAAGAAAAATATCACAAAAAAATCCCCAGGATTGGAATGCAGCAGGTGCAACAAAACAGTTCACGCTGATCCAGCTTGTGCCAGACTATCTAACAAGCAACTGAGCACCCTACGCAACGCTACGGGTATCGAGTGGAGCTGCGAGGAATGTATGGCGAATGTATCGCGTAGGTCTTCCTTTTTTACTCCTGGCGATGAGGGAGACGATGACTCGGAGGATGCAGGATACGTCGTCCGCGCGAAGACCCCTATCGACTCCCACCAACTTGCCCAAGACATATCGCGAGAAATAAAAAAAACTTTTCGTGAGGAGCTCGGTAGTTTTCAAGCATCTCTTCAATTTTTGAGCGAGCAAATTGACACCATGGAGACGTCCGTTAAACATCAAGATATTCGAATAAAAGAACTGGAAAACAAAAATACAGACCTTACTAACAAAAACAAAAACCTGGAACTCCGATTGGCGGTACTGGAACAAAGTAGGGACCAGATCGAACAAAACACTCTGTCATCAACGCTAGAAGTAGCTGGCTTGCCGGAAATCCCACCGTCTGACGTTCAGGAGGTTCTGACAGCAATTGCCTCCTTACTCCAATTGGATGCGTCAGATATCCAGTCTTCCTACAACAAAACGTGTACCATAGTAGCCGAAATGAAAGCAAGATATTCCCGAAACAAATGGATTGATGCATATAAAACAAAAACCATCACAGTAGGTCAAATATGCTCGAATGTCGCTGCCGATCAAGCAGATAAACGTATCTACATCAGAGAAGCCCTCACCAAGCAGTATAAAACCCTTTTATACAACGCGAAAGTACAACTACGGGACTCATTCCAGTATGTATGGTGTAAAGATGGGAAGGTTTGCGCTAAAAAATCAACTAACACTAAAAGCTATTTTATTAAATCTATAGATGATATCAATCAAATCAAAAATGAAAACAAGTTGTAAATATTGTGGGTACACCCTACTTATTCTACTTGTATATTCATCAATTAGTTGCCCTACATTATAAAAAGAAAATTTCATGGAAGAACACCACATCAAAGAAATATTTAACTGTAACTCGTTAGACTACTTTTTCGAACACTTACCTTCCTCTAAGCATATAGAATTATTATGTCTACACATTAACATACGATCAATAATCAAAAACTTTGTAAAATTATTGCAAGTTATTCATAGCTGTCCATTTCCTATTGACATTATTGCTCTCACGGAAGTAGGTATATCTGATAATATTGTTCAGTTGTTTAACATCCCTACCTATACCCAGTACTCACAACTTCGCATTAATAAAAAAGGTGGCGGTATAATATTGTATGTAAAAGATTTTTTTAAATTTACACCGATTCAACAAAATACATTCACTTTCGAAAATCTGTCAGGTATTTTAAAAATTGGATGTAAACAAGACGTAGTAATATGTTCTATTTACAGACCACCAGCTACTAACAAAACTATGTTTGTCAACGAATTAGGTAAATACATCTCCAAATTTAACTCCAAGCCCAACCTTCTTCTTATGGGGGATACCAACATTGACCTGAAAAGCACATTACCGTATAGAAACTCGTATCTAGAACCAATGCACGGGCGCGGATTGATGTGTGGAATTACGGATTACACTAGGATCGAGACAAAACTAGCTGTCGTCACGAAAAGTTGTATTGACCATATTTTTGCCCGTCTTCCCACATTAGATCCGTACTCGGCAGCGCTAAACATTGTACTAGCGGATCATCGGGCCGTCATACTTACCTGCGTGAACGACTCCAAGCAGAAACATATACAGCGTGCTTCAAAAATAAATATTGATTATAAATTTTTTGCTAAAGAACTTAATAAAATTGAATGGAATCGAACTAATAAAATGACTTCTCCAACCGACATATATAACTTTATCTACGAATCATTCACCCAAGCGCGTAACGAGGCAAGTAAAGAGAGCACCTGTAAGAAACGTCGTAAAATATTTCGAGTACCATGGATGAACAATAATATCATGCAATTATGCAATAAACGCGATGATCTGTTTCGTTTATGGAAAAAAACCCAACTAACCTTCAACTAAAATTTGATTATAATAAAACCAGGAATAAAGTACACCATCTATTAGAAAGAAGCAGGAACGCATATTACATTAAACACATTGAACAAAATTTTAAAAACCCAAAAAAGATGTATCGAATCATTAATCAAATGTTAGGACGAGTAACATTGTCAGTGGACGAAGTAATCGTGAAGGCCTTTGATGCCCAGGGAGTTAGTGCTGAGACACTAGCTAACAACTTTGCTCGGAGTTTTCACGATGCAGTCAAAAAAAATATTCCAAATTGTAGTCGGAAATTACTGGATCCTGAAAGTAACCGTAAGTCCCTTGACTCTTCAATACTATTCCAACAAGCCACCGAAAATAAAATTCAAAAAGTAATGAAAGATCTCGATCCCAATAAAACAGCAGGTGACGACTCCATTAAGAGTCCTCCTATTAAATTTTACCGTTTTCGCTGATTTTACAGACGTGTTTTTACACTGAAAATACTGTATTTTTATAAGTTTTAATGCACAACATGAAATATCATTTCAATAATGATCTAATAAGTGAGCTACTTTCTTATTTTTGTCATTAAATTTTGATTAATCGACCTAAAACAATCGGTAGTTTTTCGTATCTTTTGCTGGAAGAGGTCTAGAATATCACAAATTCACTAATCGTTTTGACGTCTAAAAAGTATTACAAAAATACAGTGTATTCTTGTAAAAGTCATCTATCAAATGTATGGACTACTTTTTATCACTTTCAAAAAAAAAAATTGAGTAAACAAATATTTAAGTTAGTCAAATTTTAGAGAAAATGGGCAATGAATTGGTTCTTATTTCGGCTACATAAAACTCTCGTTCATAAAATTAAAACAACATAAATAAACCTTGGTTCAAAATCAATCCATTTCCAAAAAAAAAGAAAGCTAAATAATAAAAAATAGGCTGTAAATAATCTTTTAAAAATACCTAAATTTCGCTTTATAATACTCGACGCATGCCTCAAGTAAACAGTCCGCGCCAAGCGCTTACAGGGAGAGGACGTGTCGCTCTGCGCGCCAAAATTCGACGCCGTCTACAGACGAATATAGCGTGGCGTGAGATTTTGATACTTTGGTAATATTAGTTATTATTTTGTGATGATTAGGCTTCTTTTTAAATACAACAAGTGATTATGTAGAATGTATTTATTATTATTTTTGTTAAAAAAAGTTGTTATATTTTATAAAGCTAGATTACTCACTCACTCACTGACACAATTTTATTGTTCTCTTTGATGGTGGAGGGGAAGGTACCTATGTTTTTTTTGCAGAAATGTAAAGGGGGTTCGGGGACCTAGGGAAAATTCCGAGTTTTTGAGATTTGCCCTCCAGTCCCCTAAGGGGGACTCCCGAGTAGAGTCAAAATGAGTAATAATTTTATAGAGGTAGTTTTTTATTTTATTTTTTTGTATTGGGTTCGCCAATTTGACGCCATCCGCCTGGTAGTAAGTCGTGACGACGTCAAGCGATTGAGGGTCACTCACAGTACACTATACTATAGAGAGTGGCCCTCAACTTGACGACCTACTGAACCCAGGATTATATGTGGGAGGAAACACGTGCACAGGCAGGGCGTTCCGGGCCAGTATCGGTCGGCACAGAAACGAACGTTTAAAACGTTCGGTTCTCGCGAACATGTACCTACTGTGTGGGAGTGGCATCTCTGCCCGGCACGCGTTGTTCGGGATCGGAAGGAAGATGGGATCAGATTGAAGAGCTCTTCAGAATGCTCGCCGTGGTAAATACGGTAGAATGCGGCCAAGGAAGCTATTGTTCGGCGCTGAACTAGCGGCTCAAAGCTTCCCGTTACCTCCGGACAATCTATAATACGGATAGCTCGACGCTGCATAGCGTCGAGAGCGTCCAGCAAATACTTCGCGGAGCCGTCCCGGAAGTGAGAGCAGTATTCGACGCAGGGTCCAATCTGCGTCTTGTACAGCAGACACCTCTGATGCAGTGTAAAGAATCGCTTTACCTTATTCAGTATTCCTAGTTTCCACGAAGCTAGCCCTATACATCTTTCGATGTAGTTTTTATTATTGAGCTCTTGACGAACGTCTATGTCAAGGATCTCAAGGTTGCCCTTCATTGGTAATAATGCATTCTGAAGAGAGGGTAGGGGAAGGAAAGGGGATTTCTTCGCTGTAAATGCACACGCCTGCAATGTGCTGTCATCAAGAGTTGGTGACAGCACGGACCCCTGCGGCGCCCCGGTATTGTTCCTCGATACATATATACATAACCGGGGCAACACAGGTAAGGCGTGTTGTCAGGGCGGCGTATTTGTGTCTCCGTGAGAAACGTCACAGCGGGCCGAGCCGTCTCAAGGTATGGTGGACGGCATCGAGGTTCGCATGGAGTCCACGGATGTTGGTGAACTCCACCTCGAAAAGTGAAGCTGTGGGGTTTCCTGGGGCCGCTGTGGAACGTTTACTTATTTCTGTTGCACTGCCATTATAAATTTGAAGAAGAAGCGTGAAGACAGGGCGACATTTGGTGCAGCAGTAATAAGTGACAAAGCGCAGGGGCTAACTTCGTCTGGAACCGTGTGGTTAGGTTGGAGCCGACCCGCCGGACGGAAGGGCTACCAAACCCCCCTGGTGCAAGGCCGCCGCTATCCCACACCGGTTACCACCCGGAGCGGCGATCCCACATCAGGATTATGCGCGAGAACATGTGGGGCAGCCTCCTGGTGTGGTTGGTCCCAGGCAGGCCCCATGACTGTGTTGCGGGCGGCCGCGGCAACGCCGTTGCTAAGGGTCTCCCTGGCCAGCGAATCGACCCACACCACCCACACTAGACTCCGCTTTGCCCCCACTGGTTCCATGCCTGCTGCACCATACATGGCCCCGGGCCCGGCGGTGCAGCTGTTGAACCCCTTACGCAACCAGCCTGGGCTGGGTTACTTGTGGGGCTTTAGCACAGTTGCACGGTGGCACCCCCCGGACCAACACCCGGTACCCACGTAGGGACCGAAGCCACTTCATAGGTACCGTAAATTAACGAGCCTCGTCCGTTGATCAGCAGGTGCGCCACTAGCAGATGAGTTCGCTGGGGCCCTAAATATGTTGGTAGAGTCCCTTTGTATAGAGGAGGTCAAATGATTTTGATTAGGAAAAAAAATTAGCCCTCGCCCCCCCCTTTGAGAGTGCAACGACAGAGGAAAGGTAGAGGAGTTTTGATTACGGGATCATACGAGTATAGAGGGTCTTTTCTTGAATTTAAGGAGAGACTTTTCTTTTGACTTTTCGCGTGCATTTGATACCCTAAATCACATACAGCTCGTAAAAAAACTTGAAACAAGCGGTATACGGGGCCCCCTTCTTAGTTGGTGTCAGAATTACCTAAGCAACCGAACCTTCCAAGTCAAAATCAACGACACTAGTAGTGATAAAGTGGCCACTACAGAAGGCACGGCGCAGGGATCGATGATTGGTCCGCTGCACTTTTTGACATATGTCAATGACATGAGTGACCACCTGGAATACTCCAAATGCTACCAGTTTGCTGACGACACGTGCTTAGTGGTAGCCGATAAGGACCCAAACAAAGCCTGCGAGCTGTTGCAATCTGACTTTAATGTATTAAATAAATGGTGTCATGACAACGGTTTAGTGCTTAACGCGAATAAGACGAAACTCATGCACATCAAGTCACCTTACATTAAGCACCCACTAACTAACGCAATAACGGCCCACGACCACATGTGCCTTCAACGCGGCCCTCACACCGTCCCATCTTGCTGTTGTTCAGTTATCCAACTCACCGACTCGCATAAGTACTTAGGCCTCATAATTGACACTAATCTTAACTGGACACACCATATAGAACACGTTTGTAATAAATTGCGACAATTTCTAGCCAATATTACTATGTTAAATAGACGCATACCGTATAAGGTTAAGCTAATGTTATATAACTCTTTGGCTGAATCTCATGTTCAATACTGTCTCAGTAGCTATGGCCGTACCTATAAGACACACTTAAATAAAGTTTACAATTTACAGTTACGAATATTAAAAACAATAGTATCACCGAAAACTAAATTACAGTATAAAAATGACGAATTAGGCTTTTTTAATCATTGTAATACTTTACCAGTTCACCTCCAATTTAAACTAAATCTAATCAAAGAACAATTTTTTAATTCCTGCTTATCCACAAAAGTAGAACATACTGTATATACGAGAAGTGTTGCTCACAACAAGTTATGTACTACGCGCGCCGATAACACATTCGGTGAAAGAACCAGTCGTTACTTGGTTCCTCGCTTAATAAATAAACTACCCTCAGATTTGCGGAATAATATTACCGAGGTAAATATCAAAACAGTTCTGAAAAAATTGTTTCGAAGCAATGTTGACAGTTTATTTGAATGTTAATGTCTTATTAATCTGCCTGTTACATGAAGATTGGTTTGAGTTTGGAGGGATTGGGATGTATATTGCCTACTTATACTACTTTTGTAGTTCTATCTAGGTATACAACTATTTTAATTTATATTGTGTATGCACGCCTCAACCAACTAGACATTTGAGTTTGTTAATAATGTTCAAGTAGTAAGTTAAATAACATAACATAATGATGTATCTTTTATTTTGTTAGCATAAGGACAAACCTCTGTGGTTTTATTGTGCTACTTTGTTCGTCACATTGTAAACTAAAACACTATAATAATAAAAAAAAAAAAAAAAAACAGTGACCATCACTTTTCTAGGGGTAAGTTTTCGTTTAGGGCATTGTTTAGGTCCTGAACCAGGATCCAACCAACTTGCTGAGTGCTTGCGGTTATCAAACAGAATCCATTTTTCATCGCAAGTAACAATGCGGTTCAAAATTCCTTCATTTGTGTGTCTGTTGAGCAATGCAAGGCATGTCTCGACGCGTACTTCGCGCTATCGATCATTGAGTTCGTGGGGCACCCATTTGTCAAGTTTTTTACCTTGCCAATTTGACGCAAATGGACCAATATTGTTTTGACGCTAACGTCGAAAGCTGCTGCGAATTCAGCCGTAGATTGTGTATCATCGGCTTCCACAATCACCTTTAATTCGTCATTGTCGACCAAAGTCTTCGAACAACCGCGAGTATCATTTTTCAGGTCGAAATTTCCAGAACGGAAGCGAGAAACCAATGACAGGCGGTGCGTTGGTTTGTAGTGTTAGCTCCGTAAACGTCGTTGATGTTGCGTGCCGCTTGTGCCGCGTTGCGCCCCGACTATACTGATGTTCCATAACTACTCGAATTTTTAACGTACCTATCTATGATGATGAAAAAGATTGAAATACGATGAAAACGTAAAAGCTGCTACACAGTGGTTACAGACACACACAGCTGTTAACCAGAGTTTGGTATCAATATCTATTCTTGAAGGTTTGTTATATTTACTAGAATTTTCATTTCCGTTTTCCTCGTGGATCAAAATAACACTAGTTGTGACAACTTAAATGGCTCATGAGGAGTTTTCATATTTAAGTGCACATATTTTTTTATTAGTCGGCTAATAATCGTAATTACGACAGGGACCACGGGTAGTTTATTTCCCCGTGGTCCCTGCAATGGTACCTGCCTGTCAACCTTACCATCCATCAGAATATACGAGGGTGGATTGAAAAGTAGTCGGCCTAACACTGATCCATTTAGTTCTAAAAATCAAATCTATCCACTTTATTTAGTTCAGTTCAGATCTGTTAATTGTGTGAAGTTTGAAACGTGTGCGATAATTAGTTTTAATTTTATAAATTGAGCAAATGCCTGCGTGCCGTAATTAAGTACCTCCATAAGAAGGGGCTGTCATCAAAAGCCATCCATGATGATATTGTCAGTACATTAGGGTATTGCGCTCTTTCATATTCATCCGTCGAAAAATGGATAGCAGAATTCAAGCGTGGTAGAGAGTGTGAAAGACGAACCCCGCTCTGGAAGGCCTTCGACGTCCACTACTGACGAAAATGTTAAAAAATACTCGACTTAATTATGGGAGACCGCAGATTGAAAATTAGAGAGACAGCCGAGATTATAGGCATCTCTTATGAACGTACTCAAAACATAATACATGGGGCACACTAAAAGTTTTGCACTTCTAGCTAATCGGAACTATTTGAATTTCGAATGTTGTATTTTTTTAAACGTTGCAACCTTCTTAGTAATAAAAAAAAACAACTGGCGGGAAATCATTTGTCAATTGTTTTTTATCACACATCAAAGTTAGTTCTACGTATGCAACGAAAATGGAATTAAGTCGAAAAGATTTTAGAGCGATGATTTTTTATGATTGTAAAGTTCTCTCTCTCCGCAAGACTGTGCCGCTCGTCTTCAAAATGCTTTTGGGAGAGAAGCACCTTGTTTGAGCACCGTGAGGCGATGGTTTGCTGAATATGATAGAGGTCGAGTTTCTTTAAATGACGAATTTCGTAAAGGGCGGCCTTCAACTGTCGTCAACGAAAATAATGTGGCTACTGTTGGTTAATAGAATAAAACCCGCGGATTGCCTATGAGACAATTCGAGGACTATTGGGGATTGGTATGAGTCAAATCCAGAAAATTTTACACGAAGAATTGAAAGTTCGGAAACTTTGTTGTCGTTGGATCCCTCATGAACTGACAGCGGAGCAGAAGCGGGCTCGCGTGGAATGGTGCTCACAGATGCTACTGAAGTACGACCACGGACATTCTAATGCTGTTTATGACATTGTCACAGTAGACGAAACGTGGATTTATTGTTTTGAACCCGTTTGAAAATGAGAACAAGCCAACAAATGTGAGGCAGGCGAGAAACGTTGGTAAAAAAATGATCGCGTTTTTTTCTCAGCTACGGGTCCCATCTGTACAATTCCACTTGTAGATCAAAAGAGTGTTAATGCCGAGTGGTATTCTACCATTTGTTTACCCAGGGTGTTAGAAAAAGTTTGCGAAAGACGACCCAAAAGCCGCGTTCTCCTGCATCATGACAACGCTTCTTCACACACGGCCAATAAAACGAAGTCATTTTTAGCTTCCGAAAAAGTACAACTCGTCACCCATCCTGCGCATAGCCCCGACCTAGCACCCTGTGATTTCTGTATTTTCCCCAAAATCAAAGATTTGATGAGAGGTTTCACTTTTACCAACTCCGAAGAAGCAGTGATAGCGTACAATCAGCACGTAGAAAACATGCCTTCAGATCTGTGGTCCTCCTGTCTTAAAAAATGGTTCGATGTCATGAAAAAATGTTTAAAATGTAAAGGAGAGTATTTTGAAAAGCAATAAACATAATATATTGGTTTTTAAATGTTGTTTTTTTAAGTTACGCAAAACTTATAGTGTGACCTACGTATAAAGCTACATTTTTAGCGAGTAACATAGGTTATATAACATCACGACAGAGTTAATAGGAGCGGACCAGCATTGCGTGTAGACTATAGCTTGTTGAACGTTAATAACCACAATCAATTTTTAGTTTCTACGTCGATAGATGCCGAAACACACTGTATACCTAAGCGCGCTATGCTTACAGTTAGCTCGGAGAGGGGATGTGAAGGGAGCGGGAAGGGACCATCACAGCTGGTGGCAAGATGTGTTTTGTTATTATTTGGGGTCTCAGGTATAAGAATCCGACCATAGTTGCCGGTCCTCACATTTTGCATACTCAACCTATAGCGCCTCTATATGTGACTTTTATAGTTTTAGGGTACTATCAGCAAAAGCTGAAAAAAGTACCCTTATACGCCCGTCGTTCTCCGTCTGCCCGTCCGTACGTGTCACTTTTCAATCTGACACTGACATGCTGATAGTACCCTTGGAGCATTTCGCGATTGCGCGCTTAGCGTAACCGCACTCCACTTACACTGACATGCTGATAGTACCCTTGGAGCATTTCGCGATTGCGCGCTTAGCGTAACCGCACTCCACTTCACTCCAGCCTTGTTTGAGTTATTAATTACGTTCTCCGTCTTATTTATTTCGACGTAACCGCCCGCGTTCCGGCGAATACCTAGTATAAATTCATTATAATGTTAACCCTTGAATCATAATCTGGGGGCCGCCCCTGATTATGATTCTAGGGTTATTATTATGAATTTCGGAATTAATTTTATTCAAGAAGATCCACATTAGTCATTCAACTAAGTGAACCATAGCAAAAATAAGAAAACTGCATAAAAATCCGCTTATAGAAGTTTATCAATTTCTATCCAACGTTATGTTAGAAAATCTGATTACTTAACCTAGTGGTTGTAGCGAAACCATAGTGCAATTTAAATAATAGGCACAGTGACATCTATCGATCAGAAATGTAAATAAGTAACACAAGTTGTATCAGTTGCAATTACACGGAACAAAATTGTACATGAGCATGTTATCGATAAAGTTGTACTAAGTAATAGATAGGTATCTACTTAGTTATTGTTCTGTTTAGGAATTTTAATTTAGATGGCTTGTTCCTTTATGCGTGGGAATAACAAAAGTACTAGGTACTGGAAAATTCAGAGTGTGTAATGCACCTCTGCCTACCCTCTATGTACCGAGGGGGGTGTGTACGTATGTATGTATACTATTCTCATAACCACTAGGTCTTTTCACGGTGTGAAGGCGAATGAAATGAATTTAAATGAAACTGTTGTTGCCCGTTGTTTGACACTAGATGGCGCTGTAGACAGTTTCGTAAGTGCTTAGACTCCCCGTCTCGACTGCCTCGCTATAGTTTGTTTATACAAGGCGAAAATTGCAAGGAGCTTTTCACTAAGAAAGGTAAGAAGAAAAATCAGTGAGTATGAAATTCCGATTGTGGTGGTTACTTGTCTATGTCATATGTTTTTCGTGTCCCTTCGTCCAGCATACTCACCATGGAATCCTGACATTTCATGAATGCCAAAAAATTGTGCTGATATAGTGCTAATTAGTGCCCAAAGGAAAAACATAGTGAAATTACAGCCATAGTTCGATGAGTATGCTGGACGAAGGTTTCGCCCAGCATACTCACCTCCGTTTATGGAATCTGTGTACGCTTCAACCATAATTCATACTTAAAAAAAATGTGCCCAAATAGTGCCAAATGGTACCCAAAAAGAAAAAAACGGTGCTCTAATAACTCCGGAGTTAAGTATAGGCTTCGTTCAGTGAGTATCACTTCACTACGCGAATACCGAACGAGCTATAGGTACAATTTACGGCTTAAAAAAATGTGCTTGAAATAGTGCCCAATATCAGTCCAATTTCCGCTTGACTTGTGACCTAGAAAACTATTAAATTTAATTGTAAACTTCTACATGCTAACGTTAGTCGTTCACACATGTTTTTGGATAAAAATATTAAAAATTCTAATTGTGGGTGGTTATGTGATTGGGAATAATTGTGGTATTTTCTCACATATCAAAAACTGTCGAATAAATGCTAATTTAATTTATTTTAATTTTTATTAATTATTTTTTTGTTTTTCTTTTATAAATAAATGAAATTGTAAGCGTAAATGAAATCTACTCGTATTACTTCATTGCCTGTAGGGTGAAATATTTCCCAAAAAAAATGTCTGGGCACTAATAGTCTATTGCAGCCAATAAAATAAATAGAATAGATAAATTTGTAAAATGGAAATACGTAGGTCACTCTATAAGTTTTGCGTCACTTATTACTTAACTTATAATGTTAAAACCAAAATACGATGCCATAAATGCTTGGAGGATGTCTTGCCCCGACACTGACCTGCCCTCACGCCTAGGCTCACAGCGACTGTGGGATTTGCCGCTCTGTAAATTGAGAATTAATACACTAATTGACACTTCTGTCAATATTTCAGAACGTGTACGCCTACTAGCTGTTGGAGAATGGGAGTCAGGGTTATGGATCCAGGCGCTTCCGTCGCCCAACATCGGTACAATGTTGGACGACACAACCTTCCGCATTGCCACTTGCCTTCGGCTGTGTACACCTTGTGTATCCCCGCATCATTGCACCTGTGAAGTAGCCGTCGATGACCTGGCACACAGGGGCGGATCCAGACCTTAAAAAAGTTGGTGGGCACGGCCAGTCGAAAATCGGCCAAGTGTGAGTCGCAATATGAACTTGTGATCGATATAATTTGTAGTTTTTTTTTTAACTTCCACGTCCGTTGCCGAGGCCCTCTGGTGAACACTCCAGGAATTTCCAGCGGACTTTGGCCACCTTTGTGGCCTCTGCGCTGGAGTTTGGTCGAGTTTTATCCCGCATCGTTGGGGTCGGGTTTTATCCCGCGTCGGTGAGTGAATCTGGATGCCGCTGACTGCGGAACTCAGCGGGAAGGGTACGCTCCCTCTCTCTCTCTCAACCGCATGACTTGCTTGCAGAAGGACACGGCCGCGGTCCACCTGCTCGCGCTGGAGACCATGATTTGTTGTGTACAGTTCAACGTAGTGAACACTGACTAGCAAAAATGACAGAAGTAATTTTATGTTTGAACTTCACAATGTAACATTTTACTTCAAAAAAACCGAGGCGATTACAGCAAAATAATATAAAATACTAGTTATTCGCCGGAACGCGGGCGGTTACATCGAAATAAATAAGACGAAGAACGTAATTAATAACTCAAAAACTATAAAAGCCACATAAAAACTATACAGCAAAACACGTTAATGTGTTCTATCTGCAGCCAAATTTCAAGTCGATAGGTTTAAAATTGCGACCGGTATCGTTTTACATACATTTTCGATTGGGCCCATCTTAGAGAAGACTCCGCTACGCTCCGTCTTAATTAAATACAAACATAACAAATATAAAATATGAAACATGATGAACAAATATAAAATATGAAATATGTACATGCAAATATCCATTTATTATTACTAATAATAATTGGGTATTAGCATGAAATTCGTAATTGAATTATTTAATAATTTATTAAATGACAATAACAAAACAACAACCGAAAAACTTTAGTAAATAACTTTTATCATTTACTACGAACAAACAATGTTATGGACCTTACGTATACGAATCTGAAAACACACCACGAACACGAACAACACGAAACGAAAGACGAGCTTGTACTGTTTTGTCTTTTTTTGAGCGTAGCGAAGCGGAGCGAAGCGGAGCGAAGCGGAATCTTAGACGACAAGTGTAAATCGTTTGTGCGTCTACTCCTCCGAAACAGCTCGACCGATTTTGATCAAATTGGGCATGCTGGTCAACATCATACCCGGGAGTGCATATATCTGAAAATAGAACTGACCACGGAGGAATAATCACCGAAAATGTCCTTTCACAATTTAGCTTTTTTTTTTTTGAATCCGCGGCCCGAGGTCGTTGCCGCACCTACGTCCATTGCCGAGCGCCTCCGGTAGAGACAGAGAATTTCCGGTGGCGTTTATTATTTAGCTAGAAATTCCAAAATTGGCCCGCGCGTGCAAGTCATGCAGGTGGGTTCGGAAAAACGATTTTCGAAATCGGATGCACCATTGAGGAATAATCACTGAAAAACCAGATGATTAAATGGTTGCCATGGAAACACGTGCGTCAACAATGAAAATAGTTTTTTTATTCATTCGATTAATTAATTTAAGTGTTCGATACTGAGTCTGATATGTAATAAAAACATTTGCTCCGCTCAACATTTGCAATTAGCAGCATGCATTGCATACCTAGTTTGAACTAGACCCCTGCGTATGTACTTTCGTACTAACGACGACGTAGATTTGGTAAAACGAGAAAACACTATCTATCGTCTTATGTCATTATATTGTCAATGTCAAAAATGTGACATAACGTCTATGCGTAATATTTGGTGCGTTCCGAATCACGCACGATTAATTTTTTTCTTTTTCCAAATCCAGAGTTAATCTCAATACCCTGAAAGTGTGACGTCATTTTCTCAATGAAGGTGGTGGGCATGCCCATACTGCCCATCACGGCGGATCCACCCCTGCTGGCACACCATGGTCTTTCTTGTAGCAGAAGCGCAGGTCGTATACCTTCTGCGTCTGGCAACACTATTGAACAGTCGTAAAATTTTAGCTCCTATAAATTTATTAGTGAAATAAATACAAATTACATCAGATAACTCCAATATCATCACAATAGTAGTGCAAAAATAATCATTTCAAAGAATTTTGTGTATATTAGTGTAAAAATAAGCTAAAAAGTGACGAATCAGCTGACCGTATTGTTCAATGTTATTTCACGTAAATACATAATGTTTCTCCTATAATAGGTCAAATTATTTTATTATACGTGTTTATTCATATTCTCAACATTGAAAACAGGCGATCTATTTTCGTAAGTACAGAAAAGTTTTGATTTTAATTTACCGGTACCTAACATAACCTCGAACTACCTACTTGTATTTTCTAAATTGCGTTTAATTGCACTTATTTGTCGAGAATATGAATACCCGTAGCCGTAGAGCCTTATCCCGCCAGCAGGAGGAGCCCAAACTTCAG
Source organism: Nudaria mundana (assembly GCA_963556515.1). Taxonomy (NCBI): domain Eukaryota; kingdom Metazoa; phylum Arthropoda; class Insecta; order Lepidoptera; family Erebidae; genus Nudaria; species Nudaria mundana. Next base: position 24,169,782 of record OY748289.1, on the reverse strand, counting down.
CTGGTGTTGCAGGAACTTAAATCTAAAACAGATCTCTGTTTACAATTAGAAAAAGAAAGAGAAGAAAATGAAAACTTGTTGATAGGTGCTTTAGACGATAGTAAAAAACTAAAATCTGAACTAGCTAGGCTTCATATTAGTTATGATGAAATTGTAATGCAGCGGAACCACCTTCAATCAATAGTAGATAGGTTTCAAGAGTGCAGTGATGAGTATGAAGGGACCTTGAGGAGGACTACCTTGCTGGAACAGGAGCTACGGGATGCCCAGGGGCACATCTTACACTTGGAGTCAGCTGCCAAGCAAGTCGTAGTCCAACAAACGGATAACCTTTATAACGAGCTAATGAGTGGTACTCCGCAGTTTGTTCCTTCTGCAACAGTTCCAAACCTGGACTTGTCTACTATAGATCTTACCAATGACAGTTCATACCAACTGGACAAGCCAGTTTATTTTTGCAGCAGGAATAAACTAAAAAAATACCTAAAAATAAAGAAATTCATTTTAAAATCAAAGAAACAATTAAAATATCATAGAATCTTAATCAAAAAGTGTAAAAATGTTAACTCTAGTTTAAAATTAAGAGAACAAGCTAAATTATCTATGTTAGAACTTAAACAAAGTCATTTAAAATATTACACTGACACACAACGCTTAGAGTCACAAATAAAAAATTTGCAATTTGAATTAGAGTATGTAACTAAGAAATATGAATGGTCTCTAAAAGACTTTAATAAGTGTTCATCAAGTATAGATAAGGTACTCAAAACATCTAATTATAATACTGAGCGCCTTAATACCTTCATAAATAACCACTCATGCAATATCAATTGCACAAGTCCTTCTCAATCATTGGAGAACCAGGCTTCCCTTACAACTTGCTCACCTACTTCATTAGTGTATGAATTGTGTGACAGTGTAAAAAGTAATAGTCATACTGGATATACTAAACTAGTTTTATTTAGTGATGATATTGGAACTGATTTTAGTTCTTTTCTGATACAACAATTTAATTCAAATTGTTATTCAATTATTAATAACTGTTATCCAGGTGCATCTTTAAATGAAATTATGCAAAAGATATTAGAATATAATTTTGACTCAAACAGTAAAATAATTATTTTCTGCTCAAACAGGGGTAAAATTAACAAAAATGAACTATCCCTATACTTTGACAAAATGCAAAACTTAAATGTTGAACATGTAGTAATGTTTACATTACCATACATAAAAGGTGTGCCAGACGTGGAAAATTCTCTTAGATATAAGATAAATTTACAACTCAATTTAACTAGCCAATATAATAATAAATTCCATGTAATTGACTTTAATTCTGTTTTTAAGAGAACTGTATATAAATACAATTTGTCAACTTCTGACAGTAACTTTAACAATAACAAACATATTGTTTATGTAAACAAAGGTAGGTATTTTCTACCAAAGCATTATAAGAGACAAATAGCAAGTTTGCTATTCAATTATTTTTACACTTCAGCCAAGAACTTGGCTGACAAAACTGCTTTTATTGAGCAATGTAGATTTAGTGTTAAGACTTTGGAATCTGTTCCAAGTAATTTAAATTAAGTTCTACGACAACAGAGGCAATATTACCCTTTAGCAGACATAGTCAATTAATTGAATTAAATTTAGTTACAAATATTAATTACGTTAAAAAATGCCCTCCAAATCAAACCAAATCAAAAAATGTAAATTATATCAACATAGGGCATCAAAATATTGGTTGTTTAACACATGGCAAAGAGTTAGAGTTGGAACTGTTAATGAATTCAGACAATATTGATATTTTTTGTATTACAGAACATATGCGTAAGTCGTATGAGCTCATGTTCAATTTCAGTAATCACCGGGTTGGTAGTGCATTCTGCAGGGTGACCACAGTACGGGGGGGATCTTTGATTTTATTAAATAAACAACTTAAATTTAAAGAACGGAAAGATATTGTGTCTCTTTCTCTAGAGTGTAAAGTCGAACTGTCGTGCGTGGAAATGGAGCAATTCATAGTAGTATGCGTGTATAAACCTGGAACCTCACCCTTTTGCGAATTTGAGGAACTTATTGACAAAGTTCTATGTAAACTTGGAAAAACTAATAAGTACCTAATAGTATGTGGTGATTTTAATGTCGATTTACTTGTTAATACGCCTATGAGTTATAATATTTTAAATTTATTTAAATCACACAATCTTACAAACTTATTTTTGGAGCCTACTAGATATTGTAATACAATAGCCACTTGCCTGGATAATATATACAGCGATATGTTGCCAGAAAGTAAAAGTATTATAAAAAAGCTAGATTCAGACCATTGTGGGCAAATAGCATCTTTTAAAATCACTAAAGAAAAAGTTATAAAACGTAAAATATTATGTAGACCAATAACTGGTGACCGCTTGGAACGAATGAGGGTTGGACTTTGCAATAAAATTCCATTCTTAGACACTGGCTTAGATCCAAATGTAATGTATAAATTATTTTTTGATTCTTTTTACAACGAGTTCAACTCCATATTCAAGTCTAAGGAGGTCATGATTAGTGATAGTCCTACTTTCAGTGAATGGGCCACTGAGGGTATACACAAAAGTAGACAAAAACTTTATGAACTATACTCAGAAAGACAGCTTAATAGATCAGTTGAATTTCTAGATTATGTTAAAACTTATTCAAAAAAGTTTAAAGCAGATTGTTTAGCAGCTAAATCAAAATATATAAGTGATAAAATTCTCAATAGTGCAGACAAAGTTAAATCTACTTGGAAAATTATAAACGCGGAAAGAGGTCAACAAAAATTAAATGATAATCATTTTAAACTTAATATAAATGGTAAAATAACTACATCAGACTTCGAGGTCGCTAACGAATTTGAAAATTTTTTCTCCCGAATTCCTGTAGATTTGACAAAAACCCTAGGCTCTTCAACCCCCATTGCAGAATCTTGGTTAAAAGCAAACGTTCCTTGTTGTAACGTTATATTTAAATTCAGTAAAGTTAACATAAACACTATCTTAAAAACTTTTAAATCTTTAAATATCAAGAAAACAGCTGACCTCTGGGGCATCTCTGTGTATTTAGTAAATTCTTTTATTGAAATGGTTGCTCCTGAACTAGTATTAATATTTAATAATTGTGTTGATAGTGGTGTGTTCCCTGATTTAATGAAATCTAGTAAATTAATTCCCCTGTTTAAATCGGGTAGTACTTCAGATCCGTCCAATTTCCGTCCCATTTCTGTACTACCTACATTTAGTAAAATTTTTGAAAAAATTATGCTTAATCAAATGCAAAATCACTTTAACGTTAATAAACTATTACATACAAAACAATTCGGTTTCACTCGTGGTCGGTCCACCACTGATGCCGGAATTAAATTATTAGAGTGTATATACAGGGCCTGGGATGAGTCATATGATGCTTATGGTGTATTCTGCGACTTATCTAAGGCCTTCGATTGCGTTCAGCACCAGACTTTAATTAAGAAACTTGATCATTACGGAATCCGGGGGACGGCCTTGAATTTCGTCAATTCTTACTTAAGTGATAGGGTCCAGAAAGTAGTGATCAATGGTAAACAGTCACCTGGTTCTCCTGTAGCAATGGGGGTACCGCAGGGTTCAATTTTGGGACCTTTTCTTTTTCTAGTATATATTAATGATCTCCCTCACCTCATAAGAGACGACCACGAGGTAGTTTTGTTTGCTGATGACACTTCTTTAATATTTAAAGTTAAACGTGGACAGCGCGAACTTGACGATGTAAACATTACCCTCTCTAGGATAGTCCACTGGTTTTGTGCTAATAATTTATTATTAAATGAAAATAAAACTAAATGTGTAAGATTCACCTTACCTAATGTAAGACTTGTTAAAACCAGTGTTAAGGTTAGGGATGATATAATAGAATTGGTCGATGACACTGTCTTTCTGGGCATAACGTTAGACTCCAAATTGCAATGGGGGCCTCATATCGGGAAAATTTCGGCCAGGCTTAGTTCAGCAGCCTATGCTGTCAAAAAGATCCGACAACTTACAGACATTAAAACGGCGCGTCTTGTCTACTTCAGCTACTTCCACAGTATCATGACATATGGCATGCTACTGTGGGGTAACGCTGCCGATATTGAATGCATCTTTGTGTTGCAGAAGAGGGCTATCCGGACTATCTATGGAATGGGGTCTCGGGAGTCATTAAGAGATAAGTTTAAGCATATTAACATCCTTACAGTGTATTCACAGTATATTTATGAAATTTTATTGTATACCCACAAGAACAAAAGTAAATTTGTGAAAAATAGTGATAATCATAATCTAAACTTAAGAAATAAGGATAAACTGGCTGTTCCTAAATTTAGGCTTCATAAAGTGAGTAATTCTTTTGCGGGGAACTTTATTCGAATGTACAATACATTGCCAACCGAAATAGCAAATTTATCTGTCAATAAATTTAAAAAACTAATAAAAAGTAAATTGTGCCATAAAGCTTATTATAGTATTAATGATTTCTTAGATGACAAGGCGGCCTGGTTGTAACAACGTAACGAATTGCTCCTTTCTAAATAACTCTGTATTAGATTTAAGATGAAATATTTTGAAAAAAGCCGAGCTGAGTTTCTTGAGGGCTCTTCTCAGTCTCGTTGCATTTTGGAACCCTCGGTAGAGTCACACCAACTTCTGACGAATCTAAATAATTTTCTGAAAATTTCAAAGATAATAAACGTTATTTTATTTTATTTTATTTTATTTCGGTACGCTATTCTAAACGACATAATTCGGAGGGCACTTTCCACCGCAGGTCTTCCGGCCGTACGTGAACCAAATGGTTTAGCACGAAGCGATGGAAAGAGACCGGACGGTATGTCGTTGCTACCGTGGAAGATGGGAAGGGTTTAGTGTGGGACGCTACATGCGTTGACACCTTAGCACCTTCACACCTTCCAAGCACATCCGGATGTGCCGGCGCTGCTACTGCATCGGCTGAAGACCTCAAACAGCGTAATATTTGAGCCGTTTGGGTTTGAGATACTGGGGTCATGGGGTCCGAGTGCTCGCCGCCTTTATAGAGACATTGCTAAACGCTTAATCGATGCTTCTCAGGACCAGAAGGCTGGCTATTTTCTGGCCCAAAGAATATCGCCATCCAACGTCGCAACACAGCCAGTATTCTGGGAACCTTCCCAGTCGGCAATGACGCGGAGGATTTTTTAAACGATATTTTGTAATGTAAATATTTTTAATGTAAAAAAAAGTTCATCATAAAAAAAGTTATATGCGTTATTTCAAATCAAAACAAACGTTTCCCAACACTAGTGCTTGACGTACTTACTAAAAGACAATGGTGGGCGGGGCGGGAGGCGGCGTCGCTCACCGACCGACACGCGACCTTGAAGCGAAACAGAGATAAAATGTTCTAACCAGGAGAGAGAGAGATTTTTCACAGGCGCGTTTTATTTGTACTACACTTGATATCAATGACCGAATCAGCTGATTTTAGCTAGTGTTGTTCAAACAAGAGTATTTTATTTGGTAATAATGGTTTTTATTTGGATGATTTTTTTTCTTGTTTGGCGGTTGAAACATATCGAAACGGGTTCTGGTCGACCAGCTGATGTGGGTGTCTTCGGGTTGATATAACCCTTACGTAACACCCTGTATAATTATGTATATTTTGTACATTTTAATTCTTATTGTAAATGAATAACTTATTTATTTTTGGGGTGCAAAGGGGCTCTACCAACATCTATAGGGCCCCAGCGACCTCACCTGCTAGTGGCGCACCTGCTGATAAACGGACGAGGCTCGTTAATTTACGGTACCTATGGAGTGGCTTCGGCCCCTACGTGGGTACCAGGTGGTACAACAGTGTTGGTCCGGGGGGGTACCACCGTGCAGCTGTGCTAAAGCCCCCCAAGTAACCCAGCCCAGGCTGGGTTGCGTTAGGGGTTCAGCAGCTGCACCGCCGGGCCCGGGGCGATGTATGGTGCAGCAGGCATGGGACCAGTGGGGGCGAAACGGAGTCTAGTGTGGGTGGTGTGGGTCGATTCGCCGGCCAGGGAGACCCTTAGCAACGGCGTTGCCGCGGCCGCCCGCAACACAGTCATGGGGCCCGCCTGGGGCCAACCACCCCAGGAGGCTGCCCCACATGTTGCGCATAATCCTGATGTGGGATCGCCGCTCCGGGTGGTAACCGGTGTGGGGTAGCGGCGGCCTTGCATCAGGGGGGTTTGGGAGCCCTTCCGTCCGGCGGGTCGGCTCCGACCTAACCACACGGTTCTAGACAAAGCTAGCCCCTGCGCTTTGTCACTTACTGCTGCACCAAATGTCGCCCTGTCTTCATGCTTCTTCTTCAAAATCTACAATGGCAGTGCAACAAAAAAGAAATAAACGTTACACAGCGGCCCTAGGAAACCCCACAACTTCACATTTCGAGGTGGAGTTCACTAACGTCCGCTCTCCCAGTACCTCAGCGAGACGGCTGATGAAGCGCAGGTGCGGTTCCCGAACGCTGACCTAGTGTTTCTGGGGGACTTCAATGGCCATCACATTGAATGGCTGGGGTCCCTCAAGACTGATCATGCGGGTAGAGCCGCCCATGCGTTCGCTCTCTCCCACGGTCTGACCCAGATGGTATGCGGGATCACCCGGATACCAGACAGGTCAGATCACGCGCCCGCTCTGCTGGATCTACTGCTGACGAGTCGCCCAGCCCAGTACAGTGTTTCGGTAGGAGCCCCACTGGGTAGTTCCGACCACTGTGTTGTTCACGCTGGCATGAAGGTGTCACCTCCTGCACGTCCTGTGCAAACGTCACGAAGACTATGGCACTACTCGTCAGCGGATTGGGACGGTCTACGCGATTATTTTGCGTCCGTCCCCTGGAGCCAGCGCTGCTTTGTAGGAAAGGCTCCTTCGGATAGTGCTTCTGCTATTGCTGGCGAGATCAGTTTAGGGATGGATTATTACATCCCTTTCACTGATGTCGCCAGTATCCGCAGAGCCCGTCCCTGGTTCGGGCGAGATTGTGCCAAAGCTGTTCGACAAAAACAGTCGGCATATCGCGCCTGGATCAGGGCCCGGGCTGTGCGCGACCCAAACGTGGGCCACCTCAAAGCAGCGTACAACCGGGCCACAAAGTCGAGTAAGAGGGCCTTTAAGAGAGCGGATGCCCAGCGCGTCGCGCGGCTTGGTCAGGAGCTCACTTCCCATCCCACGGGCAGCCGTGGATTCTGGCAACTGGCCAAAGCCGTGCAATCTAACTTTTGTCAGCCCTCGCTGCCACCGCTGCGTTACCCAGATGGAACACTGGCTCACAAAGCCCAAGAGAAAGCGGATATGCTCGCAGACCTCTTTGCGGCTAATTCCCGGGTCGACGACCGTGGCCTGCAGCCCCCCGCCATCGCCAACTGTGGCCACACAATGCCTGATATTGTTATCAGGCAATGTGATGTACGGGCAGTGCTGCGGTCACTCGACACGCGGAAAGCCAGTGGCCCTGACGGCATTCCGGCGGTGGTGCTACGAAAATGTGCAGCTGAGTTGTCTCCAGTATTAACGCGTCTGTACCGCCTGTCATACTCTTCAGGGCTCGTGCCGGAGGTCAGGAAGGAGGCGAACGTACAACCGATCCCCAAGAAAGGGGATCGGTCCGATCCAGGCAACTATCGACCCATAGCTGTCACCTCAGTCATTTGCAAGGTGCTTGAGCTCCTTATAAATAAGCAGCTCATGCAATTCCTAGAGGATCACTCGCTAATCAATGATCGACAATACGGCTTCAGGCCAAAGCGATCAACGGGTGATCTTCTGGCATTCGTAACGCATGTCTGGGGTGGGGCTATGGAAAGGCACGGCGAGTCCTTGGCTATTAGCCTGGACATCGCCAAAGCCTTCGATAGGGTCTGGCATGCTTCGCTCCTTTCCAAGCTTCCGGCATATGGTCTACCTCCTCAACTGTGCAGCTGGATTGCCAGCTTTTTAAACGAGCGCCGAGTGCGGGTCCTCTGCGATGGCCAGGCTTCTCGCTTCTTGCAAGTGAATGCCGGGGTACCGCAGGGGTCCGTACTATCACCAACTCTCTTTCTTCTGCATATCAATGATATGCTATCCCTCGGGAACATTCATTGCTATGCAGATGACAGCACACTGCACGGGAGTTACTCGGTTCGTCCGACGGCGGGGCGATCTGAGATTGAGGAGGAGAGACGACGACTCGTGGCTGATCTCGACCGTAACCTCGACAGTATCTCTCAATGGGGTACCGAGAACCTGGTCGAGTTCAATGCCCGCAAAACACAGGCGTGTGCATTTACTGCGAAGAAATCCCCTTTCCTTCCCCTACCCTCTCTTCAGAATGCATTATTACCAATGAAGGACAACCTTGATATCCTTGGCATAGACGTTCGTCGAGAGCTCAATAATAAAAACTACATCGAAAGATGTATAGGGCTAGCTTCGCGGAAACTAGGAATACTGAATAAGGTAAAGAGATTCTTTACACCGGACCAGAGGTGTCTGCTGTACAAGACGCAGATTAGACCCTGCGTCGAATACTGCTCTCACCTCTGGGACGGCTCCGCGAAGTATCTGCTGGACGCTCTCGACGCTATGCAGCGACGGGCTATCCGTATTATTGGTTGTCCGGAGGTAACGGGAAGCCTTGAGCCGCTAGCTCAGCGCCGAACAATAGCTTCCTTGGCCGTATTCTACCGTATTTACCACGGCGAGTGTTCTGAAGAGCTCTTCAATCTGATCCCACCCTCTTCCTTCCGATCCCGAACGACTCGTGCCGGGCAGAGATGCCACCCCCACACAGTGGATAGCATGTTCGCGAGAACCGAACGTTTTAAACGTTCGTTTCTCTGCCGAACGATAGTGGCCTGGAACGCCCTGCCTGTGCACGTGTTTCCTCCCACATATAATCCTGGGTTCTTTAAGCGGAGCGTGAAGAGGCACATCAGTAGGTCGTCAAGTTGAGGGCCACTCTCAATAGTAATGTGTGCTGTGAGAGTGGCCCACAATCGCTAGACGTCGTCACGACTTACCACCAGGCGGGCGGCGTCAATTTGGCGAACCAAATATAAAAAAAAAAAAAAAAAAATTTAAAATAAAAAAACTATGGGCTATGCGCAGGATGGGTGACGAGTTGTACTTTTTCGGAAGCTAAAAATGACTTTGTTTTGTTGGCCGTGTGTGAAGAAGCGTTGTCATGATGTAGGAGAACGCAGCTTTTGGGTCGTCTTTCGCGAACTTTTTCTAACACCCTGGGTAAACAAATGATAGAATACCACTCGGCATTAACACTCTTTTGATCTTCAAGTGAAATTGTACAGATGGGACCCGTAGCTGAGAAAAAAAAATAGTCTTCGAATTGTTTCATAGGTAATCCGCGAGTTTTCTTCAATTAACCACCTTCACTCACATTCAAGTAGCCACATTATTTTCGTTGACGGCAGTTGAATGCCGCCCTTCACGAAATTCGTCATGTAAAGAAACTCGACCTCTCTCAAGTTCAGCAAACCATCGCCTCTCGGTGCTCAAACAAGGTGCTTCTCTCCCAAAAGCGTTTTGAAGACGAGCGGCACAGTCTTGCGGAGAGAGAGACCTTTTAAAATCATAAAAAATCATCGCTCTAAAATCTTTTCGACTTAATTCCATTTTCGTTGCATAGGTACGTAGAACTTTGATGTGTGATAAAAAACAATTGACAAATGATTTCCCGCCAATTGTTTTTTTTTATTACTAAAAAGGTTGCAACGTTTAAAAAAATATATAATTTGAAATTCAATTAAGTAGCTAGAAGTGCAAAACTTTTAGTGAATATTTTTTTATGTATAAAGATTTTTTTAATGTCAATTCCGTAAACTTAATACGAGTACATACTCCGTGGTGTAATAACAGTGACATTATTTTTCAAGCTAACTTCACTTCATTTAATATCTTAATCTATACTATTAACTAGTATCATAATAATGTGTAAGGTAATCAAATGAAAATAAAATGTGCATGGGTAATCTCTGGATCTACTGAACCGATTTTAAAAATTCTTTCAGAATTACTCTGAGTGCTATAGACTATAAATTATATTGATATCATGTTTAAATGTGCCGAGATACCACGATAGGTATATGTTTAGCGTGTCAAAAACATAGACGATTAAAATGGAAAACATTGTTTGGAAATTTTATTTAACTTACCAAATTCTACAAAAAAGTCGGCTATAAGTCATTGCTATAAGTACCATAATCTCTTTCTTTTATATTTTAGTAGATATAGTAGTATATGCTTTTATGTTTTATTAAAGTATTTTTCAGCATGTTCATTTTTGAATATTTTTAGTCTATAATTATGTTTATTTTGTTTATTGTAATTCTTGTTGTAAATAAATATTATTTAAATTTAGAAAAAAAAAAAAAAAAACAACATATTAATGCTTATCAAAATAAGTTATTTTATAATCACAAGCATATCACAGAAATACTACTAAATTGGCCTTTACAGTATAACAATAATTGGTCATGTAGTTTCGGAGATAATACTATAATATATAGGTATGCAATGCATGCTGATAATTGAAAATGTAGAGCAGAGCAAATGTTTTTATTACATTTCAGAATCAGAAAAAACACTTCAATTAATTATAATCGAATGAAAAAATATATTTTCATTGTTGACGCACATGTTTCCATAGCAACCATTTAATCATCTGGTTTTTCGGTAATTATTCTCCGCTTCGCTCCGCTCAATAAAATACAAATTGCTGCATGCCGCTCTAGAACAAAATAACGCTTTGTGCGTTTCACGTATTTATCGGCAAATTGTTGTTTTATTTCCATCTCATCTCCCCGTATTTTTTAAACGACTGAACCGATTTTCATCACACATAGCTAAGAACACTCCCGACTAATTCACCTTACAAAAAAAAACAAAATTCAAATCGGATCAACCTTTCGGAAGCTACGATGTCACAGACACACGTCAAATTTCCGTCGTTTTTGCGCATAGACCAACGCGGTCGTCGTATACGCTGTAGCCGTATACGACGGGACAAGGCATTATGCATTTTCCCGATACATAAAAGTCTGCGATGTTTGGTGCGGGGGGGTCATCGACACGCACACATTCTCAGAGGCTCAAACCCAATCGGGTGCCACTTCGAAACTCACACATGACAATAAGAATAACACATTACCATTTTCACAAACACATACATTTACATTTTATATCATAAAACTATAATGACACTACCAAAAGTTACCGCCCACTATTGATGTAACAGTGTCGATACACGTTATCGATAAACTTGACAAAATCGACTATTAAAATCAGGTTTTAAAAATGATACAAAGGTGGATGTTGTTTATAAAAGTGTGACTTTATTTGCTATTTGTAACTTAGGGTAGGTATTATAGGTGGTCAAAGTCCGCCGGGCACCACTGGAAATACGTTCTGCTTGTAACCAGAGACGCCTGTTTATTAATTTCAGACGTTTCGTAGTAATATTTACTACTTAAGATAAAAGGGACAAAAGGGAGAAAAGCTTTTTCAAAAAGAGATTTCTAGGGCTTCGATTCCCCAGCTGAATACTCGTACAAGTTTATTTTTAAATCATAATGCATAATGTCATAATGCAGTTTTCTATTTTTACTACAATCGATTACTAAGAACAGATCTTCGTATGTCTTATAGTTTCAAACTTTTCCATGCTGCCCATATGAATATTACACTCGGTATGTATAACAAATACCTACCGCATAAAAATAAACATTTGAATGAAATTTCGTCACTTTCGTTAACACTAGTAATCTAGTAGCATCAACTCGATGGAGAATAAAATAAGGGCAAGGGCACTACGACTACAACACCGTACAATACAAAACAATACAAGTACAAAACCTTTATTAAAATCAAGATCATAATATACCTACAGACCTACGTAATTAAAATAATATTCAAACCAGTAAATTTATATTGCACCACTTTGCATTTTCAAGGTATTTTATCGATACCTAACTTGGTACATCACTCCGATACAGACACTATAACTGTATATTTGTTGCCATGGTAACACCCATGTCAGTCGTTTGACATGTTTGAGTGATTTGCGAATTTTATGAAACGACCGACTCCGTGTTGATAAAAATCCGAAATAATGAGACTTCGATTATTATAAACAAAGAAATTTGTATTATTATTTGCAAAGACCTTATATACAATGGACTTCGGATCATCGCTCAAAATTATCCGAACTAAAAGAGAAACAAAACTTGATTGATTGTTTGAACGTGTTGTCTTTCAGTTGATTTTGACAACTGAAAGACAACACGTTGCACAATGCCGTACTGTATTGTAAAAGCGTGTAAAAACTACGAAAAAAAGGCAAATTGAAGACGGTGTATCATAATTTCAGTAAATAAACTTTTGTTTTATCATTTGCAATTTATTATTTCACTTAAAATACAGTATTTCGTCGATAATAAATTAAAAGACAAAAGTAAATATTGCAATCCAGTCCAATACCGAAGTATCTATCTGTCTCTTTCGAATTCATTCCAAGCTCAGTAAAAAGAAAGAGACCATTTCATTTTCACTGAATAATGTACTAACAAAATGACCATTCAGATTTATTCGGATTACCGATAGCGATGATGCTATTTGAAACAAAGATTATAGTGGAGACGCCTTGGCTCTTTAGGATTTTTTTTTTCGTTATATGAACCAACATCTATTTCAGTTTTCTTCGGGATCCAGTACGCTGTGCAAAATCAAAAAATATTATTGCCCTAGCACGGTGAGAAGAATATTTTGATCCAAAAAAATAACAATCTTGTTTGTTCGGCTCATTTTATGGACATAACAAAAAGAGGTCCGATCTTTATGAAACTTGTACAAGAATCCCTTGATTGAATACAATTTTTTCTTTTGATTGGGATGGCGGAGATAAGCCCAAAAATGTTTTTAATTTTCACAGGGTATCATTGTTTTCTCATAAATATAATTAATTACATAATTACACATGTCATTATATTTCGTGTATGTAGATACCTACTGTTATTTTTTTTATTTGGATTCTCGGTAATGTATTCCCACGGGAATCGGGGCCGAGATAACTATATCTCGCGGGCGGAGTCACGGTGATCAGCTAGTAGCCAATAATTTCGAATCCCAAAAATTAACCATAAAGATAAAAATAAATTAATGACGCGCAGTTTTAGTAACTAATTCAGTCACTTGAAACACGGCTATCTTATAGTAGACGTAGCGACATAGCGTTATGAAAATATTAATGAAAGCGGAAGAACTTTGACACCCGCAAGAAGTTTGGCATTTATAATATTATAATTAGTTAAATTCATTAATTCCCTTTTTTTATTCATACACTACAGTTACTTATTATGAAACTGACTCGAAAAAAAATACTTAAGGGTTTCGATATTAAAAATACTTTCTACCTATCTTTGTCAGTCGTTAATTAGTTTTTCAGTTTATTTCGTCTAATATAAACAAATAACCTAAATATCTAACCTATATATAATATCTATAACACGCAGGCGGAGCTGCAGGCAACAGCTAGTTTTTAATAAAATCACCAGGTGGTACAACAGTGTTGGTCCGGGGGGGTACCACCGTGCAGCTGTGCTAAAGCCCCCCAAGTAACCCAGCCTCGGCTGGGTTGCGTTAGGGGTTCAGCAGCTGCACTGCCGGGCCCGGGGCGGTGTATGGTGTGGCAGGCAGGGGTCCAGTGGGGGCGAAGCGGAGTCTAGTGTGGGTGGTGTGGGTCGATTCGCCGGCCAAGGAGACCCTTAGCAACGGCGTTGCCGCGGCCGCCCGCAACATAGTCATGGGGCCCGCCTGGGACCAACCACCCCAGGAGGCTGCCCCACATGTTGCGAATAATCCTGATGTGGGGTCGCTGCTCCGGGTGGTAACCGGTGTGGGGTAGCGGTGGCCTTGCTTCAGGGGGGTTTGGGAGCCCTTCCGTCCGGCGGGTCGGCTCCGACCTAGCCACACGGTTCTAGACGAAGCTAGCCTCTGCATTTGTCACTTACTGCCGCACCAAATGACGCCCTGTCTTCACGCTTCCCTATATCTCATCATGACAGTGCAACCAAGTTATAAACGGTACACAGCGGCCTCTAGAAACCCCACAAAGTCGATTCCTTTTGAGGTGGAGTTCGCGAATATCCGCGGACTCCATGCGAACCTCGATACCGTCCACCATCACCTAGAGACGGCACGGCCTTCTGTGATGTTCCTTACGGAGACACAGATACGCCGCCCTGACGACACGTCTTACCTCAGTTACCCGGGTGTACGCCCATGCATTCGCTCTCTCCCACGGGCTGACCCAGATGGTACAGGGGATCACCCGGATACCTGACAGGTCAGACCACACGCCCGCCTTGCTGGATCTACTGCTGACGAGTCGCCCAACCGAGTACAGTGTGTCGGTACGCGCCCCACTGGCCACTTCCGACCACTGTGTGGTGCACGCCAGCTTCCAGCCACCGCCTGCTCGTGCTGAGCAAATTACTCGACGACTATGGCACTACTCGTCGGCAGACTGGGACGGTCTCCACGATTACTTTGCGTCCGTCCCGTGGAGCCAACGCTGCTTTGTAGGGAAGGCGCCTTCGGATAGCGCTGCTGCCGTTGCTGGCGAGATCAGTCTAGGGATAGAATATTATATCCCTTTCACTGATGTCGCCAGCAACCGCAAAGCTCGCCCCTGGTTCGGGCGTGAATGTGCCGAGGCTGTCCAGAAAAAACAGTCGGCGTATCGCGCCTGGGTCAGGGCTCGGGCGGCACGTGACCCGAATGTGAACCGCCTCAAAGCAGCGTACAATAGGGCCACTAGGTTCAGCAAGAGGGCCTTCAAGAGAGCGGATGCCCAGCGCGTCGCGCGGTTTGGTCAGGAGCTCACATCCCACCCCACGGGCAGCCGTGGATACTGGCAACTGGCCAAAGCCGTACAGTCAAATTTTTGCCAACCCTCGCTGCCACCACTGCGTTTTCCTGATGGATCACTGGCTCACAAAGCCCAAGAGAAGGCGGACATGCTCGCAGACTTCTTTGCGGCTAATTCCCGCGTCGATGACCGTGGCCTGCAGCCCCCCGCCATCGCCAACTGTGGCCACACTATGCCTGATATTGTTATCAGGCAATGTGATGTACGGGCAGTGCTGCGGTCGCTCGACACGCGGAAAGCCAGTGGTCCTGACGGCATTCCGGCGGTGGTGTTACGAAAATGTGCTGCTGAGTTGTCTCCAGTACTAACGCGTCTGTACCGCCTGTCATACTCTACAGGGCTCGTGCCGGAGGTCTGGAAAGAGGCGAACGTACAACCGATCCCCAAGAAAGGGGATCGCTCCGATCCAGGCAACTATCGACCCATAGCTGTCACCTCAGTCATTTGCAAGGTGCTTGAGCTCCTTATCAATAAGCAGCTCATGCGATACCTGGAGGATCACTCGCTAATCAATGATCGGCAATATGGCTTCAGGCCAAAACGATCAACGGGTGACCTCCTGGCATTCGTCACGCATGAATGGAGTGGGGCTATGCAAAAGTACGGCGAGTCCTTGGCTATTAGCCTGGACATCGCCAAAGCTTTCGATAGGATCTGGCATGCTTCGCTCCTTTCCAAGCTTCCGGCATATGGTCTACCTCCTCAACTGTGCAGCTGGATTGCCAGCTTTTTAAACGAGCGCCGAGTGCGGGTCCTCTGCGATGGCCAGGCTTCTCGCTTCTTGCAAGTGAATGCCGGGGTACCGCAGGGGTCCGTACTATCACCAGCTCTCTTTCTTCTGCATATCACTGATATGCTATCCCTCGGGAACATTCATTGCTATGCAGACGACAACACACTGCACGGGAGTTACTCGGATCGTCCGACGGCGAGGCGATCTGAGATTGAGGACTGAGAGACGACGACTCGTGGCTGATCTCGAACTTGGTCGAGTTCAATGCCCGCAAAACACAGGCATGTGCATTTACAGCGAAAAAATCCCCTTTCCTTCCCCTACCCACTCTTCAGAATGCAACATTACCAATGAAGCATAATCTAGACATCCTTGGCATAGACCTACGTCGAGAGCTCAATAACACTAAATACATTGAGAGATGTATTGGGCTAGCTTCGCGGAAACTAGGAATACTGAATAAGGTAAAGCGATTCTTTACACCGCACCAGAGGTGTCTGCTGTACAAAACGCAGATTAGACCCTGCGTTGAATACTGCTCTCACCTCTGGGACGGCTCCGCGAAGTATTTGCTGGACGCACTCGACGCTATGCAGCGACGCGCTGTTCGCATTATAGATTGTCCAGAGGTAACGGGAAGCCTTGAGCCGCTAGCCCAGCGCCGAACAATTGCTTCCTTGGCCGCGTTCTACCGTATTTACCACGGTGAGTGTTCTGAAGAGCTCTTCAATCTGATCCCACCCTCTCCCTTCCGATCCCGAACAACGCGTGCCGGGCAGAGATGTCACTCTCGTACCGTGGAAACCGTCTTCGCGAGAACTGAGCGTTTTAAACGTTCGTTTCTCTGCCGAAAGATGGTGGCTTGGAACGCCCTGCCCGCGCACGTGTTTCCTCCAACATATAACCCTGGGTTCTTTAAGCGAAGCGTGAATAGGCACATTACTGGGTCGTCAAGTTGAGGGTCACTCTCTATAGTATTCCTGTGTACTGTGAGAGTTGCCCACAATCACCAGACGTCGCCACAGCTTACCATCAGGCGGGTGGCGTCAATTTGTCGACCTAAACATAAAAAAAAAAAAAATGTATAATGTATAGGTCGACTCGGGACATTATTTTCTTGCGATTTGTTCTAGAGCCATCGTCCATTGTATATAAGATCTTTGATTATTTGATTAAAAATACTTACCTATGGAAGGTAATACCATATTTTTGTAAACTAGATGTGACTGATCTTTTTTTGCAACAAAAAACATTTTTGTGGGATGACAATAGCCGCGCAACTAGATCTAGTCTAGTAAGTTGTCAAGACGCCAATTTGTTTTATTTCTAACTTATGGCCTATAGGCCATAATCATGTGAGCGAGGGGAAAGCCTGTTAAGGCGGCGCGGGCGGTGTGTTTTTGCGTAGGGGTTTTTTCTTTTTGGGCACCATTTGGCACTATTTGGGCACAATTTTTTTAAGTATGAATTATGGTTGAAGCGTACACAGATTCCACAAACGGAGGTGAGTATGCTGGGCGAAACCTTCGTCCAGCATATTTATCGAACTGTGGCTATGAATGAATGAATTTATTAAGTATAAGAGCACTATTTTTTTCCTTTGGGCACTAATTAGCACTATTACAGCACAATTTTTTGGCATTCATGAAATATCAGGATTCCATGGTGAGTATGCTGGACGAAGGGACACTGTTTTTCTAGGTCAAATTTGTTCAGGCCAAATCAAAGAAGAAGAAGAATCAATTTCGTTTATTCAGTTTAGGCACATAAAGAGCACATATGGATGTAAAAATTTTCCAATTTTATGTCAAGCAATATTATAAAAATACTAAATTAAGTATCTATACATAAACTAGGTATGCAATGCATGCTACTAATTGCAAATGTTGAGCGGAGCAAATTTCTTAATTTTTTTTATGCTCTATTTTCATGATTTCAGAGATATGCACTCCCAGGTATGATGTCGACCAGCATGCCAAATTTGGTCAAAATCGATCGAGCCGTTTCGGAGGAGTTGGCACACAAAGGATTTACACTTGTCGTCTAAGATACGTTACGCTTCGCTCCGCTCAATAACCATTTGAAAATGATTCTTTCGCTGGTTCGGTAAGTTGGTTCTCCTGAGAAGAGACCAGCAAGAAAATCAGGTAGATTATCCATTTTCTTTTTTAATAATGTTTTGTTTACATTGTGTTACAATTTGTATTGTACGAGTGGCTAACAACAGCAGATTAGGGTGACCATGCATTTTTATCATTAAGATATTCGTCTACATTATAATAGCCTTTCTTCATCAAACGTTTTTTCACTACTATTTTAAACTTATTAAGAGGCATGTCAACCAAATCCTGCGCAATTTTATTAAATATTTTTATACATTTGCCTACAAACGAATTACCAACTTTATGAAGTCAAATTTTTGTCATTGCCAGTTTATTTGTATTTCTTGTATTATAATTATGGTTGTCGGATCTTTTTTTGAAGAGTTCTATGTTCTTCCGTACATATACGGTGTTGTCGTAAACATATTGGGAAGCAACTTTTAAAATATTAATTTCTTTAAATAGTTCTTTCAGCGAGTCACGGGGTCCGAGTCTATAGATTTTTTTTTTTTTTTTTTTTTTTTATATTTGGTTCGCCAAATTGACGCCGCCCGCCTGGTGGTAAGTCGTGACGACGTCTAGCGATTGTGGGCCACTCTCACAGCACACATTACTATTGAGAGTGGCCCTCAACTTGACGACCTACTGATGTGCCTCTTCACGCTCCGCTTAAAGAACCCAGGATTATATGTGGGAGGAAACACGTGCACAGGCAGGGTTCCAGGCCACTATCGTTCGGCAGAGAAACGAACGTTTAAAACGTTCGGTTCTCGCGAACATGCTATCCACTGTGTGGGGGTGGCATCTCTGCCCGGCACGAGTCGTTCGGGATCGGAAGGAAGAGGGTGGGATCAGATTGAAGAGCTCTTCAGAACACTCGCCGTGGTAAATACGGTAGAATGCGGCCAAGGAAGCTATTGTTCGGCGCTGAGCTAGCGGCTCAAGGCTTCCCGTTACCTCCGGACAACCAATAATACGGATAGCCCGTCGCTGCATAGCGTCGAGAGCGTCCAGCAGATACTTCGCGGAGCCGTCCCAGAGGTGAGAGCAGTATTCGACGCAGGGTCTAATCTGCGTCTTGTACAGCAGACACCTCCGGTCCGGTGTAAAGAATCTCTTTACCTTATTCAGTATTCCTAGTTTCCGCGAAGCTAGCCCTATACATCTTTCGATGTAGTTTTTATTATTGAGCTCTCGACGAACGTCTATGCCAAGGATATCAAGGTTGTCCTTCATTGGTAATAATGCATTCTGAAGAGAGGGTAGGGGAAGGAAAGGGGATTTCTTCGCAGTAAATGCACACGCCTGTGTTTTGCGGGCATTGAACTCGACCAGGTTCTCGGTACCCCATTGAGAGATACTGTCGAGGTTACGGTCGAGATCAGCCACGAGTCGTCGTCTCTCCTCCTCAATCTCAGATCGCCCCGCCGTCGGACGAACCGAGTAACTCCCGTGCAGTGTGCTGTCATCTGCATAGCAATGAATGTTCCCGAGGGATAGCATATCATTGATATGCAGAAGAAAGAGAGTTGGTGATAGTACGGACCCCTGCGGTACCCCGGCATTCACTTGCAAGAAGCGAGAAGCCTGGCCATCGCAGAGGACCCGCACTCGGCGCTCGTTTAAAAAGCTGGCAATCCAGCTGCACAGTTGAGGAGGTAGACCATATGCCGGAAGCTTGGAAAGGAGCGAAGCATGCCAGACCCTATCGAAGGCTTTGGCGATGTCCAGGCTAATAGCCAAGGACTCGCCGTGCCTTTCCATAGCCCCACCCCAGACATGCGTTACGAATGCCAGAAGATCACCCGTTGATCGCTTTGGCCTGAAGCCGTATTGTCGATCATTGATTAGCGAGTGATCCTCTAGGAATTGCATGAGCTGCTTATTTATAAGGAGCTCAAGCACCTTGCAAATGACTGAGGTGACAGCTATGGGTCGATAGTTGCCTGGATCGGACCGATCCCCTTTCTTGGGGATCGGTTGTACGTTCGCCTCCTTCCAGACCTCCGGCACGAGCCCTGAAGAGTATGACAGGCGGTACAGACGCGTTAATACTGGAGACAACTCAGCTGCACATTTTCGTAGCACCACCGCCGGAATGCCGTCAGGGCCACTGGCTTTCCGCGTGTCGAGTGACCGCAGCACTGCCCGTACATCACATTGCCTGATAACAATATCAGGCATTGTGTGGCCACAGTTGGCGATGGCGGGGGGCTGCAGGCCACGGTCGTCGACCCGGGAATTAGCCGCAAAGAGGTCTGCGAGCATATCCGCTTTCTCTTGGGCTTTGTGAGCCAGTGTTCCATCTGGGTAACGCAGCGGTGGCAGCGAGGGCTGACAAAAGTTAGATTGCACGGCTTTGGCCAGTTGCCAGAATCCACGGCTGCCCGTGGGATGGGAAGTGAGCTCCTGACCAAGCCGCGCGACGCGCTGGGCATCCGCTCTCTTAAAGGCCCTCTTACTCGACTTTGTGGCCCGGTTGTACGCTGCTTTGAGGTGGCCCACGTTTGGGTCGCGCACAGCCCGGGCCCTGATCCAGGCGCGATATGCCAACTGTTTTTGTCGAACAGCTTTGGCACAATCTCGCCCGAACCAGGGACGGGCTCTGCGGATACTGGCGACATCAGTGAAAGGGATGTAATAATCCATCCCTAAACTGATCTCGCCAGCAATAGCAGAAGCACTATCCGAAGGAGCCTTTCCTACAAAGCAGCGCTGGCTCCAGGGGACGGACGCAAAATAATCGCGTAGACCGTCCCAATCCGCTGACGAGTAGTGCCATAGTCGTCGTGACGTTTGCACAGGACGTGCAGGAGGTGACACCTTCATGCCAGCGTGAACAACACAGTGGTCGGAACTACCCAGTGGGGCTCCTACCGAAACACTGTACTGGGCTGGGCGACTCGTCAGCAGTAGATCCAGCAGAGCGGGCGCGTGATCTGACCTGTCTGGTATCCGGGTGATCCCGCATACCATCTGGGTCAGACCGTGGGAGAGAGCGAACGCATGGGCGGCTCTACCCGCATGATCAGTCTTGAGGGACCCCAGCCATTCAATGTGATGGCCATTGAAGTCCCCCAGAAACACTAGGTCAGCGTTCGGGAACCGCACCTGCGCTTCATCAGCCGTCTCGCTGAGGTACTGGAAGAGCTTTGTTGTCTCAGAATCCCCTGTGTGGGATCGGTAGACGCACACGTAGATCTGGCTCATAGAGCCATGGTCTACGTGAAGCCAAAGGACGGAATTGGAGGGGTTCTCTAGGCAGCGCAACCGGCGGCAGCAAACATCCGCCCTAACGAACACGCACACCCCGGCTTTGTCTCGAAATTGTTCCTCGATGACATAGCCGGGGTAACACAGGTAAGACGTGTCGTCAGGGCGGCGTATTTGTGTCTCCGTGAGGAACATCACAGCGGGCCGTGCCGTCTCAAGGTGGTGGTGGACGGTATCGAGGTTCGCATGGAGTCCACGGACGTTAGTGAACTCCACCTCGAAATGTGAAGTTGTGGGGTTTCCTAGGGCCGCTGTGTAACGTTTATTTCTTTTTTGTTGCACTGCCATTGTAGATTTTGAAGAAGAAGCGTGAAGACAGGGCGACATTTGGTGCAGCAGTAAGTGACAAAGCGCAGGGGCTAGCTTTGTCTAGAACCGTGTGGTTAGGTCGGAGCCGACCCGCCGGACGGAAGGGCTCCCAAACCCCCCTGATGCAAGGCCGCCGCTACCCCACACCGGTTACCACCCGGAGCGGCGATCCCACATCAGGATTATGCGCAACATGTGGGGCAGCCTCCTGGGGTGGTTGGCCCCAGGCGGGCCCCATGACTGTGTTGCGGGCGGCCGCGGCAACGCCGTTGCTAAGGGTCTCCCTGGCCGGCGAATCGACCCACACCACCCACACTAGACTCCGTTTCGCCCCCACTGGTCCCATGCCTGCTGCACCATACATCGCCCCGGGCCCGGCGGTGCAGCTGCTGAACCCCTAACGCAACCCAGCCTGGGCTGGGTTACTTGGGGGGCTTTAGCACAGCTGCACGGTGGTACCCCCCCGGACCAACACTGTTGTACCACCTGGTACCCACGTAGGGGCCGAAGCCACTCCATAGGTACCGTAAATTAACGAGCCTCGTCCGTTTATCAGCAGGTGCGCCACTAGCAGGTGAGGTCGCTGGGGCCCTATAGATGTTGGTAGAGCCCCTTTGCACCCAACAGGTGAGGTCGCTGGGGCCCTATAGATGTTGGTAGAGCCCCTTTGCACCCAAAATAAGATTGCTCGTATAGCTCGTTTCTGTAATATGAATATTGTCTCAATATCGGCAGCTGAGCCCCATAGCAGAAGACCGTATGACATAACGCTATGAAAGTAGCTAAACTACGAGTAAACTAATCGTGCCGTTTTTTCATCAGTCAGTGACCTTATCTTTCTAACCGCATAGGCAGCCGAACTAAGTCTTCCTGCCAATTGCAGTTTACTATCTAAAGTTATTCCAAGAAAATCGAAGTAGACGCGAGCCGTTTGCGGCTTAATGGCTATTTTGTTTGTCAGACCTCTTGTGCCTCTATAAATAGTATTGTACCGTCATTTTTGTCTACATTTTACAAGAGATACCTATAAAGATAATTATTAACTAAGTAACCAATTCTATGCTAATTGCTGCTAACCGCTCGAAGAGAAAGTAATATTACGCGAATGAAACAAATCAATATAAAACTGTGTTTATTACTATGACGTCTATAATATGTATCTAATTATTCTCTGAACATACTAAGAGGTGCCCACGGCTCCGCCCGCGTGAAATTGTTATCTCGTTTCCAACTACCACCGTTGGCCACAGCAACATTTACCAGGATAACAACTAGTCTCTCTCTGTACCAAATTTCATTAAAATTGGTTCAGTAGTTTAGGCATGAAAACGTAACAGAGTTAGTTACTTTGACATTTATATCACATATTTGTCCTCGGTGTAGACTAGAGGCGTTTTTAAGCAATTTTATTATGTTTGCCTGTGATATTTTAAGTACTTACCTAGTTTTAAGTATAGACCGAGACGCTCAGGACTTTAATTGGCTGTGCCATAGCGGCTGGCACATTTCAATCTGATCCCACCCTCTTCCTTCCGATCCCGAACAACCCGTGCCGGGCAGAGATGCCACTCCCACACAGTGGATAGCATGTTCGCGAGAACTGAACGTTTTAAACGTTCGTTTCTCTGCCGAACAATAGTGGCCTGGAACGCCCTGGCTGTGCACGTGTTTCCTCCCACATATAATCCTGGCTTCTTTAAGCGGAGCGTGAAGAGGCACATCAGTAGGTCGTCAAGTTGAGGGCCACTCTCTATAGTATTGTGTGCTGTCAGAGTGGCCCACAATCGCTAGACGTCGTCACGACTTACCACCAGGCGGGCGGCGGCGTCAATTAGGCGAAACAAATATAAAAAAAACAAGATATTGTTGTCCTTAATAAACACTTATCGCAAGGCAACGGGTTTCAATTATTTTTTAAATTTCATGTCATTTTGGACATAGTGTGGCTGGTGACGGCAATAGGATTGCTCCCTATCACGTGGGACTAAAAATACTGACAAATTGTGGGTGTGTAATGCACCTCTGCCTACCCCTTCGGGGATATAGGCGTGATGTGTGTATGTGTTATTTTAAGACCAGCCGATTAGGTACCGCGGCTTCACCCGCGTGATATAGTGTTCTCGTTCCCGGGAACACATTACCGGGATTAATAGCAGCTTGTAGCACTCAGGGATAATCCAGCTACATATTAAAAAAAACGCTACATATTAGGGATAATGTTCAAAATCGGGGAATAGTTTAGCAGTGTATTCAATGCATACAATAAAATCTTTCCTTTTTAGGGTTCCGTACCCAAAGGGTAAAACGGGAACCGTATTTCTGAGACTTCGCTGTCCGTCTGTCTTGCGCTGTATCTCATGAACCGTGTTAAAAAGTTGAAATATTTACAGATGATGTATATTTCTGTTGCCTCTATAGCAACAAATCCTAAGTTGAAATATTCACAGCTGATGTATATTTCTGTTGTCTCTATAGCAACAAATCCTAAGTTGAAATATTCACAGATGATGTATATTTCTGTTGCCTCTATAGCAACAAATCCTAAGTTGAAATATTCACAGATGATGTATATTTCTGTTGGCTCTATAGCAACAAATCCTAAGTTGAAATATTCACAGATGATGTATATTTCTGTTGCCTCTATAGCAAAAAATCCTAAGTTGAAATATTCACAGATGATGTATATTTCTGTTGCCTCTATAGCAACAAATCCAAAGTTTGAAATATTCACAAATGATGTATATTTCTGTTGGCTCTATAGCAACAAATCCTAAGTTGAAATATTCACAGATTATGTATATTTCTATTGCCTATATAGCAACAAATCCTAAGTTGAAATATTCATAGATGATGTATATTTCTGTTGCCTCTATAGCAACAAAATAATCCTAAGTTGAAATATTCACAGATGATGTATAGTTTGTTGCCTCTATAGCAACAAATCCTAAGTTGAAATATTCACAGATGATGTATATTTCTGTTGCCTCTATAGCAACAAAACCTAAGATGAAATATTCACAGATGATGTATATTTCTGTTGGCTCTATAGCAACAAATCCTAAGTTGAAATATTCACAGATGATGTATATGTCTGTTGCCTCTATAGCAACAAATCCTAAGTTGAAATATTCACAGATGATGTATATTTCTGTTGCATCTATAGCAACAAATCGTAAGTTGAAATATTCACAGATGATGTATATTTCGGTTGCCTCTATAGCAACAAATCCTAAGTTAAAATATTCACAGATGATGTATATTTCTGTTGCCTCTATAGCAACAAATCCTAAGTTGAAATATTCACAGATGATGTATATTTCTGTTGCCTCTATAGCAACAAATCCTAAGTTGAAATATTCACAGATGATGTATATTTCTGTTGCCTCTATAGCAACAAATCCTAAGTTGAAATATTCACAGATGATGTATATTTCTGTTGCCTCTGTAGCAACAAATCCTAAAAAATATTTAAGGGTGCTTCGTCCACTTGATAAAGTTTATACTAAAACCTTCCTCGATGACCACTCTATCCATTGGTGAAAACCGCATCGAAAACCGTTGACAGAACGGGAAGCGCATTTTATATATACTATGTCACAGATATAAGAATACTACACTAATACTTTTTTTTTTTTTAATTCCGCGGCCCAAGTCGGCGGCCGCTCTAACGTCCGTTGCCGGGCGTCTCTGGTTACTAGCAGAGGGTATGTCCAGTGGCGCCCGGCGGACTTTGACCACCTCTGTGGTCTCTGCGGGTGTTTGGTCGGGACGAGAATCCCGCGTCGTTGGGGTAGGGTTTTATCCCGCGTCAGTGAGTGAATCTGGTTGCGTGCTATGGGGAAAAGGCCCCGCAGCACGCAACCCTTCTAGCCTGCTTCTGTAAGGACGGCGGGTGGCGATCTCGCTCCGATCATGGAGGTCGATAGTCTTGGGCGTAGTCGCGGAGTCTGGGGCGCCCTGGCCGCCGACTACGGAACTCTGCGGGGAGGGTACGCTCCCTCTCCCTCCCGGCCGCCTCGTTCACACTCTCGACACGGCCGCGTTCTACCTACTCCGAGAGGGTATCCACGCCCAGACCCACTACGAGGTCCCGGCGCTGACTCGCCCACGCTGAGCACTCCACCAACGTGTGGAGTGCGGTGTCGTCGTCGGAAACCTCGCAGTGTTGACACCGGGGTGTGACCTCACGACGGATGCGAAACAGATAGCTACCGAAGCATCCATGCCCGGTAACGATATGCGTCTCACGGTACGTGACGTCACCATGCTGCCTCTGCAGCCAATCGTTTTATGAGACGTATTATCACGTTTATATTACCGGAGTAGGCAGAGGTACATTACACATCCACTGCCAGTAGTTTAGCCGGACCCAAGTGTAGAGGCAAGCCTATTGCCGTTAACGGGCTCCATAGATTTAGAATATTCCCACAGCCAGGACAGAAGTTACATACCACTACATAGAATCTCTGCACTAAGACAAACAAATAAAACAACAACATTAGATGTTAGTAATTACATATTATTTATTATCTGTCAAAAAGACAATAGCTTAAAATTATTTTATTTCATGTACTTAGTAAATACAATTAAACTAGATCTATTTGTTGTCTGATATTGTAAAATCATGTCACTTGTAGTCTTAGCATCACACACACGAACATAGGGGGCGCGGCAGTCGCTCACTGCTCTATCTGCTGTATCTTCCCGGGTGAGGTTACATCTGCCGGAGCCGCTTGTTCGGTCGCTGACCGTCGTTCATGAACCCACCCTGCTGGAAAATACGCGTGATTTAGTTTACTCGTTCCCGGTTCCCGTGGGAACACATTACCGGGATAAAAGGTAGCCTATGTTACTTTACAAACATACACACAAAAATACAACGGGAACGTGTGGAAACGCCACTCACCCAAATCTTTCCTCTTTATAATAGTAGTGTGTAGTTTTTACCTTTAACCGACTTCAAAAAAGGTGGAGATTCCCAATTCGACTGTATGTATTTTATGTTTGTTACCTCATACCTTCCAACTGAGTGAACCGATTATGATTTTGTATTTTTAATTGAATGCTACTGCTTTCAGAGTGGTCGCATTTTAATTTGCTCCCATTCCGACTATTATTTGGTAATTTGAAGTTGGTGTTTGTGTCAATGTTTGACGTGTTTCTACAAGACACCATACATATAATCACGCTTTTATACTCAAGGGGGGCAGGCAGATGTGTACTGACACATACTTTTTGCCACCCGTGCAGGTGAGTATGATCTGATCTAGGTCCCGAAAATATTAGTGGCAAGTAATCTATATATTTAATACGACAATTTGTCTGTCCGTCTGTCGCGTTTTTCAATTACAATTAATAATACATACATTTGCATGAAATATTATTTTTTTTTTTTCTTTTTTAATATTTGAGGCGATACAAAGTACGCCGTGATAACTAGTTCTACTAATTACTGAACAGTTGCCAGTAAAAATGTATGACGGAGTGTAAGAATTATGATCTAATTGACTGTGTATCTAAGGCACACACACCTGCCACCTGCCCAGGGGGGATCTAGGGTGTAATGGGGATGACCTTTAATAATGAACTAAATTGCCACCTTAGTGTAAGCCGCTTAATATAATATGCATTAGGACGGCCCAAATTGCGTGAGGCGTTAAGAGGGAGAGGTGGTCGAACCATATCTCATCATGTCTTACGTTAGGGGGGGAGGTCTCGGCATATATCACGTAACTTTATTTTTAGTCCAAATAAATGGAGAGTAAAATACAAGAAACGAAATTATGACAATTATGTGCGATTGTAATTGAAGAGGAAAGAGTGGAGCAATATTTGTGGCAAGTCTCAACAAGGGGGTTCAAAAATTGCCAAGAACGCCTCACGCACTTTATGGACGGCCCCTTATCTGTGTATGTACATAAATGGTGTTCAACTTACTCCAGTGTGTGTACATGTAACGATATTCAACATTTGTGCAACTACAGGTAATTCTGAAAAGAATGCACAGAACATGTTAATGCAAAGAGATTGCTGAGACGTGGTGTCACTCTGTGGCTCATTCTACTGCATTTCTTTGCATATCTTTCTATGCACTCGTTTCTATTAATTTTTTTAATTAACATGCAAATATCAACATGCAAACCGATAAGCTCGTTTATATTAAAACTACTTGCAAAAAAATACAGTTTGAAAATGAGAACGGCAAAACAAATATATTAGATACACTGAACTTACATCCATCAATCTAAATGGAGGTAGTGGTCTGGAAGTCTACCAAATAGACAGTCTCATTAGTCGGTACCTTAAGGATGGACCATATACATATTATGAACATAATTATTTACTTTTTGTTTATAAATACATAGAAAACACCAAATTCCAGGGAGTGAAACACATAAGAGACTTTCACTTAAGAAATGTTATGTATAGAAACTGTGTCGAAAGTTAATTTACACTAAAAATTCGGGAATTTTCCGTAAAAACAGACAGACAGGGATATATCCCTGAAGGGGTAGGCAGAGGTGTATAACACACCCACACTTTGCCAGTAATTTTGTCGGTCCTATGTATAGATGGCAAGCCGATTAACGTTACCGGGAATATGCAAAACCAATCTGTAATTCAAACCAAAATTCCCTCAGCCAGGACAGATGTTACATACAACTAAATAGAATAAGCCGACAGTAAATAAACAAAATCACTCAAGCAACAGAAAAATGTCATAATAAATATTTAAATAGCATGTTATAGATGTAAGTATGTATGTCCAATAGATGTAAAAAAAATCGTACAGATTTGAATGTGTTAATATTAAGCGTGCGATGTGTTGCGTGAGGGAGGAGTGAGCGTGGAGGTATGTTCATTTGACTAATAAACATGAGACATCTATATATTTAATACGACAATTTGTCTGTCCGTCTGTCCGTCCGTCGCGTTTTTTATATACCAGAATATTTTTTTAATTACCAGAAAAAATTCAGGGAAGTGATAGGTATTCTATACTAAACCTATCCGTGCTATAAAAAAAGAATAAAGTGTAGTTATGTCATTTTTTTCCCGAAAACCACCTAATATTTGTTCACTACGTAAAATAATTTACTCATTAGATTTTCTTTCATTCATTTTATATTTTTTTTTTTTATATATTTTTAGTTAAGTAATACGTTATAAGTTCGCTGGGATAACTAGTATTGTTTATTGTGTGAATGTTTGTACTCGATCATGTGGTGTGACAGTTAATTTATCACTTTTAGATAGTAACTATAAGCATTCCCCCTGTTAGGGAGAGGCTGCGTGTGTTCGAGTCCTGCCGATGACATCAGTTTTTGTGATCTATTTATAATTTCTTACTTAATATTTTAAGTAACTATCATCATTCACCGAGCCTTTTCCCAACTCAGTTGGGGTCGGCTTTCCAGTCTAACTGCGATTCGGCTGAACTTCGATATTTTCCGTGAAGCGACTGCCATCTAACCTTCACAACCCATGGGCGATATCGAAGTTCTGTAGTTAGACCGCGAGGACTTTTGATTTTTTTTTCCCTAATCTTCTACGAATATTTTAATATTTCATGCAGATGTATGTATTTGTAAATTGAAAAAATTGTCTGCGAATTTTTATTTATTTATTAGCATCGCCAAATTGACGCCGCCCGCCTGATGGTAAGCTGTGGCGACGTCAGGCGATTGAAGGCAACTCTCTAGAAATTTCCTTTAAACACCAACAAGGGGAACTCTCTGACACTAAGCTACAATGACCGTGTTAGTTTTGGTTAGTGAAGGGCATGCACAGTGTGTGTGTGTGTGTGTATATGTGTGATCTAAAGGCCAACCATCGAGACGAGATCATTTTTGTAAACAAACGGATCGTTACTGAGTTACATTGCGACAGCGACGGATTATCTCTGTCTTTGTGGACAGTCATAGCTAAATAGCTCCGTGGGGTATTGGAAAACAGTTAGTACCGTAGTTGTCAACATTTTATAGTTCTATTATAAATATTTCTGATTCGATCTATTCTAACGAATCCTCTTGTCTAATACTAGACGACAGACTGGGGAATAAAAAAAATGAAAATAATAAATTCTTTTTTTTTAATTCTAATTGAAAACTAGAAGAGATTTAAAATCTAAAGAAATTTAAAACTAAAATTTAAAACTTTGTTTACATGTATTATTTCATTTCGATGGCCTAAGGCTGCTTTTACACGGCCGTTTTTTTCACCGGACAACGAACCGGCGAGGAGAGGTCGCAGTGCATTCGGCGCAATTTGTTCGACGGACCCGGTCCGGTGCGTGTAAACACATTCATTGTAAACCATACACCACCGGTGAATCCGGTGAAAACAACGGTCGGTTGTCCGGTGAAAAATACGCTCGTATAAAAGAGCCCTTACTTAGAGAGTATCATCCCAGTATGTACGTGAGGTGCTCACCGGGCGTCCCATGAAGGGCTGCGGCGGCAGGTACGTGTTGACGGGCGCGAAGCCTCCGCGCGGGAAGGCGCCGCCGCGACCGCCGAACCCGCCGCGCCCGCGCACTCCTGCAACACCCCATACACATGTACTACAATGGGCGAGTACGAGCTCCAAATACTTCATCGAGGTCTCGATGCTGATGCTAACGCTACGGTTATGCTAGATTCTGCAGGCGACACCTCGCCTCGGACTTGTGCAGGGCCACGTCCAGCCCCAGCCGCAGTATCCGACCCACGACTTGCACCCCAGGAAGTATGCCTAGCTATAAGCCGCGCAAGATGACAATGGGATTGGCGGCCATGTTGGTGACGTCATAGTGACGTAGATTAACCTACAATACTGTTATTATCCGTACTTTTCAGCGATTGATGACGTCACAGAGAGGTCATTGTGACAAGATTCTATCCCACATCGTGTAGTTCATAGCACGATGAATAGTTAGCCACTAATATTTCATCTTATATTTACTGGGCTACTTTTTCCAAATATATTATGACGAGTTAGTTGCATTTAATATGCAATACTGACCTCTGAAGTTCCCTCTAGCGTTGAAAGCGCCGCCACGTGCTCGGAAGTTGTTGTTGGATCGGTTCGCGTTTGTATTGGCATTTGTGTTCACATTCGAGTTGTTGGAATTGTTGCGGTTCTGTTGTTGTTGTTGGTTCGGGTGTTGACGTTTGTTCTGCTAAAAAGACATACAATTCGATATTTATACTAATTGTTTATACAAAAATACATAAAACTGCTCGTACTTTGTGTAGGTGTTTTAACTTTAGCAACGATGTACTTGAGCCTACAGACAGTGAACCCGTTTGTTTGTTGCGGCTAATCTCGGAATTGGTAACACCGAATTTTGACGGGAGTTCTCTTGGCAGAGAGCTGATGTTATAAGAAGTAAGTGAAGCTACTTTTTATCCCCATGTGTTCCCGTAGGAATCTGAAAAAACTATGCCACGCGAGTGGGCACCAGCTTATCTAAAAAACCCAAATTTAAACTATATAGGTATAATCTTTATTTTTTTTCGTGATTTATGTAAAAAATATTTGAGTAAAATTAGCAAACGTCATTGTATAGAAAAAATATATTGATATAAATACCTTGTTGACATTGGCGGCATTATGCGCCTTCTGCTCGTCCTCGTCGCGATACTTGGAGACGGTGACGAGGAACCCGTTGATGCGCAGCTCGCGGTCCAACTTCAGCGCCTTGTCCACGCTCTCCTTGTCTTGGAATGTCACCCGCACTAGGCATACACACACATATCGAACGTTAGTACTGGGGATATAAGGGGGGCTAAACATCCGCCTTAACGTAAGGATACCACGAGAAGACCTGGCGGTTTCGGTGGCCTCTGTCAAGGGTTGTGTAATGTTTATGGTATTATCTGTTGTGGAGTTGGCAACAATCTACTTCACTATGGTTTTGTGTTTTGTCTATGCCCTTCCGGCAGACACCATGTATGTTGTCCCTGTTTGTGTGCGCTATGGCAAGATTGTCAAGATCTAAATGTTCGGTTCGCTGTATATTCTATAACTATCAGTGTTGGAAGTTAAATAAACAACTTTAGAATACTACGCAGTGTTTATAATTCACTTCATTGGCGACGAGTATAAAAGCAAAGTGGATCGCAGAAATATTTTAAGATGCCTTTGGAGAAAAATTCCGAGCCAACTACGGCAGGTGAGGTGAAGCCGGAGGTAACATTCGGGCTCGGCTACCTTGGTTCATTGGAGAGGTTCGAGCTACCTGGATCAAATTTACGTGGCTGGTTTGAGCAATTTGAGATTTATTGTTCACTAAATGAGATCACATTTGGCAAAAAAGTGCTACTCTTTTTGTCGTTCTTGTCCTCCAATGCGTACGCAGTAGTGCGAGAATCATGTTTACCTAAGAATCCTGTAGATAAAACGTACGCAGATCTAAAAGCGATTCTATTACAATATGTGGAACCAAATTTCGAGAGAGAAGGCAACATGGCGGTGAGACCATTAACGAATATTCTGTACAATTAAGAAAACTTTGTGAATTCTGCAAGTTTGGCGTGACTTTAGACGAAGCGTTGCGGGATCAATTGATTTGGGGAATTGTAGATCCGAACATTAAAAGGAAATTGTTAGCGGGGGGTGGTGAGCTGAAGTTTAATGACTGTATTAAACTGGCATCAACCATAGAGGCTGCTTTAAGAGATGTAACCAAACTACAGTCGGAATTGCCCACATCCTCTAGGGTAAACATAATTGGACACGCTGGGTCACTTGAAACGGAATCACTCGGGGTAAAAAATAAATTTAAATCAGTGACATGTTGGGCTTGTGGACAAAAGGGGCACATTAGATCAGACTGTAAATTTAAATTTTCAATTTGTGGTGGGTGTTTCAAGAAAGGTCATTTAATTAAAATGTGCCCTCAAAGAGAACATAAGGGGATAGGTAATAAGAGAGTTCATCTTACTGAAGAAACTGATGCTGCAGAGCTCCAGTTATCCAATCTATACAACATAAAGTCAGTGGCACCTGTTCTGGTTGACTTGGATGTCAACAACAGGAAGATACCATTTGAAGTGGACACCGGTTCAGCAATTACTGCGATGAATCTTGCTTCAGCAAAAAAATACAGTTTGGATGGCACCGTTCACAAGTCTAACTTGTGCTTTAAGGTATATTCGGGTGAACACTTGAGGCCAATTGGATATATAGAGGTAACAATAAACAATTCTTTTAATGATAAATTATATATATTTCAAAATTGTGTGTGTCGTGATTGGCTATATAATTATTTATTTATTTTTTTAATTCCGCGGCCCAAGGCCGCAGTTGCTCTAACGTCCGTTGCCGGGCGTCTCTGGTTACTAGCAGAGGGTATGTCCAGTGGCGCCCGGCGGACTTTGACCACCTCTGTGGTCTCTGCGGGTGTTTGGTCGGGACGAGAATCCCGCGTCATTGGGGTGGGGTTTTATCCCGCGTCAGTGAGTGAATCTGGTTGCGTGCTATGGGGAAAAGGCCCCGCAGCACGCAACCCTTCTAGCCTGCTTCTGTAAGGACGGTGGGTGGCGATCTCGCCGTCCTCAGGCCCCGATCATGGAGGACGATAGTCTTGGGCGTAGTCGCGTAGTCTGGGGCGGCCTGGCCGCCGACTACGGAACTCGGTGGGGAGGGTACGCTCCCTCTCCCTCCCGGCCGCCTCCTTCGCGAGCATGACTTGCTCGCAGGACACGGCCGCGTTCCACCTACTCCCGCTGGATACCATGGCTTGAAGCATGGTCCCCAACGAGAGGGTATCCACGCCCAGACCCACTACGAGGTCCCGGCGCTGACTCGCCCACGCTGAGCACTCCACCAACGTGTGGAGTGCGGTGTCGTGGCTATATAATTTGGGTTTGTTAAGTGCTTTGTTACAAACAGTAATATTAAGAACATAAACTATGATTCATTCTCATCCGATTTGTATTTAAGGTATCCCCAGGTATTTACGGATAAAATAGATGTATTTAGAGACAAATAGTTCCATTTAAAAATAAAATCAAATTCCACACCTAAGTTTTATCAACCCCGTTCATTACCATTTTCATTAAGAGATAAAGTGTCAGAGGAACTGGATCGAATGACCAGTGAGGGTATCATTGTCCCAGTGGAAACATCTGAGTGGGGAACTGCAATAGTTCCCTTTTTAAAAAAAGATGGCTCTATTAGAATTTGTGGGGATTATAAAGTAACCCTTAATAAAAGTTTAATAATGGACAAACATCCAATACCTAGAATTAGTGATATGCTTAGTTCTATTGGGGGTTAGATTTTTGCAAAATTGGATCTGTCACGTGCTTATCTGCAGTTTCCGTTGGATTCTGAGTCTCAGAAACTTACCACTATATCTACTCATAAAGGGTTGTATTCTTACACTAAAATTCCTTTTGGGGTCTCCTCGGCACCTGCCATATGTCAAAGGGAGATAGAAAAATTGTTCATTGGACTGGCAGGGGTCTTTACATTTTATGATGATATTTTTGTAGCTGGTACTGATGAAAATGAATTGTTAAAAACGTTAAATGTTGTTCTGAGCAAATTAACAGAGGTGGGTCTTACGGTGAATAAGAGTAAATGTAGCCTATTTAGTAAAGAAATAGAGTTTTTGGGTTACAAGGTCAGTGCTTCAGGTATTTCTGTACATGATAGTAAGATCAAAGCCATTTTAGATATTAAGGAACCTTCCTCTGTCACAGAGCTCAAGTCATTCCTGGGATTGGTGACATACTATGCCAAACTTGTTCCAAACATGTCACATTTGGCTGGTCCTCTTTACTCTCTATTAAAGAAAGAGAGTAAATGGATTTGGACGGAGAAACAAGGTAAGTCATTTAATGCAATAAAAAGGGCTGTGACATCTGATTTGGTCCTGGCACATTATGATATCAATCTACCCATTATTGTAACAGCTGATGCCAGCTGTCTGGGGGTGGGAGGGGTAATTTCCCAAGTAGACCAAAAGGGGAGAGAGAGACCTCTAGCGTTCTGCTCCCGCACATTAGCAGTAGCGGAAAAAAATTATTCAGTTATAGATCGTGAAGCTTTAGCTATAGTATTTGCTGTAGAGTATTTCCATCAATACTTGTATGGTCGTGAATTCACATTGAGAACAGACCATCGTCCTTTAGTTCATATATTTGGGGAAAAGTGTGGCATACCGGCAATGGTATCCCGTCTACAACGTTATGCACTATATGTTTAATATTAAGTATGTACCGGGTTCTGAAAATACATGTGCTGATGTATTATCCAGAGCTCCCTTGCCTGTTTGTGAAGATAACTTTGACACTGATTTGTCAGAAAATTATTCTTATTTAAGTTTTATTAGGGAGGATATTGAGGCAGTTCAGGATGTAGATATAATAAATGAAATTCAATTAGATCCTATTTTGAAAAGAGTTTACAGCTATACCTTGTCGGGTAAATGGCCACAAAAGATTGATTCGGATTTGTTGAAACCTTATTTATGGAGAAAACATGAGTTGACAATGGAGGAAGGCTTTCTTCTCTTGGGACATAGGTTAGTTATTCCTGCTAGGTTTTGGAAAGTTTTCTTAGAGGAACTACATTCAACACATATGGGAGTTGTAAAAATTAAATCAGTCGCTAGAACTTATATTTGGTGGCCTGGTATTGATAAACAGATTAAATCTATTTCAAAATCTTGTGTTGTTTGTCTAGAAAATAAGGATAATCCTCCTAGAATTGTAGTACCTTGGCCACGATCTAAACAACCAGGTATGTGTGTACATATAGATTTTATGGGACCTTTTTGTAACATGTATTTTTTGGTGATTACCGATGCCTATTCTAAGTGGTTACATGTTAGAAGAATGAGTAATATTACTACTCAGGAAACGATTAAAGCTTTGCGTGAGTATTTCTCACTGTGGGGGATTCCCAGAAAATTGTGTTCAGATAATGGTCGATCTCTTTGCTCTATGGAAATGGAACTGTTCTTGTCTAAAAATGGTGTTGATCATGTACTCATTGCACCGTTCAATGCAGCATCGAACGGAGCAGCAGAGAATTCTATGCGCACGTTTAAAAATTATATAAGAAAGATTACTTTTAATGTTCATACAGTGGATAGCCTTATTCAGAAATTTATGTTATCCTATAATAGCACACAACATTGTGCAACCGGTAAATCTCCTGCTCAGTTGCATTTGGGCAGAGAACTGTTTACAGCTATGGATCGTTTAAAGAATAAGTTAAGTTTTAGATTTATTTTTATTTTATGTTCATAAAAAATTGTCTCCATTAGTGTATCTTATTAAACTTGCAGATGGGAATATTGTTAAGCGTCATCTAAATCAATTACTTGTTTATGAACCTGATATTTTGGATCAGGATACTACAGAGTCAAGATGTACCATCGGACTAGAGTCACCTACTTCTGTAGGAGCTTCGGTACCCACCACAAGTGTCGCTTTACCAGTTATGTCATCAGATAATGTATCAGATCCTAGCAAACCTGATAGCCCAAAATTACCATCTCCTTGTCTGGGTTCTAGACCCAAAAGAACAATTAAGCTACGTGCAATCTTGGATTTGTAATGTTTTTTCTTTTTATTTAGTAAATAGTTTTTCATTCTTATTTTAAGGGGAGAGGATTGTAATGTTTATGGTATTATCTGTTGTGGAGTTGGCAACAATCTACTTCACTATGGTTTTGTGTTTTGTCTATGCCCTTCCGGCAGACACCATGTATGTTGTCCCTGTTTGTGTGCGCTATGGCAAGATTGTCAAGATGTAAATGTTCGGTTCGCTGTATATTCTATAACTATCAGTGTTGGAAGTTAAATAAACAACTTTAGAATACTACGCAGTGTTTATAATTCACTTCAGGTTGAGTCGGGTGTTATCCTATCTTTGAAGTCGGTGGATGTGAGGGCGTGAGTGGACGAAAACTCCATAGGACGCAACCCTTCTAGCCTGCTTCTGTAAGGACGGTGGGCAACCAACCCGCCGTCCTCAATCATGGAGGTTAGAAGTCCTAAGCGTAGATAACATAGGGAAACAGCCAAGACAAAGGTTTTTGCAACTAATTTTTTTTTTTTTTTTTTTTTTTTTTTTTTTTTTTTTTTTTTTAATTACGAAATGTAGGTCACTTTGTTAAGAACATTTCTAGTTACTTGAAAATTAGGACTTGTGTTGTTAGTCTAAAATATTTAGACCCACAACACAATTTACAAAACTTAAAGTCTTCATTCCCAAAGCGACATAGACATTCATTCCGATCACATTTCGTCAGTACACTGTTAATATTTCTCAAGAACTCTTTTATTGAACCAGGTACCAACTCTTACTATCAATAAATATCAAGATGAATCATTCAATTACTAACATGAATGAACTGGCCCACTGGAAGAGATTTCTTAGAAATAAGTGGTGCCTTTGTACTAAAACTCTATCCTACTGTTCTTATCTCGCTCTTCCTTCTTGTGTGTACATAAATAAATAAATAAATAAAATGAATACCGATGCAATATAGCACAGCCAATTAAAATCCTGGGCGTCTCGGACTGTCGTCGGGCGTCTTTAACTGAATGACGTTCAATATCGATTTTGGTACTCGTACGTGTTCCAAATGTTATTATGATTACCTCACCACCCCTGCCCTCGCTTTTGTCCGTGTTCGTTTCATCCCTACGTCACAGCTAAGAGATAAGGGTGCGGGGATATTTCAGCATTCTATTATTGAAAGAATTTCTAAATTCGTTCAGTATTGAGTTCACTCGCTAGTAACCTACAAATCTTTCGTTTTTAGAGTACATACTAGTACAGAGCATAGTAGTAGGTATACCTAGTGTTGATTACGAGTACTATAAGAACTAGCCGGTGTAATAAGACATAAACTGGAATTGAACCGTTGATAAACTCATATTAAAGATATTGAATAAAAGTCAAACACGTTTTATTTTGTGTTGTGTTTAATATGTGTTGCTCGCTATACGATTTTATTTAGTAGTATCCAACATAGTCCTGGTTGTTGGAATTTTGCTTTGAATTACTGTGTATTTTCTATAGTAAGGGTTAGTAAGATAATCATAAATAGATTTTTTCAGGAAATAGATTTAATTGTATGCTAACTTACGCTCCACCCCAAGCCGCCCATCGTTCGTGAGGGTACAAAAATATTCCAAAAATCAATAGCGCCTCATCGAGAGAACTATCCTCGAGTCGACATTGTTGTCCCTAGCAGATCCAATAAAAGTGGCCAGTGAACGCACTGTACCTCCAGCGCATATATTATATATAACGGATTTAGGGGAGCAACCCTCCTTGTATCCGTCGTAGGGTTGCTACAGTCCAAGTTTTAAAATGTCATACTTTTAAATTTTGGTACGAAACATAACCAAAAAAGGTAAAACTGGAAGACTATGTACACAATACACGTATTTTGTTTGCAGACACAATTGAGAACAGTGACAGGAAAAGAGAAGAAATAACTACAGTCGTTACTGATAAATCATACGTTAAAATCGTCCTAATGGTCTCTCTCTCTCTCTCCCGCTCTTATCTTCAATTCGATGAATCGTTTGAATAAAGACTTACGTAATAAGTATCCTGACATTCTGTGTGCCAACCCTAATCAATAATCATCACTACGCGCCCATTACAACCCCTCTGTATCCTCGTGAAAAGGACTAATAAAAATATGAACAACAACAATACATTTTTCTTTTTAGACTTGCTGCGGATTTGGTTAACTTTTTAAACAAATTTTGTTTTAAAATTCAGTATTTTCGTACAAAATCTTTTTCTCAAATAAAATACTTGAACTCATAAAATAGTTATGTTTGGTGATTCTAATGTTCATTAATTTCGACTACTCGTTTACGCACGTATTTTTATAACCACAATAGGTAAGGTTCTTTAACCATAGACCTCTCAATCTATTGAAACCTCACTTGAAAGTCACAAAATGAAGTCATACAGCTACAATAACGCACAAAACAAAACTGGATTTCAACCCTATTTACAGTTAAATACAGATTTGAACTGTTATGAACTCGTGACCTTTTAATCTCATACATAAAGGCGCGAGGGCGTATCCTTATTGTTTCAACTTCGTGTAAATAACTTAGTAAGACGGGTGAAAATGAACAACGAGCTCGCGTAATTTAGCGTAACTTTTTTTTATATCACTTAGGGGTATGTGGTTATTTTATGGTGTTAGCCACAATATCGAGTTATTACAGTTATTACGTGTGTGAGAATGACGTATGTTTCTAACGAATAAACGCATATATTACTAGATCCATTAAATAAAACATCATTTATAGAATGCAACAGTATCGCTGAGTGTGATAAGAGACAGACATATAGCCCTCGATCTGGAGCCAAAAAGTCGAAAATTTGACCTAGCCCTAACCTAAGGGGTCAAAAGTTATAGACCAAAACCTATGGCATGGTGCGAAGCAGCGCGCAAGACACCGTACTAGTAGCCTAATAAAATCCATATCTTCGTGCGAAGCCCGGATGTGTTGCTTTGCTAGTAATGGAAGTATGAACTAACGATGTAATACAAAGTTACATAAAGTATTACACAGTGACACGTGGGGTTAAAACCGGTTTAAAACGAAGCGGAGCGGCCGACAAGTGGAACGAGCGTGAACTCGCGTTGCTAAGAGGCCTTTATTAGGATTTTTTTAGAGAAAACGTACATTTTCCGGTAGGTGTGTAAGTGGAATTAATCTACATGTTCATAATATGTATAGACATTTTCCCAAAAGGGGAAGGCAGAGGTAAGTTATATGTTGAACAACACCTAAATAGGTTGTGGGATCTGGCTTTACACTGAAACTGCAAAGCCAACTACCTATTAAAAATTGTGACCGTTTTTAGTTTATCTACGAGGATTGACGGGAATGAGAGTGGCTAATATCAGCATTTGATAGTATTTTAAAAAGAAACCAAAAAGAAACAGCCAAAATGTGACGTTGCGCTCGAACAAAAAAAACTAAAAGTTTGTTCATGTGTAACGTGTAGCATTCGACCACTACACTTGATAACTCCTAGAATCTAATAATAATAAAAATCTCGACATCTGTTTCCCCAAAGGGAGGTCCAGAGACATAATGAAACACCCTAACACGATTAACTTAGTAACAGTTACTGAAACAATACTCACGTATTTTGTATTTGGTCTTGCTGAACTCATGTATGTGCGTGACCTCCCCGCACTGCTGGAACAGCAACTTGACGTAGTCCGTGCTCGCCTCGTAAGGCACCCCCACCAGGACTGCGGTCTCGGAGCGCGACTCCACGGACACGCTGATCGGTGTACCGTCCAGGACTGTGCCGTCTTCAGACAACGCCTGCACATATTATCAACTTGTCACCACAAACGTAACCCTTACAGCCACTTCTAGACAAGTGGCGAGGGAAATGGCAATGTAACTCGTCATACCGCTCGTCCTGCCCTGTCCGTACTAGTGTTGCGAGTAGCGGAATCTGTGGCAATTAGGGCAAAAACGCGAGCGAAAGTGCGAGGAGCATTACGAGGAGCATAGTCTGGGGGCAGCATAATAAATACCATGCACGAATACACCGCTCATTTTCCAACGAAGTTATTACTTCGACTTCAGTCGATAACCTATATCGGAGAATATTTGATAACCTATATCGGAGAATATTTGATAACCTATATCGGAGAATATTTGATAACCTATATCGGAGAATATTTAAGAACCTATATCGGAGAATATTTGATAACCTATATCGGAGAATATTTGAAAAAAAACGGCCGAGTGCGTGTCGGGTCACGCATAAGATAGGGTCCCATAGTTACCCATAAAAGCCTCTATCTAACTACTGAACTAACAGAGTTAACCATTAGTTTTCCTTCAAAGTTCATTACATGGAATACCATTGATGATTGTTTTCAGGTTCTTCACGTCAGCCTTTTAGATTTTAGAGAGGGGAGGACGCTTTGTTTTCGCAAAAATATTCTCTTTAAAGCTAAATATCTCGCAAACGGATACTTAAATCAAAAAATCACTTAGCAACTCTCAATATTTTTAAAAGGCCTATCTAATGATACCCCACACGATAGGGTAAAAGTGAGAAAAAAAATCCCCACTTTACGTGTACGGAACCGTTTGGGAGGAAAGCAGAGGACGAGGACGGACGGACGGACGGACGGACATGACTAAACTATAAGGGTTCCGAGACTTTTACTACGGAACCCTAAAAATGTGTTAGTGGTCAAGTGACCGACCTTTTCCGCGATATCATTGGCATACACTGCCATGCTCATAATAAGGCTGATAGACTAAAGGGTTGTCAAATCAAAAGCTATGACGTCACGTGTGTGATGAAATGATTTAAAAATATGTAAATTTATTGTTGGTACAGTTTTTTTGATGACAAAGAAAGTTGGTTTCGTGGATGGCAAATCAATAAAAACATTACGATCACATATTATATTTACTTATATTAAAGTTACACAAAAGTTAAAGAACGTGGTTTTCCCTACCAGTTACGCTTCCTTAGTTGTTATTAAAAAAACTAAGGTAATAATTACGAAGTTATGAACTAAGTCGTCGTTGGCTACTGAATGTTAATGACCTCTCCGTACAAGGTCGTTGAAGAACATACAATGCTTGAAGTTTTAGTATGATGGTCAAGTTTAGATGGAATTAGAATTGAGAAACTTGATCCCCGCGCAGGCAGCTTTTTCGCGCAGACTTTACTTATCAATCCAGCGTGGGAATGCTGCGTGTGTTATGATGGGCACTCTGTCTAGGGGACCCAGATTTGGTAATTTATTTTAGTTTTAGATAGGAAGTTTAGTTTTTAGTTTGTGTTTTATAAAAAATATATATAATAAAATAATATCTAAATAAGTGGCTGGGGTCTCAAACTTAGTTATATTTCTCTGCTATTTGGTCATGCATGCGAATATGTATTCGGTGCTACGAAAATTTTACGAGAAAAATCGGCAGTTAAAATCTGAAATAGTATAAGAACATTTCAGATTAAACTAGCAAAATAAATCACCTGATCAGAGTTAGCTGTTTATAATAGAGGCTGTTGATATGTGAAACACATAAATAAAACTCAATATTGTAGATAACATGCAGCTTGTACAACATTCTGCAATTTTTCTATACTATTCCAAAGTCGGGATCCGTGCTTCGGATAGCACGTTGTAGCGTCGGTCCCAGTTGTCATACATCTATGGCAGTTGTTACTAATATTTGGAGTCCTAAAACGAAATACGACTGGTCTAAGTATAAAGCTTCGATATCTTCCATGGGTTGTGTAAGTCAGTTGACAGTCGCTCTATGGAAAATTTAGACTTCAACCAGATCACAATTAGACTGGAAAGCTGACCCCGACTGTGTTAGGAAAAGGCTCGGTCGAAGATGTATGTGAGATAATGTGTTAATTATATTCCTATTCTCCAAGAGAAGCAACTGATATTAGGGCAACTGTCCCAATACACCTTAGTTTGGATAGAATTAGGTACTGTCTTATTGTTTAGATAAAATAAAATGATCCTAGTGTAGACATGTTT
Organism: Nudaria mundana; assembly: GCA_963556515.1. Classification (NCBI taxonomy): domain Eukaryota; kingdom Metazoa; phylum Arthropoda; class Insecta; order Lepidoptera; family Erebidae; genus Nudaria; species Nudaria mundana. Next base: position 24,127,862 of record OY748289.1, on the reverse strand, counting down.
CAGATAACCTACATAATTCCTGTTTACAAGTTTTATTACACTTACCACTGCTGTAAAACACACATCACACAAACATCTAGGGATTTTGAGCTAATCTACTACGAACAAGATTATGTTACTTATTGAAAACTTTGTAGCTTTATAAGCAACAGAATAAGCTGCCAAATAGTAATATTAGCAGTGGAAGATCAGCCTGTTGAAACATTCAAATAGTCACTCATAAAGTGGCAACATCATACAAATTATAATTTGGAAAAATATCACATTCAATTAGCCATACAGCCTCAATTTTTGAAGCAAGGCTATTAAATTTTAAAATCTAAAAAACTACTAAAATCAATTTCCAATACAAAATAAAAATACGTGAATAAACTTTTGTTTACCTTTTCCAGAGACTCTTTGTTTTTGAATTCAACAATTGCCGATAATGTCGGAGTTGTGGTCAGTTCAGTTACAATGATAGGACCACGTCTAAAAAGAAAAGAAAATTTGTCTCGTTAATACTCCGTACACGGGCAGTGTCTGCGTTCTGAGTGCTACTTGCACTTACTCAAGAACACACTACAATAATTATCATAAAAGTAAACTAATAAACATGTAAAAGTACATTTAAGTAAATAATAATTAGTAACAGTTCAAGGACTGACATTTGAATGTTGACAAGATGTGGTGCCAATAATAAGGGTGCTGTTTGACAAAAGTACTCACTTGACATTGTTGATTTCTCCATGTTTTGAGAACAACTCCTTAAGCTTCTCCTGGTAGTCAAACAGGAAGCTTGGTGGCAGATTCTCAACCAATATTTTACCAGCCTCAACCTTCGCCTCCTTGTCAGCAGAAGCGGCTTCGCCACCTTCAGCGACCTCTTGGCTCTGGTCGCCTTCTTGTTGTTCAGAGTCACCGGCTTCAGCGATGGACTCTTCCGCTTGCTCTGCTGGTTCAGAATCACCGTTATTAGCTTCCGTTTCTTCTACCACTTCAGAAGTATCCATCTCTGCAGCGGGTTCTTCAACGGCAGGGGTGGCGGCTTTCGCCTTAGCAGCTTGGGTTTTTGCCCCGCGACCTTTCTTTTGCGCTACCATTGTAGTATTACAGCTGAAACGTATACGCAATTTTACTTGACGTACCCGGTCGATTCGCTACGGTGTCACAATAAATATTTCCCGCCATCAATTTTTTGCCAAAACCTATCTATACTCAGCAATTGGCGCCTATTCACAAATTTCAAGGGCGAAAGTCTCTAAGATTCGTAAGAAACACCATATTACGTATCTTCCAACGTACGTGGTACTTATACAGGAGATAGGCTAAATTTAACTATGTGTAATCAATCACCAATAACGGTAAATACGTATCATAACAAGCTACGCGCCATAGAAGCATTGGAAGCACGGAAGCACGCCTTTTCGCGAGTGGAAAATTCACGAACGCGTAGCGTTATCCCGTTTATCTTCTTACATGATTACAATAACAAAATATATCAAGATCCAATTCTATGGACAAATAAGTATAAGTTTTACTCACCAAATTAGTGACACAGTGTAAAATCAATGAAATCACTAGTTCACAAGAAAAGACGCCAAACTAAAAGCAATAATAACACGAAACCGGCATCACGCAAGCGCATCCGCCATTTAATGAATTTTAATGAGTAGGTACATTAAAAAAAAGTGAGGTTATTATTATTGCCACTATAAAAAAAAGTATTGATTTTGATTTTCCATCTATTTGCAACAATGAAATGATTCGAATATATTTAAATTTCAAAGAAAGCAATACATAGAAAGTTTATATAGATCTTACGGAGTTTTCAGTTAAACAATGAATTTTCTGGGTTCATTGGATTTTTGTTAAATTGTCAAATGGGTCACTCGAGTTTTTGCATAAAGGCCTCGGAAGCCATGCCAGATATTAAGATAAAAAATGTCTCTCGAACGGAACGGAGCGGACGGATCATAAGTATCATAACCTAAAAAAGTCATAAACCAAGGCAAAGGCAAGCAAACCTAACCTCGCAATTTCAAACAGCCGAATTAAACATGTTTTAATTTAAAACAATAGTAAATAGAAACAGTATAGGTAAGACTAAACAATGAAGTCAAAATTTGCCCAACTGAAATCGACTACGGCTCATCAAAATGTTGGTGACAGTACCGACTTGCTGAACACTTTCGATTTTGTTAGATTCTACAAAACAGAAGCTGAAACTAGTAAAAGCCTAAAAAACGATGAAGGTGATGAAAACAATGTCAGTAAAGCGACTACAGAAAATAAAATTGGTACTGCCAAAGGTGAACATGGGCCATTAAAAAATGAAAAAAAGAACAGATTAAAGCCTGTGGACGTCAGTCACATTATTATTGATGCATCGAGCTTGAATTCTAAGGCAGGTGCGAGACCTCAACCTAGCAGCATTAAATACAACACTAAACAAGGTAGCCTTGGTCAAGTTAAATCCATAATGAAAAACAAATCTTTTGATGAGGGGTGTGTTAGTCCTAAATCTACTACTTCAAATGGAAAACCCAAAAAGAGGAATAAGTCTGTAAGTTTTATGCTAGAAGAAAATGAGGAAATCATGGTGAAGAGAACTAAATCCGATGAGCCTAGTGATGTAAATAAAAATTCAGAAAATGCTTATTCACATGCTAAAAATAAACATGTGGGTGTTAAGAAAAGAAAGAAATATCAGCAGTCAGAAAAAGAAAATAAAGCAACAGATTTGAATAAACAGAAAAGGGATGTTGACTCATCCTCAACAAGTTTATCTGAAAAAAAAATTGTAAAAGATTCGGAACCTGAATGTGGTTTAAGCTCATCTAATATTGAAATTCCTGTTGCCGAAGAAAGAAAGAAATTTAAAAAATTAAAGAATTTTAAATCGGCTTCCAAACCAGATGTCACTGAGACAGAGGGAAACAATAATGAAATCAGCACAGTAACAAAAAATAAGAATAAGAAGTACAAAAAGAAGAAACATATTAAACGAACACCTCTTGATCTAGAAAGCGGAGATGGTGATGATGAACCAGTTGCAAAGTCACGTAAAAAAGATTCAAAACCTGATATAGTTGAGGACTTGGAAAATTTAAGTATCGGCGACAACACTCACACATTGACTAATATGCTTGATGAAATGACAGTAGTTGACAAAGGCAAAAATAAAAAATTAAGACAGAAATTTAATAAGAATAAAATACCTAAAGGTCCTAATAAAGAGGATGTAGAGACATCAGAAGAAGTTAAAGAGAAAGTGAAATGGAAAAAGCGTAAATGGAATAAAGACAAAAAGGGAGAGCTAAATGATGAAGCACTTGAGACAACAGTTATTGTAGATAACTTACCGCTTGGCATTATGTTGAACTACAAGAAGTTACTTACTGACCATTTCATAAAGTATGGATTGATCAAGAGAGTTGGGTAAGATATTTGTTTTTAACTATACGAAATTACCTCTAGAGCAGGGGTTCCCAAACTTATTTTGTCTACTGCCCATTTTTATAATAAATTATTATTTAGTGCCCCCATTTTTTTTACCTACTTAAAAACCACTATAACTTCAAATGAAGAGTGTGCCCTGGTAAGCCACTAGCGACATCAACGATTTTTATTAATCTTGGTGAATACAAGACATTTTAAAAAAATCTCTAAGAATACTAGACACAAGAATTTGCAATTTTTTGAGATGTACGTTGTGTATTTTATTACAAAGAAGTAACCAAACTTTGGATTATTGTCTAAAGTGGCGACATTTGACAATACTTAAAGTTTTTGTGGTGCTTACCGCTTAGGCCCTTTAGGCCTACAGCGCTCACAAGGGGGCATTATTGCCCACTTTGAGAAACGCTGCTCTACAGTTACAGTAATTTTTCATGTTGCCATGTCAACAAGTCTTTGGACTGATCGTACATAATAATGGGAACCCAAAAAGTCAGAAAACATAAAAAATATGCTATGGTGCTTAAGTTATATTTCAGTGTACATTGTAGATTTTGAATTTGTTAAATAATATTTATTTGGTGATGATTATTCATCCATTTTGGTAAGCAAAAATTGTGTTTTTAATGCACATGAACATTAACCTGTTTTACACACACATAGCCTTTTAACTCTACATTTCGTGATCACTCACACAGATGCAATGCTCAGCTTGCGCCTTTTTACCTTCGAAGATATGCCAGAATCTCATATTATTATTATTTCTGCCAGCGGCTTAATGAAGCGGCTCCATGAAGGCAAGGTTGACTTGTGTCCTGGACCTCCTGGATATCTTCATAACCAGCAACCATATTTGTTGTAGCATTGCCGAGGTGTACCCGACAGAGGAGTCCAAGCCGGTGTTCACTACAACTATCACATTCAACAGTGACGGAGCCGCCCAACTGGTATGACTTGCTTGACATTGTATAGTACTATGAAGTTTATCTTAAGTAATTATTATTGACCTGAACCTGCTTCATAAATTATTCTAGTGATGAAAAAAATTATCTAAATTATACCTATTTTGGTCCCTTTGTTTATTTTTTTATTGAAATGATGGATTGACTTTGTGTGGTAAGGTCCACATGAAATTCTTCAGTTTTAGTCACCAACGTCAGATTGCAATTTAAAAATGAAATCACTTCAGTTTCCAATAATATCAAAACACTTCCCAGGCTCTAGAGGATGACAACACTACATTCGAAGGCAGCCGCATCCGTGTGAGACGTCCGCTCCCAGCGACGGAGACCACCCTAGTGGTGCGCTCGTACGGGGAACTTAACGATCAGAACATCTGTACCGCGCTCCTGGGAGTCGGCAAGATCAGGAGCATACGACACGTGGTCAAGGGGAAGAAGTCTGTAGGTAAGCATCTACACATACAAAGGTTGCCTGTTATCATGCGGCCAGACGCTCTACGAATGGTAAGGTACATCGTGTGGACACGTACATTGTTTAATATCGCGCGCCACAAGCTACTTATCAAACAAAGCACCTGTGCACAGTAATTACCCCCGCTAGGTGAGGTAAGTTGGTTGAGCGCTGAGCCTCGATTGCCCGAGACGCAGGCCTGTGACCCCGCAACAGTGCCTTGTGCAATTGAAACAATTACCCTACAGTCCCATGGGGAAATCATCCCAGCTAAGAGTTGTGCAGTCTTTACCGAGATAGTGCAGTAACCATTTTTAACTTGTGGAATCCTCATTGACATGGTGGGCATGTCCAACTCATACCGACTAAACCACATGGTGCTTCCTTTATGCCTGCTTATTGCTATGCGAAGACCCAGTTAAACCTATTAAGGAGTTCACCATCTTGATAGGCATGAACACTGGTTTCGGTTCGTTAGGGGACCCCCCCTCACCGGAGATTTAGCGCCCGCGAAACACCATGATCACACACAACACGAGATCCACCGTGGTCCTGCTTCTGCTAAAGCGAGATTAGCCTGAACTATCGCCCCCAGATCCGCGGAAAGTGAGGCTGAAGATCCGTTTCAGGTCGCCGGGCGTCCTGTGCGCCTTCTGCGAACGGAAAGGAGCTGGTCCTTTCTCGTGTCTTTTAGGCCAACTCTTTTCTCTTAATCACCTGATTACAAAATTAGACGGTGGTGTTCCAAGCACTCGCACTTGTGACCATGGCGAAAACCAAAGTAACAAGTGTGAGGTTCCTCGCTCCAATTACTTAATACTGCTGTCTTCTCGAGCTTGGGCGCCAAACTACGGAAATAACTACCGAAGTCCTATACTAAAACTTCATCGTCGACTTAATGAGGTTGATGACGCTTCCTCTCTATGGTGGCCGATTCCATCACCTATAAAAAAAATTTGGGCTTCAAGAACCAGCTGTCGGAAGCGTCCAACTACGGTCGTGGTTGCTTCGCAATGTGCCCGCGCTAAAATCACGAACGGAGATAAAGCTAAAACCCAACTCTGTGGAACACCACACGTCAACTCTCACCGACCGAGTCCAGCTCGAGTTGAAAAGCAACGGCTCTCCTAGATGCCTACGCCCCGATAATGCAGCGAAGACGACCAATGATTTTAACAGACAAGTGGTTGGCTGAAAGACTTTCCGGCCGTAAGGCTACTCCATTTAAGCTCTACACGTTTTCCAAGTACAGCCTCACGCACGGAGCATTGGGTCCCCTTATGTTGGGCATCTCTCATAAGCGCGGCCGCCGCCCCTTTCAATTTAAGGACCGAACTTCGGAAATTACACCAAAGGTTCCATCAGCTTTATTTGTAAAACTCGTTTAGTTTTTTTTTTTAATTTTTTAATAAATGTCTCAAAATTTGCCGCCCCCTTAAATCTGCCGCCCAAGGCTTCAGCCTTCTGATAAATCCAGCACCGCTTTATTGCCAGAATGTAGTAATACATACAGCTTACTTAGACGGTAATCATACAGCGTAGACGGTAAGGTTGTGGTTAGTGCCATACATTCTACCATAGCGTTACGAAAAGTGTGATCTGGCGTTTCGTATATTACCGTAGGGGCAAGAGAGAGAGGTGCGAGCACACATTTTCTTTCTCTCAAGAAGTTTTACTTCAGTCGTGTGATCTCACTCGTTTTTACAGGAACATCATTCGTAGAATTCGACGGCCCCGAAGCGGTAGAACGCGCGGTCGCCAAAATGGCGGACATGAAAATTGGCGGGAAGAAAGTGCACCTTGCCAAATATGAAGCGCGTTCTAAGAAAAAGAAATCAAAGAAACCGAAGAACGAAGATAGTGCCGCAGACGCTGACAGCGAAGATTCTAACGATTAAGTATACACGGAAACTAGGCACGAACTATTTCTATACATGTTTAGAACATGCCAAATTATATAATGACAATTATATAACAACTGGGATATCAAAGAATGCGCGGTTTGAAAATAGGACAATTCAATGAATGTACAATCAGTAAGGGTTAAGTATGCAGTACACGCTATCGTGTAGGTACTTAGTTATTTTGCTCTGTGTTTAATAATGCAGCTTATTCTGTTATTGGTTACTGACATACTGAAATGCAAAATTTACATATCTTTTGGTAGAAAGTATTTTTTTTTGACACAGGAAGTAATGAGTTATTATTTGCCAATATCTGGATCTGGATATTGGAAATGTAATTCAAATTGTAGTACAAAATATACCCACATTCTGCCCAATATTAATTTGATCCCACTCTATGATCATGGACTTAGACTTTAGAGTAGTAACAGTACAAGCCTGCTGTACTCGCATTTTTAATAACTTTGTACAATTATTAACAATACAAATATTATTAGAAAGATTTTTACTACGAATATTTGTAAATTAAAATAATAGGAATAGAGTAACTACGTTTATGGCCAAAAATAAAAAGTGACAACTGCATAAACACTCTAATTAAGCTGGGCACTGACGATGAAACCACTTGGTTTTCGCAGCCATCAGATGTCATAAATGATGGATCCACCCCAGATTCATCCAAACATGGTAGGTATCACTGACGGTGCTACCGTTTAGAACACATGCCCATAGATAATATAAATTGTGCATAGCTTCACCATAGAGTAAAAAGGATAGTTTTCCGAAAATTATACCGTAATTCGTACTACTTCCATGGCGTATTGCATGTTTTTCATATACATATATAACCGCCGACGAATAGACGCGTGGATCTCATGAACTTACTCTATACGTTCGTCATATATCTCAACTACATAGTTTATAGTTATCTGTGGATATCAATCTATTTGGGAATCCGAAATGTTTCGACAACCATCAAAAATGGGAGATTGGTCCGTCATTTTTGACCAATGATGGTTGCGAAACCCAAATGGTTTTATCGTGAATGTGGACTTTAAGATGCCAAAATGTTTGTATGCACACAAAAGCATGACTAGTGTTCAATGTTATCTTTTCGCTTAAATTGTACACTATGGTTTTACCCTTAAAATGTTAATGTCCATATACCGAATATAATACCAGTTCAAATAATACCAGGCACATAACTTATAACTGTGTTCGGTGTTGCCATTTCTTGCTGGATAGCCATGTCCATACACTGCATCATAAAGGCTAGCACAGTCAGCATTAAAAAAGAGTGATAATTGGGTCACGTGAGACATTTTCTGCATGTCTTATTCTACACCGTCTTATTATCGTTAAGAAAAAAAATATTTTGGACTCATTGCTAATGTCTCTCACAGCATGACTATTATACTCACACACATCACGCCTATATCCCGAAGGGGTAGGCCCATTTTAGTCCCACGATATTGCCGTCACCGCCTACCGGGCACAACCTTTGACCAACTTTTCGTTTAGAAACTACATAAATGTAAATATTTTGGTTTGTTTTTCAAAGTACCACTTTCGGTCGGTTCTGTTATCGAAACTGAGTCCAAAATAAGTCCTTAGAATCCCAACTCGTACAATGTCTCACGTGACCCAATTATCACTTTTTTTATGCTGGATCTGCTATCCTTCATTTGGCTGTGCTACCACACTTTTGGCCACAGTGTCCGATCTGCCACACCTCTGCCATGTGCCCACTGATCCCACTAATTCTAACATTCTCGCTCAGTTGATAATTTAATATAAATGTGACAGGTTTTTTATAAAATAGCACAGACTGCAGTCAGAAACGTGTTCAATTATGAAAGTGACGCTTATTTTTGAACATTCACGATAGGTAATAGCCGGCTTTTACCTTATGCAATCATATTTGTTTAGGTATTTTATACATATTTATAAATATATTCATGAAGATATAAAATACTTCTTAGGGGGCTAGAGGGGCTCGTGCCTCGTGGTCTAGTGGTAACCGACAATGTTAACACATTGCAAAGGTTAAGCAACATCGACTCAGGCCGGTCTTGGGATGGGTGACCATTTCTTAAGACATTGAGACCCCTCCGTGACTCGGAGAGCACGTTAAGCCGTCGGTCCCGGTTGTCATACTAACATCTATGGCAGTTATTAGGGGTAGTTGGAGCCCTAAATCAAAAATCCAACCAGTCTAACTGCAGAACTTCGATATCGCCCATGGGTTGTGAAGGTCAGATGGCAGTCGCTTCACGGAAAATATCGAAGTTCAGCCGAATCGCAGTTAGACTGGAAAGCCGACCCCAACTGAGTTGGGAAAAGGCTCGGTGAATGATGATAAAATACTTCTTAACTACAAATATTTTGATTTCTTTTCTACATGTTAATGTCATTGACGGCTCTTTAGTTCTAACACAGCTGTGGGTGTTTTATTAATTAGTAAACTGGTGCATTTCAAAATAACGTTTTCATAAGACATTATTTTTAAATGCACTAATTTACTTGCCTGGAATATGAAATATAGAATATAATTTAATAATGTAACAATACGAAAATTTCATAAAATGTATGTTCATATTGATTATGTATAAGTTCAGATTAATAATTAAATTGTTAAGTTTTTGAAATTCCTTTTTACAGTTACATAATTATTGTACTGATTCTGTTTTTACAATGTCTGCCTCTTGTGGCAAACGATTAATGTTATTTTGTTTTAGGTTATAAGCCCCGACATCTATGTCTCATCCTTCCTATGTTAGGGCGAACGCTAAAACTCGCGCGGGCGCACGCTCAATGAAAAATAGTTTGAGCAGCGCAGGCGCGTGCGACGGAGCGCGGACGCGGGCGACGGATTGTAACACGCGCGGCGGGCGGCGGGCACACGGCGCGGGCGCACGCGACTGGCGTCCGCCCGCGGGTTTGTTGCTACAAATCAGTCGAGCGCCGCTAGATGCTACGGTCACACGCGTCGGAGGCTAGGTACAACCATCAACATCGATACAGAGCGTGTAATAATTGAGGTGCAATTTCGGTCAAATTTGGTTACGAATTCTCTGCTGAGTAGCCTGCTTGTCACGAACAGGTTAGGCAGTCGACATTGTTTTCGTAGACGTCTTTTTGCCAAATAATAAATTAGCAAATAATGCATGCTAATCTACTCGGCACTACTGTACACCCTCGAGATCAAAATTATACTAGCAGCGCTAAATGAGACGGGCGCACGCGACGGGTGCCCGCTCGCGGATTCGAGGCCCGCGGCCGACTTGTGACGCGTGCACCCGCGTCCGCATCCGACCGTGTTTTAGCGTTCGGCCTTAAGTTTTATAAAACAAAATATACAATACCATAAACACTTACACCTTTTTTTTCTTATAAACTTAAACGTTTCTTCTGTTATAAGCGGGAAAACGAGGATTTTCTTTTCCTGTGGTCCACATAATAGTCCATATCTAGTGATTCGCCTCTGCTTCGTACGTGAAATAATTTTATAGAAATTGCGGTCGCGGAGTTGAAAGTATTTCGGTCATTGACCCGTCACTGCCTATCTCTGTCGCTCACAATTAATGATGCCTCTCGCTTACACAGGGACGAACGACGCCAAAGCAAGACGGCAATATGCGAGTGACAGACAAGAAGAAGATTATAGATAAGAAGAAGATTCGTTACTAACATACAAACCCTTCCTCTTTATAATATATAGATTAATAGGTCAAAAAGTCGAATCAACGATGTCGATGAGCGTTGTGTTATGTAGGTATAGGCTGACTACGGGCAAATAGTTTAATACCCATGAATTCCCCACTTACATGGTTGTGCACTTCTAGCTAATCGGAACTATTTGAATTTCTAATGTTATATTTTTTTAAATGTTGCAACCTTCTTAGTAATAAAAAAAAAACAATTGGCGGGAAATTATTTGTCAATTGTTTTTTATCACACATCAAAGTTCTACGTATGCAACGAAAATGGAATTAAGTCGAAAAGATTTTAGAGCGATGATTTTTTATGATTTTAAAAGTTCTCTCTCTCCGCAAGACTGTGCCGCTCGTCTTCAAAATGCTTTTGGGAGAGAAGCACCTTGTTTGAGCACCGTGAGGCGATGGTTTGCTGAATTTGAGAGAGGTCGAGTTTCTTTTCATGACGAGTTTCGTGAAGGGCGGCCTTCAACTGCGGTCAACGAAAAAATGTGGCTACTGTTAAGCGGTTAATTGAAGAAAACCCGTGGATTACCTATGAGACAATTCGAGGACTATAGGGGATTGGTATGAGTCAAATCCAGAAAATTTTACACGAAGAATTGAAAGTTCGGAAACTTTGTTGTCGTTGGATCCCTCATGAACTGACAGCGGAGCAGAAGCGGGCTCGCGTGAAATGGTGCTCACAGATGCTACTGAAGTACGACCACGGACATGAATGTGTTTGAAAATGAGAACAAGCCAACAAAAGTGAGGCAGGCGAGAAACGTTGGTAAAAAAATGATTGCGTTTTTCTTCTCAGCTACGGGTCCCATCTGTACAATTCCACTTGAAGATCAAAAGAGTGTTAATGCCGAGTGGTATTCTACCATTTGTTTACCCAGGTTGTTAGAAAAAGTTCGCGAAAGACGACCCAAAAGCCGCGTTCTCCTACATCATGACAACGCTTCTTCACACACGACCAACAAAACAAAGTCATTTTTAGCTTCCGAAAAAGTACAACTCGTCACCCATCCTGCGCATAGCCCCGATCTAGCACCCTGTGATTTATGTATTTTCCCCAAAATCAAAGATTTGATGAGAGGTTTTACTTTTACCAACTCCGAAGAGGCAGTGATAGCGTTCAATCAGCACGTAGAAAACATGCCTATAGATCTGTGGTCCTCCTGTTTTAAAAAATGGTTCGATCGGATGAAAAAATGTTTAAAATGTAAAGGAGAGTATTTTGAAAAGTAATAAACATAATATTTTGGTTTTAACATGTTGTTTTTTTAAGTTACGCAAAACTTACAATGTGACCTACGTATATAGGCCCCGAGGAAAAATAAATAAGGGTAAACTGCACAGACACGTTCGAACGGTCAAAAGATGGTATCGTCATCTAGCTACTTACACAGTGCCATCTATCGAGGTTTACCGATATTAAGCTAGCGTTGTATTCGAGTGCAATTTTGAGTTTATATTGGATTTTATTATAGTCATTAACATACAAGTGAAAATAGTTAAGCGGCAGAAGGGAAAGTATGCCAAGATCGTAACAAGTGGTATTCCATAGTCTGCCTACCCCAATGGGAAAGAGGCGTGATTGTATGTATTGTATGTAGGTACTATTTTGACCTCTTAAATTTACTGGCGTTGTGCATATTCGGCGTTTGGGTGCAGTCTTCAGTCCATCATAAAATAAAAACCCACATTTTTAATTACGTTATTTTTGGTTTTAATTTATACCAATTAACGGAGTAATAATTTGTTCAGGCGGGTAAGTAATCAAATAAAAAAAACAAAAACTATGTTTCCGCCCGGGATCGAACCGGGGGCCTTCTGCGTGTTAGGCAGATGTGATAACCGCTACACCACGGAAACTTAGAGAACCATTGCCAAATTGTTGACTGCTATCCTAACTTAAAATCAGATTATAGCAAGGTCATTTTTTGGGTCATAAACATTTATTATTATTAGTATCGTACACTACCGTCATAAATGTAAACATTGTTTTAAAAGTTCGCATTTTATAATTACTGGCGGGCGGCTTAGCCCACTTGAAAAAATTTATACTTACATTAAGAGTCCTCCTATTAAATTTTACCGTTTTCGCTGATTTTACAGACGTGTTTTTACACTGAAAATACTGTATTTTTATAAGTTTTAATGCACAACATGAAATATCATTTCAATAATGATCTAATAAGTGAGCTACTTTCTTATTTTTGTCATTAAATTTTGATTAATCGACCTAAAACAATCTGTAGTTTTTCGTATCTTTTGCTGGAAGAGGTCTAGAATATCACAAATTCACTAATCGTTTTGACGTCTAAAAAGTATTACAAAAATACAGTGTATTCTTGTAAAAGTCATCTATCAAATGTATGGATTACTTTTTATCACTTTCATAAAAAAAAATGAGTAAACAAATATTTAAGTTAGTCAAATTTTAGAGAAAATGGGCAATGAATTGGTTCTTATTTCTGCTACATAAAACTCTCGTTCATAAAATTAAAACAACACAAATAAACCTTGGTTCAAAATCAATCCATTTCCAAAAAAAAAGAAAGCTAAATAATAAAAAATAGGCTGTAAATAATCTTTTAAAAACACCTAAATTTCGCTTTATAATACTCGACGCATGCCTCAAGTGAACAGTCCGCGCCAAGCGCTTACAGGGAGAGGACGTGTCGCTCTGCGCGCCAAAATTCGACGCCGTCTACAGACGAATATAGCGTGGCGTGAGATTTTGATACTTTGGTAATATTAGTTATTATTTTGTGATGATTAGGCTTGTTTTTAAATACAACAAGTGATTATGTAGAATGTATTTATCATTGTTTTTGTTAAAAAAAGCTGTTATATTTTATAAAGCTGGATTACTCACTCACTCACTGACACAATTTTATTGTTCTCCTTGATGGTGGAGGAAGGAAGGAGGAAGGTACCTATGTTTTTTTTGCAGAAATGTAAAGGGGGTTCGGGGACCTAGGGAAAATTCCGAGTTTTTGAGATTTGCCGTCCAGTCCCCCAAGGGGGGCTCCCGAGTAGAGTCAAAATGAGTAATAATTTTATAGAGGTAGTTTTTTATTTTATTTTTTTGTATTGGGTTCGCCAATTTGACGCCACCCGCCTGGTAGTAAGTCGTGACGACGTCAAGCGATTGTGGGTCACTCACAGCACACTATACTATAGAGAGTGGCCCTCAACTTGACGACCTACTGAACCCAGGATTATATGTGGGAGGAAACACGTGCACAGGCAGGGCGTTCCAGGCCAGTATCGTTCGGCACAGAAACGAACGTTTAAAACGTTCGGTTCTCGCGAACATGTACCTACTGTGTGGGAGTGGCATCTCTGCCCGGCACGCGTTGTTCGGGATCGGAAGGAAGATGGGATCAGATTGAAGAGCTCTTCAGAATGCTCGCCGTGGTAAATACGGTAGAATGCGGCCAAGGAAGCTATTGTTCGGCGCTGAACTAGCGGCTCAAAGCTTCCCATTACCTCCGGACTATCTATAATACGGATAGCTCGACGCTGCATAGCGTCGAGAGCGTCCAGCAAATACTTCGCGGAGCCGTCCCGGAAGTGAGAGCAGTATTCGACGCAGGGTCCAATCTGCGTCTTGTACAGCAGACACCTCTGATGCAGTGTAAAGAATCGCTTTACCTTATTCAGTATTCCTAGTTTCCACGAAGCTAGCCCTATACATCTTTCGATGTAGTTTTTATTATTAAGCTCTTGACGAACGTCTATGTCAAGGATCTCAAGGTTGCCCTTCATTGGTAATAATGCATTCTGAAGAGAGGGTAGGGGAAGGAAAGGGGATTTCTTTGCTGTAAATGCACACGCCTGCAATGTGCTGTCATCTGCATAACAATGAATGTTCCCGAGGGATAGCATATCATTGATTTGCAGAAGGAAGAGTTGGTGACAGCACGGACCCCTGCAGCGCCCCGGTATTGTTCCTCGATACATATATACATAACCGGGGCAACACAGGTAAGGCGTGTTGTCAGGGCGGCGTATTTGTGTCTCCGTGAGAAACGTCACAGCGGGCCGAGCCGTCTCAAGGTATGGTGGACGGCATCGAGGTTCGCATGGAGTCCACGGATGTTGGTGAACTCCACCTCGAAAAGTGAAGCTGTGGGGTTTCCTGGGGCCGCTGTGGAACGTTTACTTATTTCTGTTGCACTGCCATTATAAATTTGAAGAAGAAGCGTGAAGACAGGGCGACATTTGGTGCAGCAGTAATAAGTGACAAAGCGCAGGGGCTAACTTCGTCTGGAACCGTGTGGTTAGGTTGGAGCCGACCCGCCGGACGGAAGGGCTACCAAACCCCCCTGGTGCAAGGCCGCCGCTATCCCACACCGGTTACCACCCGGAGCGGCGATCCCACATCAGGATTATGCGCGAGAACATGTGGGGCAGCCTCCTGGTGTGGTTGGTCCCAGGCGGGCCCCTATGACTGTGTTGCGGGCGGCCGCGGCAACGCCGTTGCTAAGGGTCTCCCTGGCCAGCGAATCGACCCATACCACCCACACTAGACTCCGCTTTGCCCCCACTGGTTCCATGCCTGCTGCACCATACATGGCCCCGGGCCCGGCGGTGCAGCTGTTGAACCCCTTACGCAACCAGCCTGGGCTGGGTTACTTGTGGGGCTTTAGCACAGTTGCACGGTGGCACCCCCCGGACCAACACCCGGTACCCACGTAGGGACCGAAGCCACTTCATAGGTACCGTAAATTAACGAGCCTCGTCCGTTGATCAGCAGGTCCGCCACTAGCAGATGAGTTCGCTGGGGCCCTAAATATGTTGGTAGAGCCCCTTTGTATAGAGGAGGTCAAATGATTTTGATTAGGAAAAGAAATTAGCCCTCGCCCCCCCTTTGAGAGCGCAACGACAGAGGAAAGGTAGATGAGTTTTGATTACGGGATCATACGAGTATAGAGGGTCTTTTCTTGAATTTAAGGAGTGAAAAAAAACACCCCCCCTCCTAGCCCTCTTTTCACCTCCCCCACACAAGACACTATTATTATAAAATGAAAAAAAAAAGATCAAAACCATGTAATCGCCGTACCTACTGGCTGACCACCATCGGTAACTCCGGACTCACGCACAAAATGTGTCAAATACCTAATTCCGCCCGTTTCGATTCTGCATACGGACTCTTAAACCCTTTTTCAAGAACCACTCTATCCATTGGTGAAAATCGCATCAAAATCCGTTGCGTAGCTTTATAGATCTACCAGTGTATAAAGTTATATATACAGGGAACGGAATCAACTTTGGTTTAATTGAAAAGTTAATATCAAAACTAATTTTGTTCTTACAAATTTATTTTTATTTTGTAACATTATTAAGTTTCAAAAGTATAATGTAGACAAGGCAGAGTAAAGTTAGAAGTTTGGAACAGCGAGGGTCATAGCGGTGAGAACTGGATGTGGCTCTTGATGTCCTTCACGAGGATCTCCAGGAAACTGCGTTGAGAGACTGGTTCGTTCTACAAAATAAAGAAAACCCAGTTAGATTGCTAAATAAATAAACATAAGCCCACCATCCCCGAAAAGGTAGGCAGAGGTGTATTACACACCCACAATTTGCCAGTAATTTATGGAATTCGTAAAGTTCTCATAAAAATAAACTTAAATACATATTGAGGAATATACTACACACTAGTTAATGCCTGCGGCTTCATCAGCGTGAAATAGTTTTCTAGTTCTGGATTCCCACGGGAATATATTTCCACACACACGCGTATCACGCCTAGATCCCGAAGGGGTAGGCAGAGGTGCATTACACACCCACAATTTGCTAGTATTTTTTGTCCCACGTAATAGGGGGCAAGCCTATTGCCATCACCGGGCACTTTATATTGGGTTATGTCCAAAATGGCCGAATGAATTTAATAAAAAGTAGCAGCTATATAGTAATTTTGAAAAAAAAAAAATTGAAACCTGTTGCCTTGCGATGACTTGATGACTTGATGAAAGGCAACAAAATCTTGTGTGCCAAATACATTTCCATAAAAGTTAAAATCGGTCCAACCGTTTCAGAGATTATCCGAAACAAATAAATGACAAAACAAAATCTTTACTTAATGTGGTTCCTGTTAATTTGGGATCTGCCTACCATTTTGGGGACGTATGTATAAGTCGTGCCAGTGACTGTAGGATGGAACCTTATCACAATAACAACAACAAACAAGGTCATAGTGTGCGGCTCATAGTACTCACCTTGGCAGTATCAATCAGCTGTTCCGTAAACCGATCATTAAACACAGCTACGAGCTCCTTCTTCAGCTCGACCATCTCATCGTCTCGCGGTCTCCAGTTGCTGGCGTCCAGCTGCGTGCTCTCCGCGTCCAGCAGCGCGGGCGCGGCGGGGCGCAGCACGAGCCGCGCATGCGCCCACACCAGGTGCAGCGCGGCGGACAGAGCGTGCGAGACTCGCGCCAGTTCCTGCTGGCGCGTGCGGGCGCGCGCGCTCACCAGCGCGTGTGCGCGCGCTCGACTCTCCAGTGGCGATAGGGCCTGCGCGTCCGGCCCGAGGAGTTTGCGCATGTCTGTGAAGGTACGATTGAAGGATTACTATGATTATTAAGTATGGGGAAGGTCTATGCCCAGCACTCACTCAGTGGACGTTAAATGGACTGTGAAAAAGTAACCGTCAGAGTTACACGTATGTGAGTACGTCGTGTGACGCTTACCGTCGAGCGTGCAGGTGGGCAGCGTGTGCAGCTGGCGCGTCGCAGTGGCGAGCAGCTTGTCGTGGGTCGCGTGCGCCGCGCACAGCACCTGCAGCAGCGCCACCACCGCGCCCCCCTCCACGCCCTCCAGCGCCTCCAGAGCGCGCCCGTCCGACGAACACACCGTGTTGCGTATGTATGTGAGCACGTTGCATACTATCTGTAATGTTATAGGTGCGACACAGTGTGCGGAAGGTGGTACATTGCTGTGCGAGGTCGAGGCCTCACTGAGGTTGACGGGAGCGTGGCGGGCGGAAGTAGCGATGAACCGTTGATCACGCGCAGACGACGCATGATATTATTGCACACTTTTTAACAAAGATAGGGTGAAAAAACAATGGTAAGTAAAATGTTTTAAGAAAAAACTTTTTAAATTATATAATAGCATTAATTTTTCGCAGAATCAAAAAGACAACAAATGTTTCTATCCAATATTTAAAGATAGGGTGTCCAACTATTTTAATTTTCGAGTGAATTTTGCGATACAATTTAACGTAGGCTGAAATCCGGTCCATTGAATAGTGCTAATGATTTTAAGTGAAGCACTTATAGGTTTGCTCTATACAATAAAACACGTTGTATATTGTTATTTATATCAATTGGGTGTCATAGGTGTACGTACTTGAGTTTTGTCATACTGGGATTTGTTTTGGATAATCTCTGAAACGGTTTTAACGGACCGATTTTTTTACTTTTATGGAAATGTATTTGGCACATAAGATTTTGTTGCCTTTCATCAAGTCATCAAGTCATCGCAAGGCAACAGGTTTCAATTTTTTTTTTTTCAAAATTACTATATAGCTGCTACTTTTTATTAAATTCATTCGGCCATTTTGGACATAACCCAATATAAAGTGCCCGGTGATGGCAATAGGCTTGCCCCCTATTACGTGGGACAAAAAATACTAGCAAATTGTGGGTGTGTAATGCACCTCTGCCTACCCCTTCGGGATCTAGGCGTGATATGCGTGTGTGTGGAAATGTATTCCCGTGGGAATCCGGAACTAGAAAACTATTTCACGCTGATGAAGCCTAAACTGGGTCACTGGATCACTCGTAAGATAAAAGCAACTCGTGTTCTAATACCCCTGTGTGTGTGTGTGTGTGTGTATGTGTGTGTATATGTGTGTGTGTGTGTGTGTATATATATATATATGTATGTGTGTGTATGTGTGTGTATTCGTGTGTGTATGTATGTGTATATATGTGTATGTATGTCTAAATGTGTGTGTGTGTGTGTGTGTGTGTGTGTGTGTGTGTGTGTATGTATGTGTGTTTATATATGTGTGTGTATGTGTGTGTGTTAATGCAACAGTTTTATAAATTACTATTTTATATTATGCATTTAGTGAAAAACTGATGAATTTGTAATTACAAACAGACACATTTTTAACAGATTTCATAAAAGGAGGATGTTCTCAATTCGACTGTAGAGGTGTTTTTTTTTGGGTATAGTAAAACTTGACGTTGTATTGTTTCGTGACGGGGCTCGTGGTCTAGTGGTAACCGACAATGTTAACACATTGAAAAGGTTAAGCAACATCGAGTCAGGCGGTCTTAGGATGGGTGACCATTTCTTACGACACAGACCCCTCCGTGCCTCTAAGACCACGGTAAGCCGTTCGTTCCCGGTTGTCATACTAACATCTATGGCAGTCGTTAGGGGTAGTTGGAGCCCTAAATCAAAAGTCCTCGCGGTCTAACTACAGAACTTCGATATCGCCCATGGGTTGTGGAGGTCAGATGGCAGTCGCTTCACGGAAAATATCGAAGTTCAGCCGCGAGCAGTTAGACTGAAAAGTCGACCCCAAAAGTGAAAAGCTGCTAATTTGAACAATCCTACTAATATTATAAATGCGAAAGTTTGTAAGTATGGATGTTTGTTATGTAAAAACTACTGAACGGATTTTGATGAAACTTTACAATAATATAGCTTATACATCAGAAAAACACATAGGATACAATTTATAAAGATACTGCGACGGGAACAATAACCGCGCGGACGAAGTCGCGGTCGACCACTAGTATTATATATATATAAATAATTACCTTATAATACAACAAGTTATTCTGCGTATGCTCCGACACCTCTCTGGCCGGCCGCTGGAACCTCACCAGCAGTGCCAACATCAGCATACGCACTCGCCGCGCCGCCGCCGCGCTGCCCGCCAGCGCCGTGTGGTCGCCGGCGGACGCTGTACCGAACACCTCGCGGTTGGACGCGCGGCCGACCACTGACGTCAGAGCCTCCACCTCCACGAGCAGTTCTACTGGGGAGTTCGGGTGGGCGGCTCTGCGGAGGTTAAACGTTCAACATGCTAACAAAACACACTTTTACACCGTTTCACTTTTATTTAATTTACAGGATTTAACCTGACCGGTTTCGCTTTATAGCATTATCAAAGGTTGTTGTCCACTTGACATATTTATTAAACAAGTATTTTACTACACTGTCTAACATATTTTCAAACGTTATAGTTGAGTGTATACGACGGGGCCTAGTTTTGTTTAGACGGGCGTTTTATCGCCTAACGCCAATTTCTCAAAATGCCAACTGGACGCAAAAAAAAAGCAATTTCTAGAAGGACCCTCTGACTAAAACCCATGGGAATCTATCTCCGTTTGCAAGTCACTAACGCGAAGAAAGCGTCCGAAATGGTGAATAACTCATATGAGTTTCGAAGTCTACGATAGGGACGTCCACACTTCTAGTCCCCATGATCAGGTCCGGGGACGGGTAGGTTGGCAACCCGACGTCTTTACATTTTTAATTAGCCGAAGTCGGGAGTTCTGGCCGTGTTTACCCATCATTCCGAGATATTTGTATGATATGATTTTTTAATTCGATCGAACTAGTAAGTAGCTGATGTTCCAGCGAGTTCAACCAACAAATTCTTTAGCTTTATCACATTTGTACGAGAGTATTATTATCTAACAATCATCAGCATCAAGTGTAGCGTGTGGAGTGTGGTATACCTGAGCACGACGTCGATGGTCTCGACGTGGCTGAGCAGCGCGTGCAGCACGTGCAGCACGCAGCTGTGGTTGTGCGCGCCCAGGGACGTCAGCAGCGCGTCGCACAGCCCCAGCGCCGGGACCAGGATCTGACGGAACCTACACACATACAGATACAGGGAAACTAATAGTAATACCTCTAGTACCGTTATGTCATCATAGGTGGCGGTAGTTTTAATCATATTTTAGATAGGTTATGGGCTTCAGCCGATATAAAGCATTTTTATCAATCGATACCCTTAATGAACTGTTGGATGAATTCCAATTAAACCACTTTGTTTCTTTGGTATGCTGAAAGAATCGGGTGTTCTCTTGTTGGTTTCGAATGCTATTTGAGACCAGCATAGGACGTATAATGTAATCATCGGGAACAATGTTTTGAAAGCGTGTAACGTCTTATCACAAGCTTCAAACGCTTCGTTGACGTCAACTACTCCAAGCGTGGTATCTTCTCGAATTTATGGCAAGACGCTTTCTATCCGAAGTAGATTGTCTATAGTTACCTGTTAGCGACGGAGGGCACAAACTCAGTACCCGCCCTCTGAGCGCCGCCCGTGTGGATGTCGGGGTGCACGGCGAGCGCCCCCAGCGCGCCCACGCAGCCGAGCGCGCCCTGCGCCAGGAGCGTCTCGGCGCCCGCGCGCCAGCCCGCCATCTTGATCAGGAGGCCCATCTTCGACTCGTACACATACAGCACGCGGAGGGAGCGAGGGTTTGGTTCCAACGCCTG
This sequence comes from Nudaria mundana, assembly GCA_963556515.1. NCBI lineage: Eukaryota > Metazoa > Arthropoda > Insecta > Lepidoptera > Erebidae > Nudaria > Nudaria mundana. Next base: position 24,106,916 of record OY748289.1, on the reverse strand, counting down.
GAATGTACGAACATCTCGTATGAATGTATGCATTTTATTTTGAAAGGAAGTTCTCTAACGCGGCTCCCAACCGGTGGTCCGAAGAATATGGTCCGCTGTTTTTAAATTTTTATTTTTCAATTTAGTGTCGGCGTCGTTTGTAAAACAAAAAGTAACATAAACCCAGGTTGCGTTGCGTTGCAGTCGCGTAAAGAACTTCGTTCCTGACCGCAAAATATTTTTGCTTAAAAATAGTCACAATGCATTTAACATCATTAATATAATGTTTGCTTAGGTTTCCCATTACATTCCATATTGAAAATAAAATATTGCTCATAAATTCAATTTCACCCTGTTGCCACCGCTTCTGAAAACCAGGGCTGTCTACCTGCATCACTATGCAAAGAGCATTAGGGTGCTTTCCCATGTCCTATGCTATGTTGCTATGGGTGTGTTTGATATCCACCAATCCACCAAAATATTGTTTTTGTCTAATTCATGCATTAAAAATAGTGATAATACTAGTGTCCCACCAGTAGCGGAGTAGGACCCAAACTACCGGTGGTGGAGGCTACAGACTGAGAAACCTCCTAACAATACGGCACGTGTCGAGGATAACAGCCTTCTGAATCTGACTCTTGATCCAACAATCTAACGAGAGTCTCTTGAGATGTTGATCGAGACTCTTCGCTATTAGTCCGTTTGCCGAAACGACCACCGGGACAATGATCGTCGAGTCTACGTCCCACATGGCGGTTATCTCGAAGGACAGATCAAGGTACTTACTAAGTTTGTCCTTCTCTGCCTTCACGAGATTCTCGTCATCCGGGACGACGATATCGACGAGCACTGCCCGACGCTGGGTCCGATCAACCAACACGATATCGGGCCTATTGGCAACAATAGTCCTGTCCGTGATGATTGATCGGTCCCAGTAGAGCAATGCACGACAAGCATAATGTGATAATAATATTTACTAGCATCACAAATCATACCTCTTTCAGCCCCTCATCATCTTGCAGCAAGCTATCGATGAGACTCCGCAGATAGCCCTGATTGGTGAGCGTGTTCATCCAATCAGTCCTGGGGTTGATCTCGATGAGCGTGTCGAGGCACGCCAGCGCCACCATGCGGCACACGTCGTGTCCCGCCCCGATGCAGTCCCCGCACACGATCCCGCACAAGTTGTCACCAAAGTCACTGATCACGTCCGTCACCATCGACTTGAGAGCCGACTCCTCTCTGTTAGAGTTGCGCACTTTAGAGCTGTCCAGTCGACTAACATACGTTGTGTTCACACTGTCTTCCTCCGGATCTGCCGGACTCGATTTCAAATTAACTATATTTAAATAGTTTAATAAAGCACCGTAAAGGTTTACTCTCATTTTCTGTGTTGAACCACCGGATACTAGAATCCAGCTTAAAATTTTGTGTAATATAAATTTCAGAGTTAACGAGTTGGTCTGCATCACTTGATTTGTTGGTCCGAAGAAGCTCATCTCGAATTCTGATGTCTTGAGATTAGAGTCTCTCTTCTGTAGTATGTAGCAGTGTCTGAGGTTGACTAGAAGCAGTAACACAGTCCCGGAAGCCAAGTTCCCCAGCTGAGGTAGCACCTCCCCGGGGGGTATCTTGTTGAGGAGGTCCTGCAGTATGTTGAGCAGCAAGTTCCTGCGCGACTCGAGAGCGAGCAGGTCGTGTGGCGCCACACAGAACAGTATCTCGGTGAGTTGTCGCCACGAGTCGTAGTAGTGCGTCAGGGTCGCCGCCAGGTTGCGCTGTCGGTTCACTTCTGTCACGTAGTCGAGGACCTGGAAACATTATTGTATTTATACTATTATAATTATGTGTACTGGCAATTTCACACACGTTATGGTTGAACTGTTTGTTTGATTAGTAGCTGTCCCGGCGAAGTTCGTATCGGCCTTTAAAACCTTCCCTAAACCTCCATCAATGTTTCATGACCAAAATCAGCCAAATCAGTCTAGCCGTTTCCGAGTTCTAGCGGGCAAATGAACGACGATTCATTTTAATGTCAGTTTAGTTAGCCACCACTCACCAGGCGGCACTTAAGCTTAGAACACACTGGCCCTTTCAAATACGACGTAAGCCACGCGACGTGGGAGACAGCGACACACAGGTCCCACGTCTTACGACGTCGGACCTGTGTGTCGGCGGGACTCGAACCCACGGCCTTTCCCTAACAGGGGGAGTGTTCTGACCAACTGAGCTACGATGACCACTACCGACATAATTATAATTATTCTATTAAGTAATAATATTAATTTCTACATCGCGCTATTAACGCTAACCTTAATAGCGCGATGTAGAAATTATGAATATGATATGATGCAAAAATTCGATGTTGTCGGTAGTTACTCAGTGATGTTAGTAAGTAGTCCGGGGGGGTGGGGCACCTTCTGTATCTCCGCGGCGACGCGTACAGCCTGCGGTGCGGAGGCTCGCAGCGCGGCGAGCTCGCGCGTCAGCAGCACGTGCACGCGCGACACGCTGATGCGCTTGCCGCTCACTCCTGTCGCACACAACACGTTATATTAGTAGACTACGGTTCAAGCTCGTCATATCTGTGTCCTCGCTTGACGAAACTATAGAGCATAACGCTGGTGCGATGGTTACTAAATATACACAGTTCCATACGATCACTAGGAGCGAATTACAGACCAAAATTTAAAGATAAAGATAAAGATGTATTTATTTGTAAAACATGTGTTATGTGTATCACAACAGCATTAAATGCATAGGTGTCACAGATATTTTTAAAGATTTGTATCAACATGGCATACAAATATTATAAGTAGTTTTTTGATTATTACAGATAAGTATAGTTAATTAAATGTCAGCAATATAATAATATAGTATTCAATATCAGGTACAATAAAATAGGTAATATTACAATTAAAATTACACAAACAAAAAAAAAAAAGAGAATTTACAATGTCAAAGTGTTATGTCGTCAAAGAAGTCAATAATATTATAATAACATTTTTCAATTAAAATATTTTTAAGAGCAATTTTTGAACTGGGCTGTGTTCAATTGCCTTACATTCATAGGACCATTGTCCCGACGATTTCTCTTTACTTTATCCATTAGTCGAGGAAACAAATGAGTATTGTGTCTCACAAACATAGCCACCTCCAAAATGTAAAGAGACGCTAATGTTAGAATTTTGTATCTGACGAAAAATGGCTTGCAGCTATCCGTGCTTTGCATGCCAAACATCACACGAATACAACGCTTCTGCATTTTGAACACCATGTCCCTGTTAGTCGAGTTGCCCCAGAATATCACACCGTATCTTGGAATAGACTCAGAACCAGACCGTAATATGCGGACAGTAAAGCCTCGGTATTTACTATTGGAGCAAGTTTTAATAGAGCATATGAGGCATATATTTATTTAGCTTATCCTGTGCTCTTTTTTAGCCTTTTCCTTTTTTAGTTCTGACAATTAAAAGTAGTATTTTTACTAAAATTATTATTTATAAAAAAAATTGTGACAAGTGTGTCTGTTCATCATATGACATACCGGTGGGTAGATCGCACGAGGCAATAGCCTGCCTCAGCTGCGTGGCGTGGAACAGTTCCCAGCGCGGCTCCACGGCCTCCTCCACGGTCACCGGCAGATCTTCCAGCGTACGTCGCAGCAGGCACCACTCCCATTCCTGTACCACAATATACATACTTAATACTTGGGAGCGAATACCTGCAGTTGGTCATTAATATAAAGTTGCGAGCCGAGAACTTGCAGGTGAAGACTTGAACCTTGGAATTAGTTGAGATATTCTGTAGGTACTGACACCCGGCGTCGACATCACAACGCTCAGCTCTCAACTTATCACGCACGAGTTATACATACAATCACCTCTATCCCGGAGGGGAGGGGGTTGAATTTTGTTACCAAATCAATTTTATTGTTAATCCCGCGTTATCGTACGTACGTACATTATACGTTCACTTCTTATCACAGAAATGTGTTTCCGTATTATGTAGGGTGTACCTGTGTGGGGTGGTGTACCTGTGTGGGGTGGTGTACCTGTGTGGGGTGGTGTACCTGTGTGGGGTGGTGTACCTGTGTGGGGTGGTGTACCTGTGTGGGGTGGTGTACCTGTGTGGGGTGGTGTACCTGTGTGGGGTGGTGTACCTGTGTGGGGTGGTGTACCTGTGTGGGGTGGTGTACCTGTGTGGGGTGGTGTACCTGTGTGGGGTGGTGTACCTGTGTGGGGTGGTGTACCTGTGTGGGGTGGTGTACCTGTGTGGGGTGGTGTACCTGTGTGGGGTGGTGTACCTGTGTGGGGTGGTGTACCTGTGTGGGGTGGTGTACCTGTGTGGGGTGGTGTACCTGTGTGGGGTGGTGTACCTGTGTGGGGTGGTATACCTGTGTGGGGTGGTGTACCTGTGTGGGGTGGTGTACCTGTGTGGGGTGGTGTACCTGTGTGGGGTGGTGTACCTGTGTGGGGTGGTGTACCTGTGTGGGGTGGTGTACCTGTGTGGGGTGGTGTACCTGTGTGGGGTGGTGTACCTGTGTGGGGTGGTGTACCTGTGTGGGGTGGTGTACCTGTGTGGGGTGGTATACCTGTGTGGGGTGGTGTACCTGTGTGGGGTGGTGTACCTGTGTGGGGTGGTGTACCTGTGTGGGGTGGTGTACCTGTGTGGGGTGGTGTACCTGTGTGGGGTGGTGTACCTGTGTGGGGTGGTGTACCTGTGTGGGGTGGTGCGCCGTGTGGGTGAGCGCCAGCAGCAGCGCCGACAGCGCGGCGTGCTGGCGCGACGCGGCCGACGCGCCCGCCTCGCTCGCGCACGCGCGCAGCACCCACGAGCGGGCCGACAGCGTCACCGCACTCGCGCTCTACAGGACAACAGACATATAAGCCGCGCATCATGACAGATTCGGCTCGAAGGACCATATTCTTGAGGTATTTTAGGTATTCAAATTATATTGGTTCTTCAATTGTGAGTGATGCGAGTATCACGAGTGATGTTTAAAAAATGACAGTTATTTTGATGTGACGTTTTTCTTCATGTTTACGTCAATGTCATATCAATCGCCAACGTTCCGTTCTCACGGTGTACAAATACTGTTCTCGTATTATAGCTAACGTGCATCATCGACCTTCACCCATCTGGTAACCAGGTGACACATTTTTATCTAATATTACTCATCACAAACATATCTATAATAACTTGCCTATCGAGAAGTGGTCATGGCCATTTTTGTTTGTGTGAGCATTAATAAAATATTTCATCAATATAATTCTACATTGCCGTTGAATAACATGGTCCGTCACCAAGGGCTCGCGATGCAATAAATGATGGCAAGCCGACAATAGAAGAATGTATGACACAGAAACTTAGATTCGGCGCTACATGCCATCTATATATAGAAATGGGGAATGTCCCCCCTTAGCTCTCGAAAACTGCTTATGCTCCAATGATGGTTGACCCCTCTATGGATAGCCCTCGATCTGGAGACAAGCCAAAAAATCGAAATGTTGACCTAGCCCTAAGGGGTCAAAAGTTATAGGCCAAAACCTAAGGCGTGGTGCGGCGCGAAGCACAAGCAAGACACCGTACTAGTGACACAGAAACTTAGATTTGACGCTACATGACATTGTATAGAATTATCTAATCAAATTCAATGTGATAATTTCTAAGTTACCTTGAGATCAACGGTAGCCTTGACATGTCTTGACAGGAAGTAGTCCCTGGTCCTCAGGAACCTCAGCATGGGCGCGGACGTGTTGGGTCGAGCGCACAGCCAGTACACGAGCCGGTAACTACTCTCTATTAGATTGTTCGCCTCCCTAAAATATCATATAAAAATGAGATTAACATTCTACTGCGACAGATGAGTAGATAAAAAAAGATTGGTCAATCACATTACTGTGGGACATTTCGAATTATCTACCCGAATATGGTATATTCGGGATATGGTAAATATCCCGAAAACAGGACCCAATTCGTGAGAACAACGAAATGTCTAGTGAAAAAGGGGGTTTGTTGGATTTTGCGTGTAAGTGTACGCATATACACGCAACACGTGCACGTGAAGCGTATATATGCGTAGCGTATACGCTGTACGGAAAGATAGATAGAAAGAAAGAGCCCTAGAAGTAATTTCAGGAGTTACTCAAGCCCTTCAGATGTGCATATTGAAGGTTCCTTATGATGTCCCTAGCCACACTGACCAAAGGGTATATCGTTTTAATATTTTTTTCGCTGTGAGTATGCGTCACTTTTAAATCGTATTAGTACAATAGTATTAGGTACCTGTTAGGGTTGTGGTTGGCGATGTGCAGGTCGAGCATGTCCAGGATAGAGTGTAGGCAGGTGCGGGGTGACCCGCCTGTACCTGCCTCGCTCAGGCTGCTGCGGGATACCTGGGCAATAGGGGATGCAATATACAAGGTGTAACATTCTAATGGGTCAGTTGGGACACTCTGAAACTAATATAATAATTCTTTCTGAGTCTTTTCGAATTCTGACACTGTAAGTAAAACACGTAAGACATACGAAGATCTCTTATTAGAAACCATTTTTTTTTTATTTTTTTTTTAATCCGCGGCTTGTGGCTGCGACCCCACCTACGTCCATTGCCGAGTGCCTCCGGTAGATACTGAAAGAATTCCCAGTGGCACCCGGCAGTTATTCGAAACCATGGCATCGATTTAGGTACCAAAACAAAAACTGCATTCAAACATTCATTTTTAAACGAGCGCCGAGTGCGGGTCCTCTGCGATGACCAGGCTTCTCGCTTCTTGCAAGTGAATGCCGGGGTACCACAGGGGTCCGTACTATCACCAACTCTCTTTCTTCTGCATATCAATGATATGCTATCCCTCGGGAACATTCATTGCTATGCAGATGACAGCACACTGCACGGGAGTTACTCGGTTCGTCCGAGGGCGGGGCGATCTGAGATTGAGGAGGAGAGACGACGACTCGTGGCTGATCTCGACCGTAACCTCGACAGTATCTCCCAATGGGGTGCCGAGAACTTGGTCGAGTTCAATGCCCACAAAACACAGGCGTGTGCATTTACAGCGAAAAAATCCCCATTCCTTCCCCTACCAACTCTTCAGAATGCAACATTACCAATGAAGGATAATCTAGACATCCTTGGCAAAGACGTCGAGAGCTCAATAACACTAAATACATTGAGAGATGTATTGGGCTAGCTTCGCGGAAACTAGGAATACTGAACAAGGTATAGCGATTCTTTACACCGCACCAGAGGTGTCTGCTGTACAAAACGCAGATTAGACCCTGCGTTGAATACTGCTCTCACCTCTGGGGCGGCTCCGCGAAGTATTTGCTGGACGCACTTGACGCTATACAGCGACGCGCTGTTCGCATTATAGATTGTCCGGAGGTAACGGGAAGCCTTGAGCCGCTAGCCCAGCGCCGAACAATTGCTTCCTTGGCCGCGTTCTACCGTATTTACCACGGTGAGTGTTCTGAAGAGCTCTTCAACCTGATCCCACCCTCTCCCTTCCGATCCCGAACAACGCGTGCCGGGCAGAGATGTCACTCTCGTACCGTGGAAACCGTCTTCGCGAGGAGTGAGCGTTTTAAACGTTCGTTTCTCTGCTGAACGATAGTGGCCTGGAACGCCCTGCCTGCGCACGTGTTTCCTCCAACATATAACCCTGGGCTCTTTAAGCGAAGCGTGAAGAGGCACATTACTGGGTCGTCAAGTTGAGGGTCACTCTCTATAGTATTCCTGTGTACTGTGAGAGTTGCCCACAATCGCCAGACGTCGCCACAGCTTACCATCAGGCGGGTGGCGTCAATTTGTCGACCTAAATATAAAAAAAAAAAAAAAAACATTTTAAAAATAATGTTCATAAAAATTTCCTTACATCATCGTTGAGTTGATACCCGAGCAGCAGATGTGCGAGGTTGGGCGGCGCCGCGGGGAGCAGGTGCTGCAGTAGGGACACGATGCCTTCCTTGGCTTGGCGCACCGGGTTCACTTCCCCGGCCGTGTCTCTCTGCTGAGGCCACTCCTCCGCTTCCAGACACTCGACGAAGCCATGCCTACATACATAATTAATTTTGTAATATAAATCGCAAAAACAATAGAGAAGATGTCTGCGACTAAAATAAATTATTTGAATGTATTTGTTAAATAAGAATTTATTAACTTTCTTATATTTATTTTAAAATCATCAATTCTAATAGTTACTGATTTGACAATAAATAAAAGTGAGGTCATAGGCTATACTTTTCTTTACAATTTTTTGGAATTCGATTCTTGCTGAGCTCGTGGCTGGTGGCTTTTTAGGTTACCTCTGCCGCTCCGCAAACATCGGATTCCAGACACTCACACACCGAACAACGTTTCTTGTCCTGCACCTGGAGCTAGTTAGGAATAACTAGTTCTTATGTGCTTTATCAACTAATCAAGCATTACCTTGACATTAGCAAACTCATCGATGAACATCGATGGGCCAGTTTTAAAAGAAGAAGATACAATTTTCTACGAGCCTTACTGTTTTGATATTGTCTTGACTCGAATTTGAACCGATGTATCCTTTCCAGGAGAAACATTCTGCCAACTTAACCGAGTAGATAATTCTATATCGACGCCGTCCGCCGTACATTGATAACATGCCCTTGTACATTTAGTAGTTTTATAACTATGTTTTTAATGTATTTTCTAAACTGTGGTGTACAATATAGAATATTTATGTTATGTTATAATATTATTGCAAGTCTTGAGGTCTTGCGCAAGTAGTGTCTTAGTCACTTGGCAGAACGTTCCTCCTGGCCAGCCAACGGTCGGTGGTTCAAGTTCAGCCCAAAACTACAGTTTCTAACCAACTTCAGAAAAAGGAGAAGGTTCTTAACCCGACTGTGCTTTTTTATGTTTGTTACCTCATCTATCTACCGGGTGAATCTATTTTGATTTATTTTTAATTGCAATGCCACTGCTTCCCGAGTGCTTCCATTTCAATTTGGTCTCATTCCGGTAATTGGAAATCGGTTTTTGTGTTATTTGTAATTCATATTGTATTCATACAATAGTTTGAGAGTGACTTTGAGCTTACCTGATATCAGCCAGCGTGTTCCTGTTAGCTATGGAGGCTAGCAAGTGTCTCGCGGCTGTGGGAGCCTGGAGAGCGCGACCCAGGAGCGCCACGGCTCGAGCCGCGGCCGTGGGGAGGCTCGACACGTGCGAGAGTACTCGACATACTGTTACCAATCGACAGGTGTTGTCCGGACCGAGGGGAGCTGGGGGGATACAACTATTTAAATTTATATGTCCCTGGTATCTTCGGCATACAACACAATGTCACGCCTTTATCTCTGAAGGAGTAGAGAGCGTTGTAGAACCGCTCCGTGACGTCATCAATCGCTGAAAAGTACGGATAATACAACAGTATTGTAGGTTAATCTACGTCACTATGACGTCACCAACATGGCCGCCAATCCAACTGTCATTTCGCGCGGCTTATAGATCTGCACGTACCCAGTATGAGTTTGGAGAGTCCATCGACGAGTACCGCGCGGTTAGCCTCGGCCGCGGCGGCCTGTAAAGGACGCTCGAGGGCCAACGCTCGCTCCAGGATCTGCAGGATGCTCACCAGGCTCTCCTCCACGTAGCACTAGACAACACATACAGAAATAATGAGTATTTAAACTATCATCACATTAACTAATAGATTTATCGGGATCTTTATAAGCCGCGCATGATGACAGTGTGATGGAACCTTGTCACAATAACAGTTTCGTGATATCATTTGACTCTAAAAAGTACGGATTTTATTTTGCGATTGATGACGTCACGATGCGTTTATTGTGACAAGGTTCCACCCCACAGTCATCGTGCGCGGCTTATACATGGTGTTAAGGGGCCCTACCAATGATTTTAAATACAATGGATTTCGGATCATCGCTCAAAAGTGTCCGAACTAAAAGAGAAACAAAACGCTAAAAGAGAAACAATCGCGCGCCAGTCTTGATTTTGACAACTGAACGACAACACGTTGCACAATGCCGTACTGTATTGTAAAAACGTGTAAAAACTACGAAAAAAAAGCAAATTGAAGACGGTGTATCATATTTTCAGTAAATAAGCTTTTGTTTTATTATTTGCAATTTATTATTTCACTTAAAATACAGTATTTCGTCGATAATAAATTAAAAGACAAAAGTAAATATTGCAATCCAGTCCAATACCGAAGTACCTATCTGTCTCTTTCGAACTCATCCCAAGCTCAGTAAAAAGAAAGAGACCATTTCATTTTCACTGAATAATGTACTAACAAAATGACCATTCAGATTTATTCGGATTACCGATAGCGATAAAACTATTTGGAACAAAGATTATAGTGGAGACGCCTTGGCTCTTTATGATTTTTTTTTCGTTATATGAACCAACATCTATTTCAGTTTTCCTCGGGATCCAGTACACTGTGCACAATGGAAAAATATTATTGCCCTAGCACGGCGAGAAGAATATTTTGATCCAAAAAATAACAATCTTGTTTGTTCGGCTCATTTTATGGACATAACAAAAAGAGGTCCGATCTTTATGAAACTTGTACAAGAATCCCTTGATTGAATGGAGGAGATAAGCCCAAAAATGTTTTTAATTTTCACAGGGTATCATTGTTTTGTCATAAATATAATTACACATGTCATTTTATTTCGTGTATGTACTGTTATTTTCTTTTTATTTGGATTCTCGGTAATGTATTCCCACGGGAATCGGGGCCGAGATAACTATATCTCGCGGGCGGAGTCACGGTGATCAGCTAGTAGCCAATAATTTCGTATCCCAAAAATTAACCATAAGATAAAAATAAATTAATGATGCGCAGTTTTAGCAACTAATTCAGTCACTTGAAACACGGCTATCTTGTAGTAGACGTAGCGACATAGCGTTATGAAAATAGTAATGAAAGCGGAAGAACTTTGACACCCGCAAGAAGTTTGGCATTTATAATATTATAATTAGTTAAATTCATTAATTCCCTTTTTGTTATTCATACACTACAGTTACTTATTATGAAACTGACTCGAAAAAAAAAATCTTTGTCAGTCGTTAATTAGTTTTTCAGCTTATTTCGTCTAACATAAACAAGTAATTACAATTTATAAGATTATGGAATTTATTGTAGTCTTACATTAATTATTACGCCTACGTAGGTACATATCATGGAATCCTTAAAAGACTTTAACAAAATAAACCTACTCCATTGTTTCTATGTTCACGTAGTTCAAGTATAAGCTGCATAAGGTGAATTAGTCAGGCGGACAGATAGAAGCTACGTAATGCGATAAATTAGTGCAAACAAAAGTGAACACTATTCCGTTGAATCAAGGTTTAAATTTTAATATGAAATTTGTTTATATCTATGTATGCCTATAATGTATAGGTCGACTCGGGACATTATTTTCTTGCGATTTGTTCTAGATCCTATGTCCGTTGTATTATAAGGTCTTTGGGCCCTACCATCATTTCCAGGGCCCAAGTCGTCCTCTCCTGCACGCGGTACACCTGCGGACAGACGGACGAGGCGAGGGCAAATATACTCCCCCAAAACGGTAATAGGCTCGCTATCTATTACGTGGGGAAATTGGCAAAATGTGGGCTTAATAAGCGCCTCTGCCTACAGTTGAGTGAATATTATACGTTTTTCTACCTCAAAAAAAAATTATCCTGTAATATTTTTGTGACAAAAAAAATTATAAAGTAAATAACAAACCTTGCCAAGCGGTGGATGTGTATCCAACAAGTCGTGTGCCTCATCCAAGGACGTGAGCAACAGTCGCAGCAGCTCAGACTTGGTGTGCACCTGTATCAGCACCCGGAACCCGGGAGGGGGGTTCGAGTCCGCCTCGCGCCCCACAGGGGGGAAGTCCGACGGGCACGGCTCGTACTGGTCTAACCAACAGGCGAACAGGCCGAAACAGAGGGATAGCATCTGGGAATTAAAAAACAAATATTAGTAAAAAAAAATAGTTTGTCCCCGTTCGCACAACAGATATTTTATAACGCGTTAAAAATGTGTCAAAAGCGATCAAATGCATTGTCTAGTATTTTTTCACACGGCCGCGGTTTTAAATCGCGACGGATTTTTCAGCGTAGTGTTGTATTCTAAGCGCTGGGTGTTGAACGTAAAGTTAAATTTCCCGCGCCCAAATGTCGTTAAAGACACGTCACGATTTTTTTTTGCAAAAGTTGATATAGCCTATGATTATGACACCAGTACTATTAAAAAATTAAAAGTTATTTTAAGATACAGATTTTCAATAGAATAATAAGAGGCTAAAGTCTGTCGATCAATCAGGCGGATTGGTCGACAGTTGTTAGGTATTGCCCAGTGGGGAATGTTCCATACATTCCCATAAGCCCGGAATTCCCTAAAACATTTCAAAATAATATTATAATAATATTGTACCATTGACCCTAAAATAATATTGTGTATTGTAATATTGACCCTAAAATATTTCGAACGATTATTTCAAAATTTCGCGCGCTTAGGGTCAATCACCTATACCGACTAACCGTTCCATGTGTTATGGTACTCTGTGGTACGGTGTGGGCGCGCGGATGTCATCTCGCTCGCACAAGTTGTAAGTAGACGCAATGCATGCCCGTATAATCGGGCTTGTATTTTCTCTTTCACACCTATGGATATTTTCGCTATGCATACAATATACTTTAGGTTGGTATAGCAAATATCTTCTTGTTTATAATCCAGGCATTCACTCTGAACATCGTCGCAGTCGCACTCGCACATCATCGGTCGCATGGCCAGCTATGTTCGCGTTTCTTTATTTCAGTTTCAGCGTTGTTTTTTATTGTTTAAAAGTTGTGAATTAGTTTATTTTAGTGTTAAATATGGAAGAAATTGTGCCTTGTGATGATTTGAGGTGCTGTAACGTTTTATTAAAAGACCAAAGGGTAAAATCATTAAGTTTTGATCAGAGAAAATCGTTAGTTGTTTCTCCTAAACCAACGCCAGATTTGTGTATTTCTAAAGTAAGTAAAACTCACTTGTCACGCCAATTTGCTGAAGAAATTTCAAAACACAATCAGCAAGTTGACCAAAACCGTAGTAATTTTCAAAGACTTGTATTGCCTTTTAGAGGACATGACGAGTCCAAAGATTCATTAAATAGAGTAACTTTATAGAATTAGTTTCATTATCATCGAAATATGATAGCGTTTTGGAAAAGCATTATGCAACATCAACAGAGCGACAAACCCGGGCCGAGTTATTTATCATCTACAATTCAAAACGATATTATTCACTCTGAAGCCGATATAATAAAAAACTCCGGACGTTAGCCAGGTACCGCGAACAATTATGCCTGTAGTGATAATAGCGCATGAAATAAAATAGAAAAAATCTGTTGTAATTTAACTTTGATTATTAACCGACCTCAAAAATGGGGAGGTTCTCATTTCGACTGCTTTAACTTTGATTTTTAACCGACCTCAAAAATGGAGGAGGTTCTCAATTCGACTGCTTTATTTTTTTATGTTTGTTACCTCATATATCGGGCATGCAGTCCTAAGCTTATGAAGCTTCGCCCCTGGTATTGCCGCCATATTGTCGATAACTTCTTCAAGTTTGTACTACTGACACAGCGACTAAAGGTGACAGAGGGTATGTACGTATGTGGTGCAGGTCTGATTTTCTTACCTGCCACTTCTCATACGGCTTGGCGTAGGGGCGGTGCGGCGCGGGCAGCGCCAGGCGCGAGAGCGCGTGCTCCACGTACGGGTCCAGGCCGGGCGAGCGCGTGCCCGCACCCAGCGTGCGAGGCAGCGGGCCCGCCGCACACAGCGACTGCAGCAGCTCGAGGAACGCGCGGGACAGCGGGTACTCCTCCATGCGACACTCCACCTGGGACAGAACAAGGTACAAATAAGCACAAGATGGCAATGAGATTGGCGGCCATGTTGGTGACGTCATAGTGACGTAGATTACCCTACAATACTGTTTTGTTATTCGTAATTTTCGACAATTGATGAAGTCATTTAACCGGTTATTGTGACAAGGTTCTATCTCACTCCCATCGTGCGCGGCTTATAGACGAGCTAGGTACCTCGTTGAGTTCGGCGGTGAGCGCGCGCTTGTCGTGGCTGGACACGAGCTGCGCGGCCTCGAGCGCGGCCCACACGCGCGGCCCCGAGCTGGCGCGCGCGCCGAGGGTGGCCAGCGTGTGGCACAGCTCCGCCTTCAGCGACAGCGGCACGTGGCAGCAGATCAGACCTGGATCACCACATATATTCCAGTTCATTCTACTTATTTATTATGCTCCATTCGCACGGGTTTGGTTTCGCTGGGCGTTAACGTGGAATTGAACTGTACGCTCAACACTGACAAAATCGTCGCGTTTTTAAACCGAAGAAATATTAGGCAATACATTACATCTATTTTAATGCGCGTTTTTTTACCCTCGTGCGGATGGGGCCTTAAGCGTCATGCTCTACTTACTTGTACAAAGGTGGAATTTATGCCACAGGCATTATCTACCAGGCAATCTTAGGGTGATGCAGATAATCAACCGAGTAGATGCATACATTGTACAACGGTACATTTAATGCATACATACTGTGTTAAAGAATTATCGTAGCCCTAGACTGTGAAAGCCACAATAATAATATGTACAGGGCTACTGCCTGTCCATACTATTTGAATTTACTTATTAAGATAACTTTAATAATGAATTAGTCAGTCCGGATACTCACCAAACATACAGTTAACAGCGTCCCACTGCAGGTTGTCACATATAGCGAGCGTGGCCTGCTCGTCCTGGCGCGCGACGGCGGCGATGAGCCTCAGCGCGGCGACCATGGCCTCCACCTCCTCCTGCCGCACCAGCAGCCTGCCGGGGCGCGCCGCGGGCGTCACGACGGCGGACGCGCCCAGCGACGCCGCGTGCACGTGCTCGCTGAACGGGGCGACGCCTGTACGTAAGTTACTGCAACACGCCATCAATCAATATGACATTTTAAAGCAATGACTATTCTTAGTACTATTTCTCAAATGTTTAGATAGAAATTATAATTCGAAAAAAGCTAATATGAAGTAAAAATAGGATAAAATCGGTATGGTGTTCGCAGCGTTCCCCTGTTAGAGAAAAGCTGCAGGTTGTGCTTATTTACCCAGTTTCCCCCCAATCCAAAAAAGCTCACGATAAAAAAAATCAATGAAACGCTTGTGCCAAGTTTCGTGAAGATCGGATAAAAACTGTGGCTGCTAGACCGGAACACACATACAGACAGACAGATAGACAAAAGCAAAATTGTCTAATCTCGAAACGAAGACTCTTCGCTCGCTCGGTCAATAAGCAACAAGTTTCATTGAAAAATAGTTCATGATCGATAATTATTATCTACACCGAGTAACACAGAATATTATAGCTACACACTTACCTATGATACCTCGCTAGCGCCGTCAGCAGATGGTGAGCAGACAACGCATCTCTTCTCGCTAATAAAGCCCAAGTGTGTTTCGCAACCGTGAGACTTGCGAGTGCCCTCACATACTGGCCCAATAAGGCCCCGCAGACAACTTCACCAGATAAACGAACGAACTTGTACAACGTAGCACTTCTTCCGCCTATTGAGCCTCGTGTCGACTGAGGCTGACATGCAGCCCAGTAGTCGTGTCTCAGGCCTCGTGGGTCGTCAGCGTATAGTCGTTCGACTGCACGTAGGAGAGCAACAAGGCGACTCCTTGCCGCACCAGTCCCCGGAGGTGCTACTACTCCTTCTGCCGCGTACATTTGAAGAGCACGCGCTGCTTCGTCCGCCCTGTGTACAATATTTTTACTATCAGACGTTTTGTAATTTTAAATTCTAGTCCAATCTTTATATCATAAAGTATTTACGCTTCACAATGTAAGTTGGAATGCCCACTCAACTCTTTTTTTTACACTATCCCGCGCACGGCTTTCGTCTCAAATTCAGATAAAATAATTTACGTCCTGATGTCTTAGATTCGAGGTCACCGAAGTAAATGTTGTCTGTAATTAACTAACGAATGAAAAAACCATTTGATATTATTATAATTTCTCTAAAGCGTTTGACCTAGTAAACCATAGCTTCAAGGTTATTTAATTGTAACAAGCTTTTTTATACAGTTAACTATAACGATTGAACTACTTCTACTAACATAAAATCATTTAAAATTTGTCGCTGTCTAAAACTTTATACAAAATCGTATAGTTATACTTTTAGGAGTATCACAAGGTTCTTATCTGGGACCACTTCTTTAAAAGTCAATATCAGCAATGTTGGCACTCACTTAACTCTCATCTCTACAAGTTTAGAGTGCATCAGAACTATAAAGTCTGTGAGTAATATGTGTATGCGCCGCTGGTAATACTCCTCTTTTGCCACATATTCTGTAGATAAGATCGCTTCGTCTAAGTATTCAAACACCTGAAACAAGAAATGATCATGTTTAATGAGATTAACCATTACTTTTGTCTTTTACAAAACCTTTTGCCTGTTCATAAAGTTATGTAGAGCCCCATTCACTTGATTCTCTGCCATAATTCTTCTTTCAATATCAAAGTCACATTCTCCATCACTTATAAACTTGGACTCTAAATACGTGAGTTCTATCACTTGTTCCACTCTTTCTCCTTCAATCACAATCGCACTGTCCGTCATATTTTTGTTTCTTTCAAAAACCATTACCTTCTTCTTATTTAAGTTCACTTTCATTGTTCCTGTAAGGTGTGCGTACTGACCTTCCCATCTATAGCGGCGTCCACCAAGGCCTCGTCCTGGTCGAGGAGCTCACAGCGCAGATGGTTCCTCAGCAGCGACTGAGGCGCCCGCTTCAGCGCCGCCAGCGCCAGGCCGAGCGACAGCTGGCACAGCGCCCGCGCTCCTCCCTCCACGGACGAGGTGCCGCTCAGCTCCTCGACTAGGACGGATATAAGCTCCGCCTCCCGTATTAGTGGGAGTTTCTTCGCTAATTCCTCGCCGTCCTCCCGCCTGGGAATACAAAAGAAATATCAACATGTCATTCTTTCGTTCTTTACATCCACATTTCGCCAGTCACTTTTTGTCCCACGTAGTCATGGGCGAGCCTATTGCCATTGACACTTGATATTTTTGCCAAAAAGGATAACTTTGGATTTGGAGATATTGATAGGGCCTTTAATCACCCAAAACTTTTATAATTGGCGCTGTAAGCTGGGAGTACCATGCTAGCGCAATTGAGTTGAAACACTAGCGCAGACAGGGTGTTTCATTGCTATTACCATCCATCCTGAGGGTTAACCATGTTTAGAGGTCGCCTTGACTTTCCATCGGTCGGAGCGTCGTTACTTTGACAACTCGGAAAGAAAAAATTGCAACCTTGTCTGTGATCCTACAAATATCGATTAACTATAATGTTCTTGGTAAACTGTATTTTGGAATGTGGCGGTAGAACCATGACAAGTGCCCTATAGTAGATTGTTAACCAAGGGAAGAAAGCATCCCATTTCTGACGAGATATTTTGAGCCAATAGTTCGAGGTAGAAATGGGTGTTTTCACCCGAGTTAAACACTCTACTTTTCATTTCGAACACGAGGAAAGCAAATAAAAGTCAAATATAACAATAGCGATTGATCACGTATCAAGAATTGTACTTCCCGCCTTTGTTTTAATTTTTGTTTTTCATTCGCACTTTTTTCAGGGCAGGCAAGTCTTTTGGTCATACCGCCTTGTCATTAGTTATGTTTTTCCATACAAAATAGTCTTCAGTTTTTTTAATTACTTCAGATATTTTCTTAGGCACATATTTTAGGATGCGCTATCGAGTATTTTTTATGATTTGACGCGTTACGGCGGTCGATTTAGTCAGGTTTGGTCGGAGCCACAATCTTAAAATTCTGAGTAAAATACTTAGTATTTTAAGGTATAACTGTCCAAATAATAATTGTTTGTGCTATTTATTTTATTGTAACCCAACTTTTTTTTTGTTTATGATCATTCAAAAACCAGAATGTTGCATTGACTATCGAAGTTTGGCTGTATACGTTTTTTATGCCATCGCCTCAAGATATGCTGATGATTTTTTTTTTACTTTACCGCCCTAGGGGCGAAGTGTATCACTTTCAACCCGCATATCAGGTAAGCAATGACCCACTTTCAGAGCATGAGAGATGAAAAGTAATTATTTATGCTTTCGAGTGCCGACGATCTTGGTGGATACTTATAATAATACATTTTAAATCGTCACGATATCGTCATTAACGTTTTTAGTGTGAAAGTGAATACCTCTGATGATGCCATAGATTGGGCGAAACCGGTCAGGAGTTTAAATAATTAAGAAAATTGTGGAATGTACAAGTGACCTTATTTAAAATGTATTGCCCTAAGTAATGTTTGTTTTGTTTTTTTTTAATAGAGAAGAACCACAGACCTGTGTAGCACAGAGAGGTCTAACGCGTACAGTAGCGCCATCTGCAGCGCCAGCGAAGTCTCGTCCAACGCGCCAGTCGGACCTTGCGACGGGGAGCTTGATTGCTGCAAAGTCAAATAGACTATGAAAACTCACTTCTTACGATCCTGGCATACTTCTTACCCTTTCAACTATTTTAATGCATGCTTTCCGGTTTCGGGTACTCTTAACCTGGCAGATTCGCAAGGTGACAGGTAGAACCGATTAGAAAAGAACCTGGCAATAAAAACTGAAGGCCACACACAATTGTTACAGGTAGTTGGAGCCCTAAAAAATTCGACTGGTCTAACTGCAAGCGATATCGCCATTGGTTTGTTGAGGTCAGATGGCAGCCGGCTTCAGGGAGAATATCAAAGTTCAGTCTCATCGCAGTTAGGAAAGCCGACATAACTGGGTTGGGAAGTGGTTCAATGAATGATGCAGTAATATAATATGCAAGACATGCCATACAGAAAGAAACAAACCTCAGCTATAAGTCGAAGCAGTACATCCCTGTTGAGTCCTCGTTGAGCTGATGCAGCGAACACCACACCCGCTAACAACTTTCTGTAATTTATTTATGTTTATCGTAATTTTTTTTACATAATTTTTTTTATGGAGGCTTCATCGTTAATGTTTCATTATATTTCCTGAATTTTTAATGTATTTTACACATTTTTTTTATATAAATCACAAAATTTATGTATCCTTATTAGTATAGACTAGCTGTTGCCTGCAGCTCCGCCTGCATGTTTTAGTTTTCTTGATCACCAGTTACTGATTTATTATCTAGTACGGTGTCTTGCTTGTGCTTCGCGCCGCACCACGCCTTAGGTTTTGGCCTATAACTTTTGACCCCTTAGGGCTAGGTCAACTTTTCGATTTTTTGGCTTGTCTCCAGATCGAGGGCTATCCATAGAGGGGTCAACCATCATTGGAGCATAAGCAGTTTTCGAGAGCTGGATAGATAGATAGCTGTCGCGTGCAGCTCCACCTGCGTGTTACTTTAGATCGACATAACTTTATTATTTGTGAACCGATTGAAATAAAATAAACCTTAAATGTTAAGTTGAATAAACCACAACGCATTACTGAAAACCGCATTCAAATCGGTTAAGCTGTTTCTGAGATTAGCGTGTTCAATCATTCAGACAAAAATTCTAAAAACCATTTTTTGGTTTCTATTGCGTTCATAAAGCCGAATTTTCATTTACAACAGTTTCTCTATTATATCTTCGATGTACAGACATCGACCACTTACAATTTTCTTATATGTATTGATATTGGTCGATTGATGTACAGTACCTAGTGGTTTCAATAGTAATGACAAGTTTAGCGTGATGCCTGCTCGGCGGTACGGCGTGGTTCTTCTGCAGCAACTCTATCTCCCCCTCGAGCGAGTACCGGCGGAGCGCGTCCAGCACGTTGCCGAGGAGACCATCCGATATCAACTGCTCCACGTAGCGGGACACGTACGAGATTATCTCTTCGCGGGCGTTTATTGACCTGGAAAATACATGGTGTTCCAAAATGTGTATTGTGTATACTTTCTTTTTTTTTTAATATTTGGTTCGCTAAATTGACTTCGCCCGCCTGGTGGTAAGTCGTGACGACGTCTAGCGATTGTGGGCCACTCTCACAGCACACAATACTATAGAGAGTGGCCCTCAACTTGACGACCTACTGATGTGCCTCTTCACGCTCCGCTTAAAGAACCCAGGGTTATATGTGGGAGGAAACACGTGCACAGGCAGGACGTTCTTCCAGGCCACTATCGTTCGGCAGAGAAACGAACGTTTAAAACATACTTAGGGCTGTTGGCTAAACTGAAAAATAATTCAAATTAACAAATCCTATGACTATCATTTTGGATTCATTACTTTTTAACCATTCAGAACAGCTCAACTCAGAGAGATCTAGAGGCAAGGTATTGTTCTGAATTAGCGGTGTCATAAATATAATTAAACTTTGTAAATTTTAGGAGTCTATACCTAGTTGTCGTCTACTAACACTTAGGGTATAAGCCGTACCATTATACCCTTAACATATCTTACCTTATGGAAAAAAAACTCATTTGCACATTTATTCCACTGATTTATTAAACAATAAACCTTCATGCAACTTGAAGATATAATGTAGTGAATAGTGTAACATAACACCTTTGATGATGCTGTAATAAAGCGAAACCGGTCAGGTTTGCTTAATAAATCAGTGAAATCATTGTACAAGTGACAGTTTCATCATTTACTAGCGAACACCCGCTTGACAAATTGTCCGGTCCTGTCCGTCTGTCCGCACTTTTCAAATCGAGAACTACAAGTGCTAGAAAGTTATGATTTGGCACATAGAATTTTGGTACAGAATAAACACCATAGCAAAAAAAAAAAAATTCATCAAAAATTAAAAATTTATGATTATATTTATTATTTTTTTTTAACATGTGATATCACATAATAGTAAGAAGTCGTCTTATGCCTTCACTGCGATAGTGAAGGGCGCCTTGCTTGTTTCAGTTTATCGCGAACAGACGGACAGACGTGACGGAGGACTTTGTTTTATAATACCACAGGTTCCGCCAAGTATATACTCACCAACAGACCCCATCAGTAGCCATAACCAGCTCCTTCAAGGCCTGCACCTGCGCCCTCCGGCCGTCGTAGAACAGCAGGATGGCGACCAGCCCGCGCGGCAAGCCGGGGTGGCGCGGGGACTGGCGCTGCGCCGTGTGCAACAACTCCAGGGCTAGGTACTCGCTGACCATGTACATGTCTATATACAAAAATTAATTTACACAAACACATTAATTTTGAATAAAAAAGCATGTTATAAATAGACACAACAACCGACTTCAAATTACCGAAATGACAGACAGACACACATATCACGCCTACATCCCCGAAGCTACCCCGCAGATGTACATTATTTACACACCCTCAATTTGCCAGTATTTTAAGTCCCATGTAATAGGGGGCAAGCCTATTGCCTTCACCGGGCACACTTAATGGTTTATGTCCAAAATGACCGAATGAATTTAATAAAAAGTAGCAGCTATATTGTAATTTTGAAAAAATAATTGAAACTCGTTGCCTTGGGATAAAATGTTGATGAAAGAAAACACAATCTTACCTATTTTTTATTTTTTTTGCATGAAATATTAAAATATTCTTTTTCTTTTTTTAATATTTGAGGCGATACAAAGTTCGCTGGGATAACTAGTATTAGCTTAATATGGGCTAGATGACGTTGTGTAAGAATGTCCAAAAAATATTTATTTATTACTTATTATTATTTATTCAGCCCAAGATCTCTTAGTATACAGCAAAATGGAATACAAAACTTACCAGATATAATAAGAGCCTCATCCACCAGCTCTTTAGAAAGCAAGGTTCTTCCAATGCTAGGTAGGATAACACCCTCTGTGACACCTTTCTTAATTTCCTCTCTGCTTGTGGGATTCTTTGACTGGAATAATAAATATGGTTATTTTTGAGGTCGAAGCCAACTTGACCTGCAAGTGACACAGCTGCTAATGAATGGATATGGCTCTAACAAACATACAAGTGCCCTGTCAGCACTAATAGGTATAAGGTAATACGGTTAACATGGACATAGAGGGAGCCTTCGACAGCGCATGGTGGCCTGCAATCGAGGTCCGGCTGGCAGAGGAAAAGTGTCCCATGAACCTGAGACGTGTGATGAGTAGTTATCTCAGAGAGAGAGCAGTGCGCGTCAGGTACGCCGGTGAGGAACATCGCAAGGAAACACATAAAGGGTGTGTACAAGGATCGATCAGCGGACCCTTGTTGTGGAATCTGTTGCTGGACCCCCTCCTTAAGCAACTACAGGGCAGGATGGAATATGTCCAGGCATTTGCGGACGACTTTGTCCTGGTCTTTGACGGGGATACGGCCCAGGAGATTGAACGACAGGCCAATGCCTCCCTCGGGCATGTTCAGGCGTGGGGCGTCGACCATAAGCTGAGGTTCGCACCGCATAAAACCAATGCGATGGTGATCACGCGGAAGCTTAAGTTCGACGAGCCACGCCTGAGCATGGGCGGGGTGGACATCGGTCTCACCACGCAGGTGAAACTCCTGGGCCTACTTATTGATCACAGACTGACATTCAACGCTCACGTCACCTACGTTTGTAGCAAGGCATTCAGCATTTACAAGAAGCTCGCGAGGACAGCCCGGATCGACTGGGGATTACATCCCGAGGTGATTCGGGTCATCTACACCGCTGCTGTTGAACCGACAATCTTGTATGCTGCCAGTGCGTGGCGTCCGGCGGTCGACAAACTTGGAGTCCGGAAACAGATGAATGTGGTTCAGCGAGTTTTTGCCCAGAAGCTGTGTAAGGCTTATCGCACGGTCTCCCTACACTCTGCCCTGGTTCTATCGGGCATCCTTCCTCTGGACCTCAGAGTTCGTGAGGTGGCCTCGTTATACGAGGCCAAGAGGGGGATGCCACGGCCAGAGCCTGAGTGCATGGAGGTCGAGCGAATGGCCCCAGCTTCTGGTGCCCCGCACCCCGCTGAGCGTTTATGCCTGGAGTTCGGCAGCCTGGTAGACGAGGAACAATACAACGAAGCCAATCACTTCCAGGCACGCATCTTTACGGATGGGAGCAAAATTGAGGGCCGGGTCGGTGCAGCACTATCCTTGTGGAATAGTGCGGCCGAAACGAAGGCCCTCAAGTTTGCTCTTCCATCCTACTGCACCGTCTACCAGGCGGAACTTCTGGCGCTCAGCAAGGCGGTTGGCGTGGCACTACGGCATGGCGCAGCCACGTTCGGAATATTCAGCGACAGCAGGGCGGCTCTCTCGGCAGTCGTCAACGACGACTCGCCCCACCCCTTGGCGGTCGAAGCCCGGAACGGCATCCGTCTCTGCAGGGCGGAAGGCAAGAGCGTATCCCTGTTCTGGGTGAAGGCTCACGCTGGGTTGGTGGGAAACGAGAGAGCTGACGAACTGGCGAGATCAGCCGCACTGCGTCTGAAAAAGGCTCCGGACTACCACAAGTGCCCAGTCTCATTCGTCAAACGACTCCTACGACAGCAGTCGCTTGACGAATGGAACGTGAGATACACCGAGGGCACGACCGCCTCCGTCACCCGGATGTTTTTCCCGAGCGTGGTGGCTGCATACAAGTTTGTCGGTAAGGTAGTTGCTGATGGCGCTACAACACAGCTTCTGACGGGGCACGGTGGGTTCGCCCACTACTTGACTCGGTTCAGGTGTAGGGAGGACCCATCGTGCGCCTGTGAATCGGGCGTGCCTGGGACAGTCCAGCATTTATTGTTTGACTGTCCCATACACGCCAGGGCGAGGTTGGATGTCAGTCTGCGAACAGGGTTGACGGTGGACCGGGACAGTGTTTGCGAGCTCATGACTGAGCATACTGGAGACTTTTTGGAGTACGGTCGAGGCATAGTTGGTATAGTAAAGGCGAGAAATGCAACAGTACCCCGGTAATATAAGATTATTGGCAAGCACTATGCGAGATAGGGGCCCACTGTACCAACTATGCCTAGAAGGAAGAGAGCAGCGCGGCAATTCCAGACTTCCCCCCTTCCCCTGAAAGAAGAAATAAATAGATATAAGAATCAAAGGAATAGAATAAAAGAGGGAAAATTTTCACTTAGGAAGATACAACAAAAATGATAAAATAACAATCATGTAATAAATATCAAACAATAAATATAAAATAATAATTGTTTTAAAAATACAATTAATTTAAAATATAAAATATTTATATATAGGAATGAATATTAATAGGTAGGAACACAAAAATATGACAATAAAATAAACATATGACAAAAAATTATTTATTAATATTATTTATAAACGACGCAAAACAAAATAAATTAATAAATCCACTCGTTCACGAGTGGACCACAACACTAACGAATAAAATAGAATTAAAAAGGCTCCGCAAAGTTGCAAGAGCGGAGGTGCGTCGTTGGAAATAAAAAAAAAATAAAAAAAATAAAAAATAATACGGTTAACAACGCGTAGCCCATAAATTCGTCGTCAAAGTAGGTACTGGGTACCTACTCACCCAGATACTCACAGGGCACGGCGGGATCGCCTCGTACTTGCATCGTTTCAAGTGCAAGGCGAGTCCGTCGTGTGCCTGTGACGCCACCGTCGATTAGACCGTGCCTCACCTCCTGTTCGAGTGTCCCATCTTTGGGGCACAACAATATGAACTGGAGATGTCCCTGTCCACCGATTTTAGTTTAAATAGTGTAGGTAGGTTATTATTAGATGAAAATGCTAGGAGGAAGGTTACTACCTTCCTCACTTACGTGGCAGAACGGGCGGTGGAGAGAAACAGGACCTAAGAGGCCCCTGGCTGAACATCTATGATAGGCATTTGCCGATAGCACCATCGCACCGGAAATATTTAAAACTGGTGTAATTAAATATATTTATTGTTTTAGCTATTAGAATGGGACTTCGTTTTTACATATTTAATTTATACAAGATGATGTTTTAACTTTACCTGAATAATTTTACAATGCTACTTTTTACCCTTTTTATTTTTATATCGTTATTGCTGTTTTTATTGTTATTTATCGTGTCCCAATTTTATACCTATGTTTTACAACATTATTTTTAAGCTGCCTAAACTATATTCGTTTTTAACCTGTAATTATACACTACTTTATACACCCTTAGAACCTAGATAGTTAGACTGTTTTGTGAAATGAATAGGAATGTAAATATATAAATGTCTGTAAAGCCTTACTAATGGTAGGGAAACCGTACGCGGCCCGGGCCACAGCGCCTGGACAAAAAAAAAATATATATGGTTAACAAAATATGTGGGTACTAAACACTCCTTTCAACCTGATATATACTCAGATGATATAACTATAATTGTAATAAGCTGTTCACACTACTGTCTCTGAAGGGTGGTTTCAATGCACTTCTGGTTACAAAGAATGCCCTTATATCTTTTCTAATCAAGTAGGACAATATGCAATAATAAGTATTTAAATGGGACGTGCCACTTTTAACGATGGACAGACAGCAAAAGACAATCACTGATAACATTTATACACTATACAAACTATAACTTTTTTTTTATATTTATGTCGACAAATTGACGCCGCCCGCTGTGGCGACATCTGGCGATTGTGGGCGACTCTCATAGTACACAGAAATACTATAGAGAGTGGCCCTCAACTTGACGACCTAGTAATAAATGTGCCTCTTCACTTAAAGATCCCAGGGTTATGTGGGAGGAAACATGGTGGAGGTAATTTCATACTTACAGGATTTTTAAACAATGACAAGAATGTCTGTTTGTGTCGTCTGAGCACCGACTCAAATGTGTGAACTGCATACGGTACTCCATCACCCTCGTGTGCGAGATAGCCTTCCACTACAGAGACAAGCTCTTTATATGGTGTCCATAGATCATCTGTGCTTGTGCCTGTAAAGAACATATGGGTGAATGCATCAATCAGAAATACCATATTAAAAAGGTGTTAACTCTGAATAATTTAACACTTTTTAGGTACCCATACCATACCCATAACATAGATTACCCCAAAATTTGTTTACGAACACAATTAATAAAGTCAAATATTGTACATTTAATGCAAAATTTTTATAATCGCCAGCATTAACATTCTTAGCTAGGAAATGCAACACCTCAACTTGGGTTTCACTCAACCAACATTTAAGTGGTCATAGTTCCAATTCGGATGTTGGGCACCATAAACAGGGTACATACATTGCTAGATCATAAGAATAAACATATCTCAATCTTCGTCAGTCAACTTCTACGGCTAGTAGCCTGTTTTCTGCTCCCCTACAGGTAACGTTTACACAAATTCCAAATTTTTTAACATTTACGTAATAAAGACAGACACTGAGTAAAAATCTAACAAGATATCTTAAGGCCACTGATTTTGATTTTCAATCAATAAGTAATTGCAAAATTGATAAAGAACAAATAGGTAGGTACTATATATTTAATTGAGTTTTTAAGGAAACTCTGTAAATAATAATATAATTGATAAATTAAGTGATATTAACAGTTAAATAAAAACATGTTTAGATTTGGATACTTATTATTTATGGGTGCAGTTGTTATAAGTGGAAAGGGTCATACCAATGTTTTGTAACATAGTTATTGGCAGACAAAGATTACATTATGCGTTTTCCATATTTGAGAACAACTTTATCCTTTAAATCAAATCAAAAAGCCGTCAGGGTATGAAAATATTTGTTGCCGCTAAAATATATAGGTTATATTATATTACATTGGATATATTTACCTTCGTTTATATCCATGGTGTTCATTTACAGTCTCAACATGTAGGCACGATAATTACTGTTCTTCACAATCACTTTACACGATATTATTGGCTGTAAAAGCTAAAAAATCTGATAAATACATAAATGTTATTGAATTCTGGCTGACAGGCTGACAATTGACATGACTTCACCATAGACATGATTTTGACTATTTTGACAGACGAGCCGTACGAACGCCCGACGCCACTGCGAGAATAGTTTATGGTTACCAGTTTAGTTACTTTACTCTATGGTCTTCTCTTCAGTAGGTATCACAGATCTGATAGAGAGAATAGTAGGTATGTACATATACATACCGCCGGGCGCCACTGGAAATACCTTCTGCGTGCTTACACCCGGCAACAAATAATTATATATACTCTGTGATATACTTAACCTGTGATCAACCGCCCGCGCCCGGTGTAAGTTCTATGCCGCGGACAGCAGAGAGAGATTCTATTCAATGGTATGGTTGGAATTTCGTTTGATTCACAGAGCGGTTAAAGATTTCGTAAAGTGTCAGTCGGTAACGGCAATAAGCTTGCCCTTATTACATGGCACTAACAAAATTACTGGAAAAGTGTGCGTGTACTGCATCTCTGCCTACCCCTTCGAAGATATAGCCTATAAGTGTGATGTATGTCTGTCTGGCATGTCATCACCAATCATATAGAAAGGGAGCTAGCGCACATACCCAGAGAAGGTCCTGGAGGCCATCTAAAAGTTTGTCGGATTATTGTCCTATAATATCTTAGTCCCCTAAAAAAATATAGTAGTTATAAACAAACGGGCTATGTTTTTCTATAACTAATATCGCTCATCAATCACAGAGCCTTTCCCAACTCAGTTGGTGTCGGTTTTCCAGTCTAACTGCGATTCGGCTGAACTGCCATATTTTCCGTGACCGTTTCGACTGCTCGGCCACTATGTCGTAGAATAAAACTTATGTCAGCATTTCGAAGGAATTTGTAAAAGACGAACAGTGAAAACCGCAAATTCGAAGAGTAAAAGTTATAAGGGTTTAACCGTGGCCGCACAGTCCGCACGAATTCAACTGCGCGGCCACCACTTCTCTTAAACAGAGCTACGTACAAGTCTAATTCTTTTTGCTAATCACTGATACGATTTCGAAGAAAATGTAGATTATAAAAATAAAGCCCTACTGTTTGGACTTCACGACCTACAGCACTCCAAAGTTATGGCCGCGCGGTTCGCTTTGTGCGGACTGCGCGGCGACGGTTTTTTTTTAAATGGACATTAAACGGAGCTTAGTAGAAGTCCCATTCTTTTTGCTAATTACAGATACCATTTCGAAGAATATGTAGACAGTATGAATAAAGCCTAAAATTAAGAACTACTCGACCTACAGAACTAAAACCTATAATCGAAGGAAAAAATAGGGTGACCAAGATTTATAGTGTGTGAATCCAGGCTTTTTTCCATTTTAATATCATAGTGTAAATATATATATATATATATATATATATATATATATATATATATATATATATAGCCAGCTTTTCTTGTAAAAAGAGCTACTGATTGTTTATTTCACATAAGTACCTACTACCTACCAATGTACTTATCTATCTTCACGCGTCTCCTTATCGGGGAAGACAGAGAGGATGGACCGCCAGGCGACGCGATCCAAGCATACTTCTTTCGCTTCCTGCAGATTCATTAATCTCTTCATATCTTTTCATTTCTTCAATATAGGTACTTACTTATTAAATTTTTTCAAACTCATTGAGTGTTTTCTTCTATGCATCATGTTATTTTAGGTCAGTAGGTACTTAGTCTTTGAAGCAATAATATTCAACATAAACGTACAGGAACTATATGTTATATATGACATATTTTCTGCAAAACGAAATTATATGATACATCTGTCTGCGAATGAAAGGAACGCCAAAAATATATCTTCCTACCTCCGAGTGTGTTTGTTTAAAAATCTTTTAATTATTTTTTAATGATGACGTCTAAGTTGTTTAGTGCATTACGTTTCATATCCAAGGTATAAGCTGTTTTAAATACCTTCCCAAAAAGGTCACTGTGCGCTTGCGTTGGTATGTTTTCATTCGAGAGTATAGGTAAGTACCTAGTTTCGTCTGTAAAGACTCTCAAAATGGCTACAAAAGACAAGCGGGGCGCGGGCTTGAGTCCACGTGGTGTTTTTAAATTTATTCAGTCTCGGTTCGGCTGTTACCGAGTGCGCCCGTGTTTATCAGTGCAGTGTTAGATAGTCAAGCGGTAAGTACTTATTCAAAACATAAAAAAATGTAATGTATTGGAACATGCATGTAATTTAAGTGGTATTTCGATACAATTTACGTAAAACTAAAGCATTTGAAATTAAATCGGCAATTAAAAATGGTCGAAAACATCGACGTATCATAATTAGACACGTTATACACGAACATCGCGGCTTTCAAAACAGCTTAACTTTTATAAATTTGAAAAAGAATTCTATAAATTATCTGTGGTAGCATGCATGAAGTCAATATCAGAGGAATGTGGGGAAAAAAGGAAACTTGAATTTCACTTACTGAGACATATGATTACTTGATGTATATACGGGTAAAGTAGGTAATAATTAAATGTATAAAATGTTAATGCAGTTTATTTTATTGCCTGTGTTTTAACACTGCCCGGTTGACGATAATAGAGGTTCACGGCCATTCACGCCGTAGCGTAACTGGCTGCGCACGTGGTCAAACTCGTATAGAAGTGCGCGCATCTACTCTGGTGGCTCGCCATAGCGTTCCTTACTATAGTCACGCGCAGCAGTCAGTACACACAGTAAAACGAACTCAAATGGTTTATTGCGTCGCGTACGAATATCTGAAATCAGAATATTGCATTTAGGATAACTTGAATGTAAAGAATGAAACTCGTTTTTTTGTTAATTAAACCATGGAAAACATCTTATTATAAATTGTAGTTAGATACGTTTCACATAACACGATACATTATTTTTTCCAGAACGATGGGTAGAAAACGACGACTTCAACTCTTGATACCTTTACATCTTTGAACCTTACCCATTATATAAATAATTAGTCTGAAATACTAAACAATATGTATATTGTGATGATCACCATTCACTGAAATATAAATCAATCGATGAGTGCTTTTTTTTTCTTTATATCCTATAAGTAAACTTCTCTATTCAATTTCAAACCAAAGGACTAAAAATATTTGCTTGTTACGATAAAAAGTATAGCAATATACGTGACATTAGAACGTCTTTTATGGGAATATCTCGTCGACGCAACGTAAATCATGGTCACCCTTCTTTTAACTCGAGTTACAGGGTTTTAAGTTATGTAACTCGTGATTTTCAAACATTAGAACTACATTCATGATGTCTACATATTCTTCGAAATCGTATCAGTGATTAGCAAAAAAATGAGACCTCCACCAAACTCCGTTTAAGCTCCACTTTAAGAAACACGTGGCCGCGCGGTTCGCCATTACGTGAGTGCTGTGGAACGAGAAGTCCAAACTTTAGGGTTATATTTTTACAATCTACTTTTTCTTCGAAATCGTATCAGTGACTAGCAAAAAGAATTAGACTTCTACAACGCTCCGTTCACGAGAACTGGTGGCCGCGTGGTTCGCTTTGTGCGGACTGCGCGGCCATAACTTTGGAGTGCTGTAGGTCGTGAAGTCCAAACAGTAGGGCTTTATTTTTATAATCTACATTTTCTTCGAAATCGTATCAGTGATTAGCAAAAAGAATTAGACTTGTACGTAGCTCCGTTTAAGAGAAGTCGTGACCGCGCAGTTGAATTCTTGCGGACTGCGCGGCCACGGTTAAACCCTTATAACTTTCTAAATATTGACTCTTCGAATTTGCTGTTTTCACTGTTCGTCTTTTACAAATTCCTTCGAAATGCTGACATAAGTTTGTTTTTTCTACGACATAGTGGCCGAGCAGTCGACACAGACACACAACCCATGGGCGATATAGAAGTTCTGTAGTTAGACTGGTCGGATTTTTGATTTAGGGCTCCAACATCCCCTAATACTGCCTTAGATGTTCATATGACAACCGGGACCGACGGCTTAACGTGCTCTCTCCGAGACACGGAGGGGTCTGTGTCAAGAAATGGTCACAATGGTCATGGACCGGCCTGAGTCGATGTTGCTTAACCTTTGCAATGTGTTAACATTGTCGGTTACCACTAGACCACTCTCTAACACAACAACGCGCACCTGGCTGGAGGGTAGCCCTGGGTAGCGGTTCTTTTACAATCTTCCATCCATCCTTCCACATACTATATTTTTTACTACGCCAGGAGCAAACAATCTTATGAAATAGGTAAACTAACGTTGCTCCTCGCGTTGCCGCGATTTCCACACTGGCCACACGTGCCACTACTACTCTTGTACTCGCGATACTGGTATAAGTCGTGTGATAATAAGTTGAGATCTGAGAGTTGTGATCTCAACGGTGTGTAGTTGTACAGATCAAAAAGTCCTAATTAGCCTTTGGTCGAAACTTTACATGCCTTCTTTTTGTTATTCTCGGGAACAGCGCATCTTTATATTAATGACCAAAAGTGGTTCGAGCGCAAGTCTTATCTTATCACGTACGAGTAGTACTTCACCTGCCGCGCGAGACACGTGGCGTGGTGGATAATGCGGCTACACGATGTTCCTCGCCCGGCCACACGACTCCACGAATTTAGAGGGAAATGGTTCCCTCTAAATTCGTGGAGTCGTGTGGCCGGGCAATTAGAATACTGCCAGTATTCTGGGAATCTAGGATTATAAAGATAAAGAGATAAAATTTATTATGATGCGGACTGCGGACGAATTTTATCATGTAAATATTGCAAGCACTTTTTAGGCAACGGCAACTGGCAACACGGTGTATGGGATAAAATTACTTTAAAATCGTTCAAGTGCGAGTCGGACCCGCACGGTTCCGTAACATTATCAATAAAAATGGCAAAAAATACATACGTTAATTGTAAATATTAATTTGTTGTTTTTAGGGTTTCGTACACACACAAAGGATAAAACGGGACCCCTATTACTGAGACTTTACTGTCCGTCCGTCTGTCTTGGGCTGTATCTCATGAACCGTGATAGTTAGAAAGTTGAAATTTTCACAGATGATATATTTCTGTTGCCTCTATATATAACAACAAATACTAACAAACAGAACATAATAAATATTTAAGGGAGCTCCCATAAAACAAACATGATATTTTTCTTTTTGGTACAGGAGTCCGACTCCCACTTTTAGTATTTGTTGTTAAAGCGGATATATAAATACATCATATTTGTGATCAATTTTCTAACTACCACAGTAATAGATATCACCATGGTGCATCTAAACTTAAGAAATAAGGATGAACTGGCTGTTCCTAAATTTAGGCTTCATAAAGTGAGTAATTCTTTTGCGGGGAACTTTATTCGAATGTGCCAACCGAAATAGCAAATTTATCTGTTAATAAATTTCAAAAACTAATAAAAAGTAAATTGTGCCATAAAGCTTATTATAGTATTAATGATTTCTTAGATGACAAGGCTGCCAGGTTGTAACACGAATTGCTCCTTTCTAAATAACTCTGTATTAGATTTAAGATGAAATATTTTGAAAAAAGCCGAACTGAGTTTCTTGAGGGCTCTTCTCAGTCTCGTTGCATTTTGGAACCCTCGGTAGAGTCACACCAACTTTAGACGAATCTAAATTTTCAAAAAATTTAAAAGATAATAAACGTTATTTTATTTTATTTTTACAGCCTGGTGGTAGACGGACGGACAGCGACGTCTAGTAACAGCACAGATAGTAGTAATATAATTCTTGGTAATAGGTTACCCGTTTTACCCTTTGGGTACGGTACCCTAAAATATATATATAACATAGCATGTAATATACAAAAAACTAAAAATATAAAAATTCAAAAATTGTGGAGTATTTTTGTTTTTATTGTATTTTGGTTTGTCAAACATAAAGACACATGTAGGTGTATCCCAAAAAGTTACAAAAATTAAATGTCTACCCGTTTTTAAGTTGAACGAGTTTACAAGTTACAAGCTTACAGTCAGATGTATACTTACATATTATTATTACACAATGTTGGCCTCAGAGTAAAATCTCATTTTAATTAGCACACATTAAGCTCATAGAGTATCCTTATAAGATGTGTACTGCACGTTAGAACACATACTTGGAATTTACACAGAGATTAAAAAAACAACCACTGTCACGAACAACATTCAAGATTTAATGAAGTCTATGTAAAATAGTGTTTATTGAACAAGAACATTTATAACAATAAAAATATTAAAAATATATTTTCCCAGTATAGACACTAGACAGTTAAAATGCTGAATAAGTTAGATAAATTTTTCAATAGTAGAGAGGAACTCTATACATTTGTTCCTGTAAAATGTGTTATTGTAGAACACAATGCTGTTATAGAAATCTCCTGTATTAGTTGTCTGTACTGTGAGACAGTTTAGTATATCTTTGGTACCATCAGCTCGTACAACATCACACTCCATATCCACATTTTCCCAATATTTCAAAGCAGCTTTGTTCTTGAAGTTCCTCAGTACGACACTACTTTGTGATGTGAAACCGATTCCTTCGAAACATTGCTTTACAATGATATACATAACACTTGCATTGAAATGAGTGAGTAGATTCATATTCTGGATTAAAATACTCTCTCCCACCACCAGCTGCTGGAAAATACCCAATATAGCCTTGAAGCATCGTTTCTCAAATTCATGATAGCTCTCCAAATGATTGTATTCGGGAACCAAAACTTTCTTAGTAATCTCAACTCCCAGTTTACTGCAATCGGTGACATTTTTAGATCCAGAATCAAATAATATTTCCTTGAACTCCTCTTCCGCTAATATTTGTTGATATAACTTGAAAATAGGTACAAATATGAATTTTGAACTGCAAACTTTTTGTAAGGGATAACCGTATGTGAATTTGAGTTTAAGTTCTGTGTCACCATCGTAAAATTGCATCCATTTCACCACATCATTGATGAGGATAAGTGGATTTGACAGCACCTCCGCTTGTAGGTACGAATTGAGGTTGTTCCACTTTTCTCTTAAAGACATTTTGGAGTACAGCTGTCTCCCTGTATAAGAACCCCGATGGTATCTCGGGTTCATATTTACTTTATTATCTTCGTGCAAAATACCTTTTAATATTTCTTGTTCATACTCCAAAGGTTTTAGATCATATTGCCATATGAACTCAGTGGCAACTATGGCACGAATTTTCTTTATATCTCTGTGTAGTGCGATGTTCTTTTGCATTAAGTATGCTTGAAGATTATTATTGATAACTTGGCACTGTATTGAGCAAAAGTATAGAGCACATTCTTCTATTTGCTTGAGGAACGAATCAGGTATAGCATCGAGGTGAAACATGGCTTGGTTACCGTACAGTTCTGAACCGTATGCTGATTGTAAAGTTGGTAAGTATTTCTCTATGTTTGATAATCCTTTGTAGTTCAGACATATAGCATAGACCTCCGAGTTGCCCTGACGAGAAGTGATCGGTTTGTAAATGTTCACTTCATGGAACAAGTGGTTTATAAGAAACAGCAGACATACAGTGGAATGCTCAAATAATGTGAACAGCTTGAAAATTAGTGTGCCACCTAAAATTTAAAAAATAATAAAATTCAATTAAAACTGTATAATAATGTACCTATAATCATTGTTGTTCATTACCGAAAAGTCGGGACTGATTTGTAAGAAATTTTGTATGTAACTACATGGTAATTGGCGCTGCGAACTGTAGCGGTACGAACGAAGTTTATCAGATTAAAATTTAGACGATTAAAGAAAAGTAATTTTTTTCTTGGACCTAACCTGTGAGAATTTTATTCAAATAATGTGGTCTCTACCACATTATTTGAATAATATTCTTGTACGTGTCAATTCAATAAATAGTATGCTATGCTAATATACAATATTATTTCATTACCATTATGTCATTCCTAAAACTATATCAATACAAAATGTCACCTATTAATAAGATTTGTAATAACATGTTTCAGTAGAGCATCACGTAATATAATAAAGAGATAGAGGACTGAACATGATTTATATATGTTCATGTAAAGTAAGAGTGTGCAACACTGAACGAAGTCAAACCTGGGCTAAGAGCCTGAAGTGCTGTGACAATTTCACAATAATGCAGTGGCGACGTCGCCTCCTCCTGAGCATCAGGTTTCAGCACGCAGTCGATTGAACCATCCGCTGTTACAAGCAACACCTAAAGAATAATTAAAATTATCTAGAATGTGCTCACCTATGATGTACGAATGTAGCACAAGTAATTTCTTAAGACACTGAGACCCCTCCGTGTCTCGGAGAGCACGTTAAGCCGTCAGTTCCGGTTGTCATACGAACATCTATGGCAGTCGTTAGGGGTAGTTGGAGCCATTAAAAATCCGACCGGTCTAACTACAGAACTTCAATATCGCCCATGGGTTGTGAAGGTCAGATGGCAGTCGCTTCACGGAAAATATCGATGTTGAGCCGAATCACAGTTAGACTGGAAAGCCGACCCCAACTGAGTTGGGAAAAGGCTCGGTGAATGATGATGTGTAGCACAAGTAAATAAAAATACCTTTCCCAAACTCTTAGCTTTCTGAATGATGGCCTGTGAGTTGTTCCAGTTCATAAGGTTGCCGGTGCTGTCAACTCCAAAGTCCCAGTTGTCAAGAGTGTGGAACATGAAACGGTCATCACTTATCATGTTTGAAGGTGAATTACCCTCATAATAGGGATTTAAGGTGTTTGCCACCCACTTCCACTGAAACAATTAAAGTCCAACATTTAAAGTAATATAATGAAATTGACCTAATTGCAGAGGTGCTAAAGTAACCGACAATGTTAACACATTGTAAAGGTTAAACAACATCTAGTCAGGTCGGTCTAAGGATGGGTGACCATTTCTTAAGGCATTGAAACCCATCCGTGCCTCGGAGCACATAAAGCCGTTGGTCCCGGTTCTCAAACAAATATCTATGGCAGTCGTTAGGGGTAGTTGGAGCACTAATCTGCTGAGCACTAGTCAGATGGCAGTCGCAACACGCTAAATATAAAAGTTCAGCCGAATCGCAGTTAGACTGGAAAGCCGACGCCAACACAGTTGGGGAAAGGCTCAGTGCATGATGAATTGACCTAATGCAATCTAAAGATAATTTTGAGTAATTTATACATAGGATTTACTGCTCAGAGAATTTTATAATATTAATTTCAGTTTGTATAAAGTAGGACTTTTGTGGTAATCACGGATGCACATCAAAGCATTGAGTTGTCGGATATTAGCAAACTGTGATGAGAGTCAGAGAAAAGTAGATTCCTTATTGTACATAACATAATTTTTTTTTTGTTTTTAATATTTAGGTCGACAAATTGACGCCACCCGCCTGATGGTAAGCTGTGGCGACGTCTGGTGATTGTGGGCAACTCTCACAGTACACAGGAATACTATAGAGAGTGACCCTCAACTTGACGACCCAGTAATGTGCCTCTTCACGCTTCGCTTAAAGAACCCAGGGTTATATGTTGGAGGAAACACGTGCGCGGGCAGGGCGTTCCAAGCCACCATCGTTCGGCAGAGAAACGAACGTTTAAAACACTCAGTTCTCGCGAAGACGGTTTCCACGGTACGAGAGTGACATCTCTGCCCGGCACGCGTTGTTCGGGATCGGAAGGGAGAGGGTGGGATCAGAGTGAAGAGCTCTTCAGAACACTCACCGTGGTAAATACGGTAGAACGCGGCCAAGGAAGCAATTGTTCGGCGCTGGGCTAGCGGCTCAAGGCTTCCCGTTACCTCCGGACAGTCTATAATGCGAACAGCGCGTCGCTGTATAGCGTCGAGTGTTATTGAGCTCTCGACGTACGTCTATGCCAAGGATGTCTAGATTATCCTTCATTGGTAATGTTGCATTCTGAAGAGTGGGTAGGGGAAGGAAAGGGGATATTTTCGCTGTAAATGCACACGCCTGTGTTTTGCGGGCATTGAACTCGACCAAGTTCTCGGCACCCCATTGGGAGATACTGTCGAGGTTACGGTCGAGATCAGCCACGAGTCGTCGTCTCTCCTCCTCAATCTCAGATCGCCCCGCCGTCGGACGAACCGAGTAACTCCCGTGCAGTGTGCTGTCATCTGCATAGCAATGAATGTTCCCGAGGGATAGCATATCATTGATATGCAGAAGAAAGAGAGTTGGTGATAGTACGGACCCCTGCGGTACCCCGGCATTCACTTGCAAGAAGCGAGAAGCCTGGCCATCGCAGAGGACCCGCACTCGGCGCTCGTTTAAAAAGCCGGCAATCCAGCTGCACAGTTGAGGAGGTAGACCATATGCCGGAAGCTTGGAAAGGAGCGAAGCATGCTAGACCCTATCGAAAGCTTTGGCGATGTCCAGGCTAATAGCCAAGGACTCGCCGTACTTTTCCATAGCCTCACCCCATACATGCGTGACGAATGCCAGGAGGTCACCCGTTGATCGTTTTGGCCTGAAGCCATATTGCCGATCATTGATTAGCGAGTGATCCTCCAGGTATCGCATGAGCTGCTTATTGATAAGGAGCTCAAGCACCTTGCAAATGACTGAGGTGATAGCTATGGGTCGATAGTTGCCTGGATCGGAGCGATCCCCTTTCTTGGGGATCGGTTGTACGTTCGCCTCTTTCCAGACCTCCGGCACGAGCCCTGTAGAGTATGACAGGCGGTACAGACGCGTTAGTACTGGAGACAACTCAGCGGCACATTTTCGTAACACCACCGCCGGAATGCCGTCAGGGCCACTGGCTTTCCGCGTGTCGAGCGACCGCAGCACTGCCCGTACATCACATTGCCTGTTAATAATATCAGGCATAGTGTGGCCACAGTTGGCGATGGCGGGAGGCTGCAGGCCACGGTCATCGACGCGGGAATTAGCCACAAAGAGGTCTGCGAGCATGTCCGCCTTCTCTTGGGCTTTGTGAGCCAGTGATCCATCAGGAAGACGCAGTGGTGGCAGCGAGGGTTGGCAAAAATTTGACTGTACGGCTTTGGCCAGTTGCCAGTATCCACGGCTGCCCGTGGGGTGGGATGTGAGCTCCTGACCAAGCCGCGCGACGCGCTGGGCATCCGCTCTCTTGAAGGCCCTCTTGCTGAACCTAGTGGCCCTATTGTACGCTGCTTTGAGGCGGTTCACATTCGGGTCACGTGCCGCCCGAGCCCTGACTCAGGCGCGATACGCCGACTGTTTTTTCTGGACAGCCTCGGCACATTCACGCCCGAACCAGGGGCGAGCTTTGCGGATGCTGGCGACATCAGTGAAAGGGATATAATATTCTATCCCTAGACTGATCTCGCCAGCAACGGCAGCAGCGCTATCCGAAGGCGCCTTCCCTACAAAGCAGCGTTGGCTCCACGGGACGGACGCAAAGTAATCGCGGAGACCGTCCCAGTCTGCCGACGAGTAGTGCCATAGTCGTCGAGTCATTTGTTCAGCACGAGCAGGCGGTGGCACTTGGAAGCTGGCGTGCACCACACGGTGGTCGGAAGTGCCCAGTGGGGCGCGTACCGACACACTGGACTCGGCTGGGCGACTCGTCAGCAGTAGATCCAGCAAGGCGGACGTGTGGTCTGACCTGTCAGGTATCCGGGTGATCCCCTGTACCATCTGGGTCAGCCCGTGGGAGAGAGCGAATGCATGGGCGGATCGTCCCGCATGATCAGTCCTAAGGGACCCCAGCCACTCAACGTGATGACCGTTAAAGTCCCCCAGGAAAACCAGGTCAGCGTTCGGCAACCGCACCTGCGCATCGTCAGCCATTTCGCTGAGGTATTCGAAAAGCCTTGTTGTCCCAGTGTCCCCTGTGTGGGAGCGGTAGACGCACACGTAGATCTGGCTCATAGAGCCATGATCCACGTGCAGCCAAAGGACGGAGTAGGAGGTGTTCTCTAGACAGCGCAACCGGCGGCAGACATCCGCCCTAACGAACACGCACACTCCGGCTTTGTCGCGGAATTGTTCCTCAATGACATAACCCGGGTAACTGAGGTAAGACGTGTCGTCAGGGCGGCGTATCTGTCTCCGTAAGGAACATCACAGAAGGTCGTGCCGTCTCTAGGTGATGGTGGACGGTATCGAGGTTCGCATGGAGTCCGCGGATATTCGCGAACTCCACCTCAAAAGGAATCGACTTTGTGGGGTTTCTAGAGGCCGCTGTGTACCGTTTATAACTTTGTTGCACTGTCATGATGATATATAGGGAAGCGTGAAGACAGGGCGTCATTTGGTGCGGCAGTAAGTGACAAAGTGCAGAGGCTAGCTTCGTCTAGAACCGTGTGGCTAGGTGGGAGCCGACCCGCCGGACGGAAGGGCTCCCAAACCCCTCTGATGCAAGGCCGCCGCTACCCCACACGGGTTACCACCCGGAGCGGCGACCCCACATCAGGATTATGCGCAATATGTGGGGCAGCCTTCTGGGGTGGTTGGTCCCAGGCGGGCCCCATGACTATGTTGCGGGCGGCCGCGGCAACGCCGTTGTTAAGGGTCTCCCTGGCCGGCGAATCGAGCCACACCTCCCACACTAGACTCCGCTTCGCCCCCACTGGACCCCTGCCTGCCGCACCATACATCGCCCTGGGCCCGGCAGTGCAGCTGCTGAACCCCTAACGCAACCCAGCCTGGGCTGGGTTACTTGGGGGGCTTTAGCACAGCTGCACGGTGGTACCCCCCCGGACCAACACTGTTGTACCACCTGGTATCCACGTAGGGGCCGAAGCCAGCACATGGGTACCGTAATATACGAACCTCGTCCGTTAATCAGCAGGTGCGCCACTAGCAGGTGAGGTCGCTGGGGCCCGATAGATGTAAGAAGGGCCCCTTTGCACCCATAATAGGCATACATACATAAATTATCCCAAAGTAGATATGCACTACACACCCACACTTTGCCAGTCATTTTGCTGGGCACTCTAACAGCCAGAACAATAATATATAACATACCTAATAATAATATTATCACTGAATAGAATCTCGGCAGTGCAAGCAATATAACTCCAGTTATTACTCGCGAATATCATATTGTGAGTGACAATGACAATCGATATAAGAAGGAATATGAATGAAAATGGAATGAAATATAACTACTTACATTGATAGACTGATGGTTAGACTTCAAGTAGTGGTTCAAAGAAGTAATAAAAGCGCCAGGAGCCTCGCACAGATGTAGAGACACCATTTGTCGCTCCATTGTAGCCTCCGCCGGTATGATGTTGTACGTACAAGCACATTCGTAAAACTTCGTCCAAGCTTGAGTCAGAAACTCAGGGTTCACAAGACACTTGATTTTCCATCCTACCTCACCAGCTGGATTTCTGCGACGGGTGTGGCTACTCCATTCTTCGATATTAAAATCGTTCAACTGACTCTTGTGAAAATTTAATCGATTTTTCAATATCTCTAGCTGCTTCACTTTCCATGGCGGTGTCGAAAACCAAGATTCCTTATCCGGTAATTTCCAACTGTTATTGATCCGAAACTGGAACTTTTTGTTAAATAAATTGTTCAATTCGTCTTGAAAATCGTCATTTGAATAAAATCTCTGCCGTGTATCGAAGCAACTATTAGGTTTGTGAAACATTTTTCTTGAATAGTTATTGGTGTTTACTTAAATAGTATCATAAATTTTCAATATCGTTTTCTTCATAGGATACGATTCTACAGTTATAACATTTATAGTACTAACATTTTATAATCTACGCTGCAATATTTATTTTCGCAGAAAGCAAAACAAAATACACAACCAACCAAGCCCTGACGGAAAATCTGACAAATTTTTGACAGAGAGACGGAAACAGAAACGGTACCTACCTAGAGGTAGGTATACATGGAACCATTGCCAATGGAGTGTGTTTTTAATAACTCATGCTCTGGACCTAGATTAAATTGCCTTTGACATATAGATGTCGCTCAGAGCAATAAACCAACCGGAGACGCCACTAACACGCATACCCCGCTGCCAAAGGTATGAGACCGCGGGTCATGCCCGTTATATAAAACTAGTTGCCGCGCTTTTTGGGCCATTCCCGTCGCACGGCTCACTGAGTTCACTCCTCCTATTAAAATGCCGAGTTACTGTGTATTTTGATGTAAAAAGCTATCAGCGACATTAAATAAACAAAAGGATAACATTACCTTTCACCTGTAAGTATTATTTCGTTCGAATATTATCAATTAATTCATTAAAATACCAAAAATCCAAAAAATAATGCTAATCGACAGTGTTACTATTTTATGAACTTCAATCTAATCTGGGGTAATTTTTAAGCTAAGTTTTCTTATCAATTTAATTAATTTTGTACTAAGCTTAATAAGATTTTATACAGTATATTTTTAGTTACGTGTTGAAAGGTATTTTTACGATATCGAATAAGAACGAAGGGATTGTTGTTTAAAACAATACCTCCAATACAATCATATATTCAATTAATATAAAGAAATATTTATTTTTAATTACTGCAACATAATCTAGTTTTTTTAAATCCTGTAAATATTACTAACATTCAATTTATTGGCTGCTCTGTTTGCTGAGATAATTATGTACACATAAGACGTTAATAATACTCGTATGTCAAAATAACATTTATTGTCATTATGTTGGAGCACTAATATAGCCTTTCAACCGATAGTAGCAATGCACACAGACATAATTCAAAAAGGAGTATCATCTTACATTCGATAATAAAATATTTCGAAAAAATAAGCGATTTATTTTGTTGGAAGTTGCCACACTTTGATAGAATTAGAGCTGGGACAGCATAATCACCAATATCGATATTAATATTTCAGTACCATATTAACAATCTTATAAATTTTAATTTTTAGCCATCATTTTTAAAATTGCCAAAAGAACTAGTACTTCGTACCGCTTGGGTTCAATTTTGTGGGAATCATGTTTCGTGGGTTCCTAAACGGACGAGCACAATTTGCTCACAGCATTTTAAAAGTTCCTGTTTTATAATATAATCAAACAATAAGAGAAAATTGATTCAGGGCGCTGTACCAACGTTGATATTATTTTACTAGTTCCTGATTTTCAGCTTAGTAGTTAACCCTAC
This sequence comes from Nudaria mundana, assembly GCA_963556515.1. NCBI lineage: Eukaryota > Metazoa > Arthropoda > Insecta > Lepidoptera > Erebidae > Nudaria > Nudaria mundana. Next base: position 24,065,066 of record OY748289.1, on the reverse strand, counting down.
TATCCTAATATTAGGTATACATATGAAATTGGCGTTTTATATGGAGAAAGAAAAACATTTTTTTTTTACGTTTTTTTATTTAATCAATCAAAGTTTGTACCGTTGTTAACTATACACTTATGCCAATTTATAGGCAGCTCATTGATTCCTTTGCTGAAAAAGTTGCGGGAGCGAGTATCAACAAATCTTTCGTTTTGTTTTGGACTCCCTCATCTGAATTGATTTTTTTTCCAATTAAGAAATCATCCAAATTCCGAAAAAAGTGGTAATCAGTTGGAGCAAGGTCCGGGGAGTATGGTAGGTGATGGGGTCATTATTCCAACATTCCTCCTCTACTTTCGCGACCGTCTGTTAGTCTGGTGTGGTCTAGCGTTGTTCTGAAGCAGCAGTGGGCTAGAGCAGTTCACCTATCTCTGCTGATTAACGGCTAGCTATGCTGGTTTTTGGAGATCAAACTGGCCAGTTCTATAAAACGCCAATTTCATATCTAAAGACCTAATATTATAAAGGCGAAAGTCTGTATGGATGTTTGTTACTCTTTCACACAAAAACCATTAAAAACTTTTTATTTATCGTTTATTTAAAATTAATATAAATAAGTAACCTATTTATTGTTAGTTTGGTACCCATATTTCATACGAGTCGGGTCCAACGACTGATTAAAATAACTGTAATAGAATTTATTTTGGACAACTTTTGGTCATTTTAAAGTTCTCAATTTACAAAGACTTACAAATTATTAGCAAAACCCCTGTACGCCTCATTAAAGAATGCATATACTATTTAATAAATCACGTCCTTAAAGAATGCATATTCTATTTAATAAATATAATGAATATTATTTTAATGACGTTATAATACGTAAACAAAGTCATCACATATGATAATTGATAATTATCTTTACGCATTTGAAACATCAAAACATCGATACATAATATCGACATAGTCAAGCTGTAGCTTGTTTACATTAATGAGATGTCACTGATAGAGGTCCCTGTGTGTGAATGTGAGTGTGTGCGTATAGTTTAAATTAGTGTTCAACATTTTTGTTGTGTGAGTGCATAGCGACGTGATTCAAAAATGCATTAGTAGTTAACAATTAAATTAGTGTGCGTCCCCCGTCCCCCGCTGAAAGTGGCAGACTTTTGTTCGTACAAAATAGCGCGCGTCTCTTCTCCCGTTGGTTTAATGCTCTAAGAGATGTCGAATGCTAACTTAAAATATAGTGTAGAATTGAAAAAAAAGGGCAGAATATTAGAACAGTGTTCACGTAAATCAAACATACACTTCGCTATAAAAAAGAATCACCTTCTTTTCTTGTCATTTTGTCCAAGCCTTAAAATCCCAAAAAAATCTTGTCAGTTGTCACATTTTTGTCTTATTAGTTTGTGGTTTGTTCACAGGGTTACCAACTTAGGGGTTCCCCTCAAATTTAGGGGGTTTATAAGCGGATAGGAATTTTTAGGGGCGTAATATTTTTAGGGGTGTTGTTGGGGGTATTTGCCTTTTTATATTTAAATATTAATTGACAAAAGCTATCAAAACCTTCTTATTACTTATTAAATCCTCACTTAATTGACTAAGCGAGCGAAGCGTCTACATTTAGATTTTTGGTACGGATAAAATTGGTGACAAAACAAAAAAAGGATATACAATACGTATAGTATGCTGTTTCCCATTGCCGCGGAAGCACATTCCCGGGATAAAGAGCTGCGTATTTTAAACTTTATTTGTAAATGTTAGCTATCTGCCAATGAAAGTCCAGTAAAATCGCCATCACCCAGTCTAGACATTTCAGAGATTAGCCAGAACGAACAGACAAACAAAAATTAGTATCGTAGGTGTATACTTCATGACGGGGGCAACAGCCGCGTTTTCGCGACTGATGCCCAACTTAAAGGGACTCAACGTTTCCTGCAGGAGACTGCACCTGGGCCGTGTACGGGGCTCCCGTGTGGGCGGCGAAACTGACGGCCAACAACGCTGCTATACACAGATCGTTGAGGACCTTAACCGTCAGGACAATAAGAGGGTACCGCACGATCTCCCTAGAGGCTGCATGTCTCTTAGCCACGAAACTTCCATGGGGCCTGGAAACGAGTGTCCTTGCGTCATTGTTTCAATGGCACAAGGAGGTGCTGGAGCGGAATCACAGGCCTGCGTTTCGAGAAATCGAAACCCAGCGGTTCCAACTCCGCTAGCTAATTAGCACTACACCATGCTACGAGCCACGAGTCATGGTTTCTAGGGGGAACCAGTGGAACGTGGCCGTTTCCTTCTGCGAGCAGGTTATGCTCTTGAAGGAGGCGGCCGGTAGAGTGAGGGAGCGGACCCTCCACGCTGAGTTCCAAAGTGTGCGGCGAGGGCACCGCAGACGTGACTACGTGCAGGACCATCGACCTCCATGATCAAGGCCTGAGGACGACGGACTAGCAACCCACCGTCCTTACAGAAGCAGGCTGCGTGCTCTTCACGCACCGATGCGGGATAAAAGCCGACCCCAAAGGTTCGGGGTAAAACCCGACCACCACGCAAAGGCCACACAGGTGGCCAAGGTCCGCCGGGCGCCACTAAAAATTCTTTCAGTAGGTGCTGGCCTAGGGCAGCGGATTCAGAAAAGAAAAAAAAGTGTTGAAAGTTGTAACAAAATAAACCTGATGTTCATATCAAATATAAAAAAATATTAGAGGATTTTATTCAAAAATTTACTTAATTTTATAGGTTTTTAACCTATGGTATTGGTAACACTGTTTGTTCATTTGTTGGCAATACGATGTTTTACTTGTTGGTTGTTGGCGAATAAATAAGTATTATTAAGTAGAAAATATTTTGATTTTGTTTTATGAATATGATATAAGACAGTAAAACGACGTGAGAGACTTTATTAGACCATCTAGTTGACTGCATGATTTCGACTACATACTAAACTAGAATATTGATGACTTCGGACTGAATTCACTATGAGTAATTGGAACCAAGCCACACGAAATGACGACCGTAATGACGACAAACCACCATATTCGAGGATATTTGTTGTGTGTAGTAAGCAGCTTCGAATCGAAGACTTGAGGCCAGCGTTTGAGCCATTCGGATCTATAGAAGACCTCCATATGCCAAAGGACCGTAACACGGGGGAATCTAAAGGTATAGCTTACATTAAATATAACAAGACATCCTCAGCAGCTCTCGCAATTAAAGAAATGCACTTAAAAACAATACAGAACAGCAGTAAACCCTTTAGAGTTATGGTAGCGACACATAAAAATGACAATCATAGTTCAAACGACGAAAAATATAGACGACTATTTATAAAAGTTAACAAAGACGTAACGGAAAATGAAATACGAGAACACTTCACGCAATTTGGCTATGTAGAATCTGTGCACATTCAAAAGGATAAGGTAACTGAAGAGTCTAGAGGGTTTGCTTACATTCACTATAAAACATTCGTAGATGCAGCTAGAGCACTTGAGGGATGCAATAGTAAGTATAAAGCTATATTTGCAACTCCTAAAGATGAATTGAAAAGGAGTAGGAACAGTGTGGAAACTTTTGTAGACAATTTTCCCTCAAGTAATTCTAGTTTAAAGGATAGCTATCATGAGCATAACTACAATCAAGCAAGGGATCAATGTAGTAAAAGAGACAGCTTAAGTTCTCTTATTAAAACTAAAGGACATGGCTATGATACTGTCAGTGTGACATGTAGCACACAAGTGCCACAGAAATGTATTGAAAGGCTGTTTGATGTGGTTCCAGGCATGACACAATGCAAATATTCTTCTGACACATATAATGGATACTGTATGGCGACTGTGACTTATGCATCAGAGAAGGACGCAGCTTATGCGGTTGAAAAACTAAATAATTTTGAATTCCCTTCTGGAGAGATACTATCTGTTAAGCCGGATGAGAATCCAATAAGCAAAGCTGCAAATAATCTAACAAGTATGATTGTGAACACTTTTAAGAATGCTGGTGATATGGGTAGCCCTGATCTACTGCAGCTTGCTGATGTTATTGCTCATGCATCTACTTTACTTAAAGCTGCCACATCAGGTAAGGAACCCAAACCTGAATCTCAGCATGAGAGCCACTGTAGTGTTCCTCTGCCACCTCTCCAGCCACTTGCCAGTATTAATTCCAGAGTGGCTCAAAGATGTTTCTTAGTTTTTAAGCCTACACCTCCTCCAGTAGTAGTACTTAAAGATGTGTTTTGCCGTTTCGGTGATCTTATTGATGTCTCAACTTTTCCGAATAAGACGTTTGGTTTTGCTAAATATGCATCGGAAAGAGCAGCCCAAGATGCGATAAGAACTCTCCATGGCGCCACTGTGTATGGGATAAAGATGAAGGTGCTAGAAGCTGATGAGAAGCGGACACAAGTTGATAGGAGTGTAGATGACGATAATGGCGTAGACCATGATACAGACAGAAAACGTATGAAACTGTATGATACTGACGTCGATTTGATTTGACTTGATACAACTAAATATTATAATTACAAGTACACATTTAACTGTTGTAGTTCTCTTTAAGTTAATGAAAGATCTTGAACACAGTAGGTTATATTTTTTTATATTTATTTCCCAGTTGACTGACTTTAGAATAGAATAGAATAAAACTTTATTTGTACACCAATATAACATATATAACAAAATATTCAAGTTAAACATGTACATGGCGGTACAAATGGCGGCCTTATCACTAAAAAGTGATTTCTTACAGGCAACTTTTGGATGGACAAGTAGAAAGAATAGAATTTAAAATAACCATATAGGGTAGGCATTGGTGGCTGACTTTACAGAAAGATAATTGGCCGAGCAAGGAAAGCGTCACATTACATTTTGAGAATAGACAATTTTGCTTTCATCTGTCTGTCTGTCTGTCTGTATGTGTCCCGGGGTAGCAGCCACAATTTTTATCTGGTCTCCACAAAACTTGGCACAAGTGTTCCTTGATTTAATAAAAAAAACATACATTCAATTTTTTGATTGGAGAGGAAAGCCTAAATAATGTTTTCAAGGTTCGACCAGGGCAGGGGTGACCACTAGTTACATTGTTTTGACTTTAAACAATTTGTTAACTTTTAACTTGATGTCAATAAAGATAGGTTTTGCGACTATGAAATGATGAATATTAATTAAATGAATTATAAACTCTACACCACTCATCAATTTTAACCAAAAGAATGAACCCACAACTACTTGAAGACTTCATATAAATCACAAAATTCAATGTTTTTTTCGATGCCAGTGGTGAGACATCTCTTTCGAATCCTGACTGAAATGATATCACAGACTTACGGAGACGCCGGGCGCCACTGTAAATACCTCTGCGTGTGAACCAGAGACAATGGACGTAAGAGCGGCCGTGGCCTTGGCCGCGGAAATAAAAAATAAAAACTTACGGAGATTACAGAAGGGTTAATTTGTTCACGTGACCGAATTTTACAGCAATATCATTGGTTGAATTTGTTGTTCGGCTGAAGTCGACGCTACTGTACTTTAGCGGCAGTCCAATTCCACTTTCCATGTTCTTGTTACCTATGGGCGGCAACCGGCAACGCTGTAGTACTTCTGCATGCCTATCTAGTGCAGCCATCGGTAACGCATATACTTAATGTAGGTAGTCTGAGAAGGACTACTCATTCTACGTCACGTGTCCGAGATTTGATGCGATATCATTGATTGACTCTCGACACTGCCATAATCTTAGGGGACTCATAGAAAGATCAGTCCGTCAGCAGTCACAGATCGTTCAGATTGTCGATAAGGTTGAAGTTCGAACGTTACGCTATAAGGTTGAAAATCGGAACTTAAAAATCTATCCATGTGTAAGCTGCTTTAGGCTCCTCAGGCAGGCGGCATCTTTAGAGCCAAAGGTCTAGATCAAAGACTACAATTATAGTATACCCTAAAACTAGATCGTACATACTATACTGGCCTAGGTAGTCGCCTAGCGATAACGAACGTTCTAAAATTGTCGCGACTGGCCTTAGGGCTAGTGTTACAAGCCGCAAGTTACTTATAGGTCATCGTAAACCGTCTGATGGGCCATGTGCTCCTTTTCTAGATTTTTTTCTGATGGACAAGGCTCTGGCAAGAATACTCACAAGTGCTCAAGTAAACAGGTAAGGTAAGGTCGCCCCATAAAATATGTGAGCGTATTAACTCCTACCTCTGTCTACCCCTTCGGGATAGACGTGATTTGGGACGTGTAAATCGATAGTAAACACGAGTACATATGTAATAATTGAATAATTAATTTATTATTCTTAATAATTACATAAATATTTATCATTTTTTTCGCCTGTTGTTCATAGTACCTACACCTCGTCAGTCCACCTGGGTGAACCACGAACACAAATTTGTGTTCGTGGTCCACTTCATTGTGTACATATGTGACCTCTTTCTTTAATTAATTGCATTCGATCTCTGTTGTGTACGTATTTATGATTAAATAACGATTAATATGTTGTCAATTATATGTCAACAAACTTGTTCTAATAATTTTAATTGTTGTATAATACATACTAATTGTTAATTGTATAATATTAATTGTTGTATAATTAAAAATGGATGAGTTAAATTACATATCTCGAAAAAGAGGCAAAGTTCTATTACACCGTAGTTATCCATACTACAAAGTGAAAAATTTCAAGAATGGCAGTTTATTATGGCGATGTAATGCGTATAAAAAACTCAAATGCCGAGGAAATGTGATTATTAAGGTATTATTTCTTAAATTATTTTTATACAGTAGGTACGGGACAGTTCCTTAGTCTGTTAAGTGGAAGAGAAGGGAAATTCAAATTATAATATCTTTTAATATCCTTCAACATTTCACGTAATCAGATACCGGCAAAATATAACTGTGCCCCCTAATTTTCTTCCTTCCTTTCCTACGATTTATTTTTAATTTTGTACTTCAGGACAATTGTATCTTAAAAAGTAGAGATCACCTGTGCACTCCAAATTTGGCTAAAAACTTGGTCGCAAAAGAGTTAGCGGAGTTAAGAAAAACAGTAAAAAACAAAATTGATCCTGTGCCCACTCTATATAATGAAACGAAAGCAAAACTTCAGGACATGGGCTTAGATTTAATCACAGAAGTACCACCACTAACGAATATACAACAACACTTGTATAAAATACGGAACCAACATTTTGGACTGCATAAATGGTATACACACATTTCGAGGAAGTAAGTGTACCAAATAGATATGCAGATTTTGTTCTGACAGATTATTATAACGACTGTTTACGTATTATTATTTTTTGTTCACAAGTGAACCAAAAATAAGATCACAGATTTTTTTGCCGATGCAACATTTGATGCGTGTCCCCCACCATTTTATCAGTTGTATATAATTCATGGCGATGATGGAAGCACAGCTAGGGGAGGTCAGCTCAAAGCGGCCTCCTTAACTTTAAGTTAAAGAAAAAGTTATTAATCGATACATTTGCAAAAAATATTTTATACTAATAGGTGGAGACATTATTAAATTTTTGTAATTTGCGATTGAAATTTCACGTAAATTTCAATATAAGCTAAGGTTTGTAGAAAACAAAAACTTGTCAAAAAACCGCTTTGCCCGATTGGTCGCCCAAAGCGGCCATGGTGGCAAGGGCAGAGTGGCCACCAAAATAATGCTACTTTTTTGGTGTAATATATTCGTTTTAGACCAAATAAAAACTCCAATAAAAAAATTAAAACATTATTTATTATTATCAAACATGTTTACAATATAATACCTAATCACCTGTTTTATTCATAAAATCAATCTTAAAAATAGTTTAATCTAACTTTAGTGTTTTATTTAGATTGAAAACTTCTATAAAACTAATAGGAACTTTGTACTAACTAATGTACTCTTCTTGATCTGGAGTAAACACCGCGCTTTTCATTTATATCTTTAATTGCTCGGGCCATCGTAGCTTCATCCCAAGACGCCTGGGTAGATTTTATTTTGTAATTGTCGATTATCTAAACAAAATGATATAGCATTTATCTATCAAACCGTAATACTTTAATAAGGGCAAAGCGGTCAGCTGGCCGCTTTGCCCGGGCCGCTTTGCCTTTATCGTCCATTTTGTTATAAAAATTAACTACTCACACATTATTTATTCAATTTTAGAGCCAATGCGATATAAACAAAGCCAAATAAATAAGTAACAATACACGGCTAATGCCAGCATTTAAAATTAAAGAGGTTTGACCAAAACAGGTAAAACTCACCTTGTGATATTTTAAAAAAAACGCGCGAAAACGTATCCTTCGTCACTGGAGCCACGCGTTTGCTCCCTCCGCTACCGAATGACTGACCGGCCGGCGTGGGGCGGGAGGTTTGTTATGCGTGCAAAATGGCAAAGTCGCGCTTTCATTTCAAATAACCGAAAAAAAAATGGTGGCCGCTTTGCCTTCTATGGCCGCTCTGAGCTGAGTTCCCCTACTACAACAAAAACAACGCCCTTAATATACATATACGTTTTAATGCCAGACAAAAGACAGGAGACATATTGTATCGTTTTCCAGTTCCAGTTTTCCAAAGCAAGACAGAGAGGAGATTACCTAGTTGGATTGACAGCAGCGCTTCCACTTTTACCCAGAGAATACATTCAGTATGGTTTGCAATATGTAAAAGATGAAAGTAATAAGAAGAACAAGATTATTGCTTTTTTAAATACGTTGATAATTACTGGACGACGAAAAACTTCCGCAATATGCTGAGCGTATTCGGTGAAAGGCACAGAACAAACAATATTGCGGAGTCATATCATTCTAAATTAAAGAAAATAGTAAACAAAAAAAATACTAATATACTACGCATATGTATGGCTTTAAAAGATAAAGAAAAATAACATTCTGCCATAAAAGACATAGCCGATGATGATGATATACTTACGTGATATACAACTACGATTAATTACCAACGACATTTCCGTCGGTTTGGCGTTAGAAATATTGCGTTGACCTACATTAATTACGTATTTGATTATCTACTGTACATTTGTTTATTAAGTTTTAAATTACTTTTTTAATTAACAGAAGTTAAAGTTTTAAGTTGGAAGAATTTTAGTAAGTTATAAGAAAGTAAAGATAACGAGCATTTAAAAGACATCTCTTAATGGGCCCTCTCGAGAAATCGAGGACCAGCGGTCACAACTCCGCCAGGATCTCATGGAGACATGGAGGGTGCGACTTGAGCAACCAAAGTGGGGAACCACCGTTATCGCGGCGGTAAGACCGATCATGGAAGAGTGGCTGCAAAGGCGGCATGGTGACCTCACGTATCGGTAGCTATCTGTTTCGCATCCATCGTGAGGTCACATCCCGGTGTCAACACTGCGAGGTTTCCGGTGACGACACTGCACTCCACACGTTGGTGGAGTGCTCAGCGTGGGCGAGTCAACGCTGGGACCTCATAGTGGGTCTGGACGTGGATACCCTCTCGCTGGAAGCCATGGTCTCCAGCGCGAGTAGGTGGAACGCAGCTGTGTCCTTCTACGAGCAAGTCATGCTCGCGAAGGAGGCGGCTGAGAGGGAGAGGGAGCGTACCCTCCCCGCTGAGTTCCGCAGTCAGCGACCAGGGCGCCGCAGACTCATTTACGCCCAGGACCATCGACCGTCATGATCGGGGCCTGAGGACGGCGGGATGGCCACCCGCTGTCCTTACAGAAGCAGGCTAGAGGGGTTGCGTGCTACGGGGCCACAACCCCACAGCACTCAAGGGATTTTCATCCCGACCAAACCCCCGAAGAGGCCACACAGGTGGCCAAAGTCCGCCGGGCGTCCACTGGAAATACCTTCAGGTGTCACCAGATACCCTGCAGCAGTGGACATGGGAGCGGCCGCGATCTCGAGGAATAAAAAAAAAAGAGAAAGGAGCATATTTCTAGCAAGATTTCAACGAATTCGTAACCTATTTGACAGCGTAATTCGCTCAGTTTTTGACCTAAGTACATCGATAATTTTAACATTTTTGGCATCCTTTTTTCGCGCCCGTTACATACATATAACAATACGATTTGCTTGCGCGTAAGTCGATCGGTACCTAGTCGGGCGTTCAGCCGTTTTCGGCGCCCCCCATATGACGGCGCCCGGTGCGGTCGCACCGCCCTAGGGCCGCCCCTGGGTGGTAGTTCCCACCATTTCTGACAAATTTTATCTTGGACCCCTGCCCCCCAACCTAACCCTTTTCAAGTTATAAGACTTTGAAGATTTTTTTGAAAAAAATGCCGATTTCTTGTCTATTGGCCTATTTTTTTCGTTCATTTTTGTTCAAATTTTTATTATACGATTTTTGTGTAGCAGATTAGTTTCTTCATCATTATGAAAAATAAAATTAGAGTTACCTCAGCTAAATGGGTCGTAGATAGGAGATTGATAGTTATAGCATCAATAAAAAATCAGTACAAATCAAACTTCAACCAGCAATAGTAAAAACAAAATCTATGACACCTAGTGACACACACGCTTAAAAATATCTACGTTTCATTAGCTATTCAACAAGGTTTAACAAGCTAGGCTACTATTGGAAGTCTTGGAATAATCTTTGATAAAAGTCTTAAAAGTAGTAGTAAAAATTACCGTAAAATTGATCAATTAGGTTACAAAATAAAATAAAACAATTCAAATAGGTACAACAAAGGTAGGTAGGTATTTTATTTTATCTCTCGCGTTCAATATGTTCATTTCTGTTTTTTTCACCTGTTTTTTTTTTCTCCTCTTCTCGGGCAACAACAGTAGTTGAAACTGTAGGATCCGATCTAAACCGTTGAACTATTTCTCTATCTTCCAACGTATCTGCGTCATTATCAGATACTCTTGGTCTACCCAAGTCTGATTATCGCCTTGAAACACAGCCAGTCTCTCTGAATCGCTGGTAAACTCTGTCGAACACAACATGATCTGGTGGACGACGATTTGGAAAACGCAATATGTATTCAGCACGGGCATGTGTGGATACACAATCACGGTGCTTTACGCTGGATGTGTCTGATACTCAGTTTACCTAGCTCGCGTTATGCCTAAACTTCATTTTCGATTAGCTTTTAGCCTAAGTATCTGTTTGCCTAAGTCGCCATTTGCCTACTTCGCATAAGGATTACTTCTCTTTATACCTAAATTTTACATGGTCTATATTGCGTTATGCCTATAGATATATACAAGCTGATGACCTCGGCTCCACCCGCATAAATTAGTACTTTCGCATTTATAATATTAGTTATAAGGATACAAAACAATGGTAAGTAAAATGTTTTTAAGAAAAAACCTTTTAAATTCATATAATAGCATTAATTTTTCGCAGAATCAAAAGGACAACAAAACGTCGACAAATGTGTCGCCTCTAAACGAGGCATTATCAAGACTGTCTCAGAGAGAACAGCAAAATTCGTGGTTGGAACGTTTTTGCTTATAAGTAAACGCGTGCAAATTTCATTATCGCGATGTAGGATTCTTTACAATAACTAATGTGGGTAGAAACCTCAGATCATGCTAACTAAGTTCCAAAAATAGGTATTCACCGATACTTGACCTTATCTGTTTGATTTAATTACTATATTTTCCTAAGTTGCGTAGAAACCCAAATGACACACACAAACCAACAACAATTAATGTGTCTGTCTGTTCGTAAATAGATTAAGTAAGGGAGATGTGTGAAAATCTACTTGTTCGTTGAGTAAGGTGTCCGCATCTCTTCTAATTATTTCTAGCCTTTCCCAAACACTTAACTTGAACCCTTTCTCACATAAACGTAAAACTTTAAAAGTGTTACTATTGTTCAAGGAATGACCAGTGTCAAGAAGATGCTTCGCGAAGAGAGACTTATCAGGCCAAGCATTGCGGGACGCCGCTCTATGTTCTTTATATCTAATATCGAAGGACCTGCCAGTCTGTCCCACATACTTCAAACCACATTCATCACAACTCAACAAATAAACACCTGATCTGCGTGAGACCGACACCGAATCCTTGCCATTACATAGCTCCCTCAAGGTATTCTGAGATCTAAAAGCAACAAATATACTACTTTCCCTCATGATCTTAGCTATACTCAACGAGACGGGACCCACGAACGGCAACCAGGCCGTATACTTCCTAGGTGGATCTTGAATCGGATATAATAAATGAAAACTAGCCTTTCTGCGTTTTTTATTTAATAATGAGTGGACCATTCCTACGTCATAGCCATTACTTTGTGCTATGTAGCAAATGATGGACAATTCCTCACCAAATGCCTGTGGGCTCAACGGTACCGCCAGTAACCTGCTCAGTAAGCTGTGGAAAGCTGCCATTTTATGTTGCCATGGGTGATTGGATGAGTAAGGAATAACTGTGTCTGTAACTGTTGGTTTCCTATAGATACGGAACTCGTGAATACTATAATAGGTTTTTTCTTAAAAACATTTTACTTACCATTGTTTTGTCATGGATTTTCGCCAAGTAACGCCTGTTTCTATCCAATATTTATAAGGATACATATAAATCTTGAGAGTTATTAAGGGACACCCGGATGGAACGAAGTTTCTTTTTCTTTCCTTTCGATTAATAATATATATATATATATATATATATATTTTTTATAATAAAATGACTAATCTTTATTTACAATAAGAATTACAATATACAAAATAAACATAATTATAGACTAAAAATATTTACATTACAAAATATCGTTTAAAAAATCCTCCGCGTCATTGCCGACTGGGAAGGTTCCCAGAATGCTAGCTTCGATTAGGCGTTTAGCAATGTCTCTATAAAGGCGGCGAGCACTCGGACCCCATGACCCTAGTGTCTCAACCCCAAACGGCTCAAATATGTAATCACCTGCTAGGTTAGCATATTTACGCCGTTTAAGGCCTTCAGCCGATGCAGCAGCAGCGCCGGCACATCCGGATGTGCTTGGAAGGTGTGAAGGTGCTAAGGTGTCAACGCATGTAGCGTCCCACACCAAAGGCCTTCTCACCTTCCACGGTAGCAACGACATACCGTCCGGTCTCTTTCCATCGCTTCGTGCTAAACCATTTGGTTCACGTACGGCCGGAAGACCTGCGGTGGAGAGAGCCCTACGAATTATATCGTTTAGAATAGCGTGCCGAGGTATACGACCTGCGCTTCTGCTACAAGAAAGGCCATGGTGTCCCAGATTATCGACGGCTACTCCACAGGTGCAATGATGCGGGGATACACAAGGTGTACCCAGCCGAAGGCAAGTGGCAATGCGGAAGGTTGTGTCGTCCAACATTGTACCGATGTTGGGCGATGGGAGCGCCTGGATCCATAACCCTGACTCCCATTCTCCAACAGCTAGTAGGCGTGCACGCTCTGAAATATTGACATAAGTGTCAATTAGTGTATTAATTCTCAATTTACAGAGCGGTGAATCCCACAATCGCTGTGAGCCTAGGCGTGAGGCGCTCCGGTACATAAGGTCCATAGTATCATTACGTCAAGAGTATCAAAATGTCTAAATATAATAATAGTATCATAACATCTACAGTATAATTTCGTCCATAGTATCATAACGTCTAGTTTTTCGTAGTTTGAGTAAAAACTTTTTACACACTTCACTGGCCATTTCAGTTTTGATAAAAAATATAAAGAATTGTTGATAGAACTGGTCCATGGCTGTATAACCATAATCAATTTTCTAAAAAAAATAGTGTACATAAGACTTAATTTTTAATAATTATTATGATATAATAAGAATAAGCGATTTTTTCTTTCACTTTAATGTAAACTACATTTACGTAATAAAAAAAAATTCCTTAAATTATGAAAAGTGTAACATACACACCTACATAATAATATACCATTAAATAAATAATTATCAGTATAATATTATATATCTATAAACATAAATTTATAGAAATACACAATAGACTACAAAAAATGGAGGAAGAGAAAAATAAACCCTTAGATAAAGTAAAACTGATTCTGCCTGTTTTTTGGTATTTTCTGGTTCTCATACACATTAGACGAAATGATACTGTAGACATAAGGATATATAGACATAATGATACTGTAGACCATTTGCAGAATTAGACAAAATAATATTAGACGAAATGATACTCTAGACGATTTGTCACTATGGACTTTTTAATACTTTGGACACATCGTACCCGAAGGGCGTGGTAGGTCAGTGTCGGGGCAAGACATCCTCCAAGCATTTATGGCAACGTAAACTTAAGACTAACGGGTCTTTTACGCGATTATTGAGATATATACATACAATGGTAAGTAAAATTTTTTTAAGAAAAAACTTTTTAGCATTAATTAATAGCATTAATTTTTCGCAGAATCAAAAGGAAAACAAAACGTCGACAATTGTTTCGCCTCTAAACGAGGCATTATCAAGACTAACTAGCGTTACGCCTACTTCTACTTTTGGTTAGGCATAACGCGAGCTAGGTAAACTGAGTATCAGACACATCCAGCGTAAAGCATCACGGTACCTACCCGTAACAGATCAACATATCAGCATATTCTTCGTTCGTGTAGGTCGCCATCTTCAACAGTTCCAAATCACAAGCAAAAATCAGAGTCCAGTTTACAAGCAGGGTCACAGAATAAATCCAAGCCAAGTCAAATAAGAAAATAAAGAGAACGGAATGCTTTTGTTGTTACAACTACGTGGGTAGCTTTTATCAAAGTTTTTATCCAAGACCTTCAATAGTAGCCTAGCTTGTTATACCTTGTTGAATAGCTAATGAAACGTAGATATTTTTAAGCGTGTGTGTCACTAGGTGTCATAGATTTTTTTTTACTATTGCTGGTTGAAGATTGATTTGTACTGATTTTTTATTGATGCTATAACTATCAATCTCCTATCTACGACCCATTTAGTTGAGGTAACTCAAATTTTATTTTTCATAATGATGAAGAAACTAATCTGCTACACAAAAATCGTGTTACGTAAGGGTTATATCAAGCTGAAGACAGCCCCATCAGCTGGTCGAACCCGTTTTCGATATGTGTCAACCGCCAAACACGAAAAAGAAAATCATTCAGAAAAGTAACACTAGCTAAAATCAGCTGATTCGGTCATTGACATCAAATAAGTAGTACAAAATAAAGCGCGCCTGTGAAAAACCTTCTCTCTCTGTCCTGGTAGGAACATTTTGTCTCTGTTTCGCATCAAGGTCGTGATCGACGCCGCCTCCCGCGCCGATAAAGCGCGCCTGTGAAAAATCTCTCTCTCTCTCCTGGTAGGAACATTTTGTCTCTGTTTCGCATCAAGGTCGTGAGCGACACCGCCTCCTGCGCCGCTCACCATTGTCTTTTAGTAAGTACGTCAAGCACTAATGTTGGGACCCGTTTGTTTTGATTTGAAATAACGCATATAACTTTTTTACGATGAACTTATTTTTCTTGTTTCGCGGTCTTAACATATCAAAAGGCGTTCTGGGCGATCAGCTGATGGGCGTGTCTTCGGGTTGATATAACCCTTACGTAACAGCCTGTATATAGCTAGCTACAGTCACTTACAATTTCTAGACAAAGGTATGAAACCAAGAAATGAAGTTTGTTGTTTTTTTAATTAACATATCAAAAGGCGTTCTGGGCGATCAGCTGATGGGCGTGTCTTCGGGTTGATATAACCCTTACGTAACAGCCTGTATATAGCTAGCTAGTCACTTACAATTTCTAGACAAAGGTATGAAACCAAGAAATTAAGTTTGTTGTTTTTTTAAATCAAAGTGTATTTTGAATGAATTGAAAGTGTTATAAAACTGTATAGGTTACTAGGTAGGTACTTATTTACAGCGTTGGCACATCTCCCAGTGATGCATAGGTATACCCGAAGCATTTTTATCAATAGAAATAGAAATAAAAGAGAATAGCTCATTATGGGATGATTTTATTAGGTATTTCATTAAACAATGGTTGAATCGCGTAATTTTGCCAGTTGTCAGCTGTTATGATAATCGCCACAAAACTATCAACAACGCGTGTGAGGGTTGGCATAACCGCATCAATAAGACGATTGGAAGGGGCCACCCTAGTCTATATTTTATAATATCATATTTACGTAAAGAAAGCATCGATTTAGATTTTCGCATCCGTCAAAATAATATATACGTAACCTACAGCAGGAAACGTCAAAAGAAAATGAAAAAGATTGATGAACGGCTGAAAAAAATTACAAACGATTACCTACTTAAATGGGTTAATCACACAGTTTGCTTAGATGGGCTAGGCAAAGTTAAATTTACATAGTTTAGCTTTGTTTAACCAGGGCCCCATTATTACAATTTACATAGTTTAGCTTTGTTTAACCAGGGCCCCATTATTACAATTTACATAGTTTAGCTTTGTTTAACCAGGGCCCCATTATTACAATTTACATAGTTTAGCTTTGTTTAACCAGGGCCCCATTATTACAATTTACATAGTTTAGCTTTGTTTAACCAGGGCCCCATTATTACAATTTACATAGTTTAGCTTTGTTTAACCAGGGCCCCATTATTACAATTTAGATAGTTTAGCTTTGTTTAACCAGGGCCCCATTATTACAATTTACATAGTTTAGCTTTATTTAATCAGGGCCCCATTATTACAATTTACAAGTAAAAATTTAGTAGGTAACATCGTGTTTTGAATGCAGTTTATGCAGTTTTTGGATATGTTGCCAGCTTTTTGTTTGTCAATTGTAACTTTTTGCTTCGTAAAATGGGGCCCTGGGAGTTCCCTGTAGTAGGTATTCTTTGTTTTAACTGTTTTTATTGTGAAGATGCTTTGAATTAAAAGTTTTTGTTAGGTAGGAAGTAAAAAAGGTAATTTTAAGTTTATGAAATTTGTGGACTACTGTACGTTCAGTGAATGAAATTATACATTTTACATAAGTGATACCTACAAGTTTTTTAAGATTACGATAGTAAATGGAGCAACAAGTAATAAAGTTGATATTTTGCGAAAGTGTATAATTTGCGACTAAATGCGGAACGTTTCAAATTTTTTAATGATTTGCTACACAATGTACGAAATGTTAAAACGGGTTAAATTTCGTACGTCAAAATCACAGTTCGTCTAGTAATTGCACTGTCAAGTTCTCTTATGGTCAAATTACACTTTATGGCAAGTTCTCTTGTGGTCAAACTACATTTTATGACATATTCTCTTTTCGTCAAGTCTTTCGTTCGTCCAAATTCATTTAAGTCAACGCCTAGTAGAGTCGTCAAAATAATTTCAAAGTTTTACAAAAAAAAGTTAAGACTAAATAAAATAAGAAACGCCCAAAGGAAGTTATGATTAAAGATCATAAAATCGAAGAAGAAATAAATAATCCAATGTTAGGAAAAACTGCCGTCGCTAAGTGTTTGGCTAATTTATCTTGGTTATAAAGAATTTCATAGTAATTTTTTTTTCTTGACAGTACATAGTGGTTTAGTCGTATAACTAATAAAATAATAGAAATAAAATATATGTAATAAAAATAATAATATGACAACTCTACTAGGCGTTGACGTAAATGAATTAGGACGAACGAAAGCCTTGACGAAAAGAGAATTTGTCATAAAATGAAGTTTGACCATAAGAGAACTTGTCATAAAGTGTAATTTGACCATAAGATAACTTGATAGTG
Source organism: Nudaria mundana (assembly GCA_963556515.1). Classification (NCBI taxonomy): domain Eukaryota; kingdom Metazoa; phylum Arthropoda; class Insecta; order Lepidoptera; family Erebidae; genus Nudaria; species Nudaria mundana. Next base: position 24,047,473 of record OY748289.1, on the reverse strand, counting down.
CAATGACTAGACGAACTGTGATTTTGACGTATGAAATTTAACCCGTTACATCAGTGTAAGTTTTGCGAAAGTTTAAGATATGCTAATAAATCACCTATAATACGTGGGAGGAAACACGTGCACAGGCAGGGCGTCCCGGCCACTATCGTTCGGCAGAGAAACGAACATTTAAAACGATATAATCTTCACATGTTATAATGGTGTAGTTTATAACAACAAATATATTATAAGATATCAAACTTGGAGCAGTTGTGCAATACTGTATAATGATTTAAAGCTTATTGCTCCTGTAATTGTGACTCGGTCAGTCTCATTGTTCTGGTCTGATTTCTTACTTGCGTTCTGTCAAACTGCACTGTCTCATGTGTTTATAATAGAAAAGCTTCTAATGCCATGCATGTCTTAGTTCATTAGGTTCTAATAACATAATTAATACTCCTTTCCTGGCTGTATCTGGCCTAAGCAACTGGCTAGGTAGGTACTAACTAACCTTTACTGGTGGGCCACCGACTTAGGTTGTATAACATTATGTATTAGGTGAAATTTAATTCATGAGCAGTAATGTAAACTTATAAACATCGCCGAAAAATAAGAAAAATAAGGTGCAGCTGTATCATGGACACGTCCGTTTGTTGTTAAAATATGGATGAAGATCATAGCTATGTAGCTACAACCTCAAACGGTGTATCCCCGATTATGTTATCATAGGTTTTTTGGATTGCCTCCCGATGCAATTTTATAGACGTTCACGTATTCTCGTCAAGAAAAAGGAAAAAAAAAATCTCCATTGCATTCCACATAGATAATATTATTATTAGAGTTCAAAATATTGCTCATGAATTCAATTTCACCCTGTTCTTTCTCTAAGTGCAATGTAACATAGGCAAGCGGCAAACCCCCTGAAAAACTAAAATGACTGACCAATCACTGAAAATGTGATTGCGCCTATTCAAGTTTGTACTTTTTGTCCAACCAACTTGGACCAAAAGGAGTCAATTGGTAAGAAAATAAAATTTGTGCCGGTGGGCTATTAATTGTTTTAAACAAATTAATTTGTTAACTATTAAAAAGTTGGTTTTTATATTGGAAAATGTTTTCTAAGGGTAAAACGGGCAAAATAAAACACTAACTTGTGTTTTTTTCGAAAAAATACGTTATAAAGAAGTTACAACCATTTTAAAGCGCAATAATGGTCAAATTCAATTATTTTTATCTCTGCGAGTATTGATCAAATTCAAAAAAATCCTACGGCAGAATACTTCTCAGATCTTAAGCTTCAACTGACTATTTTTCAAAATGAGAAAATATACATTTTTCACATCGTAAAATCTATTTATTCACGTAGCGTTTTTCTGAGTTAAGATACACTATTATACTGGATAGAAACAGGCGTTACCTGGCGAAAATCCATGACAAAGTAATGGTAAGTAAGATGTTAAAATTTTTCAAAATATAATAGCATTATTTTCGCAAAAACAAAAGACAATAAAATTGTTTCACCTCTAAATGAGGCATTCTCAAGACTGTCTCAGAGAGAACAGCCTGTTAAATTTTAACATCTTACCATTACACTATTATACGCATGTAGAGTCGCGTCAACTCGTATAAAGCGCGCGTAATTTGACAGGATTCAAACGGGCAATCAATAAGGAACTCCAATTTTTTTTTTGAATTGGAAATCATTGAAAAATGATCTAAGAACTTTTTTGCTTGGGCTGACAGCGGCATCTGATTTCTCACTACCTCCGGATTGTCGAACGCTAAAAAACGCTACGTGTATAAATAGATTTTACGATGTGAAAAATGTATATTTCCCATTTTGTAAAATAGTCAGTCGAAGCTTAAGATCTGAGAAGTATTCTGTCGGAGGATTTATTTTAAATTCGATCAAAACTCGCCGAGATAAAAAATTTTGAATTTGACCATTTTTGCGCTTTAAAACGGTTGTAACTTCTTTAAAAAGCATTTTTTCGAAAAAACCAAAACAGTAAAAGTGTCTTATTTTGCCCGTTTTACCCTTAGAAATCATTTTCCAATATAAAAATCAACTTTTTATCAGTTAACAAATTAATTTGTTCATAACAATTAATAGCCCACCCGCACAAAGTTTGTTTTCTTCCCAGTTGACTCCTTTTGGTCCAAGGTTTACAAAAAGTACAAACTTGTATAGGCGCATTCACATTTTTAGTGATCGGTCAGTCATTTTCATTTATACGCACTTTTTCGGGGGTTTGCCGCTTGCTTAACATAGTACGAGACATAATTGTATCTGTCCTCATTACTGTAAAATATATGACTAAATTAAAGAGAGATCCATAGAAAACGAGACGATTCAATTTTTGTTCTGAAGTAAATATGATACTTCATTGACACGGGAGAGCAGTTTATTGATTATACTGTCATACGGTAATGCAGTAGTGTCATACTGTTGCCAGTTTTTGTTACTTTCACTGATAGCTGTCTTGGCTTGCACCATCTGTAAATATAATAAGCTTAGATCAAAAATACTATAGATATTGGATTCAGTACAAATACAACGAGGAATCTTGGCACTCGATTACTATATAGGTAATTATTTTTCGAGCTTTTCGAGCTTCTTGTTAATAAGCAGCTCATGCGATACCTGGAGGATCACTCGCTAATCAATGATCGGCAATATGGCTTCAGGCCAAAACGATCAACGGGTGACCTCCTGGCATTCGTCACGCATGTATGGGGTGAGGCTATGGAAAAGTTCGGCGAGTCCTTGGCTATTAGCCTGGACATCGCCAAAGCTTTCGATAGGATCTGGCATGCTTCGCTCCTTTCCAAGCTTCCGGCATATGGTCTACCTCCTCAACTGTGCAGCTGGATTGCCAGTTTTTTAAACGAGCGCCGAGTGCGGGTCCTCTGCGATGGCCAAGCTTCTCGCTTCTTGCAAGTGAATGCCGGGGTACCGCAGGGGTCCGTACTGTCACCAACTCTCTTTCTTCTGCATATCAATGATATGCTTTCCCTCGGGAACATTCATTGCTATGCAGATGACAGTACATTGCACGGGAGTTACTCGGTTCGTCCGACGGCGGGGCGATCTGTGATAGAGGAGGAGAGACGACATCTCGTGGGTGATCTCGACCGAAACCTCGACAGTATCTCCCAATGGGGTGCCGAGAACTTGGTCGAGTTCAATGCCCACAAAACACAGGCGTGTGCATTTACAGCGAAAAAATCCCCTTTCCTTCCCCTACCCACTCTTCAGAATGCAATATTACCAATGAAGGACAATCTAGACATCCTTGGCATAGATGTTCGTCGAGAGCTCAATAACACAAAATACATTGAGAGATGTATTGGGCTAGCTTCGCGGAAACTAGGAATACTGAACAAGGTAAAGCGATTCTTTACACCGCACCAGAGGTGTCTGCTGTACAAAACGCAGATTAGACCCTGCGTTGAATACTGCTCTCACCTCTGGGACGGCTCCGCGAAGTATTTGCTGGACGCACTCGACGCTATGCAGCGACGCGCTGTTCGCATTATAGACTGTCCGGAGGTAACGGGAAGCCTTGAGCCGCTAGCCCAGCGCCGAACAATTGCTTCCTTGGCCGCGTTCTACCGTATTTACCACGGTGAGTGTTCTGAAGAGCTCTTCAACCTGATCCCACCCTCTCCCTTCCGATCCCGAACAACGCGTGCCGGGCAGAGATGTCACCCTCATACCGTGGAAACCGTCTTCGCGAGAACCGAGCGTTTTAAACGATCGTTTCTCTGCCGAACGATGGTGGCTTGGAACGCCCTGCCTGCGCACGTGTTTCCTCCAACATATAACCCTGGGCTCTTTAAGCGAAGCGTGAAGAGGCACATTACTGGGTCGTCAAGTTGAGGGCCACTCTCTATAGTATTCCTGTGTACTGTGAGAGTCGCCCTCAATTGCCAGACGTCGCCTCAGCTTACCATCAGGCGGGTGGCGTCAATTTGTCGACCTAAATATAAAAAAAAAAAAAAAAAAATTACAAATACCATCTATAAAATAAACAAGATTGTACATTGATGGTTGACATAGAAATAATTCGTATTAATTAATACAAAAGCATCAAGATACAGCGCCGTTGTCGTATCCCTCGAGAGTCAGCAAACGGAATAGGAACTTAGTACGGAAGCGGCTGAAGCGCCCAGGTGCGCAATTTTCGATAGTTTAATACTACGTGGACTAGTGGAGGTCTTACAAGTGGAATGTTTCAAATATTTCATTGTTCATATCATACTAAATGTCCTTGGCTGTTAGCCTGGACATCGCCAAAGCCTTCGATAGGGTCTGGCATGCTTCGCTTCTTTCCAAGCTTCCGGCATATGGTCTACCTTCTCAACTGTGTAGCTGGATTGCCAGCTTTTTAAACGAGCGCCGAGTGCGGGTCTTCTGCGATGGCCAGGCTTCTCGCTTCTTGCAAGTGAATGCCGGGGTACCGCAGGGGTCTGTCCTATCACCAACTCTCTTTCTTCTGCATATCAATGATATGCTATCCCTCGGGAACAGTCATTGCTATGCGGATGACAGCACACTGCACGGGAGATACTCGGTTCGTCCGACGGCGGGGCGATCTGAGATTGAGGAGGAGAGACGACGACTCGTGGCTCATCTCGACCGTAACCTCGACAGTATCTCTCAATGGGGTACCGAGAACCTGGTCGAGTTCAATTCCCGCAAAACACAGGCGTGTGCATTTACTGCGAAGAAATCCCCTTTCCTTCCCCTACCCTCTCTTCAGAATGCATTATTACCAATGAAGGACAACCTTGATATCCTTGGCATAGACGTTCGTCGAGAGCTCAATAATAAAAACTACATCGAAAGATGTATAGGACTAGCTTCGCGGAAACTAGGAATACTGAATAAGGTAAAGAGATTCTTTACACCGGACCAGAGGTGTCTGCTGTACAAGACGCAGATTAGACCCTGCGTTGAATACTGCTCTCACCTTTGGGACGGCTCCGCGAAGTATCTGCTGGACGCTCTCGGCGCTATGCAGCGACGGGCTATCCGTATTATAGATTGTCCGGAGGTAACGGGAAGCCTTGAGCCGCTAGCTCTGTGCCGAACAATAGCTTCCTTGGCCGCATTCTACAGTATTTAACACGGCGAGTGTTCTGAAGAGCTCTTCAACCTGATCCCACCCTCTTCCTTCCGATCCCGAACAACTCGTGCCAGGCAGAGATGCCACTCCCACACAGTGGATAGCATGTTCGCGAGAACCGAACGTTTTAAACGTTCGTTTCTCTGCTGAACGATAGTGGCCTGGAACGCCCTGCCTGTGCACGTGCTTCCTCCCACATATAATCCTGGGTTCTTTAAGCGGAGCGTGAAGAGGCACATCAGTAGGTCGTCAAGTTGAGGGTCACTCTCTATAGTATTGCGTCCTGTGAGAGTGGCCCACAATCGCTAGACGTCGTCACAACTTACCACCAGGCGGGCGGCGTCAATTTGGCGAACTAAAGATAAAAAAAAAAATAAAAAAAAAACAACCATACATTATATGCATACAGTTTCACCCTCAGGGTAAATATCTCTACCACTGAACCACTGAACCACTAACAACCACTCTTCACGTTAGAATAGTCAAACAGTCGAGGATGACATAAAGTCACTACATACAGCTTCCCAGTTTTAATTGTTGCATGGCTAAAAATGGAACAATTTATTGTTTATAGTTATTGTTCTGAGATGTTGTTTTTGATGTGTTTCAATGTAATGTGGTGACCCTAGTGGAACGTAAACATATACTGGGCAATCTATATCAGAGCCGCTTAGTATTCGTCATGAAGAAAATGGTTGACACTCGCCATCTTTTTAAAGATGGTTGATCAGAGGTTGCACCTCTATCTCATGAGGTAGGTAGAGATTATAGATAGAATTTAATCCTCTATTTTGACGATGTAAGTCTGACATCCCTGAGATTGCTAAATGTTTCTTAATAACAAACCACTTACAGCAGTAAACTTATTAACATCATCACATAGCTGGGTCAATTTGCTTTCGAGTTCAATATTCCTGCTATTTAATTCATCTTTCTTATTCAATTTAATTTTGGCAACACGTTTGCTTAGTTGATCCAAACTTTGTGCATATTGTTCCAAATCCAATTTCACATAATCTTTAGGTTTTGGTGGGTGTGCCTCAGGTGCTACAAAATTATTTTTCAGATTTTCAGCATGAGTCTTCAATAAAGCTATACAATGGTCGATATCGACATCCATATTATCTGCCGACATATCTGGCATCAGCAAGTTAGGTACACCGGCTTCCAAAAATTTCGAAACATCAGTATTTTCAACAGTGGATACAGTATCATACATAGTTTTTATTTCCTTCATTACGTTCTGAGAATCGGTCAACTCTCTGTCCAACTGTTGAGTTATTGTGTCCAAGGCATCTAAATGTACGATGGACTGCAGGTAAGCCGCGAAATCACCGGTATTAACTCTTTGCTCACCCATTTTTGAAGAGTCAAATATTACTTCTTTTAGTTACGTTAACCAATGTAAAGTCGTCCTAATTACAATAGAATAAAGAAATACTAGAAATACTTGAATTCACAACAATTTCACAACCAAATTGTTTTATTTTCTTTTGACAGTTGACAGTTATGATTTTCGACCGCAGATTTTTTTTTTGAGAATTTTTGGCATGGCTTTAAAGGCCTTTGTACCACAGAAAATTATCCATTCGCCCACGAACAGAAGAGAAGTCACGTTATCAAAGAATACTGTGTCATAGATGTATGATGATGAGTTAATTGATGACCTATTTAACAGTCATGCATGTCCAGAACTCGCGGAAATTCAAAAGCAGAATCTTGCGCTCTAGTGGAGTATGGTTGATTGAATCCATACATAGTAAATAGCACACTCAGGCTTGCATAGCATAAAGACCTCTGAGCCATGCCAAAAAGTGACTTTGACAGACATTGACCGGAAAAGAAAAAATTTTTTTTTACTTTACACCTACACGTGTTTTCTGTTTTGATTGTTGTTTGTATGGTGTTATGTTATGTTGTGTAGTAAAAACCAGGGTACAATAAATAAATTGTGCCGGAAATTGAGTAGTAGTATAAAGACAACAACCTGTAGAGTAAAGTAATACTACGGAAAGTCTAACCTGTTTGTATAGTAAATAAAAATGGTACGAAAATTGAAGTTTCATGAACAAAAACTCCTGAAAAAGGTCGACTTTATATCATGGAAAGTTGATAATAATCTAAATGAAGTTAAGGTTATGAAAAAATTTCATATACAAAAACGAGAAGATTACACAAAGTAAGTTAAAAATAAAGAAACTTGTAACCTATAAACTTTTGTATATCTATGTTATTTACAGTGGCATAACTGCATAATCCATAGTAACATAAATAATGATGGGCTAGTAAAAATTATACTTTTTCCAGATATAATAAACTATCAAGAGAAATTCGGGATCTGGCAAACAAAATTAAAGAACTAGATGCTAGCAGTGAGTTTCGGACAGAGTCCAGCGGTCAACTCTTAGAAAAGCTTTATCAGATGGGTTTGATCCCAACGAGGTGGGACCTCGCCTTAGCCATTAATGTTAATGCTACTTCCTTCTGTAGGAGAAGGCTCCCAGCTGTAATGGTTAGAAGTAAGTAATCGAAAACACATTTTTCTATTATAGTTAAGGGCGTCTTCACACTAGCGTTTGTCCAGCGTAGGCGTTCGATGAACGTAGAACGCAGCGCAGACGCCGCGATACAGCGACGCGTGCGTCGCGTTGTCGCAACGTTTCCTTTACAGTAAATTGAATGCTGCGCTAGCGCAGCGCAGACGTCACACAATTTCGCTGTGGTTTCAGTATTATCATTAACAAAATGGATTTCGACGAGGAAACACTATTGATGGCTTTGCTTTTAAAAAGAAAATTAGTGGAAAAACGAGAAAATAAAAATAAAAGGATATGGAAGAATCCATTATTGAGTGTGCGGTCACATGAAAGTGACTATTTTGTGCTTAAGGCCCTTCGCTGCGTTAAGCGGGTTCCCGTCGCGGATGTCCGCTCCGCGTGCTTGATTCATGTAATTTCAAGAGCAGCTGCGTGAGGTGGATAACCGTCGCGTGCGACGGGACACGCGTCGTGTGTACGCGCGACGGGGCACGCGAGCGGGTCTGTTTAACTCTGTTTCTACAAAATTATTGAGCGCCGCTCCGTTAATCGTGTCGCACGCGCCGTGCTGGTACAGTCTTTGAAATAAGTTGGTTACAAATTCTCCACACAACAGTCTAGACGTGACATATGGGCTGATTGGCTGACGCCTTTGTTCACGTCGTCGTCTTTTGGTTAAGTAATATATCAATAAATAATCCATTTCGACTGTACACCGGCGCGATCAAATTTATACTAGCGTCGCTGCGATAGACGGGAGCCCGTCGCGTGGACCCGCAACGGGCACCCGCTTAACGCAGCGAAGGGCCTTATTCTAAACACTTAAAAAAAATATTCAAATTATTTTTATTCTTACTTTCGAATGGTGAAACCCATTATTGATGAATTGTTACAAAAATACAAAGTGATATAATATATCAGGATACACATTTGAGTCTTTGTGTACCGGCTTAATTATTTACGTTTTTATTTACCTTACATATATTAATCTGAATAACTATCAATAAAAATAGAATCAGGTAGAATTGATACAGCTTGAAAACTTCTCCTGTATTTAGGAAACGCACTTGCACACCCACAATAGTCTTCAAAATCATATTTGACAACTTAGTCCATATAGTAATGAATTCAAATTTGAACTATGTGCCACAGAGTTACGGTATATTTTCTATAAATGTTACGATATTTATGATAATTGTATGTTACGAATTTATTGAAAAGTCGCTGCTCTTAAATTTTTGACGAATTATATGGTCCGATATTATAGTTCATATCTAGCGTAACGAATATATTAAAATATAATGCTGCTCAGAAGTATTTGGGTACCTTGACTGCTGCCATATATCTGATGGCGACTGTACATGACACCGCAGTAACGCGGCGTATGCGTCGCGCGCGCGCGACGCTAGTGCAGCGTACTCATGTATTCCATCAGAGACGCCGCGACAACGCGACGCACGCGTCGCGGCTGCCCTGCGCATACGTTCATCGAACGCCTACGCTGGACAAACTCTAGTGTGAAGTCGCTCTAACAGGCACATTGACTATCTGATAGTAAATGGTTACTGTGACTTGGAAACATATATCGCATATTGTATAGTATGACTCCCAGGTAAATTTTATTTATACTTGAAAAAAATGTTGTACCTGTGTTGTCATGTTACTAGGAACACCAGAAAAATTCTTCCCAGAAGCTTCTGATAAATTTTAGAAATAGACACATTGGAAATAATAAATACCAAATCGTTTGAATATAAATTACAAATTCCATGAAGGCCTGAAGACTGTTCAATTCTAATTTTTAATAGAGGCTTTGATGTTCTGATTCTGTATAATATCTTTTAAGTGGCTTAGTGGGCAATAGTAGGCACTAGGGATAAAAGTTGGTGTGAAAAATAGAAATATACTATAAGGCATATAATAGAATGAAACTATAAGGTTGTCATGACTTTTCTTTTTAAATTTTTTTTTGGACACTTTTTTTGCCTCCTTAAAATTAGATTAAAAAAATACTAATTGAAATCTCTCATCCATAGATAAGATGTCGGAAAGTATGAAGGAAGCTACAAAATTCATAGAACAGGGTCATGTGAGGGTGGGGCCAGAGGTGGTCAAGGATCCTGCGTTTTTAGTCAACCGTTCATTGGAAGATTTTGTCACCTGGGTTGATGGATCTGCCATTAGGAGACATGTCATGGAATATAATGATATGGTAAGTATTGTTTATAATTTGAAGGTGTGGGTTTACTAAGGTCTTTTTTGGTTTTGCATAACCATTTTTTATTTAAGTGCCCCATAGACTAACAGTTCCATTATGTTGTCCTAAATATTGGCCTGTCAGCTAGTTGTCAGGGTTTAAGATGGCTACAAATCGATCCAATATGATTCGGCAATGTCATTCACCGAGCCTTTTCCCAACTCAGTTGGGGTCGGCTTTCCAGTCTAACTGCGATTCGGCTGAACTTCGATATTTTCCGTGAAGCGACTCCCATCTGACCTTCACAACCCATGGGCGATATCGAAGTTCTGAAGTTAGACCGGTCGGATTTTTGATTTAGGGCTCCAACTACCCCTAACGACTTTAGAGTAGATGTTAGTATGACAACCGGGACCGACGGCTTAACGTGCTCTCCAAGGCACGGAGGGGTCTCAATGTCTTAAGAAATGGTCACCCATCCTAAGACTGGCCTGAGTCGATGTTGCTTAACCTTTGCAATGTGTTAACATTGTTGGTTACCACTAGACCACGAGCAGCCCCACATGATTCGGCAATGTGTTACAAGAAATATGGATTATGTTTTAACAAAAAGGTTGGCAGCTAGGTTACCACTAGACCACGAGCCCCACATGATTCGGCAATGTGTTACAAGAAATATGGATTATGTTTTATGTTTTAACAAAAAGGTTGGCAGCTAGGATTTTATTGCTACTGAAATTCATATTATCAGTTATAGAGCTAACTTTAAAGTTGATTTATATTAACATTACACAAATCATAATTACATTATGCAAAACAAATGTTTAAATTTTTACTTTTGTTTCAGCGGGATGACTTTGACATGTTGTAGGAAGACTATATTTAATTAGAGACCGCCGTTTATGTAGGATGTGTGGGACTTACTTCTCCATTCATCCATCCATACTGACCATCAAAACTGCAGCGTTTAGTGATTGATTTATTATTAAATGTACATACATATAAATTAAACTACATATTACAAAATGTTATCACAAATCCATTGATACTTTTATTTCGGTTCTTTCCCACCGTCCACCTTCCCAGACCACCTGGGTGTACGGTGGTAATTTTTTTTTAACTTCGGTTCACCTTTGTCCACCTAGCCCTAGGTGTACCATTGAAAATATTAGAATTTCCACGGTACACCTTGTTATAGAAACTTATGTGAGATTTCAACAAAACAATTTTTAGATCTTAGATAGATTTTAGATCAAACTGTACAGCCAACAACTACGAAGTTCAGAAAATTTAATTCTTTATTTACCTATTATTATTTTATGACTTTATATGTATTATGGTCAGGCTCTCTAATCTTGAAGGCTCTTATGTTGTTATGTATTCCTGGTACATTTGAGGTTTGTGTCTTTTATAATGGACAATCATTTTCATCTGTACTTGGTGCACCTGTTGACACATTTCTTTAATTTTCATCGGGACAAAAAAAAATTATCATGCGCTTAGTAGGGCAGTATAGATATATCTTACCAAGGTCTAGCCTGGTGTGGGCAATGAGACTGCGTTCTGGGCACATTCCAGTCAACAAGTTTTACCACCTAATCGGGAAAAAGACATCACCTTTATGTGAACATTGTGGTGTATGTGACGATATGTATCACTTGTTGCTGGAGTGTTCCCATAACGATATTCTAAGAAAACTAATGATCGCTCCATGCCCGTATGGACCAGAGCTGAATTGCATTCTAGCTAATCCCACAACTGGGAAGGCCCGAAAACTGTTCAGATTCTGTATTATATCTTTTAAGCGGCGTAGTGGTCAATAGTAAGTACTAAGGTTATAAGGTGGTGTAAACGTAGGAGTGATACTATGAGGCTGCCATGACTGGCTAGACTAGTCAAACCCTCCTTAAAAAAATTAGATTAAAAAAAAAAAAAAAAGATATATCTTACCAGAGCCACTTGGGTCCCTTAACTCTCTATTATAAGATACAGTATAGAACTACAAAAGAGCACTCGCCAACTCTTATCTCACTCAGTTTGGTTTATTCAAAATGTGTTCGAAGAAGTTTTGTTCAGAAACCGTTCACCTTTGATCGTGCTTAAAAAATGTCATATAGATTCTTCTGTTTTATGCTTTAATGAGGTAGACAGAGCTGTTTATTGTACCCATATTTCGTTAGTCACATTGATGGTGATCTTTTATTATAAATGACACGAACCTCGAATAAAATACGACTACAGAACTACATAAGCACTCTCGAAATCTGATTCGAATCTCGATCCGTTTAGTTTATTTAAATGTGTCAACAGGTGCACCGAGTACAGATGAAAATGATTGTCCATTATAAAAGACACAAACATCAAATGTACCAGGAATACATAACAACATAAGAGCCTTCAACATAAAATAATAATAGGTAAATAAAGAATTAAATTTCTGAACTTTGTAGTTGTTGGCTGTACAATTTATCTAAAATGGGCGCGGTAGTGTCGTTAATTGTAAACGACACTACTGGTAGTATCGCTGGTAGTGTCCTTGCCATAAAATGCTTGAAAAATAATAAATGATTTCTACAAATAAAAAATACAGGGTATTTGTTGATACAAATACCCTGTATTTTTATTGTTTTGTTTAACATTAAAAGTAAAGTAGCTTAAAATTGTATAGTTCAATAAAAAATTGTAATGTAATGATTCAAAATAATAGTGTACGCCTAGAATTACTATTATTGTTTGTTTTTTTTATTTTTCTCATGTACATATATAAAAAAATCTAACTATCTATATATATAATACGCCAGTGAAGCCGCTTCTCCTCCTAAACTAAGAGTCGCACAGTCAAGTGTGGCACACCGTTGGAAAGGTCGTGGTTCTCAAGTGGTGGGATAAGATTAGAAATTTGACAAAAGGGTTGCTAGTTTTAATTAATTAACTGTACAATAAGTCTTAAAAACAATTAAAAAATTGAAATCCAGCTAGCATTAAATGAGGTGAACCGTCACCAATATCTATTAATGATATACTGGAACGGTGAACCGTAGTAAAAGAACCACCATACACCCACACCCTTACCATACACCCAGGTGGTCTGGGAAGGTGGACAGTGGGAAAGAACCATTTTATTTATAGGCGAGAAATACAAACAAAATTATTAAAAGTTAATTGTAATAAGTAAAATAAGTGAATTGCACAGTATTGTTTTTTAAACATACTATTGATTCTGAACAATTTATCCTATTTCAAGCTCCACTTGAAAATGACAATGTGTGGGAGGGAAGTCTGCTTTGAATGACACAAATAAAATTTAATACCCCTCTCTGTTAATACCCCTCTCTCTTAATAAACAGACTATAAAGTCGGTTTATTAACTATCACAATTTATAATATAGAACTTTTACATACATAAATAATAATAAATATATCTAGTATATCTCGTTGCCTTCTCTGGAATACCAATTACCATCGCTATCCTAGCGAGGGCGTCGTCGGCCTGCAGCGTTGCATTCTCGGCCTTCACAACTTTTAGCATCTTTACAAAGTAATTCTGGGGCTTACAGTTAGTTTCAAATATCTCTAGTCACTAGCATATCTCGTTGCCCTTTCTCAATGTACAGTCTCTCTCCTAGCGAGGACGTCGGCCTGCAGTATTGTGGAGTCGCCCTGAACAAGCGCGGCCTCACAACTTTTAGCACATTTACAAAGGAAGTAACTAACAGTCTCATATATCTAGTATATCTCGTTGCCCTCTCTCGAGTACCGTCGCTATCCTAGCGAGGGCGTCGGCCTGCAGTGTGGCGGCCTCGGCCAGACGTTTGAGGGCCTCCGCCTGTACTAGCGCGGCCTCAGAACTTTTGGCAGCGACCACTGCTCGCTGTTCCTCGGCTTTCGCTCGTATCAACTCGGCGTCTGCGCGCTTCTTCTCGACGTCTATTAGCCATTTTGGGTACAAATCTAGGAAATACATGTAATAAGTTAAGACTATTAAACATAACTATCTGGTCTGAAAAGCAAAACTTGTGCTATGAAAACTGATCACGCAGCACTCAAAATGTACTACAGTCACAGGTGTTCAGTGTGTTTGTGTTAGTTACCAGTAAAAGTAAATTATTGTATGCCCTTAATGGCCTGAACAGGTATTAAACTTTTTAAACCTAGTCCTTTCTGAAAATTGGCAAAGAGAAAACATAAACCTTACCTTTAAGTATGGCATCATTAGATTCATTATCATCAACATATTGTCCACCAGATGACTCTCCACTGTTGCTGCGCTCATCACAATCTGTCACAAATAATTATTCATGTAAATTTTTAGTTGTTAAAGGCAGGACCAATTTTGTACATAATCTATTTATTTATATAATGTAAATATTTATTTACTTATGCATTTAGTTAAAAGTTGTTAATTTGGAATGTTGGCTGACCTGATAGTCTGTCAGTCTCGTCGTGCAATTTGTTATCTTCATCTGTCTCCACTTCTAAGGTGGTCTCCATCTTCACCTCTGGTGTTAAAAGGTCCTAAAAGAGCAAGAAAATGTTTTCTCCACTATGTATTATATGAAGTGCATGTAGGACTCGCACACAATGGGTTCTGTACCATTATCTATAGAAATGGCCAAAAAACCATGTGTAGTATGCGAGCCCATTTATTGTTTGTATTCTGCTTTTTAGTATTTGTTGTTATAGCGGCAACAGAAATACATCATCTGTGAAATTTCCAACAGTAGCTATTACGATTCATGAGATACAGCTTGGTAACAGACGGACAGCAGTCTTACTAATAGGCTCTCATTTAACGCTTTGGTTATGGAACCCAACAATATCATCACCCTTATATTCTCGAAGGGGTAGGCAGGAGTGAATTACAGATCCTTATTTTGCTTATAATTTTGTTGGTTTTTGATAAGCCTGTCACTTTTACCAGGCACTGTATCCTATACACTGTATACAGGTGAATTTTTCAAGTGGGCTTGGATGGCCAAATCCATAACTATAAGGAATATCGAAAAATGCTCAAAGGAGTCACGAGCCCGATTTTGATGAAACTTAAAACCTCATCATTAGATTTTTTAAAAACCTATAATCCTAGCTGGGAGTCGAACCCATTGATTTAGAAAAAAAATCACACCCTTTATTATTACACCATACGATAGTTTTTTTTTTTTTTTTTTTTATATTTGGTTCGCCAAATTGACGCCGCCCGCCTGGTGGTAAGTCGTGACGACGTCTAGCGATTGTGGGCCACTCTCACAGCACACATTACTATTGAGAGTGGCCCTCAACTTGACGACCTACTGATGTGCCTCTTCACGCTCCGCTTAAAGAACCCAGGATTATATGTGGGAGGAAACACGTGCACAGGCAGGGCGTTCCAGGCCACTATCGTTCGGCAGAGAAACGAACGTTTAAAACGTTCGGTTCTCGCGAACATGCTATCCACTGTGTGGGGGTGGCATCTCTGCCCGGCACGAGTCGTTCGGGATCGGAAGGAAGAGGGTGGGATCAGATTGAAGAGCTCTTCAGAACACTCGCCGTGGTAAATACGGTAGAATGCGGCCAAGGAAGCTATTGTTCGGCGCTGAGCTAGCGGCTCAAGGCTTCCCGTTACCTCCGGACAACCAATAATACGGATAGCCCGTCGCTGCATAGCGTCGAGAGCGTCCAGCAGATACTTCGCGGAGCCGTCCCAGAGGTGAGAGCAGTATTCGACGCAGGGTCTAATCTGCGTCTTGTACAGCAGACACCTCTGGTCCGGTGTAAAGAATAAATAGTGTTGCTGTTAAGGATCAAATTCTGGGAAGTAATGATATACGGCAAATTTAAGGAAAACTTAGAATTTTCATAAAATATTTATATTTTATTTTATTACATATATATTTTATTATATATATTTATTATATTTTATGTCAATTTTGAGTCAATTTTGTTCGTAATCACAGAACTGGCTATTTCGCATTCTAAATGATGCTCGTGGGCAGAAAAAAAATGAACCAAATTGTGAATCTAAACCTTGAACACACACATAAAATTTCATCAACATCGGTCCAGCCGTTTAACAGGAGTTCAGTGACATACACACATACAATAGAATTATATATATAAAGATTATCTAAACTGAACCTCAATTACCTACATCATAATAAAAAAATACATACCTGACTCGTCTCTGAGTACCGACTTTTAGACTTTCTTTTATTGAAGTAAGGTCCCAATATAACTAAAGCCCTCATCTCCATTTTGGTAAGTGCCTTCACATTTTTCAATGAATCCCCTGCTCGCTCCCTCTTCAAGAGCCACGCTTTGTTTTTTAGTTTGTTTTTGAAGTCACTCCAATACTGAGCAAAAGGAAAATATTTATACTAATGTGATTTATACTAAGCTGAAGAGTTATTTATTTTATTATTATTTCCAACGGGGACGCCGGCAGCCGGCCGAACAATCCACCCGCGACGTTTGCGGGCCATTTCGTCCATTTCCCCCAATTCTTCCCCTGGGGAGAGTGTGGTTGATCCAGCTCTCACAGCCCCCCGTCGAACCTTCCCATGACCTATATAAATCTTATCATCTGTTCCTTACCCCAGGAGTTCCCATCTGATCAATGAGTACATGGGGCATTCAGAGTTATTTAATTAATGGAATTTAGGTAAGGAAAATATCTTTTTATTGTTGTAGAGATAGTCCATTTATTGAGGAAGGCTATACAGGTTGCCAAGTATAAGTTATAAACAAGATTTAAGAACAAAAACAACGTTAAATTAGTTTCATTTTTAGCCACACACCAACTAATACTCGGCAAGCTGTATGACATCACGCTACTGCCAATAAAAATAAAAAACATTGCAAACTCAATCAATTACAGCCTGACACAGGAGAAACCATTGCAATTGTAGTCATCATACACAGTTTTGTACTGGCTGGGGTTCGAACCAACAACCGAGTTAGCTTTAGGCAGTGTCACTAACCACTGGTCCACACAGGTTGTATAAGGTTGTTGACCTTTAATATTATCATCATTTAGTGCCGTAACATCAACATTGTAACTCTAAACCTACACTTATTAACCTTACTCCAACCATCAGCAGTCTTCATGGTGCCACCTTGACAGTTGTTTAACATATTAGTCAGTTCATGCCATAATCTCTTTGAAGTATGTCTTGCTTCCAATGTACGCAAGGAGCCTGTAGCAAACTCCACATGCTGCCCCATGAAGTCTAAGATGCACTTTAATTGTTCGTAAGATACATGTCGACTATGCTCACCGTTATCGGTCATTACTCTGGAATTAGTAAGTATTTACTTTTAATTTAACGTGGTCTGGTACAAATTGTGTCATTATCATTACTAAATGCGGCACCATAAATGGTAATAATTAAACTTTTATCTATTTGTATATAGATTTGACTTTGCTATATTTATGTTATAAATGAGTGTTTGTGTGTTTGAGCGTGTGTATCTGTGTGTGTGTGTGTGTGCAAGTATGTACCTTTACTATGTATTCAATGTAAGTTTATTTAACTACGCCCACTACTACCTTTTCGTCCTAAAGATCTATCCATCTAAAGGTTGCCTGGCAGAAATTGCTCTATGCAATAAGGCCGTCCATTGTACTGCTACAAGAATATTGTAAGCTCCTTGTATGATTTAATACTGTATTGGCGTACAATAAAGCATATATAAATAAATAATTGTCTCAATGGGTACCTTCAACTTTTATCACCCCAAGTTAAATTTAGATAATATTGCATCCAATTGGTTTTCGAAAACAATAACAAAAGGGCAAAACGCCAAAAACTCCCCGAAAGCGGCAAGGCACATGAGTTTTGCTGTCACTCACGACACTGGCGTCACTGCTGTCAAATTCTGCCAACTTTTTTTGGTAGGTAGCATGTTTCAAGATTTTTTTTTAGAACTAGGCTCAGAATTGTACAAAAAAAAAAGTTTTTAATTTTTTAATTGAAACAATATATTGTGATTACGAAAAATTCTGCTGATGTTGGAGCTGAACGGTGGTCATAGGAAATTGGTGTTTTAATTCGAATCGTAAAACAGTCGAGTTTATTGTAACTGAATTTGCCAAGTTGCATTGGGCTCTAGTTTCAGGCTGAAAATAACTAGCTAGAGTTGTATTATAGTGAATTGAACAAAAATTGTGCTAGACGTCAGAATATGTAGGTATAGTCCGATCAATTTAGACATTCGAAGGTGCATAAAGTCCCAACAAGCTGAAAATCAGTAAAATTGTTCAGAACATAATTATAAATAAAATTTAAAAGTTCCCCATCAATCCCGTGTGTGGAAAATAATTATTCGAGGTCAAAGGTCCAAAAAATGTCTTTTTCGCTATTTTCAGCAAAACGGTAAGTTTTATCATAAAAGTACCTATATAAGTAAGGTCCTATATAAGTAAGGGCCTATAACTTTGGACCCTTTAGGGCTAGGTCAAATTTTCTATTTTTTGGCTTACTCCAGATCGAGGGCTATCCATAGAGGGGTCAACCATCATTGTAGCATAAGCAGTTCTCGAGAGCTAAGAGTATGATTTAATACTGTATTGGCGTACAATAAAGCATATATAAATAAATAATTGTCTCAATGGGTACCTTCAACTTTTATCACCCCAAGTTAAATTTAGATAATATTGCATCCAATTGGTTTTCGAAAACAATAACAAAAGGGCAAAACGCCAAAAACTCCCCGAAAGCGGCAAGGCACATGAGTTTTGCTGTCACTCACGACACTGGCGTCACTGCTGTCAAATTCTGCCAACTTTTTTTGGTAGGTAGCATGTTTCAAGATTTTTTTTTAGAACTAGGCTCAGAATTGTACAAAAAAAAAAGTTTTTAATTTTTTAATTGAAACAATATATTGTGATTACGAAAAATTCTGCTGATGTTGGAGCTGAACGGTGGTCATAGGAAATTGGTGTTTTAATTCGAATCGTAAAACAGTCGAGTTTATTGTAACTGAATTTGCCAAGTTGCATTGGGCTCTAGTTTCAGGCTGAAAATAACTAGCTAGAGTTGTATTATAGTGAATTGAACAAAAATTGTGCTAGACGTCAGAATATGTAGGTATAGTCCGATCAATTTAGACATTCGAAGGTGCATAAAGTCCCAACAAGCTGAAAATCAGTAAAATTGTTCAGAACATAATTATAAATAAAATTTAAAAGTTCCCCATCAATCCCGTGTGTGGAAAAAAAATTATTCGAGGTCAAAGGTCCAAAAAATGTCTTTTTCGCTATTTTCAGCAAAACGGTAAGTTTTATCATAAAAGTACCTATATAAGTAAGGTCCTATATAAGTAAGGGCCTATAACTTTGGACCCTTTAGGGCTAGGTCAAATTTTCTATTTTTTGGCTTACTCCAGATCGAGGGCTATCCATAGAGGGGTCAACCATCATTGTAGCATAAGCAGTTCTCGAGAGCTAAGGGGGGGACAAATATTACATTCCCCATTTGTATATATAGATATCTCAGAAACGGTAGCTCGTAGGAAAAAAGTATTGATACATTTTTATAGATAATTTTAAGATCTACAATTTTTATCTAGGGGTACTTTTACGATAAAACTTACCGTTTTGCTGAAAATAGCGAAAGTAATTTTTTGGACCTTTGACCTCGAATAATTTTTTTTCCACACACGGGAATGATGGGGAACTTTTAAATTTTATTTATAATTATGTTCTGAACAATTTTACTGATTTTCAGCTTTTTTTATGCACCTTCACTCTTATTTTTTGGTCTAGATTGACCGGACTAAGGAACTAGTACTAGATATTATAAAGTACTAGCTGACCCGGCAAACGTTGTTTTGCTTTAGGGGTGGACTACCCTTAACATTTAGGGGGATGAAAAATAGATGTTGTCCGATTCTCAGACCTACCCAATATGCAAACAAAATTTCATGAGAATCGGTCAAGCCGTTTCGGAGGAGTATGGCAACGAAAACTGTGACACGAGAATTTTATATATTAGATATTCTGAGCGGTGTTTTATCTTTCTATTTATCGTAGTGTTATCCAGGCTGTCGCAACTACATACAAAAAAAACTATTATGAAACGAGGATAAATTTTAATGGCTCAATATTTGTCTCACTCAATTTCTCAATCTGTCCCGCTCGTTCCTTGATGAAATGTCATGTGTCACTGTCTGTCGCTGTGGATGTCTAATCGTTATTTTCAATTTCAATAATAATGTTTTTCTTTGAATGTTATTAGTGAAATAATTGGGAGAATAGCTGAATTTTATTAAAATTTTTGTAAGACCGTTCTCTAGAAAAGACTGTTTTATACATTGTTTATTAAAATCGAATATGAAGTATGTATAGAAAGTGTGAAATATGTAGTTTAAAATCTGGAAGAAAGGACGGCACAAAACGGATTTTCATGGCCAGATTTCCTATGGATGAGAACAATAACACCGGAAGATAACAAAATATATAACTACATAGCACGAAAGAATGATGGAAAGACAAATTATCGCTCAAAACATTTGATAAATGTGTTTTTGTGTTCGAACGTGATGTAAAACCTTATCTTCATAACAAGGTAATCGCTGGAATGCGGGCGGTTACATACTTACATCCAAATAATTAAGACGGAGAACCCTACCTAACCTCTAAAAAATATAATTCAATTTTCAACAATGACGCGAGCCAACGAAGCCGCGAATTGTTCAAGTGTATATAGATAAAGATGCAAAGGTGACCTGATTCCTGTCGGCCTATAAGCTAAGTATATCAAATGAGTTCTGTTTAGTGTCTTAGCTGCATGTTATAGTTGGTAGAAGCTTGATGATAAAGTTGCGGGGTAGGTTGACTTGTAATTTAAAGCTATTGCTCTGATAATTTACTTGTCAGCACATTGCAATAACCTTTCTAGCTCATTCTCATGATATTGTACGGATGGATGGATTGAGACGTCCTATGTTCATCTAGGCGCCAAGTAAAGAGATGAGGGACGTCCTTAAAGAGTGTTGGGGACGTCCCTAAAGTAAAGTGAGCGGCTTCCTGTGACGGGGTGTATGTGACCCCCATCAGGACCGCCAGATGAGAGTGAGGAGACGTCCTCAAAGTAGAGTACGGACGGCTTCCTCTGATGTGATGTATTGAATCCACAGCAGGGCCGTCCGACCATTGAGTAAAGTGAAAGAGTTGTACAGTAAAGTGTAGACGGCCTCCGATGATCCATCAGGACCGTCTGACCATTGTGTGTAGTATAAAGTGAGTATAGTAACTTACTTGCCCTTAGATAAATCATTCCCTGGTTTATTCAATTGTATGCCAAAGAGAAAAGCCTAACCCTTCCTTTTACCTAAAGAAAAGATGAAACCAGGTTTACTATAGTTTAGAATGTAGGATACTTAGACAAGTGACAATGGTTGCTTGAGCTCTAATTTATACTTACAGAAAGGAGAACAAGAGGAACTGTTGGGTGCTATGGACTAAGGATGTATTGGAGGCTCAGATAACCGGATCATCATTACACAATAGAAGCGAAGCAGATTGTAGATTATATAAAACCTTCTAGCCTACTAAAGTGAGTTTTAAATAAAAAGGGTCATAATGTTACACAGTCACCAATACTACGAGCTGCAGAATATTGATTGAAGAAGAAATTACAAATATTTTTAATATACATGTAATGTTTTTAAATAAATATTTAATTTCACAAACTTATAATTTTAAAACCCAAACTGAGCCTATACTCGGTTTTTTAATTAAATGTACTGCCTCCGGGAAATTGAACGCTTATTCATTTTTAACCTGTAACTTGTATGACGCAGTACTTTAGTTGAAAAATGGAGTATAGCGTCTGCGAAAATATAAAATTATTTAAAAAAAGTACGGACCACTGCGTTTATCGATATCGATTAATAAAATAATATTAAGTGGCACATCTCTATTTTTCTTTCCTTATGTTGGCGACTCTGTATGTGTAACATTTGTTAGGTTGGCTACATAACGTTATCCCTGATTTGACATTTTGTAAGATTATTTTGCACTATGGGAGTCCCGTCTCTTCTTACGTAGTATTGTATTCTCTTTGGTGTTATCATCACAAATAAATCATTTAATGAATGACACATAAAATATTTATTAGGCAAAATGACGGCTGGCAACCGTGTTTGTGTCTTGCGCTGCGATTGTGTGCGTAGAAAAATAAAAAAATATTAGGAAAAGAAATGGCAGTTACTAGGGAGAAAGAAAATTGTACAAGAAAAATTAATGGAAACATACCTGCATTATCCCTTAATAGCGATAATATGTCGACGTCCACTGATAGTGACGACGTAGCGGATCCAACATACGAAATTAGGAATATACAAAGTATCATAAACGTAACTCGTGAAAACATTGACGCTCTAAATGCAAAATTCGCTGGTTTCCAGCATCCTCCGTCTTTGTATCTAACGGAATACCAAGAGCTGACGTCAAAGTTGCATAACTTGGAGCTTAGGGAACGTAATCTAAGAGAATTGTTACAATCCGAGTCGCCGGACAGAAGTGAAGAGTACTCACTGCAGGATGATAGTAAAAAGTTTGATACGCTCACGCGACAGCCGAAGGTGTTTCTGCGGGCGCACCTTCCGAACCAGCAGCGGACGAGTGTTCAAGTGAAGGAGGGTGTGACTCTGCGGGAGTCGCTATCAAAGGCGCTGAAGCTGCGTAATCTGACGTGGGAGATGTGTGAAGTGGTGCGGACAGGCAATAATCTAGTGATACCTTGGGACATTGACATAACCGGGATCGACGCGGAGGAGGTCAGTGCCAGTGTTTGTTTTGTTCACATGCTGGTAAGCTTGTCATGTGTCTACTGGTCATTTTCAAGGTAGGTTCTGAATTTAGCTGCTTCTTGGCTTCTATACTGTATCCTTAACTAGTCAAGTACACTACAGTGTTTATTGTACTATTTGTGTGTATATTTTAAGGTTTCAAATACTAAGGTTACAGGTTAAGGTGCTAACATTACAGTCAGAATTAGTTTACCTTCGACTACTTGAAGAGGTCAAATATTGGATAGAATCTGCGTAGAATAGGCGTTACCTGGCGAAAATCCATGACAAAGTAATGGTAAGTAAGATGTTAGACTGTCTTGTGAGACAGTCTTGATAATGCCTCGTTTGGAGGTGAAACATTTGTCGACGTTTTAATGTCTTATATTTTTGTGAGAATGATGCAATTATTGTAAAAAGATTGAACATCTTACTTACCATTACTTGTAGAAGGTTTATTTTGTTTACACCAACAGCTTATTAAATCATGAGCTTGGCAATTAATGTTCATGTCTTGTTTCCTATCATATTTTAATGCCAGATTCTGGACTAAAATCTATCTAATGTTTTCTTTCCTATCTAATCCGTTATATCTTTTATCAGTTCTATCATCATACTGTGCTGTAATTTTTAGTTAATTTGACTGTGGTTTTTTTTTGTTTGTTACCTTATATCTCTGGACTATGTGAACCAATTAAATCTTTTTTTAAATGTAAGCTACTACTTTCCATGTGGTACCATTTCAATTTGGTCCCATTACAACAATTATTTGGTCCCATTTCAGTAAGTAATTTGAAGTCGGTTATTGTGTCAATTTTTGACATTATATTAATACCAGTGGTCGCCCGCGACTTCGTCCGCGTAGTAATTTGGAATTTTTCCCGTTCCCGTAGTATTGTGCACTCGGTTTGTCACCGTCGCTTCCTACTTACTTGACACTTATCATCATATTTTGAACAATTCACACAATATCTTTATAAATTGTAGCCTATGTGTTATTCTTATGTATAAGCTATATTATTGTAAAGTTTCATTAAAATCCATTCAGTAGTTTTTACGTGAAAGAGTAACAAACATCCATCCATCCATACATACATACTCACAAACTTTCGCATTTAAAATATTAGTAGGATCTTGCAATATAATGTTGATCATTTCATAAATGTAGCCATCTGAGATTATTGTGATAGTTTCATCTTATAAGTTTCCTATCCATTATCACCATGTAGTTAAGATGCTTTTAAACATGAAAATGAATTATAGTTCTAGAAAGAATTTTCTTTCAATTATTATATGTCTATAATGTATATTTAGTGCCCCATAATGTATACTCTAACCCTAGTAATATAAAGAAGATAGAGTACTTGTAGTAGTCACGGTCTGATCTCCGCATGTCCACATCTAGTGCGCGGGTATAGAGAAACATTAGTATGTTAACAAATACACTCAAAAATTAATGCAATGAAATAAAAAAAAGCACAAATAGAATGCTAAGGATTTCGGAGTACCATAGGCAATATTTATTGCCACGGTTGTGCCTGTATAATATAAAATCCGTGCAGTACTTTCGGGGCCTAATCAATGCAAACCTTGTATAAACTGGAAAAAGATACCACCCATTCAAAGTACGAGACTTTATACATATAATCATGGAGTATCTTGAACAAGGTCTTTAAAAATTTAATTAAACTACAAATCAAAGACTTTTATAATCTTATAAAATAAAGCCTCTGATTGACTGTACTAATTAAATATAAATATTTTTGGACTGAGTTGATATAAGCTTGTGCTATGGGATCTAGACAACTGATAAACATTCTTATATATTTCTAAGTAGATACATATTATACATAGAAAATATCCAAACTCCGAAACAAACATGTGTAGATTGCGCAAATAATATGATTCAACCTGGAATCGAAACTGTGACCTCAGGGACGGCAGTCGCATACTCATACCACTGCACCACTGAGGCAGTCAAATTGGACAAACATTATGGGGATTGTAATCTTCTTAATACAAATAACCAGCTTCTGTCATAATCCTGCACATACAAGCTCTTTTGTATATACAATCTCCGCTCGTAGTACTAGTGGAAGATATGTCATTAACAATGAGCACAAAACACATGCATATCTAATATTATAAAGTTTTTTTTGTGAAATATTATGAATAAATTCCCCCCCTAAATTCTATGGAGAGGGTGTCCAGAAGTGGGTGTCAAATGGGACATCATATTATTGTGGCTATCGTAGTAGTGAGTGTCTTAACTGCTTGTAGAAGGTTCTATATTGACGCCGTAAGTTTCGAGGTCTTGGACTATCTTGGTCAGCTGGCAGAACATTCCTCCTGGAAAGGGCGCTAGTCCTAGTCCAACTCGACTGTCGTTTTTGGATTTTTGGTTTTTTCTGTGAAGCGACTGCCATCTGATTTAGGGCGCCAACTACCCTTAACGACTACCTGAATGTTCGTATGACAACCGGGACCGACGGCTTAACGTGCTCTCCGAGGCACGGAGGGGTCTCAGTGTCTTAAACAATGGTCACCCATCCTAAGACCGGCCTGACTAGATGTTGCTTAACCTTTGCAATGTGTTAACATTGTTGGTTACCGCTAGACCACGAGCCCCTCTTGTAAAATCTTACTATAGTATATTATTTTTGAAATATACAGGTCACAGTACGGACGTTGGACAAGCTGCCTATAATATCCCACATCTCGCACCAGTTCACACGGAAGACATTCTTCACGCTGGCGTTCTGCGAGTGCTGCAGGCGGCTGCTGTTCAATGGCTTCTACTGCTCACAGTGCAATTTTAAATTCCACCAACGTTGTGCCGACAAAGTGCCTAGTATATGTCAACAGGTGGGTCCTTGCCATCGATTTACATAATAAATATCCACAAGTTTGCTAATGCTTCGGTTTCCTAGTAAAGTGGTGCTGTCCTAAAGCAGTCGCAACGCAGCGGCAGGCAGGCGTATTGACGTCACATGTCAACAAATTTTCTCTGTGTCCTAGAGAGTCTTGATGGACACCACTGTTTACATAGAAAACATACCAATGACGAAACTAACACCCGTAATCACTTTTTTTTCGACGTAATATTGGGCGAGTCTATGGCCGCTCTCGGGTACTCACTGAGCAGATGCACCTTCACGATGAAGATCACTTGGGCCCTGGAGATATTGATAGGATCCCTTAGCACACTCGTTTATTGAAACAAACCTTTGACTTGGGGAGCAAGCTGGTGAATGCATGACCAGAGGGTTACGAAAAGTTTGATTGCGTGAGGCGGACGAAGGATTGGGTGAGGCGGTCGGAAGTTGAGAAGGGGATATAAGTTAATGATGATACAAAGAGAGAGAGTTACGTTTCGTGTATTACTGTAGCACACATTTACTGTCTTTCTTTCTTTCAAGAAGTTTTTATTCAGTCATCTAAAGCACACTCGTTTTTTAGGGTTTCCTACCCTTAGGGTAAAACGGGACCCTATAACTAAGGCTCTGCGGTCCGCCTGTCAACAGGCTGTATCTCATGAACCGTAATAATTAGAGAGTTGAAATTTTTCACAGATGATGTATTTCTGTTGCCGCTATGACAACAAATACTAAAAAGCAGAATAAACTAAACATTTGAGGGGGCTCCCATACAACAAACGTGATTTTTTTTGCCGTTTTTTATTACACATGTCTCAAGTCACATGTCACATATACCGCCTACTTAATCTACACACTAAAATAAACAATCTTGCCTGCAGGTCCGCATGACTGACTCCTACTACGCAGCTCTCCTAGCCCAGAACCCGGAGACCCAGGCTGGCATACTCCACTTCCCGCCACACTTTGGGTACCACCATATCAACTCTCGGGCTGATCAGAACAAGTACTGCCTTGTTCTCATGTGTCCCTTTTACTATACCACCGCAAGAATCTGTTGCTATATATATAATTTTTTTAATGGCTTGGATTAATATTAACCAGTCTATTCAATGGTTTTTTCGACGACAGCCGACTCTGGCTCTTTGGCCTAGAAATCTAGACTGCGATTTAATAAAATAGTAAAAATGGCTCTTTATTCTTATTCACCGTGTGGAATATATTATATTAGATGAAACATAGGCTGTATGTTACCCGAGCTTAGCTTATCCATTCAGAAACTGAAGCTATTCCACACGGACCAATCTGCACGCTTCACCTAGTAAAATAATGAATTTAAAAAAGGATTTTATATAGACAACTGAATCTTGTGGTTGCAATAAATTCTCATTCACATCTCAACTGCTCTCAGTAGATTAGAAACTCAATCGAAAATACTTTAATTAGAAGCAGAAGAACGTAAGTAGTTTTAACGAGCCATCACCACATAGAATAAGTTCCAAATCTATTTGACTTAGTTAGGTTAGGTTTAATCCATCACTAATAAGTCCATACCGAATTGTACTGCTGCAAGGGTTTAAATCCCATCGTTCAGTGAAATGTTGATTTATGTAATTGAAATGTGAATGAGTGTTAAGCATCGAATACACAATTACTAACACGGTTGCAAACCATATGAACGTTCTTTGAACATTGTTGGTTTTAAACCGTGTAGCCAGTGAAGCGTTCGGTTTACAACCAGGTTTTAAATCATGTATTCGATGGTTTAGATTTATGTCTACAGGCCGTCAAGGTGACTTTGTGGATTTAAAATCAAAACTATGCATTAGCTAAATAAAACTACAATATTATTATAATTTTGGCCAAATCCCAAAGATAGTTCATAATACTATATAAACTTATTTTTAAGGTTTCATACCCACAGGGTAAAACGGGAACCCTATTAGTGAGACTACGCTGTCCGTTCGTCTGTCTGTTTGTCACCAGGCTGTATCTCATGAACGTTGATAGTTAGACGGTTGAAATTATAATCAACTAAGTATTTCTGTTGCCACTACAACAACAAATACTAAATAAATATTTGCATAGATATTGGTACGGAACTCTTTTTTTTTTAACTATCATGGTTTTTAATATGATATTATTAGTTAAAGTACTCTATGGTATACAGGTCTATCTCCCCCGCGAAGAAAGTGAAGGAGTTCAATGTTCACTGGTGATTATCAACCATTGTTTGGCACCGCTTGTTTTTCATCACTCTCACTTTCTTATTCTTAGCTAACTAATATCGTTTTTGACTGACACATCAAATCATCTTTTTTATAACATAATCTGCTAGAAATTTGTATAAAATATTACACATATCACGCCTATCGCCCCGAAGGGGTAGGCAGAGGTGCATTACAAACCCACAATTTGTCAGTATTTTTAGTCCCACGTAATAGGGGGCAAGCCTATTGCCGTCACCGGGCACATTTATAATGGGTTATGTCCAAAATGCCCGAATAAATTTAATAAAAGGTAGTAGGTTACCTTTATTGTAATTTTGAAAAAAAATTGAAACCCGTTGCCTTGCGATGTAATGTTGATGAAAGGCAACAAAATCTTACGTGCCAGCCGCTATGGCACAGCCAATTAAAGTCTTGGGCGTCTCGGACTATAAAGAACTGAATTGATAAAGAAAATTATTTTGGATCGAAAATCTTTTATGTAGGTATGGTTAATTTAATAGTACAATATTTTGTTAGTAAGCGGATATTACGAGGGTGGATTGAAAAGTAATCGGCCTAACCAAGAAAATAAATACATAATAAATGAAATATATTTTTATTTTTCAACGTAATCACCATCAAGTTCAATGCACTTTTGCCATCTTCCCTTCCAAGCATTTAGCCTGTTGAAAAAAAAAGATTCTTCCTTAGAGTCAAAATATGCGTCTACTGCTGCTTTGACCTCGTCATTTGTCAAAAAACTTTGACCTCCCAAGTGATTTATTAGGTTAGGGAACAGAAAAAAGACTAACGGTGCCAGATCAGGTGAACAAGGTGGATTCGGTAACAGTTCAAAGCCACAGTTGTGAATTTCTGCCATTGATTGGACAGACGTGTGAACACGAGCGTTAGCTTGATGAAACAGGACTTTTCTTCTGATCATTCCTGGACGTTTTTCTTTTATTTCCTCTCGTAAACGACGTAGTAAGGTGCAATAATAATCAGAGTTTATAGTCTGACCCCTTTCAAGGTAATCAACCATAATCACACCCTTCGAGTCCCAGAATACTGAAGCCATCACCTTACTTGCCGACAAAATCGACTTAGCCTTTTTGTGGGGTTGTGAACCAGGTCTTTTCCACTATTTTGATTGTTGTTTTGTTTCCGGTGTACAGTAATGAACCCACGTTTCGTCCATAGTAACAAAACGATTCAAAAAATCACATTCATCAGCTTCAAATAACTCCAAACAGTCGCGTGCAATAGTCAATCGCATCCCTTTTTGCTTAACTGAAAGCAGTCGCGGAACCCACCTCGCAGACACCTTGTGGAAACCCAACACGTTGACTATTATGTTTTGAGTACGTTCATAAGAGATGCCTATAATCTCGGCTATCTTTCTAATTTTCAATCTGCGGTCTCCCATAATTAAGTCGAGTATTTTTTTTACATTTTCGTCAGTAGTGGACGTCGAAGGCCTTCCAGAGCGGGGTTCGTCTTTCACACTCTCTCTACCACGCTTGAATTCTGCTATCCATTTTTTGACGGATGAATATGAAAGAGCGCAATCCCCTAATGTACTGACCATATCATCATGGATGGCTTTTGATGACAGCCCCTTCTTATGGAGGTACTTAATGACGGCACGCTGCTCGATTAGCTCCATTTGCTGAAATGATGTCAGATTGCTTTGTTAATAAATTTATAAAATTAAAACTAATTATCGCACACGTTTCAAACTTCACACAATTAACAGGTCTGAACTGAACTAAATAATGTGGGTAGATTTGATTTTTAGAACTAAATGGATCAGTGTTAGGCCGACTACTTTTCAATCCACCCTTGTATCATAACATTCCATATTTGTATTTGAATTTCATATAAATCCTGACAATACATTTTTTTAAGTTTTTAAGTTTATAATTGGTTGCCATAATGTAGAATTTAATTTTCTCTTTTATTTATAAACATCAAATAGGTATTCACAACACGGTAACTGTTACTTGTTAGGTTATTATGAGTGCGTTAATCCAGTTGTACCGTTATTATGCGTGAAGTATGAAATTAATTATCGCTTTTTATCGTTACTAACATAAGCCCACTATTCCGCCTGCAAGTCTAATGTCAGGATAAACAATAACGTAAGACCTAGGAATTGGGAATGAGAAATATAATCCACTTTTAGAGTCATGTTAACATTTCATTAGTGTGTGTTTGATATTAACATACAATAATATAAAAATAGGTATATGAATATCGAAGTTCAGCCGCACTGGGAAACCCATCCCAACTAAATTAAGGTTCACAAAACGAAATAAAGAGTGTAATGTAAATGTAAACTAAAATTTCGGGGGGTTTAAAACATTTTTATTTGAATAAATTGTATACATTTTTCTAAAATTTCCTAATTCTAATCGCTGTCGGTATTAGACAAAGAATATTCGTAAGACAGGCTTGTTTATGACTTGTATAAAATGTTGACAACTACGGTACTAAATGTTTTCCTGTACCATGAAACACGCAATGACAGCTCACGTCGACCAACTTACGTCATTACTGCATACGAGTGATAAGGACGAAGATAACAATCGCAATGTAACGTCCGTTTGTTGACAAAAACTCTCGCGTCGCCGTCTCCTGGTTACTTTAGGTCGGGAAATGGTTCAGTGGATTATGATTGTTGTCTCTCTCAGGCAACAGCATCCGCGCTCGTTGAACCAGCAAGACCGGTCCAACTCAGCGCCCAACGTCTGCATCAACATGGTACAGAAGAGTATCACATTAGCTGAACATCAGAAGAAATATAATCAGGTACGTACATACTACTTGTTCTTAAATAGTTTGTAACGTTGAAGAGATAGTTACTACCCGTTAGGGGGATGTATGTTAGATAGAAAGAAATAATAACACTTAGTTACAGATCAAGTTCATAACTAGTATATATATTAGGTATAAGCCACGAGACATGAGATAGATACACTAGGTTACAAATATAGGTGAGGGCGTGGTCCGGGGTCCTCGTCACGTGAATCTGAGACAGGTGTACCTTGAGAGTATCACACCCGAGTACTGCTAGTGGTCGAGAGAGGCTGCTAGATTGTCGCATGCCGTATTTATACAGCGGCGGCGGCGGCGGCCGTGTGGTGGTCGACGTATGTAGATACGGCAGCGTCACAAGTTGTCCTACTAATATAATGAACTGACGCTCGCAGCTCATTTCATTTGCACAAAATCAAAAAGAAACAAAGAAAACACGAATTAAAGGAGAAGAAAAGTAATAAACGAATAACAAAAAAAAAAACAAGCGTAAAAGACCAAAAATATGAGTGTAGTGAGAATTGGTCACCTATACGTCAGCGCCGGTGCTGCCATCTGGTGCCAACACAATGCACTAATTTGCTCCTCTCTCAGCATGCTGTTGTGGAACAGCATTGGTTTTCAGAGAGCGCCTAATAGTTTAATATATTTTATAAGCAGTGAAGTATGCCCACATTTTCTTATATAATTTTACAATATGAATCACAAACACTATAGTCTTGGGCTGGACTCGAACCAGTGACTGATCCCTTTCCAGGAGGAACGTTCTATTAACTGACCAATACACCACTAGCCCAAGACGTCTAATTTTGTGATCACATTATGTTCATATCGCGACTTACGGCGTCGCCAGAGCGCCATCTACCTTTAGTTGAGGAACTAACTGCTACCACGGCTTCGAGCCCAGCCTAATAGTTTGTCAAGATGGCCCCATATTAAGATATGTTGTGTTTTCGACAGCATTGCAATAACTCACCACAATCGTCAAACCACCTGACGTTGGGCCGACACAAGCCAGACGACAAAGACAAGAACTTGGACTCGCCACAATCACAGCACAGTCAAAGCACGCAGGTATTGTATACCCATATTTTTATACTAAGTAATTGGATTACTAAACGAGCACTCGGTTTAACAGCCTTCGTGCGGTAAAGCGTCTCCTTTCCACGATTCGGGTGACCATTCTTTGTATTCTTTGTGTCGGTTTGCAGGCGTCCCCGACGGGCACGATCCGTCCACGGCGGGCGCGCGCGCGCTCGGCGGACGAGTCCTGGAAGCACGCGCTGTCGCCGAGGGAGAGCTACGACGACTGGGTCATACACGCCGACGAGATACTCATCGGACCTAGGATAGGTAACACGCTACACACACTCGTCACTCGACACTACACAACACTCGGCGGACGAGTCCTGGAAGCACGCGCTGTCGCCGAGGGAAAGCTACGACGACTGGGTCATACACGCCGACGAGATACTCATCGGACCTAGGATAGGTAACACGCTACACACACTCGTCACTCGACACTACACAACACTCGGCGGACGAGTCCTGGAAGCACGCGCTGTCGCCGAGGGAAAGCTACGACGACTGGGTCATACACGCCGACGAGATACTCATCGGACCTAGGATAGGTAACACGCTACACACACTCGTCACTCGACACTACACAACACTCGGCGGACGAGTCCTGGAAGCACGCGCTGTCGCCGAGGGAAAGCTACGACGACTGGGTCATACACGCCGACGAGATACTCATCGGACCTAGGATAGGTAACACGCTACACACACTCGTCACTCGACACTACACAACACTCGGCGGACGAGTCCTGGAAGCACGCGCTGTCGCCGAGGGAAAGCTACGACGACTGGGTCATACACGCCGACGAGATACTCATCGGACCTAGGATAGGTAACACGCTACACACACTCGTCACTCGACACTACACAACACTCGGCGGACGAGTCCTGGAAGCACGCGCTGTCGCCGAGGGAAAGCTACGACGACTGGGTCATACACGCCGACGAGATACTCATCGGACCTAGGATAGGTAACACGCTACACATACTCGTCACTCGACACTACACAACACTCGGCGGACGAGTCCTGGAAGCACGCGCTGTCGCCGAGGGAGAGCTACGACGACTGGGTCATACACGCCGACGAGATACTCATCGGACCTAGGATAGGTAACACGCTACACATACTCGTCACTCGACACTACACAACACTCGGCGGACGAGTCCTGGAAGCACGCGCTGTCGCCGAGGGAGAGCTACGACGACTGGGTCATACACGCCGACGAGATACTCATCGGACCTAGGATAGGTAACACGCTACACACACTCGACACTCGACACTACACAACACTCGGCGGACGAGTCCTGGAAGCACGCGCTGTCGCCGCGGGAGAGCTACGACGACTGGGTCATACACGCCGACGAGATACTCATCGGACCTAGGATAGGTAACACGCTACACACACTCGTCACTCGACACTACACAACACTCGGCGGACGAGTCGTGGAAGCACGCGCTGTCGCCGAGGGAGAGCTACGACGACTGGGTCATACACGCCGACGAGATACTCATCGGACCTAGGATAGGTAACACGCTACACACACTCGTCACTCGACACTACACAACACTCGGCGGACGAGTCCTGGAAGCACGCGCTGTCGCCGCGGGAGAGCTACGACGACTGGGTCATACACGCCGACGAGATACTCATCGGACCTAGGATAGGTAACACGCTACACACACTCGTCACTCGACACTACACAACACTCGGCGGACGAGTCGTGGAAGCACGCGCTGTCGCCGAGGGAGAGCTACGACGACTGGGTCATACACGCCGACGAGATACTCATCGGACCTAGGATAGGTAACACGCTACACACACTCGTCACTCGACACTACACAACACTCGGCGGACGAGTCCTGGAAGCACGCGCTGTCGCCGCGGGAGAGCTACGACGACTGGGTCATACACGCCGACGAGATACTCATCGGACCTAGGATAGGTAACACGCTACACACACTCGTCACTCGACACTACACAACACTCGGCGGACGAGTCCTGGAAGCACGCGCTGTCGCCGCGGGAGAGCTACGACGACTGGGTCATACACGCCGACGAGATACTCATCGGACCTAGGATAGGTAACACGCTACACACACTCGTCACTCGACACTACACAACACTCGGCGGACGAGTCGTGGAAGCACGCGCTGTCGCCGAGGGAGAGCTACGACGACTGGGTCATACACGCCGACGAGATACTCATCGGACATAGGATAGGTAACACGCTACACACACTCGTCACTCGATACTACACAACACTCGGCGGACGAGTCGTGGAAGCACGCGCTGTCGCCGCGGGGGAGCTACGACGACTGGGTCATACACGCCGACGAGATACTCATCGGACCTAGGATAGGTAACACGCTACACACACTCGTCACTCGACACTACACAACACTCGGCGGACGAGTCGTGGAAGCACGCGCTGTCGCCGAGGGAGAGCTACGACGACTGGGTCATACACGCCGACGAGATACTCATCGGACCTAGGATAGGTAACACGCTACACACACTCGTCACTCGACACTACACAACACTCGGCGGACGAGTCGTGGAAGCACGCGCTGTCGCCGCGGGAGAGCTACGACGACTGGGTCATACACGCCGACGAGATACTCATCGGACCTAGGATAGGTAACACGCTACACACACTCGTCACTCGACACTACACAACACTCGGCGGACGAGTCGTGGAAGCACGCGCTGTCGCCGAGGGAGAGCTACGACGACTGGGTCATACACGCCGACGAGATACTCATCGGACCTAGGATAGGTAACACGCTACACACACTCGTCACTCGACACTACACAACACTCGGCGGACGAGTCGTGGAAGCACGCGCTGTCGCCGCGGGAGAGCTACGACGACTGGGTCATACACGCCGACGAGATACTCATCGGACCTAGGATAGGTAACACGCTACACACACTCGTCACTCGACACTACACAACACTCGGCGGACGAGTCGTGGAAGCACGCGCTGTCGCCGAGGGAGAGCTACGACGACTGGGTCATACACGCCGACGAGATACTCATCGGACCTAGGATAGGTAACACGCTACACACACTCGTCACTCGACACTACACAACACTCGGCGGACGAGTCCTGGAAGCACGCGCTGTCGCCGCGGGAGAGCTACGACGACTGGGTCATACACGCCGACGAGATACTCATCGGACCTAGGATAGGTAACACGCTACACACACTCGTCACTCGACACTACACAACACTCGGCGGACGAGTCCTGGAAGCACGCGCTGTCGCCGCGGGAGAGCTACGACGACTGGGTCATACACGCCGACGAGATACTCATCGGACCTAGGATAGGTAACACGCTACACACACTCGTCACTCGACACTACACAACACTCGGCGGACGAGTCGTGGAAGCACGCGCTGTCGCCGCGGGAGAGCTACGACGACTGGGTCATACACGCCGACGAGATACTCATCGGACCTAGGATAGGTAACACACACTCGGTCACTCGACACTACACAACACTCGGCGGACGAGTCGTGGAAGCACGCGCTGTCCGCCGCGGGAGAGCTACGACGACTGGGTCATACACGCCCGACGAGATACTCATCGGACCTAGGATAGGTAACACGCTACGACACACTCGTCACTCGACACTACACAACACTCGGCGGACGAGTCGTGGAAGCACGCGCTGTCGCCGAGGGGAGAGCTACGACGACTGGGTCATACACGCCGACGAGATACTCATCGGACCTAGGATAGGTAACACGCTACGACACACTCGTCACTCGACACTACACAACACTCGGCGGACGAGTCGTGGAAGCACGCGCTGTTCGCCGCGGGAGAGCTACGACGACTGGGTCATACACGCCGACGAGATACTCATCGGACCTAGGATAGGTAACACGCTACACACACTCGTCACTCGACACTACACAACACTCGGCGGACGAGTCGTGGAAGCACGCGCTGTCGCCGCGGGAGAGCTACGACGACTGGGTCATACACGCCGACGAGATACTCATCGGACCTAGGATAGGTAACACGCTACACACACTCGTCACTCGACACTACACAACACTCGGCGGACGAGTCGTGGAAGCACGCGCTGTCGCCGCGGGAGAGCTACGACGACTGGGTCATACACGCCGACGAGATACTCATCGGACCTAGGATAGGTAACACGCTACACACACTCGTCACTCGACACTACACAACACTCGGCGGACGAGTCGTGGAAGCACGCGCTGTCGCCGCGGGAGAGCTACGACGACTGGGTCATACACGCCGACGAGATACTCATCGGACCTAGGATAGGTAACACGCTACACACACTCGTCACTCGACACTACACAACACTCGGCGGACGAGTCGTGGAAGCACGCGCTGTCGCCGCGGGAGAGCTACGACGACTGGGTCATACACGCCGACGAGATACTCATCGGACCTAGGATAGGTAACACGCTACACACACTCGTCACTCGACACTACACAACACTCGGCGGACGAGTCGTGGAAGCACGCGCTGTCGCCGCGGGAGAGCTACGACGACTGGGTCATACACGCCGACGAGATACTCATCGGACCTAGGATAGGTAACACGCTACACACACTCGTCACTCGACACTACACAACACTCGGCGGACGAGTCGTGGAAGCACGCGCTGTCGCCGCGGGAGAGCTACGACGACTGGGTCATACACGCCGACGAGATACTCATCGGACCTAGGATAGGTAACACGCTACACACACTCGTCACTCGACACTACACAACACTCGGCGGACGAGTCGTGGAAGCACGCGCTGTCGCCGCGGGAGAGCTACGACGACTGGGTCATACACGCCGACGAGATACTCATCGGACCTAGGATAGGTAACACGCTACACACACTCGTCACTCGACACTACACAACACTCGGCGGACGAGTCGTGGAAGCACGCGCTGTCGCCGCGGGAGAGCTACGACGACTGGGTCATACACGCCGACGAGATACTCATCGGACCTAGGATAGGTAACACGCTACACACACTCGTCACTCGACACTACACAACACTCGGCGGACGAGTCGTGGAAGCACGCGCTGTCGCCGCGGGAGAGCTACGACGACTGGGTCATACACGCCGACGAGATACTCATCGGACCTAGGATAGGTAACACGCTACACACACTCGTCACTCGACACTACACAACACTCGGCGGACGAGTCGTGGAAGCACGCGCAGTCGCCGCGGGAGAGCTACGACGACTGGGTCATACACGCCGACGAGATACTCATCGGACCTAGGATAGGTAACACGCTACACACACTCGTCACTCGACACTACACAATACTCGGCGGACGAGTCGTGGAAGCACGCGCTGTCGCCGCGGGAGAGCTACGACGACTGGGTCATACACGCCGACGAGATACTCATCGGACCTAGGATAGGTAACACGCTACACACACTCGTCACTCGACACTACACAACACTCGGCGGACGAGTCGTGGAAGCACGCGCTGTCGCCGCGGGAGAGCTACGACGACTGGGTCATACACGCCGACGAGATACTCATCGGACCTAGGATAGGTAACACGCTACACACACTCGTCACTCGACACTACACAACACTCGGCGGACGAGTCGTGGAAGCACGCGCTGTCGCCGCGGGAGAGCTACGACGACTGGGTCATACACGCCGACGAGATACTCATCGGACCTAGGATAGGTAACACGCTACACACACTCGTCACTCGACACTACACAACACTCGGCGGACGCGTCGTGGAAGCACGCGCTGTCGCCGCGGGAGAGCTACGACGACTGGGTCATACACGCCGACGAGATACTCATCGGACCTAGGATAGGTAACACGCTACACACACTCGTCACTCGACACTACACAACACTCGGCGGACGAGTCGTGGAAGCACGCGCTGTCGCCGCGGGAGAGCTACGACGACTGGGTCATACACGCCGACGAGATACTCATCGGACCTAGGATAGGTAACACGCTACACACACTCGTCACTCGACACTACACAACACTCGGCGGACGCGTCGTGGAAGCACGCGCTGTCGCCGCGGGAGAGCTACGACGACTGGGTCATACACGCCGACGAGATACTCATCGGACCTAGGATAGGTAACACGCTACACACACTCGTCACTCGACACTACACAACACTCGGCGGACGCGTCGTGGAAGCACGCGCTGTCGCCGCGGGAGAGCTACGACGACTGGGTCATACACGCCGACGAGATACTCATCGGACCTAGGATAGGTAACACGCTACACACACTCGTCACTCGACACTACACAACACTCGGCGGACGCGTCGTGGAAGCACGCGCTGTCGCCGCGGGAGAGCTACGACGACTGGGTCATACACGCCGACGAGATACTCATCGGACCTAGGATAGGTAACACGCTACACACACTCGTCACTCGACACTACACAACACTCGGCGGACGAGTCGTGGAAGCACGCGCTGTCGCCGCGGGAGAGCTACGACGACTGGGTCATACACGCCGACGAGATACTCATCGGACCTAGGATAGGTAACACGCTACACACACTCGTCACTCGACACTACACAACACTCGGCGGACGCGTCGTGGAAGCACGCGCTGTCGCCGCGGGAGAGCTACGACGACTGGGTCATACACGCCGACGAGATACTCATCGGACCTAGGATAGGTAACACGCTACACACACTCGTCACTCGACACTACACAACACTCGGCGGACGCGTCGTGGAAGCACGCGCTGTCGCCGCGGGAGAGCTACGACGACTGGGTCATACACGCCGACGAGATACTCATCGGACCTAGGATAGGTAACACGCTACACACACTCGTCACTCGACACTACACAACACTCGGCGGACGAGTCGTGGAAGCACGCGCTGTCGCCGCGGGAGAGCTACGACGACTGGGTCATACACGCCGACGAGATACTCATCGGACCTAGGATAGGTAACACGCTACACACACTCGTCACTCGACACTACACAACACTCGGCGGACGAGTCGTGGAAGCACGCGCAGTCGCCGCGGGAGAGCTACGACGACTGGGTCATACACGCCGACGAGATACTCATCGGACCTAGGATAGGTAACACGCTACACACACTCGTCACTCGACACTACACAACACTCGGCGGACGAGTCGTGGAAGCACGCGCTGTCGCCGCGGGAGAGCTACGACGACTGGGTCATACACGCCGACGAGATACTCATCGGACCTAGGATAGGTAACACGCTACACACACTCGTCACTCGACACTACACAACAGTAGTGAGTTATTGGGCATTCTACCCCACCTTAGTTCCATCGGTTATCTTCGATAACCTCAGTCACGGTGGGGTAGAATGCCCAATAACTCTGTGGGGTAGAATGCCCAATAACTCTTTGTAAAATAATTTACCTAAGCCAACGTTCCACATTTTAATGCCGTTCAATACACTACCGTTCCGTCAATGGTTAACCAATTTCACTTGCTAGATGATTGCTTTCGTACAGCAAACTAACCCGATGCATGTTTGTTAACATGAACACGTTAAGATCACATTTTTAAAATAGATAAAGGTGGGACAGAATGCCCAATATCACTTTGGATTGGGAAATAACGTAACTAAACGAATATTCCACATTAATATCATTTGAGCACGCTGTCCCACTGTTCGTACGTTCGCTGAAGCTCCTTACTACTACTTGTAGTTATAAATATTTATGTTATAAATTCATCTTTTCATTACGAGTCCATCAGTATTACATAGCAAACATGAAATTCGTTAAACAAACACAATCGTTACAGGTCAATACAATCTGTGACGATTTGACAAAAAACAAGTTACGCCATGGAGAATTATTACCGAATACAGTACGTTGCATCATTTGCGGACCATCAAATTGTGGAAAAACTAACTTATTAATTGGTCTTCTATTGCATGAAAATGGATTGACATTTCAGAATGTTTATGTATATTCTAAAACTCTCCATCAACCAAAGTACATCTTTTTAGAAAAAGTTTTACAACGAGTACCAGGTATCACTCTCCAGAAATACCAAGCAAATGATGACGTTTTGAAGGTTACAGATGCGAAACCTAATTCTGTGATTATTTTTGACGATGTAGCATGTGAAAATCAAAGTAATATGCGTGATTATTTTGCAATGGGAAGACATAAATTGATTGACAGTTTTTATTTAAATCAAACTTATACCAAAATACCTAAACAACTTGTAAGAGATAATGCTAACTTAATTGTGCTTTTTAAGCAAGATGAAGTTAACTTGAAACATGTTTACGAAGAACATGTTAACACCGATATGACATGGTTGAAATTTCGAGAAATGTGTTCCCTAATATGGAAAGAGCCTTTTGATTATGTGGTAATTAATAAAGATTGTTCGAAAAACAACGGTTGCTATAGAAAAACGTTTGACACTTTTGTATTATTAGATGAAATTTGAATATTTAAGTAGACTGCAGTCACGTTATTGTTATTCTTTAATTGGTTCTTATCCGATTACCACCTATTTTACATAATGGATAAATCATTGAAAAAACAAATTGTTGATGCGACACAAGCTGTCAGGAAAAAAATACGTAAAATGAAGGATTTAGAAGATAATAATAGACATGCTCTTGATACAGTTTTTAAGCCTGTTACAGAATCTCTCAATTTAATAGCCAACACTAATAACCACTTAGCTCTAACAAAAAAGGAGGAAAAAGGAGAACCCCAAGAACCACAAGACCAAGATATGAAAGAAACAGATGAAAGCAGTAATGATAGTAACGAATCGGAACCCTCATCAGACTCTTCATTTCAGTCATTAGTCGATACTAATCCAGATGTATCATCTTGGTCATTATCTTCACAAGTACTATCGGATGTACCATTTGGTATAAGAAATAACCGTGGACAGTTAATGTTAGGTTCCTCTGGCATAACGATTGGAGATCAAGTTATTACTGTAGCCGGACACAAGTACGAAAGTACACCTGGGTTGCGAGAGTTACTGTTAAAAAGAGACATTGATCTGAGCTTGGTTAATGACTATGACAAGCAAAATTATAAGGCAATGTTACTTGTAACGAATGCACATCGTCGTGATTTCGATTCAAAAAAACCAATTAAAAGTAATAAAGGACAAAAATATTTGCAAGTTATTAAACCACTTTTCGAACAAGAAAGTAAAAGTCCAAGTTGTAGACAGAAAGTAGGAAAAGGATTACCTTTAACAAAAATATGGAAAAAAAATACAGATTTTGTATATTGGGATGATCCCAATGAATTGGTTGATAGATTAAAATTATTAATTGCTTCTCGAGATGCTGGTAACACAGGAATAGACAATGAAATAATATCTATCATTGAAGAACTACGTGAAAGCAAAATCATCAAATAAATAAATCTACTAATATTATATGTGTATCATTTTACTATATACCGTTCAACATAATACACCTTTAATATGAATGTAGACAAATTTGGTCATTATATTCATAAGCGAATGCGTATATCGGAAATACTGGATTTTAATGATAACGCATTAATAAAATCTGATCGTGGAGATTATGACTTGAAGACATCGAGGTTAAAAGGTGTCAAACCTCCTCAAGACGCAGATGATGCAGTAAATAAAACATATGTAGATGAATTGAAAGGTGTACTAATGAATGACTTACAAAAATTGCAAAGTTCTATTCCAAATAGTGTTCAAAACCACATAGAGAAAGCTTTAAAAACAATAATGTCTGAGATAGTGACTCATTTGGAAAACAAATTTTACACAAGAAACGCAGTTGATAGACTAATTCAAGACGCAATTCAATCTATATTAAAAGATCGAAAAACATAGACCTTAAAGTTTATCAAAATGGCGAAACAACAAATCGTCAATGAAATACATAAAGCAGCACGAAAAAATTTTCCTCGACGATCTGTAATTTTAAAAGGTATTGATGATTTGTGGCAAGCAGATTTAGTTGATATGCAAAACCTAAAAACCTTTAATAAAGGATATAACTATATTTTAATAGTTATTGACTGCTTCTCAAAGTACGTTTGGGTGGAACCACTAAAAACTAAATCCAAACATGATGTCTCTCATGCATTTGAAAAATTACTTTCTACTAATCATAGGATACCAACTCATCTGCAAACTGATAGGGGTACTGAGTTCTATAATTCTACATTTCAAAAGCTTTTACAGAACTATAATATTAATCACTACTCAACATTTTCAACCAAAAAGGCTTCAATTGTTGAACGAGTTATTAAAACGCTTAAAAATAAATTGTACAAATACTTTAGCTTGAACGGACACTATAAGTGGATAGATGGTGGCTTGAACGATGTTATGAAGACATATAACAACACAAAACATCGTATTATTAAATTTGCACCTGTTAATGTCAATAAGTTTAATGAAACGGACATTAAAAATAATATTGCAAATTCCATGATAAAGGTAACCCAAAAATGTCGTCCTAAGTTTATAATTGGTGACAAAGTTCGAATTAGTAAGTACAAACATATATTTGAGAAAGGATACACTCCTAACTGGTCAACAGAATTATTTACTATAAAAAAGATAAATAACACTGTACCAATAACATATCGCATCGAAGATAATCAAAAACAAGTCATATTAGGAACTTTTTACGAACAAGAGCTTCAAAAGTCGTCCTGCCCTGGTGTCTATTTGATAGAAAAGGTATTAAAAAAGAAAGGAAACAAACTGTTTGTAAAATGGTTGGGTTTAAATAACAAAGAGAACAGTTGGATTGATAAGACTGCAATAGTGGAATAAGTTAATTATATAAGTGATATATAATTTTAAAGTTTATTCATTATTCTTTAGACGATGCAAGGTGGTGGACTAATAAACAGTATCATTAATCATTTACCATTCGAACTTCACATACCCGGTTATAACTATTGTGGACCAGGAACAAAGCTTTCAAAACGATTACTACGTGGTGATAAAGGTGTAAACAAGTTAGACGAAGCTTGTATGCATCACGATATCGCATACGCAAACTACATAGACTTGCCTAACCGTCAAAAAGCCGACTTACGTCTTATAGATATGACTAAACAAAGACTTAAAGCAAAAGATGCTCGAACAGGGGAAAAGATTAGTTCGTGGATAGTAAACAAAATTATGAAAGCTAAATTGAAGTCTGGTGCTGGTGTTAAGACCTTTAATAACTTTGTTAGGAAAATAAAAAGAAAAATCAAAAAACTCTCGCCTAAAGATAATAAGTCACTAATAAATATAGCTTATATGGTTGCTAGAAAATTAGTTCCATGCATTCCAAAAGTTCGCGTACCTCGAATGATACCTATACCAAAAACTGGAGGCATTCTACCTTTAATCCCAATTTTTGCTGGTTTGTCTGCTTTAGGAGCATTAGCTGGTGGTGCAGCTGGTATTGCTAAAACAGTGAATGATTATAAAGACGGTCAGAAAAAATTACAAGAAACTGAACGTCATAATAAAACTATGGAGGCTATAGCAATAGGTAAAGGTTTATACATTAAACCACATAAGCAAGGTCAGGGATTGTTTATAAAACCATCAAAAAACTAATTGATCAGCTACCTAATCGCGCTTTAACTAATATCGATATTCAGAAGTATGCCTATTGTATTCCTTACTTTCGGGGAGTTTACATGAAGGATCAGTTACCAAAAACACCTAAACGAATTGAATGTGGTATAGTTAACCTAGATAATTCAAAAAATGATGGAACGCATTGGGTAGCTTATGTTAAAATAAATAATTATTGTGAATATTTTGATAGCTTTGGCGATTTAAAACCGCCAAGAGAATTAATCCTATATTTTAAGAACTGTGATGTTTATTATAACTTTAGTAGATATCAACAATTTAACACAATAATTTGTGGACATTTGTGTTTAAGATATTTGCAATGTTTTTGGAATAAATACTATAAATTTTATATCATTCTTTCATTTCCATCATTTGCAAGATGTCACTCACCTTATCGATAACTGGAAACTCATCGGTATTATCTACCTATTATCCAAGCACGCTGCCATTAGTTGGGGAGTATGAATGTGCATTATTACATTTCTCTACATATAATTCTATTCCAAATTTTGATAATACAAATAATAAATTATATTATGGTTCTAAAAATGTTATCGAGATACCTGAAGGAACTTATGAATTACAAGATATTAGCGACTATTTAAAAACTGAGATAAAAGATGCATCCATAAAACTCAATTGTAATAACAACACCTTAAAAACTATGTTATTTTGTACATCAACTATAGATTTTACTAAAGAAGGTACATTTGGAAGTTTATTGGGATTTAAAAAACAGATCTTAGAAGCAAATAAATATCATGTATCAGAGTTTCCAGTTAACATTTTGCCTACGACTGTCATAAGGATTGAATGTGACATAGTTAGCGGTTCCTATATAAACGGCCAATCCAGTCACATCTTACACGAATTTGCACTTAATGTTCCACCTGGATACAGGATTATAGAAATTCCAAAAAACGCAATCTACTTTCCAATAAACCAAACCAATATAAGCTGCATAC
This sequence comes from Nudaria mundana, assembly GCA_963556515.1. Classification (NCBI taxonomy): domain Eukaryota; kingdom Metazoa; phylum Arthropoda; class Insecta; order Lepidoptera; family Erebidae; genus Nudaria; species Nudaria mundana. The sequence continues at coordinate 24,003,303 of OY748289.1, read as the reverse complement.
AGATAAGGCTGTTAGATATAAATAATAACTTAATAAATTTGCGAGGTGAAGAAGTGCAGTTGTATCTACATATCAGAAGAAAACATGATAGATTATAATAAATATGTGGTTCATTCAACTAAACATAACAGTCCTACTCAAACTATCAAACCAATAAGAGCTCGATCCAAAAAGGTCATAAAATTGAACAACAATAATAAAGCTTTTCTTAAAGCGATTGGTTTGTTAAAATGAATATACTAGATGTTTTATCCGCTCCTGCATACAACAACTCTGTGGAAGGAATTGAATTTCACTCTTACAAGCCTTACGTAACAAGTTTCAATAGAAGCGATGAAATCAGGATACCTATTAATCAACAAGACTTGTATATATTACCATCAGCAAGCACTTTGTTTTTGGAAGGAACTATTATTGTAAACAAGGCTGAAAATTCTAAAGAGAGAGTCAGTAGCGTTCATTTCACAAACAATAGTTTACTTTACTTGTTTCAAGATATAAGGTATGAGATAAATGGAGTGGAAATAGATAAAATAAAAAACGCTGGTATAACTACCACAATGAAATCATTAATATCAATGAACGAAAACGAGGCTAAAGTATCTAATGCTTGGGGTTGGAATATCGATGGTATAAATAGTACAAATGGGGGTAGCTTTTCTGCTTCCATACCCCTCTGTAACATTCTTGGTTTTGCAGAAGATTTCAAGAAAGTAGTGATAAACAGCAAACATGAATTAATATTGTTACGAAGTAATACTAATCTGAACGCCCTAAAACTTAGCGCTGGTGAGACGGTAGAAGATATTATTATAAATAAAATAATATGGCGAGTACCACATGTCAAAGTATCCGATAGAGAAAAAATAAATATGTTAAAACTGTTAGAAAAAGACCGATCACTCCAGATGATATTCAGGAATTGGGATTTATATGAATATCCGGCTTTACCAAAAACTACTAAACATACTTGGTCCATAAAAACATCATCGCAAATAGAGAAACCAAGATTTGTTATTATTGGTCTGCAAACAAATAGAAAAAATAATCCTAAATTGGATATGTCTCAGTTTGATCACTGTGACGTTCGTGATGTTAGAGTATACCTAAATTCAACCTACTTCCCTTATGAAAATTTAAATTCAAGTTTCTCGAATAACAGAATTGCGTTAATATATGAACAATACACCAGATTTCAACACTCATATTACGGAGGTCGTCGTGGTGAACCGTTATTAAGTGAGAAACAATTTAAAAATATTGCTCCGTTATTTGTCGTAGATTGTTCTAGACAACCAGATAATCTTAAGTCGGGTCCTGTTGTGGATGTCAGAGTGGAAATTGAAAGTGACATTGATATACCAGATCAAACTTCGGCATATTGTCTTATATTGAACGACTGTATAATTGAGTATAAACCATTAAGCAGCACTGTGAGAAAATTATCATGAACCCGAATACGATTATAGTGGATGTCCAGGGCTTTAAAGACACTTGTAATAACTTTATAGTCAAGGAATTAGCTCTGGCCACTCGTGTTTATACCCAAACGTTCTTAATAAAGCCTCCATACTTATTTAAATACTTAACTACGGATGAAAAAAAACAAGTTACGTGGTTGGAGAGAAACAGAGGGATTTACTGGAATGAAGGTTATATCGACTATAGAGAATTTCGACGTATAATTGTTCCTTATCTAGAAAATAAAGAAATTATTGTGAAGGGCTTAGAAAAAGTTAAGTGGATTCAAGATCTTTGTATGAATTGTATTTGTATAGATCTTGGTGAAGACAAGTGTCCAAATTTATCACTGTTGCATAACAAATATTCAAATATTGAAACCAGTTTTAATTGTATTAATCATATTAAACAATGTGCACTTAAAAATGTTTTATGTATAAAGAACTATTTAATAGAGCAAGAAAGGTAATATGTCTTCCTATACGCAGTTTTAATAAATAAAACAATTTTTTAAAGTAAATGGTTTTTTATTTTTTAACACACATTTTTAATATTTATAATTTTTTAACATATATTTTCATAGTAAATAAATTTTTTATAAAATCTAAATATGTCATCACTAGTTTACACATTTTTTACACAGTTTACACAGTTTACATTAATAAATTATTACCTGATTAAAAAATATGATATGAGTAGCCACACAATTATTACCTATGGTTTTTATTTTTTAACACACAACTTAATATTGAAATTTTTTTAACACATATTTTCACAGTAAATAAAATTTTAATAAAATCTAAATATGTCATCACTTTATCTACTAGTTACATTAATGAATTATTACCTAATTAAAAAATGTGATATGAGTAGCCACACAATTTTTTGGAAATATTGTGAATTAATTTTTCAGCTTGATCCGATATCTCATCTACCGTATCTTGTACAATATACTGTGCAGTGATTATGTCCTTACCTTCATCTTCGTCGTCCATTGACTCACTGAGTTCCTTGATCGTAATTTTTATTAAACGTCGTCCTTTTCTTCTTTCACTGTTAATAATATAGGAATTCAATGCACTGCGTTTGTTTGTAATTGGTCTTCTTCGATTAGTTTTCTTTTTGTTTATTTTTACTTCTTCATTGGGTGTTATTATCCAAGGTCTATTCATTGCGTTGTCCAAGTCGAACTGATCTTGCAGGTCTGGAAGATATTCAGGAGAGCTCTCTTCTATTCCGTTTGAAAATTTGTTTAAGTTGGTATTCTGAAAATTATTTAAAACATTAGTAATAAATCATACTAAGTATTTTGTAAATAGATTGAAATTTTCAATAGATTGAAAGTTATAAAATACCTACCATGTTAGATATGCTCGTATTGACTGTTTAATAAAGAATGAACTAGGTAATAATATTTTTTCTAACGCAGTTGATATATCAAATTATGCTGACATAAAGCATTTATTGGTATGATGATCAAGTTAGAACTTGAAATTCAACCATTCAATAATTCGTATGTGCAAAATGTTATTGTTATGCACCTACTTAATAGTTGTGAAATTCTTATGAATTTCAAACGTGTTGTAACGTGAATGATGACGTATTTCGTTATCAATATCAGATAAGGAATATAATAAAAACACAATAATTATGTAATTGCTTATTTTAATTTATTCGACATACTAATATAGAATCGGGTGACCAGTTAAATACCTATAGGCACCTTATCAGTTAGTATCATACGAAATAAACTACAATAGGTATTCCTAATATTTCATATTTTGTATTGTCTAAACTCTCCAGCTATTCTAAAGAATACCTACATTATTCCTTACTGATGATATTATATTCTACAACTTCTTTGGGAGCTACTCTAATTGAGTCACCAGAGCCTATTCAAATTTGATAAAATATTCTACATTATGTATAACTACGTGCTACTTTAATTTTACACTTTTTGGAATGACCAAAATATATAGGTATCTACTTACAAATTGATTATGTGGTTCACCGCGCTGTCCATGAGGGTTCCTTGTCAATTTCATCCGTGATGATAAAATATCTGAAAATAAAATTAAATGTTTAAGTCTAATTATTGAAAATCGGCAAATGTAGTCCGAATATGTCAAACCTACACAACTTCTTCGGAAGCCACTCTAATTGAGACACCAGAGCCTATTCAAATTTGATAAAATATTCTACTTTATGTGCAATTAAGTGCTAGCAAGAGATTAAATATTTCAGCGTTCATTATTTTATTTACAACTTTTGAATTTTGTACAGAACTTAAATGTTATACGAAAATTAAGGATAATCGTATAAAATTTAATTTAAAGGACTTCCATAGAAAACTACGTCGCCTAATAAATTAGATATTTAGTAGGTAAACTAACAAAGAATTATAAATCAAATAATTAACATTATAAGTAATTACTTACATGACATTGCTTTTATTTTGGATCTTCCTTTTAATCCTCTGAAGGACGTAGTGCACTGCGTGTTTGGTAGCTCGATGCAAATGGTAGATATTGTGGGAACAGAATATGAGACATTCCTCGCGTATAGGAACGATGTGTCGATGTGGCGATAACACACATAGGTAAACAAGTAGAACATACATGAACAAACTGCTGACTTAACATTGGTCGTAGCTTTGTATAAAGGTACGTTGTTAGCCGACTTGGATAAAAAGAGGTGTATTACCATATAGTTTAAGCACATACCAAAACTATTTGCTAATATTTAAAAGTTATATTTTAAATGATTATTTGTAATGTTTGTTAACATATTTGTGGGATAAGTCTGTAGTAATATTTTTGTAAAATTATTTTTATCGAAACGATTCCAAAGGATTTTTAATAGAATACCGTTAACCATACTTTGTATCAAATTTGAGAACCATAAACCAACATACCTACAGATAAATAAAGTAACCACCTTTTTAGAAGTCGGTTAATACGATGTCGTTTTAATATTGTATCGCTGAGTAAGTAAACTAACAGATACCTTGCTTCCACACACTAACACACACACACACACACCCATGAAAACCGTGCATAGCAATTTGAAACTTCTATAATTGTGACGCAAACTAGGTAACTTCCAGGGTACGTCTACCTTTTAAAAATAATTAAATACCTACCGTGTACTAACGGTCAGCTTATATTGGTGATTTAGGTATAGACGACGGTCCTTACCTAAATCACCAATAAATTGCATAATTTTACTTCTGCACAATGGTATGAGTATATTTCATTAATACTTTTCATGTACCTATACATAATTATATAGTTACCATATCATATACTTATCGACGACGATCAACGAACATACCTACATAAATTATAATTACATTTTATATGTATCATACAGAAATCATAACATTCGTCGGAATTAATCGGAATTAGCTTTGGCGGTGTTGGTAAAGACATGGTTTTGTATTTCAATTGTAATAACAAAAGTGCAATTAGACGAAATGAGTTTTCAATCATTTTGATTTAAATAGTCGTAAGTAACATAAATTAATTAATACACCTATATAAATAATAAGTTAAGTTTTAATTTTGTTGGGAGGTGATAATTGCTGAATTGATACTTTTTATGTATAAAACCCATCAATTTTTCAAATAAATTACATTCGCTCCAGTATCTTCCAGTGATCTTCTCCAACAAGAAAATGTGAGTAAGTGCTATTAAATTAATTATTATTTGGTTAATTATTATCCAGCTGAGTTGCTTGGTTAATTCCTGCCGGCTGATAATTATTAATTATTATTTAGTTAATTATTATCCAGCTGAGTTGCTTGGTTAATTCCTGCCGGCTGATAATTATTAACGCATATTATTATAAAATGTGATTACTGATTATGTTATCCCACTGAGTAGTGAGTTGCTTGGTTAATTCCCGCCGGCTGCATTATCTATAATCAGCCGTGATGCTAGCAATATATCTATTCGGAAAATCTTGGGAATATATTTGTTTATAATTTGATTGTATTTTAACAGGTATGATTCGGAGTTTGAAACTTCTTCTGTAGTAGAGTCTGAGTGTGTAGCACCAAAGAAACGCAAACAGGTGATAGAGAAAAAGCAAAAACAACCCAAGCCCAGCTGCACCCAAAGTGTACAACGAAAAAACACTTCACCCGAGTTTAACACCACAAAGAGGTAGGTTTCATTATGTTCAACTAAGTTTAACATCGTCACATTTTAATTAAGTTTAACATCGTCACATTTTAATTAAAATTGAATAAGGTGTAGTTTACACCTTTACCTTAATTTTACACAAATGAGTGACACACTTAATTTATATACATAGATAGATCTTTTGACAATACTTGTACGTTTCAATACCTACACGTTTAAATACTATAACTTTTTGTGTTTTGATCCCAAGTTCTTAGTCACTTTGAATAAGTACTTTTATAATTAACACTTTTTTCTATTTACAGAACGAAGAAAACAAATATTTTGAATATTTTGCGGGCTGAAGAAGGCAGTTGCAGAGAACCACGGCGCGACTTAGCTTCCAGTTTCTCAAGTCGTGTTTCATCTGGGACGTCTCGTCGCTCCAAGAAAACGGAAGGAGGGTATGTGGTTGATTTTAAACTCTATAAAACCAACGATTACATATCACACGCCCCTGATGTGCGCTACAGGACAGCGTTGGTGACTGTAAAATTACAGTGCGATGAGTCCTCACTATCTTGGGAGTCACTTCAAGACTTTCTAGGACATGCATATAAAGAATTTCAAGACACTGAACCAGTGCATTATGCGGATAAGATTTTTATAAAGTAGATTTAATTTTTATAGATATACCTTATGTATATTATTATAATATACACACATCAAAAATAGTTTGAGATCACTTACAAAGCTGATATATTTTCAAATTTAACCCAATCAACAGAAAATGTTTACCTACGTTTAATCTTTATTGTTTCACGTTCTAATTCTAATTTTTAATATTTTTAGAATCTTATCAGAAAAAATCTTCTATATCACAAATATAAGTATCAAATTTTCAAAGTGATCGCAAACTTTTTTAAGTGTGTAGATCTATAATACATAAATTTCTTTAATTTTTTATGTTTTAAACTTAGTGTTGTAGGAGCAAATATTTTATTTAATAATAATGCCTTTTTGTACTGCGTGTAACACATCAGTACCCAGTAAATCATGGGTAGGACATTTGCGAAGTAGTTCACATAGGAAAAGTAGTCAAACAATAAAACATAGTGATGGTGTAGAAATCATAAACTCAGCGTTTCGCAGTCGTATATTAACCTATAAAATATTAGCTCGTGATGAACATCAAGGAGCGTCAATTGAATCCTTTTTTTCAAGCATTTTTGACCGATTAAAATCTCTTTTAAATGAATTCCTTACTAAGCATACTTGTGTTAAGGTAAACTTTGAGTTTTTTGGTACATTTTTAAAATTCAAAGATAATTCACAAGAAGTGAAATCTTTTGGAACCAAAAATAAAATATTATATTCTAACTTCGATTTCGAAAAATTGTATATTGAAACAGTTAATTATTTAAAAACATCTATTGAAGAGTTTGAAGGTCGTGATAGTGGATGGACATTTATAAACAATTTGTATGTTGAGATGAATCTCAATAAATACCAACCACTTGGTGGTTCTAGTTATATCAGTTTACCCAAATTAATTCAGGCTAAAAAAGCATGTTTGAATATTTTGAATAATGATCACTATTGTTTTTTATGGTGTGTAACAGCGGCTTTATATCCAGTTAAGAAACACCCTGAAAGAACGTCTTCTTATCCTAATTTTCGAGAAATATTTAACTTAAGAGGAATGTCTTTTCCTGTAACCTTTAATGATATTAGAACATTTGAAAAAAACAATCCACATATAAAGTTTATAATTTATGGTTTACAAAATCACAAAAACTTTGTAGGTCCTTTGTATAAATCTGAATTCAACCTTAAATACAGCGGAAAAATGATACACCTTCTGTTTTTAGAAAATAATAATTCTTCTCATTATTGCTTGATCAAAGACTGTTCCAGACTTTTTAGAAGTCAAGTCACATCTCATCACAGCAGATTACATCTTTGCGATTTATGTTTGATATTTTTCAATACCGCTGACGAACTTAACAACCATTTATGTGGAGGTGTAGTAACTGTCCTTCCAAACAGAGGTTCAGTAATTAAGTTTAAAAACTATGAACGGAAACAAACTATGCCTTTTTGTATTTATGCAGATTTTGAATCGATGCTACAAACAAGTACTGAGCCTAATTGTTCTAGTAAAAATATGAATATGTTTCACCAACACGTACCGGTTGCTTTTGGTTATTATATTGTATGCTCTGATGAACCTAGCTATAATCGTTACGTGTCATATCGAGGTCCAGACTGTGATAAGCGGTTTGTTGACTATATAATTAAAGACGTGCAAAAAATTTATGATATAATTAAGTCACCAGCTGTAATGATATTTTCCACGGAGGACAGGTATGATTTTGAAAATGCAACACGTTGTCATATATGTCAAAACTTTCTTTTTTGGGACAAAGTCCGTGATCATTGTCATCTTACCGGTCGCTATCGTGGAGCTGCGCATTCGTTTTGTAATTTGCAATATAAATGCCCTGCATTTGTCCCCATTTTTTTTCATAACTTAGCTGGTTATGATTGTCATTTATTTATTAAAGCATTGGGTGACGTCCCTGGTGAAATAAAGATAATACCTAAAAATAAAGAAAACTATATCTCATTTACGAAATTTGTATCAGTTTCATATAATAAGTTTTTTCAAATGCGTTTTCTTGATTCGTTTAAATTTTTGGGGACAAGCTTAAACAAATTATGTAAAACTTTAAAACCAGAAATGTTTAAAAATTTACAAAATCACTTCCCTGTCCGAGATGAATTCCAATTACTTACTCGCAAAGGCATTTATCCATATGAATACATGGATTCGTGGAAACGGTATGATGAAAAATGTTTGCCTCCAAAGAAATACTTTTATAGTTCCCTCAATGATGAAAATGTTTCTGAAGATGATTACCGACATGCACATTTAGTTTGGTCAACATTTAGAATTACTAGTTTAGGTGGTTATACGGATCTATACCTACAAACTGATGTGCTTTTATTAGCAGATATTTTTGAAAATTTTAGACAGACTTGTAAACGACATTATCACTTAGATCCAGCTTTTTATTTAACTGCACCCAGTTTATCTTTTGACGCTATGTTATTAAAAACATGTGTTCAATTGGAACTAATTAATGACTTGTCTATGATACGCATGTTACAAAGTGGTATAAGAGGAGGAGTGTGCCTCTGCTCTCACAGGCATGCGAAAGCAAATAACATATACTTACCGGATTACAAATCTTCGGAACCTGATTCCTATGTCTCTTATATAGATTGTAATAATTTGTATGGGTATAGTATGTGTCAATACTTACCATTATCCAACTTCAAATTTCTCACTCAACAAGAAATTAACAATTTAGATATAACGAAAATTGCAATTGATGCAGATTGTGGTTTTATTTTGGAAGTGGATATAGTATACCCTAAGCGTTTGCATAACTTACACAACGATTTACCATTTTGTTCTGAAAAATTTATACCCCCCGGGGGAAAGAGTTCTAAGCTAATCCCTAATTTATATGATAAATTTAAATATGTTATTCATTACGTGCATTTACAAACTTGTATGAAACATGGGTTAATATTGAAGAAGATTCATAGAATAATCAGTTTTCGACAAAGCCCATATTTAAAACAATATATTGATTTAAATACCAAACTGAGACAAAAAAGTTCTTCAACTTTCGAACAAGATTTTTTTAAGCTCTTGAATAATAGTGTATTTGGAAAAACTTTAGAAAATACTGAAAACAGGGTTAATGTCCATTTAGTTTCTCAGTGGCGAGATATCAAAAACATAACTAAAAGAAGAAAATGCGCACAAAACCTTATTGCTCGTCCAAATTTCCATAGTGCAACGGTTTTCACTAAAAATCTAGTAGCGGTGCAGTTAAATCCTGAACAAATAACTTTGAACAAACCAATATATATTGGCTTTGCTGTTCTAGAATTATCAAAAAGTCATATGTATGATTTTCACTATTCAGTAATGCAACCTTTTTACAAGGATAGGATACGGATGTGTTACACGGATACAGATAGTTTTGTGTATCAAATACAAACCCATGATTTCTATGAAGACATAAAAAATAACTTTTTATCTTACTTTGACACCAGCAATTTTTGTAAAAATAATGTGTATACTTTACCCATACAGAACAAAAAAATACCAGGCTTGTTTAAAGATGAAATGGCTGGTAAAATAATAAGCGAATTTGTTGGATTGAGATCGAAGTTATATTGTATCAACACCATTCACAGCACAATTAAAAAAGCCAAGGGTATTAAAAAGAATGTTGTACGTGACCTTAACGTTACTGATTATGAAAAAACACTTTATGATGGTGACATTGTTCATAAAACAAATGTTTTATTTAAGTCAATAAAACATGAGCTATTTACATGTGCTGTAACAAAAATTGCGTTGTCTGGTGATGATGATAAAAGAGTAATTGCAAAAGATAAGATTTCAACTCGAGCATGGGGTCATACCAATATTTTTAATTTTTAAATTAGTAAATAAAAATGTTTATTTACTGTTTCTTTTAAGTACATGACTACAATGTTTGGAGAGATCTCCTATTGCACAAATATATGCTTGCATCAGGAAAATCCGCTCTTCTTACAGACCTTTTATAAGCTACGTACCTTTTATAAGTTAGCATAAAATAAGCAAATAATATTCACATGTTATGTGCACTAAACACGAAG